>BSBM01000767.1:27417500-28620000 GCA_027924585.1 Larix kaempferi | reverse complement strand
CTCCCACTTCCTCATCAACATCTCCATCATCATCATCATCATATTCATTATCATCATCACCATGTCCTCATCACCATCATCATCATGATCATCATCATCATCATCATCATCATCATCTTCACCATCATCATCATCATCATCATCATCATTCTCCTCTTCATCATCATTGTCATCTCCCCCTTCCTCATCAACATCTCCATCATCATCATCATCTTCCTCATCATCATCACCATGTCCTCACCACCATCGTCATCATCATCATCCTCACCATCATCATCATCATCCTCCTCCTCATCATCATTGCCATCTCCCCCTTCCTCATCAGCATCTCCATCATCATCATCATCTTCATCATCATCATCACCATGTCCTCATCACCATCGTCATCATCATCATCCTCACCATCATCCTCCTCCTCCTCCTCCTCATCATCATCATTCTCCTCTTCATCATCATTGTCATCTCCCCTTCCTCATCAACATCTCCATCATCATCATCATCACCATGCCCTCATCACCATCGTCAACATCATCTTGACATATTCATCATCATCATCATCATCATCATCATCATCATCATCTTCACCATCATCATCATCATCTGCATCCTCCTCCTCATCTTCATTGTCATCTCCCCCTTCCTCATAAACATCTCCATCATCACCCCTAAACACCTAGAAGCACCTAAATGCACTTAGGGATTATGGGTTAGAATAGGGCCTAAAGGCTTTTATGGGGGAGGGGTTCTAGGAATAAACCGACAGATTTAGATTTGTTGGGTAATAAATGCAGTGAACGTTACCCACCGAACTATACAACGTTCAGCAGGCATGCACACGCGCTAGCAGGGGTGCACACATGCTATCAAGGGCACGCACATGCTCCTTGGCACGTGCACATCCCTGCTGAAGATGAAACTTAGAAAAACACCCATGCTCTTCTCCTGCATTTTCTCCATGCTTCATCGTGTTTTGTTGGCTCTTTTCAGGAACAATCCGACAAGCATCACCATTTTATATTGACTTCATACACCATTTGGTGCTTCCTTGAATTCATACACCATTTGGATAAAATACACAACATTTGGGGCTCTATTTGGTTATTTGGATTGAATACACACCTCTTGGGCTCTATTTGGATCATTTGAGTGAATACACAACAATTGGACTCTATTTGTCTCCTTGGATTGAATTCTCATGCTACTTGGACACACATGATATCTTCTTACATATAGTGGACACATCAAAGGAGAATTTTACATTTGAAGCAAAGAGCAATCATAATCCTTGAGGTATGGTGACAATTTTATCTTCTTAAATGTATTTTAGTATTCATTCACTTGTTTTAATGGCATCTATTTTGGTTTTTCCTCATGAATTGTATGATAGATCTATTTTAGTCTTCTTAATCTTCAGCATAGACAATAAAAACATCTTACAAAAAAAAACTACAACATGCACCAAGCAATGCTTTCAACCTTTCATGAAGATAATAAAAAAAATTACTTGCATCACCACCAATAACATTTCATAATCACATTCCTCCATGTAGTAGACAAACATTTGTTGAATTCCTCATGGTTTCACTACAACAACTCACACAAACACCTAAATAATTGAAAGCTCTTAGTCTTCTGGGGCTATTTTCCCTCTTCCATACCATGAAAATGAAGTGCGTATGAGATTCTCCCTTGTAGGGAATTTGCTCCTACTAACATCCCATACCTCCATCCAATACCATCCTACTGAGTTCCTAGAGGTGATGTTGTAACTTTAGATGTAGGGAATTCCCAATAGCTTTTAAGATTATATGAAAACATTCTCACTAGATGTTGTTGTACATAATCAATTGCTACATCGAGCTTTAATAATCATGTACATCGAGTTTTAATATCTTGTTTGTTGTTCATTCTTGCAGGGGTGATATTTTTGTTTTTCCAAAAAATGCATTGAATATGGGCAACAGACGTAATAATAAAAGAAAGTCTAGAAGGACATAGCTGCCCCCTTAAAAGGCCCATGAGATAAGAGAAAATGCCAGGTTGAACATGCAAAACCATAGAAATAAAAATGTTAGTGCCTTAGATCCATCAAAAAGCAATGACGAAGTGGTTGAAGTCAATCAAATCCTTCCTGATGTCGAGTATGAAGGGATGGATGTTGAACAAGTTCTTAACTGGAAACCTCCCCAAGAAGAGCACACACATGGTGAACACACTCCCTTGCAGGACCAATTTGTGAACGAAGGGCCACGACAAACCATTGACGAGACTCGTACTTCCTTGCTGACTCCCTTTCCTCGACTATCAACCGGACGACGAAGAACTCCCAGATGTATTCATGTGGATGAAAGTTCATTTTCAGGACTTGAAGGTAAGATGCCCAAATGCACTATTGATTTCCATTGTAGCAAGATCATCAAAGATTTTTTTGAATCCAAAACTGATGCAGCAAAATGTCAATTGTTTCTTGCTTTGTTAAAATCACATTGTCTAGCTCATGTTAGGAGAATTTTGGGCATAAAGGTAGTTAGAAGTTCAGAGGCCAACAATCATGTTTTTAGAATTCTACAATCTGCATTTAATTTGATTAGAAAAAATTCTCGTACAAAATATTTTGATGCGGCACGTCGTGTACTGTCGGAATCGATTGTAGACAAATCCGCAAGGCAACGTCACCTACTATCACACACATGTAAAATCTTTAAAGTAGATAGAAAGACTCTTCAAAAGTATTCTTCCATTAGAGAAAAACTTGAGACCCCAGGCCAAAAATATTGTTGGGCCTTTGTTGGCAGGTTACCTCATTCAGACATGAAGTTCATTGATGTTGTTAAAGAACTATTGCAAAAGTTTTGGCATGATAACACTAGACTGTCATCGAATAAAAGAGATGTTTTAAAGTTGAAAAAAGGTGTTAGGGGGGGTGAACCCATGTCAAGCACTTCCTTGACATGACACAAACAGAACTCTATGAGAGGTTCAAGAATGAGCACAAACAATAGAACTTGGGCCAAAGGTCCTTTGAAAATTGCAAACCCTGGTATGTTAGAATTTGCATTAATCGCAATACATGTTGTTGTATATACCATGTAGAATTTGAGTACTATTATGATACATATAGACATATATTTTGTGGTTTGCATACTAACATTGTGCAGGATTACCCATTGTTACAACCACTGAATGCATCCAGAGAATTTATACATAGCATAATGTGTCCAAGACTTGAAGGACAAAAGTATTATAAAAGATCATGTTTATATGGGACATGTTCTAGTTGCAATGGATTTGCATTATTGAGACGCTGCATCCATGCAACCGTGGAGCACAAATTTGGGAGGATGTCATTATAAATGAAGAACTTCCAGTACATAACATATCAAGTAGATAGTTTGAAGGAAAACAAAAAAATTGCATTGGTGAAGTCACAGGTAATCTAAGTTTGCATACTTTCATACTGTACATGTTGAATTTGTACATATATATTCAGATTGAAAATGTCACATTGTATTAATGCCCTTGGTTTTGTGGCACCAGGTACAAATTTTCAAATTCATGAAGGAATTCAACCAAAAGACTGAGTAGTATGTACAGCATGTCCATGTAGCATGATGGCAGGATGAACAATACAGATAGTGCAGGGACACCTTTCCCAATGGCACAATATTGTCGGTTGTGGAATTTGCGGAAAACTACACCCTACAGCCACATAATGAGATTCAAAGTCAATACTACCATTCAGACCAAATTAGCATAATGGTCCATATCACGTATAGGCACGCGTGAGAGAGCAACAACGACTTGAGGATAATATTGAAAGAGACCAAATTCTACATCAGTGATGATAAGTGCCATGACCTGTATTATGTGTAGCATTACTTCAAAATTTTCTATGATCAGCTGAAGGAGAGAGGAATACAGATGAATTAGCATTGGATATGGTCGGATAGTTGTGCAGGCTAGTTCAAAAATGCACGTGTTTTCCAGTGGTTGAGTATTTTGCACAAGACTTGTGATGTGCTGCATGTATGGAACTATTTTGAGACCGAGCATGCAAAGGGAGAGCACGACAGGGCTGGATCATCTCTCAAAAATTCCCTACAAAGGGAGGAGATGAGGTGCACGGGAGGCCCTCATATTTGGAATGTTGAATTCAGATTTTGATGGTGCAAAGAAAACATGTTAGATCGAACCACAGAGCAACACATACCAATAGGTAGAGGACATGTTGTCAGAAATTTCTGGAATGTAGTTGATATAGATTGATCGCGTTCTTATAATTGTAGTACCGTGTAAGGCACTCATGGATTTCATTCGGTTTGAAGCTCAAACAACCCCTTATTTGAAATATGGACACGAAAAGTTGCTTGTTTTTGTGGGTCTTGCAATAGTTATGAGTGGGATGAGTGTGAATCAATGGATTGGGTTGATGAATGGGATCATGTATCACTTGTAGTGGACCCACGTGCAGTTGTTGAAACAATCCAGTTAGAGGAAGGCCAATCCTCTATTTCGAATGAATATGATCATATATCTGATCTTGTACAACTAGGTAAACATTTCTGCATGCATATCTCGGTTCCCTCCTTGTTTTTGTAATTATCCAAGTTATCAAACCACTACTTGTTGGGATATGACCTTAAAATGCATTTTTTCAAGACACATCTATGCAGTTGTCGCCTCGATAGACAATGCAATTGGGATGAATTATTGGTTGGAACGATGCATCTAGGGGAAGAAAACCCTCTCATCATTAACCGATAGTGAAAGCATTACCTTTCCAACTAGCTCGATGTTTGTTCAAGGGGAATATCTTACAGTAGATGGAAAGGGACCAAAGATCAATGGCTACACATACATGGATTATAGACCAGGTTCACTGGTGTATCACTTTACGCACCTCATCGTCGGTACAAACATCCAACTATAAACATCCAACTGCAAACAATGTCAACGAAGACATCAAACAAGGTACGCTACTTACTACCTCATGCAGAGCATGAGAGGTTGTTCGAGACAATAAAAAACCGAGAGGATCCAGAAGGCCTAATTGATTGAGGTACATAGTGTAGCCATGTGATTGTTTATTCATGCACAATTAATGTTATTCATGTTAGATAGTTTATTTGATGTCCGAGTTATGATTAAGTTATGATTTATAGCCATGTGATTGTTTATTCATGCATGATTAACCCTATAAGCACTAATATAACCGTACAAACATAATCTAGCCCTATAAATCCTAGAAAGCTAAACTAACCCTAGAAACCCTAATCTAACCCTCAAAAACTAATCTAGAATCCTATAAACATAATCTAGCCGTAGAAATCCTAGAAAGCTAAACTAACCCTAGAAACACTAATATAACCCTCAAAAACTAATCTAGAATCCTAGAAACCTAATCTAGCCCTATTAACGTAATCTAGCCCTAGAATCCATGAACCATCACACATACCCTCAATAGAGGGTATTTGGACTCCAAGTGGGATAGGATCACTATTAGAAGGGTTTGTCACGTCACACAAGTACACCACTAGAGAACTCAACTTATAGAATCCAAGTCTACATGTCTATCTTGGAATTTCGATCCTCAAACCTTAGGTCTTACCAAGATGCCCGCAACACCCAAATCTGGATATTGCCGCCATTTTCTCTACCACTCTCTTCATTGCCTTCATCCACATAATAATAGATAATTTCATTGTTGTTCAAATATGTTGGCAATGAGGGCATGTTAAGGATTTTTTCATTAGTGTTAGTAATAAAATTCATATTCATATTCATCATGGATTACGATAACCATTCATGCTAGGGTTTTTTGCTTTGCAATCTCATTTGTTCATTGAGGCTTCTTGCCACTTGAAAACCTTCAATCATATTCAATTCAATAGTGTCATTTTGAATCGGTTCTAGGGAATATGTATGTGGTTCATGTGATGCAACAACTTCCATATTGTCTTGAGATACTTCATCATCTAATTGAGTACCACTGACATGTTCATCATTGTCACCTAATGGTTGGAAATTTCCTTGAGGGAGGCTTTGGACCTACCTCACCCATGTCAATGATTGAGTTTTTGGAGGTCCCTCATCACCATCTCCATCATCATCACCATCATCATCATCATCATCATCATCATCATCTTCATCTTCATCACCATCGCCATCATCATCAATGCCTTCATCATCATCACCATCTTCATCATCATTGTCATCTCTAGGTCCCTCATCACCATCTCCATCATCATCACCATCTTCATCGTCATCATCATCTTCATCACCATAACTATCACCATCACCATCAACGTCTTCATCATCATCACCATCATCATCATCATCACCACAAGTGCTCATTGGACGATTTTGCAAATTTGACCCCATTGTGCAAAAATTGCGCACTCCTTTACTGAGCAAAACCCTAGTTTCCAAGATGGACCTACAAGGTGACACGGGGGCCACACGATCAGAGGCGAGGAACACCCCTAGCACTATCTTGATGTCCTGAATCCAATGGATTCGATGGTTTGTTGATCGAAGCCAAGGTCATCACTCTATGGCTCATTCCGTCTTGCATCCAAAAGGCCTTCACGGACACCTGTTGGATACCTGCTGGGGGCATAGAACTCCAACCTTGCAGCAAAACCTAGTTTCGAGGAGTCCTGCAAGTGTGCCTAGGGAGGTTCCAGGCGGGAACGCTAGCCACAAGTTCCTGGTGAATGATTTTCCAAAGTTGACCCCAATGTGCAAAAATTGCACACTCCCTTATTGAGCAAAAGCCTAGTTTCCAAGATGGACCTACAAGGTGACACCTGAGCCACGAGACCGGAGGATAGGGGCACCCCTAGCACTATCCAGACGTCCTGAATCCAATGGATTCGATGATTCGTCGATCAGATCCACGGTCGTCATTCTATGGCTCGTTCCATCTTGCATCTAAAAGTCCTTCAGGGAAACTTGTTGGATAGCTGTCGGGGGCATAGAAATCCAACGGTGCAAAAAAACTGGGTTTTGGGGAGTCATGCGAGTGTGTTTAGGTAGGTTACGGCTGGGAATGCTAGCCATAAGTGCCCGGTGGATGATTTTCCAAAGTTGAACCCCGTGTGCAAAAATTTCACACTCCCTTACTGAGCAAAACCCTAGTTTGCAAGATGGACGTACAAGATGACACTGGGGCCACTGGACGGGAGGAGAGGGGCACCCCTAGCACTATCATGACATACTTAATCCAACGGAGTCAACAATTTTTCAATCTGAGCCACTGTCATCATTCTATGGCCCGTTCCATTTTGCATCCAAAAGGCATTCAGGGACACTTGCTGGATACCTGCCGAGGGCATAGAACTCGAACCATGCAAAAACACCTGGTTTCGGGGAGTCCTGCAAGTGTGTCTAGGGAGGTTCTGGCTAGGAATGCTAGCCACAAGTGCCCGGTGGACGATTTTCCAAATTTGACCCCAATGTGCAAAAATTGCACACTCCCTCACTGAGCAAAACCCTAGTTTCCAATATGGACCTACAAGGTGCCACTCGAGCCATGGGACCCGAGGAAAGGGGCACCCCCAGCACTATCCGGACATCCTAAATCCAATGGATTCGACGGTTCATTGATCAGAGCCACGGTTTTTATTCTATGGCTCATTTTATACCCCTACGTCATGAGAAGGTTGAAGTTGTAAAGCAACAGCTCTCTAGTATTCATCCTCGAGAATCTATCCATGCCTGAATCTACCTAGAAGGCAATTATAAATTTAGATCCTCAAGAATGCCTGAATCTACCCAGAAGGAAATTATAAATTTAGATCCTCGAGAAGGTGAGAAACTGCATGAGTAGTTGAATCAGTATCCTAAAATTACAAAGCTTCCTATCTCAAAGTTTGTTGAGCGGCTCCTAGATGTAGTATCAGACTCAACAGATAGTAAACTTGTTATCACCATTGCACATTTTTTGCACTATTCACCTACAGATAACTATGTCTGGCCCGAAGAGCTTACCAGTATTTGCAAGAATATTCCCCTATTATATGAAGGTGGGAAAATCATTAGGGTACGAGGCTCTCTAAAGTTTCTCCAGCCTGCATCCACGAGTAATTGGGACAAGTTAATGGGCCAAGGTGTCCCTGAATGGCCCCGGGGTGTTTGCCTAGAATTCCCGTAGCACTCGAACCGTGGATCGGTTTTCGAATCCATCGATTCTGGTGGGTCCAAGACGCCTAGTTTCAGCTAAGGGAACCCCCACATCATGACTTGAAGACCCAGAAGTGGTGCCAATGGGCCATATCTAGAGCTAGGGTTTTGCTCAGTGATGGCCATTCCAAATTTGTTAAAGGGGTGCATTTCTCATCTGGAGGCCCCCGGGCATGCGTGGCCACCGTGTACAGGCCCACAATGGCCACATGGACTTGTGGGAGCCGACGAAATCCAAGTCCACTTGCCAATTTGGGTGCCGTGGCCCCGGAGCAAATCCCCAAAGTGTCCTTGAATGGCCCCGGGGTGCCCGACTAGAATGCCTGTAGCAACCAAACCGTGGCTCGATTCCTGAATCCATCGATTCCAGTGGGTCTGGGACATCGGGTTTCAGCTAGGGGACCTCCCACAGCATGCCTTGAAGACCCAAAAGTGGTGCCAATGGGCCACCTTCGGAGTTAGTTTAGCTTTCTAGTGTTCGGTGGTTGGTTTGTTTTCAGATCGGTGAACATATTGTATAATTGAGATTTTGTAATGTTCAAATATTTTATTGCTTCCTTGGAGATTCCCATGGAGTAATACTCTCGCATCGTAGCTCTAAATTCAGTCAGGTCGGTCAATTGCTGGTGTGCATGGATGAGGGAGTCAATTGAACTCTCAATTGACGTGGCAAGAGACAATTGAGATGGTTCCCCCGAGTTTCTTAATTCTTGAGTGTGCACTCGCATTTCATTTACATAATGGTTAAGGTCATCTTATTCAAGATTAGGTTGGCGATTTTGGTTTTGTTCGGCATTTGGATTTTGTTCACAGTTTTCTTCGGCATTGGGTCCAAGGTTTGGGTTTTCTTGTGTTCCACCGGACTTGGGGTTAACATCTTGTTCACTCATTGTCTCAGTTTACAATTTGCAATTGAAAATTGGTTCATTGTTTTCAAAATTTGGGAATTATTAACAATTAAATAAACAAAAAAAATCAAAAAATTGAGACAAAGAATGAATAAAATGAAAACAAAAACTTGATATTTACCTATAAATTGATGCATTGATGAGTTTGTGGGTGAATTTGGGCGGTTTTGGAGTGGATTTGTCCTCCTTTGGTGGTTGAATGGATGCACACGCGGAAGTGGATGTCACGCTCGGGTCGAAATAGCAGAATGAGGCATTCTGCTCTGTTTTTTTTTTTAACAGAGGTGCGTGCACACCACCTTAGTGCTCATGCGCTAGCTATGCGCACATGCCTCAGTTCGATACTGAACCTAGTAGTGCATGAGCATTGCCTTAGGTGCATACGCGTAGTTTTTTTTTTGCCACTAGCACGTCCCCATTGCAACAGATTTGGGGACCATCTTTGTGCCACCCTCCCTGTATGCAAAGTTATTTAAAAAATATTCTGAGAAACATCTCAAGCATAATGTTCATTATCACATTTTTTTATAGTTGTAATCCATGGTGTATTAGACCATTATGGGAACACAATATTGTTTGTTGCCATGATTACCATGTTCACTTCCAAATTTATTAGGATAAATTTAGTAAATTAAGCATGAACTATGTTCTTAGTGATTTTTGTTCTCATGTCCCCCTCATATTTCCTATGATTTTGTCCAAGCATTACTTTGTGAGAGGGATCGAGGGAAGTTACTTAATATTTCAAATATTGTATGCATGGATGTAGACAACACTTTAACATAATTTATCTTAAATTATAGAAATGCACATTAATACATATGTTTAACATTATTACAGTCCAAGGTTAAAACATAGGTAATTTAGAGAGTGTAGGAATGGTTTCTTAGGAGGTGTCATCTTGTTAGTAGTATATTTTGTATTTAGTTATATATTAATTCATCAAGATAAGGTTTAGAGTGAGTATATTTCTCTAAATAAGTTTGTATTATGGTTGTTTTCACATATAAGCATTGAAAGTTAAAAATTACAGGTAGGGATAACATACATGATGATTTCCACATAATTAAAGACACACATATATATGTCACTGACCATACAAACATGAATAGCATTTTTTGAAACATTGTTTTAATTTGCATTCCTTCACTCTTATTTTTTCAATAATTTTGGTGTTATTTTTTATGAGTGTGTTGTGTGGTATTGTGGATGTGTCATGCAATACAAGTCATCATGTTGTTTTAATTAGATGTATACATAACATTGTGAAACAAACATTTTTAACAATGGTGCATGTGTATGGATTAAGTTTGAATTGGTCATGTTGCTTCCAGTAGATCATCTCGTGCTATTAAAATTACATGTAATTCTTTTAGCACATTAAGAATGTGGGTAGGATTTTATTTTATGAATTTGTTACACTATGATATATCTAGACTCCAAGGAGTTTGGGTGCTTTGACATACAAACATTTAATACTAAGGTTGAATACTAAAGGTGAAGCTATGAGACAGCTTATGTCTTGCACCTTGAAAACATCATGAAGTAAAAAAAATGCTTAGCCTAGAGAAATTGAATGATGGAGAGCTTAAATAGATTTCAAATACTAAGCAAATCAAGAAATAATTGATTGAATCATTTAATATTCAAGTTTGTAAACATTTTTTATCAACATATTGCATCTTCTTGCACAACAAATAATTAGCATTTAAATTTGATTAAACATTATATAATGACATTAAATCATTATTGCGAAAAAAAGGAATTTAGATGATTTCATGCCAAGGTTTTGGATAACATACATGTTATCCAAGTAAACAACTACATATATGTTAGCCAAGTAAAGAATCTGTTCCTATAAGTGAAGGATTACCCCCACAAGTCAATGGGTGGGATCCATACCTATCCCAACTATATTTTTATCCATCTAGGGAGAAACAAAGAATACAAACCCACTTTACACTTAGTGTGATCATAAAACAAAATCTTATCTCTCATCCAAACTATTGATATGGTGGTTCAAAGTATGAACCCCACAATTTTGACTTCTTACAAATAGAGGATATTATATGTCCCACCCAAAAAGTTTAGGAATTAGTGGACATTGTGTTTTCCATCGTGATAATTAAGGCCCAAAACATTCTAGGATGTCACTTTCATGGGGAAATTGGTAGTGTTAAGCATGTCCACCTCATTTTCCTTAAGTGATTACAGAGCATCAAAGTCATTATGCACAAAATTAGTCCCCACAAACAAGTTGCCAAGGTTGTTTGCTTCTACCATTTAGAATTTTTATCCAAAATGTGGGTTTGTCATTCTTTTGACTTGGAAGGGAAGTGGTGACAAATGAGCACTATGGCTACCCCCTCCCATCTATTGGCTCTTAGAAGCTCGATATTTGGAAATGGAAATAATTATTGGTAAAGGTTATATAGGAATTGGATAGAAATGTACATGTATATCATGTCAAAATATAAACAAATTTCTTAAGGTATTTAAATAGTTTCATGCAAACATCGATATGGAATTGAGGCCTAGGGCTAAAAAAATTCATGCACTCTTTATAAATAACTTCCCTAAAAGGGGCATCAATTCATTAAATGGTTGGGAAAAAGTGCATGGGCATGCCATAGAATTCTACCAAGACCACTTTGGTTACATTAGAAGGGCCTCTTATCCAATAGATAATTTAGGAACTACCAATTCATGACTACTAGGATGTTCTTCTAGACCTAGGGGCCATGCAAAATTTTTCCTAAACATGGGTACAGTTACTGAATTGAAATATAAATAATCCTTTGGTTAGATTCCTCATGTGAATGCATTACTATCCAAGGGGTTTTCAAGCCTCATGGACACAAATTTTGATAATTTCCTGAAGAGGCACTCAACCTACAAAGTACCCTAGTATGGAAACCACCTCAAACATTTCATAGAAATAATCATATTTAGTATCAAAGTTTTCAATATCAGGATCAAGTATAGTGTCATCATTACCTTGTGGTATACCATTAGGACAAGATTTTGGGGAACCTTGGGTGCCATTTCCATCCATAGTTTTATATACACCATGTAGAATGAGAGATAGGTCAAGAGACACCATCAAACATCACCTTATGGAAAAAGAGTCATTGGTCAGATGGGATAGTGAGGCCACAATCAATGTAGCAAGGACAATATGATCACTCCTACATACCTATGTATTGTGACCTTATGGGATTTCTCACCATGAAAAATTCTCACAACCCTCACTTTTTTTTAAGGTGATGCATTTGCTTTTGTAACTTATCTAAGAATACATTGGAATTTAAATGTTTAATAATATTATCATTTCCATGTATTATATTATAAGATGGATCAACAACAAGCCAAAAAATGTTTAATCACAAAACATGTTACTAATACGTGCCCTTTTTATACCCAATTTCTTAAATGTCTATTATTATTTTCATATTACAATTTGTAATCATAAATGCATGTTTAGTAATTGCTTGTTTTTAGAGCAGAGCCATCATATACTCTTATTAGCAGTGGACTAGATATATGTTCTAACTAGTTTTGTGTCTCTAATGGATGATCCAAGCATTTTTAAGTTAAACATTTATAATTTCTTTTAAATTAATACAATATGTAACTTTTACTTATAACTAAACCTCATTATGTCTAAACACATGAATTTAAGAATACAATGAAGCCAAGTGACAATTTGATAAACTTGGGCATGAGGTGAAGCTTTGAAGCAATGTGTGAAAACCATGAAGGAATAGAGGCTTTGCATGCATATATTTTTGTAGAAGAAGTAAATATGTATTTGAACCTAATTTGTAAGTTTGTAAGGACAAAAAATACGAGTTGGTTAATCTAAAATTGAAGAGCTTAGTCATATAGTGTAACTAATACAAAAATGACATCACCAAGGTGAAGAAAAATCATCGATAAAATAGACACAAGCAATGATAAATGAGACACTTTTTAAGGGAGTTTAAGTGTTTAATGTTTCTTATATATGTATATGTTTGTGTGTGTTTCAAATTTAGAATATTGTACTTTTAGTTATTTTTTCCTTTTTCAGCTTGGTTATCAAAATACTGCAGTGGTTATTGTTGAAATAAAATGTTAATATTTAATTTATTTTACATTTTCTTATTCATTTGTAGCCTTTCATAAGTTATTTTGATTCATGTTTTGTATATTCATGATCTACGTATTGTGAATATCAACTAAGAATACCCACTTCATTAAATTTGGATTTTTTCAGTAGAATCCAAACTAAAAGTGTACAAAATCACGCTTTCTAAAGTGCAAAATTGGGTTCAAAAATTGCAAAATTGAATTCCAAAATTGCGATTTCCAATTCCAAAAGTATGATTTTTGAATCATTTCGAACCCCTAAATTAGCGTTTTTAATCCCAAATGCAAAATTTCAGTTCAAAAGATGCAATTTTTAATTTAAAAAGTGCATTTTTATTTGAAAAAACGTGATTTTCGATTTGAAACATGCGATTTTCAATAAATAAAGTGTGATTTTTTTTATTTCATAGACGTAATTTTCAATTCAAAAAAGACTTACAATTAAATAATTATGATTCATAATTGTAATAAATGTCAATTTAAAGTCTCAAATCTAAATAATGATTCCTAATATGTCAATTTTATTGTTCTCTGTCAAATATTTCTTGCATTTCAACAATGTACAATTAAATGATTGATCGATTCACCATTTTTTACAAATTATACACCACTCTATCAGTGCAATGATTATAATCATGACATGTTTCGAAATATTTTGTTGCATATCCTCAATGTTGATATATTAAAAAATGTCGTCATAGTAATATTATGCCTTCAAGGGGCGGTAGGAGAAGGAGGGATTTCAAGTGAAATCCTTTGCATGGAGAGGGAGTGCTCATACTTTTGCAAGGGACAAAAATTATGAAACAATTGAAGCTCTCAGAGGAATTGGTGTTCAAGACTCCATGGCAATTATCTTCCTAGCACTCACTAATAAGCTTGTAAAATATTTTCATCTTAAATGCTTTATCTCCCATATTAAACATCTTATGAATAAATTCCAGGACTTAAATTGTCTCATGACTATCAAAGGCACAATTCACTTGTAGATATTATAGAAAATGTTGCGGTGAATTTGAATGAAAGAGGGTTGGTGATTAATGAGAAGCCATCCCCTGAGTTGGGAACTCATTCCTTGGTGTCAAGAAATGGCCTTAATAATTGGGGATTTCTTCTAGTTAAAGTTAAAATCCAATTTGATTTAAGTGTTTGTGAATCACAAACATGATCAGACACACACATGTCGTTGTGATTGCATCTCAACACATGAACATAGTGGCAATAGGATTCAGAAGAGGTGGATCATGATTTAAATGTATGTGAAATATTAAATACGCATTACCTGATAGGACTTGAAACACATGATTACACAATCAGAGGAAGTCACAGCTCACGGGGCTTGAGGGTTGTCAACACATATCCAGAGTAGCCATGGGAATTGGAAGAGGTGGAGCGTGAGTTAAAGTATGTTGTTGAGTAAATCCACATCACCTAAAAGGACTTGAAACAAAATATTGCACAATCAAAGGAATCCGTTGAGGGATTCCTACATCATCTAGACATCAAGGGTATTCAAATGGCTGGAGTGTCAAGTGGACCAATTTAATATTGAAAATTAAAGGATCCAGAATGATGGTTGCCCTATTTTCTAGGCCATCCAAAGTCTACATGAATTTGTGATGCTCCTTCCCATCCTGGTAATTAGTATGCAATTCCAATGTTTTCCTTGTTTCATCTCTCCCATTAGAATTTACGGTAACATAGACATGTTAAACATAACTAGATTATTACAGTATTTAAGTGGTTCTAATGAGGTTGTTTCTAAGAACAAAATTTTGAATCTCTCAGCTATGTTCATAGACTTTATTAACTATGCTTGTAATTTTACTCAATGGATTGGCCACCCTTCACCCTTTTTAATAGAGTTTACAGAAATGGAGACATCTTAAGCCAAGATAGAATAATATGGTATTTAAGTGGTTTAACTCAAGTTGTTTCTCAGAAATAAATTTTGAATCTCTCAGCTATGTTCATAAGATTATTAACTCATTTTGTGATCTTTCGCAATGGCATAGCCACCCTTTTTAATACAAAATTCTGACCGTTATTAAGAAAAAAGAAAAAAAAATATTATGCCTCTATATACAAAAATAAAATAACCTATTATTGATTTACAATAAAACAATTTCCATACAACCTTTTAATACTCTTTGATGATGATATTGAAAAAATCCAAGACATTGTTTTTAAAAACTTCCAACCTTAATGGCTAATACAACGACTTATTCAATATTTCCAAATTTATTTACACAAATTTCTCAAACCTAATCAAGTTGAAAAGAGAACTTCATTTTCTTTGATATAAAATGCTTATATTTTTCTCTTGTATTCCTCCTCATTAAATAAAGAGCTTACTAAGATTTTGAAACAACAATCAAACAAAACTGACCATAATACATGTGTTCCTTTCATACACAACATTGAACTGATAGTATGTAGCATTACATTCTTTCAAATGGAACTAACGACATTAAGTCCTAGAAAACATACCTAAAAGATGCATAAGTACAATATGTACAAAAACAAGAAGATGGTTCACTAGAAATTAAATTCCATATCCTTTTGTAGTCATAGTTGGAAAAGTCTATTGTACCTAAATAGGTATTACTAGATTGGGGATCTCATATGCCTGTTGATTGAGGTACCTGATGTTTTTTGACCCCATGTTTGTTGGAACATAAGAGTGGGTTCCAGAGCTCCACATATTCTACTTTTGAGTTTGAACCTGGTCAAGGAGCGAATTGAAAGTGAAATTAATGCAAAGAGATGATAAACAACCATGCCCCTACTCCACATATTAACATATTTATATATACAAAAATAAAATAAGTTAAATAATTCCATTCAAATCATAAACCCTTCAATTTCTATCCATGGCAGCATCACTTCCACTCCCAACATTGTGTTGCATATTTTTCTATTACACCCTAATTGTTGCAAAGCCCTTCTCATTTATTTTTATTTTTCCTCCTGTCCACCCTACCTTTGGTGAACATGCCCAAATGATGCTATTAACATAGATGATCATGTTTTCCTCTGAACCAACAACCCATTGCCAATTTTTATTTAAGCAATTTCTATATAATTCTTTGAGATCCATTAATGTTCTTGTTGGCTTCCACCATTGAAATTTCAATTTGTAATACTCAATAGTACCAATAGAATCTTGGTAAACATTTCACTTTTCCCTACCTAACCATATTCCATACTCTTCATCAGGAAATTACACTATCAGCATTTGTCCATCCATGTTAAAGTTTTCTAGAGAAAATGCATCTCTAGGTTTGCGATATAGAGGACCAACATAGCATTCCTCAATTATGGGGACATTTTCTCTCAATTTTGCTTCCATAACTTCATGGCATGATTGTATAGGTTCCTTGATTCCTTTGTATTGCATTGTAACAAGCCAAAAAATAAGTGAAGAGTGCTCAATTCTATGAAATGGAGTGTCCAAATATTTATAAATAGGTTCCCAATAAATTATCTTTGGGTACCAATATTGTTCCCCTCCATTCTCTACAACATTTCTCTAAAATTAGATATATGTTTCCAATTATTTTATTATTTCATCCATCTCCAAGATTTTCTTCACATGTATATTTAATAATTTGGGTTGCCCCTATGGTAATTGTATTGTTCCATCAGGTAACAAATGCCAGATATGAATAGGATAAGACCACTTTTCATCCCAGAGAGAGGCCTTATATTTCATAATGGAGCATCATCAATGAGATAAAATTTGAAAAACTAACGTTTCTTTGTACCTACAATCTTGGATCTTCCATCCAAAATATGTGGCTCTACAAAGGTTTTGAAATAAAAAAATTCATCAATAAAAAATGGGACATAGGAATTAGGAATTGTTGTCTTCACACGTCCTATAAGTGTCCATCATCTCTTGCAAAGAAAATATGTTTTTCCTTCTTAATTTTGTTGATAGCCTCCTATAATGCCCATCTATGTCTTCATTTGTGTGACTGATGGGAAGGAATCCAACCTCAACAACATCAAACACTCTCTTTTTTGTTAATAGAGAAAGAATGCAAATGCATATCGGTTTTGTTATCACCTACATAATTATCCATTTGCAATAATAATATTGGAGGGATTTCCAATTCATAAGGATAAAATTTGTATTGTCAATACTTATTTCTCTTATTGGCATAACATTTTGTCTATAGGCCAAAAATTGTCCATAGGAGTCAATTTGCAATTAAGCTTCATGCAATGGGTGCCTACATTTTCCCCTTTTGTAAAGAAAATCTCCATAGTTATTGATCTTTGGTTCTTCAATATCTCTAAGGAATTTGGCCAATGAAGTGACAGTGAAATTTGAACCCATCTCCAAAAAGGAAAGAATGAAATGGCCAAATCCTCCAATCTTGTCTCCATGTGTCAAAATATCAATCAAAGATATAGGAAGATTCACCACATTAATAACAGCCTCTACTCCTTTACAAATCCTTGGAATAGAAGTTTTGACTTATCGACCTTGTCATGTACAATACTCAAATAAATGGTTGGTCACTTCTGTGAAGCTAATCTATGTCTATAGTACATATGATGACAGCTTGCAATGTAATGATTATGGATTTTATGAATAATTCGTAGACATTCCACTTCATTTGGATCATTGGTAGCCCTAAGTTTTCTCCTTATTGAAATGCATTCATTACATCTTGAAAAACAAAATTGGTAATTGTAACATCGAGAAAATTGTCTTTCATTACTCTACTAAAAGTTGATTGAGAAACTAGAGGAAGTCCAATATGTTGAATATCATCATTA
Source organism: Larix kaempferi (assembly GCA_027924585.1). NCBI lineage: Eukaryota > Viridiplantae > Streptophyta > Pinopsida > Pinales > Pinaceae > Larix > Larix kaempferi. The sequence goes on along the minus strand of BSBM01000767.1, from coordinate 28,601,986 downwards.
ACCATTTTCCACAAGGAAACATGCATTATATTTGATGGAAAAAATTCCATAGGTCATACTCTTGTTCCATATTGACTTATTGCACATGTTAGATGTGGAGTAGTATCTGAATTTTTCTCCATAATTTTATTAATACTGGAAACTATTGCCACAATATTTGTTCTTGATTCATGCAATCCACTATTTCTACTCATTGCCTTCAAATCACCATCTATAAATGCTCTTTATAATTTGAAAAAGTACTTATTTTATTCTATGACATTTACACCATGCATTTTGACACACTTTGAATGTATCAAATTTCACCATAAACAACGTTCTTTTTTTTATAGTTCTCATAGACCTAAAATATGTGAATTAGCTACTAGAGAATTCAATACAAATCCTCTTTTTGAAATTTCATTCAGTTCTATGAATTCCTCAATGCCTTACATCATTGAATGTAATGGAACTTTGGAGATACACAATTTTGAAAAACAATATTCCTTGTTTATTTTCTCAAAGAATGAACTATCATCAATTGCCTCACTGGATTTTGAACACAACTTCCTTTTAGATGATGCACTTCCATTTTAAGGATTTATAGAATCATAAGGCCTTTTTGTTGTGAATTTTATATTTGCATATACATCATTATGAACATATGGAATAATCGTTTGCAAAGGACATGCTTCAAATGCCTCCCAAAATACAATTGTTTTGTCTTATCTATCACTCCTTAAAACTACATCCAAAGGGGCATTGGCAAGGCGACACAAATAATTTGCAAGCCGTCTAACATGAGAAACTTCAATGATAGCACAATTCTCACAATTGCAAAAAAAATCTGAATTAAAACTTCAGATTCACCAACATTTAGTTGTTCAAAGTGCACCACTTCTTTCTCTAAAACATTGGAAACAATTCCCCTAGCAATATAATTTGGCTTCAACAAACATAGGTGAATTAAATTTACCTTTTCTCCCACAACTGAATATTGTGATTCTGGTTGATTTGTATCTCTAACACATCAGAATGGTCATCCTTTGCAACACACAATATTGAACATCTATTACAATCTGTTATCTTTTCTATTGGCCAATATACAAATATTCCAATATTTAAGTCTAAAGAATGGGCATAACAAGGAAATAGTAACTCCTTTAGAAGAACACCAAATGATAAGGATCACAAAATCCTTCCATCTAATGAACCATTATTGTCAACATTTGTTACAATGTCTCTATCAATACAATCCCTCTGATCCAAAAATCTATGAAGCAATTGCACTTTTCTTAGTAGAAATGAAAAACGACTCTCAACTAGCTTATTTTTCTCTCTCTTCCCAATCCAACACTACATGTATCATTTGACCCAGCATGATTAGAATATTTTTGAAACTGCTTAGAATTTTTTTATGCATCCCATTCAATAAAATCTCCTTTTTCCTCTAGCAAATTATCTACACCAATCGATGCATGCAACAATTGAAGATCTTCATTCAAAACCTTGTGGGGTATATTATATGACATAATTTGGAACATTAATTTTCAATCCAAGGTGTTCATAGATTGTGAGCTACTTTGCAAAGTATATGCAAGGAAAAATTTTAAAGTGCTTTCAAGTGCCAAATACACAAAATCAACCCTCTATCAACTCAAAAATCAATAACACCAATCCCTTTTAAAAACAACACTATCCATTGAAATGAAACAAAATCCTCAATCACACTTTTCCTATTAACAAGCTCAACCAATTATTTCACACAAGAAGAAAAGTCCTTCAAGAATTAGGCATTATCCAACATAGTTAAAAGAGTGAAATGCTATATTACCTATAAACCTTCAGGATGTTGATGCTAATTCAAAGAGAGTTTAATAATATCAAATAGATCAAATTCAAAGAAATCAAAACACCATCAACTCTAAATCCTAAAATTACATTGAATCATAAACTTTGCATTATTTTGTAGTAATAGACCATTACAAGAAAATGAGCTTTTGAGCGTGTATCCAAGGGGTTTAGATTGAGGTTAGGTCGGGTGATACCAAGGAGGGCATGAGGCCATACCAAAATACTTCTTATGTTCTGGTATGGTGGAAAAAGGATTTGAACCCGTGACCTCAAGGTTATGATCCTTGCGAGTTGATCTATAATTTATAATGCTTGTACTTAAATCCATTTTTCAAGTAAACTTATCTATGATTTGTAATTATTTCACTCTCATTCATTTATCACATAACAGATATTCAAAGTAATTTAATAATCGATCATAACATAAATCCTCTACCAATTATTATATGTTGCTATAGGAAAGAACAAAAAGAACTATAAATAAAAAATGCAATTACTGGAAATTAAACCACACAATCCAAATAATTTCACTCTGCAAAATTAAAAGGCACACCACACGCAATCATTCATGTGAGTAGAAGGGGGCCCTACTTCACTCATAGACACGTTATCTAACTAATAAACCTCAATACATGATCCTAGCAAAACATCAAAATTGATTTATATTAAAGGAATGTATGAGTTGAGCTTGAGTACAATCTCACTAAACAGAATAGTCTATTGATTCCCAAATTCCCCCCAAAGTACTAATTCCTTCTTGTATTTATATATGCAAATCCTCTTTCATAAAAGGAAAAGTTGTTACAAAAGATGAGATAAAATACTAAACAAGTGGAGCTTACAACCAACAAATATTTGACTTGGTTTAATTAAGAAAAGGGAGGTTATTTGATGATCATGAAAGCATAACAACATCCCTAAAAATCTCTCATGCGCCCATATTTTCTCATAGGAGTCATGGTGAAGGGATGGAGGTGAAATCATGCCAACTCATAACCGAATTCCAAAAAATGCACCGACAAGAATTTAGGCAAAAATCATTAAATTCATTTTAATATCCACTAAGATCTCCCAAACCTTATTGAATCTTGGAAAACGACGCGTGCATTACTCAATTTGGCATACTATGAACAAAACCCATGTTTTATATTTTTCTTATTCATCTTCATCACCTCAAATATCACATTGTAAGTTGGATGTTTGAAAACTATAGAAAATTTAAACCAACTCATTGACCAAGTGCTTCAAGATTCACACGTGTGAGTTGGGCATGATCTAATGGACATATGATCATCTGGAAACATCCATCTATCATGTTCATGCATATGTTTCTCCATTGGACATGTGGAAGTGTGAGGAACAATGATCATAATGCAAGATCACATTGCTACAAAAACTAAACAGTTGTTGCAAGAACATGACTATTCCTATAGGATCAGGCTTCCTGTAACTTCATCAACTAAAATAACTTAATTTTCATTAAATACAAAATAAATGAAAATAATTAAGATCTAGGCAGGATTTTGATAGCTTTAGATCATCATAGCACTTCATTTGCAAAACATCAGGAATTTGGCTAGTATAGACAATATACCATGGTTATTTATGGGAAAATGAAGCAAAAAGGCGGTCCATATATACACCAAAAATGGTCAATTCTGAGACTCTACATATCCCCCAAGCCTAAGTATTTGCATGTCCTCATGCAAAAAGAAAGACTCCCCTCTTATTGGAAAATTGTAAAACCCCACTGTTGTACTGATATGAAACAATTTAGGCGGGACTAACCACATGTACCAACGAATCTAGCCTAGAAGAAGGATGAGAATCTCTACATTTCACCTGAAGCTTCCTTTTTTTTTACAAATAGATATTTTGGGCTCTCTTATACCATTTTCTGGCCATCTTGACTGATTTTTGGTTCTCACTTTTCAACCTATTGACCTCTTCTTGAAATTGAGCACTTGAATCCTTCAGTAGAGTAGTGTTTGACTTGACATTCCTTTCTAGAACATTGATCTCCTTAGTTTTCCTCTATAGTCTCTTAAAATCCCCATGTTCTTCATGCTGCATCATAGCATCATCCTTTGGAGTTTCTTCAACTAGTATTTTTCTCATCCTTGAATTATGGGAGGATCATCAAACTATGACTCTTTGAAAGGTTCCCAAGAATCGGGATCATCATGCACTTGATCCATTTCATCCAATCCTTCCTAAGTATCTATATTAGTGCAGTATGTCAACATCACCAATTTTTACTTTATCACCATCAAACCCTTTTGCAAAAAGTAGGGTGACTACATCAATGTAGCTATAAAATTTGAGAAGAATGGTATCCAACCTGCCTTACTAATCTTCTTTCTACGCTCTAGGAATTCATCTAAGAGGCTGGTTCCCACTGGTTCGGTCCTAATTGTTTCCCTCATTCTTCAATATGTTAGCTTTATCTATTTGTACTTACCCCTTCAATGAAATGTCTCGAAATGGAAAGGATGTAATGATTTCAATGGGTGATTGTAGCAAACTATTAGGGATGGATGAATTTAACAATAGGATCATGATTATGACGATGTAATCATCATGATCGTATATGATATGGTGCCAGTATGATGGGGGTTACCAAAATTATGAAAATTCAATGAATTTGAATGGAGGGTTGGAGGTGGAATAATCACAACCTGCATTAAAACATAATGGTTACCTTTTTTTTATAAATTTGAATTATCATTTGATCTTTGCATCCTTTTCGACACCCCAAATCATAAACCATATTTCTTCTATACAAACCTCTAATAGGGCATGTAAAATATCTTATTGTCGCTTAGTTGTATCATTAGGATGGAAAATGGCTTAGTATAGTAGATATAAGAGAGTAATGAAATGATAGTTGATGGTTTAGATATGATAGTTGAATAATAATAATATGATCATCAAACAGTCAGCTCACAAGATAATGATTTTATATGGAAGTTCCGAATCATTATAAGTCATTGCATTGGGCTCATGCTTTTTTTTATCAAAGGAACTACCATCACATCATAATATTTCATTACTTTGAATAAAATGAAAAACAAATTGCTTTTAGTTTCAGTTTACCTGACCTTAGTACAACATCAAACATACATGTAATCATGAGGAATCCTACCAAAAATTTCCTTGGTCAATGAAAGAGGATCTCTCATATGCACATGTGTGTGGAGCAAGGAATGTTGCATGAACTGGAACAAGAACCGGATCTGATTTTGCATATGATGTTTGCAAGTGTAGGTGGAGCTCAAGATGTGATTTATCTTCTAAAAAATAGGTGTTTGTGCTTCCTTGGTATGCAGGAAAAGTATGGCAATGCTGAAGGCAATAACTACAGCTACAGATGGTAGTGATGAAGTGCAATTACTATTGGCAATATCAAACTCAAGCTACTCAAAATATCTCATAGATAAATGGGTTGTTGCTGCAAAAACAGAGACTGTTACTACAAAAATTGAATTAAAAAAAAACATGAAACCATTGATTTCTTTTTCTGATCAAGAACTGAACTGGTGCTGCCTTGAGTTATATGCTACAGAAATTCTACTACATGAATCGCATCCCCCCCACACCAAATATCTTGCATGTCCTCATGTCGATGAAGTAGGGGAGATGTAACAAGGAGTGATGAGAATAATGAATGCTAATTACATTGCCTAGCTCTACATATGAGAGTCTCTTGCAAGGTACTTGAGCACACTTAGTGGGTCACTAAGAGAAGAGAAAGGATGGCTGAATGAAAGAAATATGAAGGAGAGGGTGGTTGAGTAATGGAAATATGAAAGAGGAGATATGTTCTGCCTGAAATATGAAATAGCTAACCCCCTCTTATTTTCAAACTTTGAAAAGAAAGGAATGAATGGACTACTCAGATATGCACCAACACAAGGAGGAAATAAATCTTCCCTATAGTACATCATCCATTTATTGAATAATATTTGAACATTGCATGCTACTATTGAGTACATAGTCTTCAAGAATTCCCAAACCATGGTATAGTTATTCCCATGTGAATAAATTTTCTTGAATTTTAATGTGGAGAGAACTCATTGTATTATCGGCCATCGATAAATATCATTAACCAATGTGAGGTTTCTCATCAATGGTGACAATGAGAACCAAGGTACTCTAATGCATCCTAACAGGTGTAAATGGAAGTGTTATTGTTGAACCCCCTGCAATATATAACGATTAGGAGGCATTGGTGCATCCCCACTGCTGCTAGCAAGAAAGCTTGTCATTGAGGCTTACAATATTCAAGGCATAAAAAATATATCTTGATCTTGATCCCAGATAGAGTGTTGAATTTGATGGGACAAGACCTACTAGAAGGAAGGCCTTAAGTAATCCTACATCATCCAGTATGAGCATAGAACCAAAAGGTTTGAAGAATCATAGTAAAATATTGAACCAACATGCATAAAATTATTATGATTTTTTCCTGCCAGTAACCTTGTTTTCAAACAAAACTCATGTCCAGCTATGCAAGTAAATTGGTTTTCAAAACTAGACTTAATTTTATCTTTACTATTTTATTCATTTATTCCTTCTTCTAAACTATCCTACTCTACTTGAAAATGAAAAAACCTCTTCTCAAGTGTAGGAGAAATTCCAATGAAGCCATGTAAGAAATAGGATTACAAATGTACTCATATCCAAATATGAACAATATACCTCAATACTTGTCTAGATATGAGGAACCAATGGATCTTATTGATTTGATGCCAAGAAGTATTAAAGAATGAAGTGATGGTTTCTCCTGATGATATTCTAGTAGCAAAGTTCGATGTAATCACTCATCCCTTGATTTCATTCTTCATTAATACTAAATTGCATCTCCTCTTTTGTCATACTCTGAAGATCTTCAAAAAATTAACTCTTACATCCTAATTGAATGCACAAGGAATCTAGACATGCAATAAACTCTTCAATCTCGGGCTCCAAAATTTGCTCTTCATATAATGTTTTCCATGGATCATTGATCTTGTCTTCTTGCTGATAAGGATTAAAACAAGCTTCTAAGTCGTCCTCTTCATTTTATTTTGAAATTTTTGAATTTACAACCCTCCCAGACTTCAAACAAATTTCTTACAGTGGTGTACAATATTTATGCAACACTACACATGGTTCCTGCAGCAATGTGTAGTCTTCCTATAGTAATGAACAATTTTCTTGTAGTGGTGTAGGTAAGGTAGAATAGGTAGGGAAGGAAGAAGAATTGTGTAGTTCAGCATTGTAAGCAGGTTGTACTGCTTTATTATGGTTAGGATTTGGAATGGGGTGAGCAGGAATTTGCATGGGGTACATATGATTTTGATGGGAAAGTAAGTGTACTAAGTGTGACTGATTAGCTTGTTGTTGAAGAGCTTGTGGAATTTATGGAGGATATGTTTGTGCTACAAGGTGAGCGAGAATAACTATGCCATTATAAGATGGGTCATTCCAACCTAGTTTCCAAGGTTTGAAGGGTTTATGTTGAGTTTTCCGCGGTCTCCATGTTCCATGAGTATTCCAAGAATGATTAGGTGAATAAGAAAATGCAGGCATAGATTTTTGAACCATACATGTAAGCTTAGGTTTCCATGTTTGGTGTAGTTCCCTTGCATAAATTGAACTTGCAGCATTTATATCTCTGTGAGGTGTTGATGTGCTGCTTTAATCCTAGGTAAGGAAGGGATACTATCTGTGGAATGGTTCAAGTCACATATGCCACAAATGTCAACGTTATCTGAATGACAATCCCTTTTCGTCATTTGTTATACTCCTCCTGGATGTCTGATGGTGAATTCAAAGGTAAGAATCTCTTCCTTGGTAGGACCCGCATCTTTATCACATGTCATCTCTTCCATAAATAGAAGAGGCTATTCATAGATTCTTGAAAGTCTACTTGCAGCAATTTTAGATCTTGACTTGATTATTTTGAGCCAATAGGAGAAGCAAGCTCTGCTTCTATGATGGGATTTTCTAAATGATCAACTTTAGGCTTCTCTTTCAATCTTTTGGTTTTTACCCCTAAGGTCTCTCCTTCTTCAAATGTTCCTGTCAGTTGGTTAGAAACATGGGTGGTGCTTACATCACTATGAAATGGAATAGGGGGATTCAATCTTCCTCTACCTCTAGTGCTTATTCATGCAATTCTATCAAACTATTTAATGCTATCATGTCTCAAAATGAAATCATGCTTCAAACCATGAAGATGTGTCAACCATGCAATACTATCACATCATTAACATAATTCAAAATGCAATAAAGTAGTATCTAACATGGTGCAAACAATTTGGAAAATCTAATCCAAGAGAAAAAAATAGCATACCAACATGACGAGGACTTCCATAAACCCACAAAAATGGATGCGCAGGTGCTTACCTCTCGGTTCACCACTCCTCCTCCTCTGAGTCTTAAATGTTTATAAAACTTCAATCATAAAAATACTTTTCAAAGAACTATGACCCTTCCAAAATCAATACTATGCAACTTAGCTATAAGCAGAACACTAGGCTCCTAGTAATCCTTTCCTTATTGATATCAATTCTTAAGAGGGTCCAAACCAAAAATTAAAATTTAAAAACAATGCTTTAAAAGAAACCTATGATCCTTTTGGAATCAGGATTATGCAACGTAGCTATGAGCAGAACATTAGGATCACAGTAAGCCTTTCCTCATTGATACCAATTCCAATAATATCCTACACACACTTACCACACCTTCAGCACTTTTCGAAATCGTCCCTTTAGCACCTCCCCAGCAACAATGCCAAAATGTGGGGCAAATTATATGACGTAAGTTGGAACATCAATGTCAATCCTAGGTGTTCATAGAATTGCGAGGCATTGTGCAAAGTATATTCAAGGAAAATTCTTAAAGTGCTTTCAAGTTCCAAATCCACAAAAAAAATACTCTATCATATCTGAAATCAATAACACTGAACCCTTTAAAAAAAAAACGTTATCTATTGAAATGAAACAAAATCCTCAATTACACTTTTCGTATTAACAGGCTCAATCAATTACTTCATGCAACATGCAGAGTTCTTCAAGAATTAGGTATTATCCAACATAGTCAAAACAATAAAATTCCAAATTCCATGTAAACCTTCGGGCTATTGATTATAATTCATAGAGGGTTTAATAATATCAAATTCAAATAAATTAGAACACCATCAACTCTAAATCTTGAAATTGCATTGATTCATAAACTTTGCAGTATTTTGTAGTAACAGGCCATTACAAGAAACATATCTATAATTTATAATCTATGTTCTTAAATCCAATTGTCAAGTAAATAGATCTATGATTTGTAATTTTTGCACTCTCATTCAATTATCACATAATAGAGGTTCAAAGTAATTTCAGAATTGGTCATAACATAATCCCTTTACTAGTTAATTTATGTTGTTACATGAGTGCACAAAAAGAACTACAAATAAAAAATGCAATTACTAGAAATTAAACCCCACAATCCAAATAATTTCACTCCACAAAATTAAAAATAGCACCACACAAAAGCATGCTTGTTAGTAGAAGGGGGCCCTCCTTTAGTCACAGGAACGTTATCTAACTAATAAACATCAATACACGATCTCAATAAAACATCAAACTGATTTATGTTAAGGGAATGTATGAGCCTAAGCTTGAGTAAAATTGAGAAAAATAGTCTCTTGATTCCCCACTTACCCCCAAAAGAACTAATTCCTCCTCATATTTATACATGCAATTCCTCTTTCACAAAAGGAAAGGGGGTTACACAAGATAAGATCAAATCCTAAACAAATGGATCTTACAACCAACAAATATTTGACTTGGTTTAATTAAGAAAAGGGAGGTTATTTGATTATCATGAAAGCATAAAAAAATAGCTAACAATCACTCATGTTCCCATATTCTCTCATAGGATTCGTGTTCAAAGGATGGAGGCGAAATCATGCCACCTCATAACCGAATTCCAAAAAATGCACCTACAGGAATTTAGGAAAAAATCAATAAATCCGTTTTAAGATCCACTGAGATCTCCCAAACCATATTGAATCTTTTAAAATGGACCACTTAACACTCAAATTGGAATATTGTGAACAAAACCCATGTTTGATATTTTTTCGATTCATATTCATCACCTCAGAAATCACAATGTAAGTTGGCTATTTAAAAACTGTTGAAAATTTAAACCAACTCATTGACCAAGTGCTTCAAGATTCACACATGTGAGATGGGCATGATATAATGCACATATGACCATCTAGAAACATCCATATATCATGTACATGTGTCCCTTTCTCTATTTTACACATGGAAGTGTGAGGAACAATGATGGTGCTGAAGGATGATGTTGCTATAGGAACTGGATAGTTGTTGTTGGAACATGATTGTCCCTACAGGATCAGACTTCCTGTAACTTCATCAACTAAGAAAATTAATTTTCATTAAATCCAAAATAAATGAAAATAATTATGATTTACACAGGAGTTTGATACCTTTAGATCATCATAGCACTTCATGTGCAAAACATAGGGAATTTGGATAGTATTAGCAATATACCAAGGTTATTTATAGGAAAAGGAGGAAAAATGGTGTTCCATAGATATGCCAAAAATTGTCAATTTAGAAACTCTACAAACCTTAATAATAATTGAAAGTACACACCCATATTTGATGTCACTATTATGTAATTGTTTTCTATCAGGGTAAGTTTGATCTCCCGTGGTAAAGAGATCTGAATGCAGCACATAGTGGGAGCTACTCATCCAGCCAAGCTAGGCACCATCCTTAGGTATAGAGCCTCTCATTATTCCTTGGGGCAAGTTGCATTCATACTAAGACAAAAGGGAAGAGAGGTGTTGCAGGAAATGGGTGCAGAAGGGTGGCGTGGAATGGAATGCACGGGCTATGTGGAGCCTAGGCACAGATGGGGGCAGTGTGGAATTGGAGTGTGTAGGTTGCAGGAACTTGGACGTAGATGGGGTAGTGTGGAATGGAGCATGAAGGTTACAGGAGTTAGGGCGCAGAAGGCAGCGTGAGAGTGGAAACAAGGGAGTGCGTGAAGGTTGGGGTGAGTAAAGGGAGAGTGCAGTTTGTGTGAATATGGAAGGTTGGGCACAACATGCAGATGGGAAATGGAGCAGCGTGAAAGATGGGAGTGGAATGGAGCATGAAGGATTCCTGGAGAGTGAGAGTGGAGTAGCATGAATGCAGGTAATGAAGGTAGGCGTGAAGGCTACGTAGAGAGTGGGCACAAGTAGCTTGAAGAGTGCTAGGGCTGAACCAATAAAGACAAGAAGTTGCTCAAATAAGCCCAGTTTGTATTAGACGAGAGGTTCGTTTTATAAGAAAAATACCTGCTTATTTACATAATATGTTCTAATACATTTTAACACACTTAACTATGCTTATTACATTATTCCCAATTTCTACTTTGGGTTGCAAAGAAGACTGGCTTCTTTGTGGCCCAATTCCTCCATGTTTAGATCTGGAAGCATCCCTGCTTCCATGAGAAGATGAGGAAACAGAATTTGCATCATCTCATATGTCATCCACTTTGCTTGAGCTGGAGTTTGACCTTCGTGTTCCAGGAGGTAGGAGGTGTAAGCCTAGTGGCGAGTAGAATGGGTCTTGGTGTTGAGGATAGTATCCTTGGATAAAGGAAGCTAGAAGTTGGGAATATTGTCCACATGATGTGTAATTGTGACCAGTTCATCCAAGAGTGGAGGCTCGAATAATTTCAAATGACTGACATTGATGACATTGTGGATGCCGAGCTAAGGAGGGAGGTCCAACCGATAGGAATTTTCCCCAATATTTTCTAGAAGTGTGTAGGGGGCATATCGAAGTGGATGTATTTTATGATGTTGTCCTTCGAAGCATTTCTTATCCAAATGTAACTAGAATCAGTCTCCAGGTTGAAAGGAAATGGTTGTCCTATGTTTGTCATTCCTTTGCTTTCCGTGTGCTTGAGCTACTTTCAGAGATTTTGTGACCTGAGTGTGGCGATGTGCAATTTGTTGAAGAAATATTTGAGCTAAGTTTTGTTCTTTTTGATGATGATCTATACCCTAGGGGTCCAATGTGAGGGGAATATTAGATGGAGAAGTTGTTTGGAATCCTAAACATACTTCGAAAGGAGAAAAACTTGTAGCAGAGTGTGTGGCCCTACTGTAGCTATGTTGGAGAATATGTAAATAATTATCCCATTTTTTTCTATGTCCAAAATGTGTATGGAGAGCATGTACCAGCATGCAGTTGAATACCTCTGTTTGGACTTCCTTTTGAGGGTGGAAGGATGTGGAGAATTTAAGTTGACATCCAAGCAGCACCCAGAGTTTCTTCTAAAAGGAACTCAAGAAGCGTGAGTCTCGATATGAAATCATGTCGATTGGTAGGCCTAAATGAGGCCACACATGTTGGAAATACAATTATGTTGCTTGACAGGCTGTAGTGTTATTTGTGCAAGACATCAAGAGGGCCATTTTGCTAAAACGACATACTACCACCCAAATGGAATCATTTTTATTGTTGGGTGGTGGGTAGTCAGCTTAGAAAATCCATAGAAATTGATTCCCATGGCCTGGAAGGTAGTGGGAGTGGCATATATAAGCCATGCTTTCTATTTGATGGTTTCGATTGAGAACATAAGGCGCGGGATCATCTCTCTACTTGAGTTTGAAGAGAAGGCCAATAGAAATGGCATTGGAGGTGTTGAATGGTCTTAGTGGTACCAAAGTGGCCTCCACATGTAGATGCATGAGATTCTTTAATGAGCAGTAGACTATCATCAGACTGTGGGACACATAGAAAAATTAATTTGTAGAGCCACCCATCAAAGATGGTTTAGTCCAAAAATGGATTATGATTGATGACTGTAGGGTCCTATAATGCATCCCATGTTTCTTGAAATTTCGGGTCAGTAGCATACTTATGTTTCCATGTATCATAGGTAGCACAACAAACCTCTAGTAGTTGGTGCACTGGATTTGGTGGCCTGCTGAGCAAATCGTCCATCTTGTTAGAGGTGCCCTTCCTTTATCTAATAACCAAATGAAATTGTTGAATGTAGGATGCCCATTTAAGATGGCTTTGTTCTTGAATCTTGGATTGTGAATTAATGAAAATCAGTGGATGGTGGTATGTATGTAGAATAGTCTCCTTTACTAAAAGATAATGGCACCATTACCTGAGAGCTTGCACTAGGATATATAATTCCTTGTCATGGGTGTTATAGTTTATCTTAGCATCTGAAAGAGATTCTGATTTGTAAGCAATAGGATGGCCTCCCTGTTTAAGCATGGCGCCAATAACATATTCTGAGGAATATGAATCAATCTCAAATGGTTGAGATAGGTCTGGCAAATGCAATACTGGAGCTGAGCATATAGCTTATTTGAGACGAACAAAGTTGTAGGTGGATTCTTCATTACAAACTAAGGTGGAAGTGTTATTGGATAGCTGATGCAAAGGACGAGCAATTTGAGAGAAATGTAGAACAAACTTACAATAAAAATTTATGCCACTGAGGAATATTTTTAAATCACTGGAAGAAGAAGGTGTCAGCCACTATTTCAATGCTTTGATGCAGGAAGAATTAGGATGAATACCTTCTAAGTCAACCAAAAATTCCAAGTACAGAACTGAGCGTTGGCCAAAATAACACTTCTTTTCTTTAACCTGCAACTTGTGTTCTCTGAGTATTTCGAGAACTTGAAGAACATTATGAATATGTGTTTCCCATGAATTACTAAATATCATAATTTCATCTAAATATATAATCACAATGCAACCCAAGTGCTTCATGAAAATATCATTAATGAGCCTTGTGAAGGTGGTGGGAGCATTAGTCAAGCCAAAAGGAATGACCTTCCACTTGAAGAGACCAAACTTGGTATTGAATGTTATCTTCCAAATATCATCTGGGTTCATTCGAACCTAATGGTATCCTACTATCAAATCCAGCTTAGTGAATCATTTAGCACATTGTAGGGTATCCAGTAACTCCTCAATCTAGGGTAGGGGGTAGTGGTTCTTCACTGTGGCCTTGTTAAGGGATCAATAATCAATGACCCGGTGCATTTATGGGGTGTCTTTCTTGGGGATTACGAATGTTGGAGAAGCACAAGGAGAAGAGGATGGTTGAATGTCTCTTGATTTGATTAGTTCCATCAACTACTCCTCAATTTCCTCTATTTCCCATGGGGCAAGGCGGTATGTAGGTGCATTGGGTAAAACAGGACCCAAGATGAGAGGAGACATGGATTTTGGGGTGGCATGAGTGGTGTTGTTTGGTTGAATGGGTCGGACTAGACAAAGAGAGACTAACTGGTTGAGATGGACATGAGGGATTTTTTCCTTTGTTGGTGTGGGTTTGGGTGGGGCTTCAGTAAAGATATAGGTGTGGCCATCCTTGGTAATTTTATGCTGGCTAGATTTGGTTATATAAATAGAATTTCATTGGTCCTGGTAAGGGAGGCTGAGAAGTAGGTTAGCACAATGTAATGGAGATACATCACATAGTACAGAGTCTCTAATTTTTTCAATGGAAAATTTTACCAAGCATCGCTGATAAACCAATAGATGGGGACCATCCTTTTGGACCCATCCTAGATGATATGGTTTCAGATGAGGAGTACTGGGTAGTTGGAGGTGGTGTGTTAAATTTTGAGCATTAATTCACAATACTCTAGGATCTTCACTGAGAGAATAACATGTATAGTATATCAATGCATAACAATCACAATAAGCATGACAAGCATCACAAGAATCAAAAGCATGAGAGACAAGAGACACAGAGTTTCCGTGGGGAAAACCCTAAGGTGAAAAACCCCACAACTTCCTTAGAGATAGAGAGAGCAATGGCTCAACCAAATTACAACCAAAATACACTGAGATAGTCTCCTAGTAGCAGATGATCCTCCTCCTCACTAGTGCGCCACTTTCTGAGTGAGAGAAATATGACTTTCTGAATGATCTAAATAGAGATCACCTAATCTCTATTTATACTAACGTATTTTCCGAGTGACCTTATGGGGCCGACTTGTCTATCTAGGTACATCCAAATTATAATATATATATTTGAGGGCTGACCCCACACGTGGTGGTCTAATAACCCATTGGAAAGTACACACACTTGCGACACTTGTCAATCCACATGACGACACTTCCTTATAGAGGAATAACACATCTCTAATAAGGGTACAATAAATATATATGAAATACATAGATGAAATACATTCCGAAGTTACATATACATCAACACTCCCTCTTAACTAGGAAGGTATTTCTCGACACAGATCTGCTAGACAAGTCTTCTTCTCGGGATCATCGTCATCGATGCATCATCATCGTCATCGTCACTACTGCTACTATCTCAACCAATCTCTAACTCTACTCATCATAGGAAGTTCTACAGAGCCAGTCCTTTTTCATACTGGATGTAGGCCCACCACCTGTAGGTCTTCGTCATCACTGGCCATACTGTGGAATCCTCGGGACTTATTACGTGTGTCACAAAACCTTGAAAGAGCATCCCAGTCTATTACGAGCACACAGGTCTACCTATAGGATCTCCCAGGGCCATATTATATGTGACCTCATCATAAAACCTTGCAAAAGCATCCCAGGCTGTTACGAGCACACAGATCTACCTATAGGATCTCCCAGGGACAGATTATATGTCGTCACCACAAAACCTCGCAAGAGCATCCCAGGCTGTTATGAGCACACAGATCTACCTATAGGATCTCCTAGGGACATATTATATGTGGTCATGAAAAAACCTCGCAAGAGCATCCTCGGACTTATTACGAGCACACAACCCAACCTATTGGATCTCCCAGGGACATATTATATGCCATAGGACAAAACCTCGAAAGAGCATTTGCCAAATATGCCAGGGCCAGATTATATGCCATAGGAAAAACCTCGAAAGACTATTTGCAGATCTCTCATGGCCAAATTATATGTCCTCCCAGAGTAAAACCTCGAAAGAGCATTTGCCAGATATCCCAAGGCCAAATTATATGCCATAGGAAAAACCTCGAAAGACTATCTACAAATCTCCCAGGGACAAATTATATGCTCATCTACACAACCTGATCCACAGCCATAGAGTATCAACCTGATACTCACCATACATCATCTTGATGTACACATGATCATCCTGATCATCATCACTGCGACATCCTGCTGCATGTCATCTGGAGCAACATCCTGAAGCTCGTCATCCATGATCATCCTGATCATACAATGCATCTACTTGATGCATACCAAGTATCTACATGATACATATCATCATACATGATCCACCTGATCATACAGTGTATCCTCCTGATACAAATACAAATACATGATACATATCACCATACATGATCCACCTGATCATACAATGTATCCACCTGATACATATACAGATACATGGTCCAAGAATCCATCATGATGCATATACAAAATACATACAAATGATCCTACTGATCATATCCATCATCCAACATGATGTGTACATACATATAAATGATCCAACTGATCATATCCAGCATCCAACATGATGCATACATACATATATAAATGATCCAACTGATCATCTCCAACATCCAACATGATGCATACATACATACATAAAAATGATCCAACTGATCATACAAAGAAGAAACCAGAACATCATCCTGATGCTCATCATCTAGCACTTACATCCACAGCCATGTGAAGGATCCTCCTTCCAACATGCTTGGAATGGCTTCAGCAAATGTGTCCATCACTTCTTCCTCGAAGTGTCATCAATCTGAAGAACACCAAGCCTCTCTCTGAAGTACTCGAACTTCACCTTGGCTAGTGGCTTCATCATCACATCTGCAATCTGCTCGTCCGTCGCAACATACAGGAGCTTCACAGCTCCTCTCTGCATCATATCCCTTATATAGTGATATTTGATCTCTATGTGTTTCGACCTGTCATGAAACACTGGGTTCTCAGACAGCTTCACACAACTCTGGTTATCACAGAAAATACCAGTAGCATCCAACGGGAGATCAAATAACTCAGACAGTAGCTTCTGTAGCCATATTGCCTCACAACTAGATGAACATGCTACAACATACTCTGCCTCAGCTATACACAGAGCTACGCAGGGCTGCATCCTGCTAAACCAAGAGATCACACCTGATCCCATACTGAAGCAGAACCCAGATGTGCTTTTCCTATCTGTAGCACTGCCAGCCCAATCTGAATCAACATAACCCTGCAGGTTAAACTTTTGATTTGATTCATACTTGAGCCCATAATCCATTGTACCTTTCAGGTACCTCAGAATATGCTTTACAGCAACCAAGTGAACACTCCTCAGATCTTTCAGGAACTGGCTCAATGTGTTCACCACAAAGCAAATATCTGGTCTCATGTTCATCAGGTACATCAAGGACCAAATCATCTGACAATACATAGTGACATCAACTAGTTCAGATGAAGCATCACACAAAAGCTTCAGGTTCGATGCCATAGCCTCACAGTCCATCATCCCGAACCTCTTCAAGATCTTTACTGCATACTTCCCTTATCCAAGGAAGATTCCATCTGCACTCTACCACACCTCCATACCTAGAAAGTGGTGCATCATACCTAAGTTCTGCACATATATGAATCCCTGTCATGTGTCTCAGAACCAAGTGGATGCTCCACATACACTTCTTCTTCAACTACACCATTCAAGAAAGTTGTTGTGAAATCCATCTGGTGTATCTTCTATTTCATCACTTTTATATTTCTCTATGCTGCCATCTGCAGCATGCTTGATCTTGATAGATCCATATGGAAGTCATAACAAACTTCCCTTCAGGTCTTGGGACTACATCCCAAACATCTTTTTCATGATTGACGGATCATGGCATTCCATTTCTTCATCCCATATCCTGGGAACTTCAATATCTTCAATATCTTCAATAGATATCTTTGTTGCTGGAACAAATGTTGTAGTTCTTTTGTAGGTGAAGATATACAGTCTTTCCTACAAAACAAGTTAAATTGCATGATTAGAAACATCTCATAATTTTCATAACAAATTATTTACACATAAAGAAATATGTCATGCAGTGATGTAGTTATCTTAGCCAATGCTTCAATACAACATTTATCCATGTTCCACGACTTTCTAGATTCCTTCCAGTCTCTACCAACACATTCTTAAGAGTTTGCACTACTCCCAACATGTCAGTAAAGAGGTTTCATTCTAGATAAGTAGCACTCGAATGTTGTACAGTGCCATAGGCCACTTACCCATCACATGCGTATTAGTAGTATACTGTTCATTAATGCAATCATTCTAATATGCACAATACATATCCTAAGTCTAGGAACATAAGCATAATATTATTTAAACAAAATAGGCAAGAAATGATAATTGAAATACTTATCTTTGTTTGTTTGTTGGGTGGACTCCCTCTGAGTCTTTGCTTCCTGGCAAGAGCTGCTGAAGTAGCTTCTTCTACACCTTTCTGTTGTGGAATGTAGGAAGATGGTCAACTCCCTCTGAAAATCTGCATCCTTGTAGGAGCTGCTGGAGTGTGCTCCCTCTTGATCTTTGCTTCTTGGATTACCTGTCCTTGAACTTATATTCATTCTTGCTGACATCAATCTTCTTGAACCCTAGAAAGTATATTCTGTAAGCCTTTGAGCCTTCACTGTAACCCACAAAGATACCCTTCTTTCCTGAAGGATCTAGTTTAGTCCTCTTTTCCTTTGGGACATGAGTGTATACTGGACAACCAAATATTCTGAGATGGCTGACTTCAGGCTACTTACCAGAAGAGACTTCTTCTGGTGTCTTGTTGTCCAATATCTTGTGGGGATTCTGTTCTTCCTTTCTACAACTCCATTTTGTTGAGGATTATAAGGAGCAGTCAACTCCCTCTTAATCCATGAATCACTACAAAGCTTCTTGAAGTCACCTAAGGTGAATTCTCCACCATTGTCGGATCTGAATGTTTTGATCTTCTTGACAGTTTGATTCTCCATCAAGGTTTTGAATTCCTTGAACTTATCAAACACCTCATCTTTGTTCTTCAAGAAGTATACCCAAGTCTTCCTGGAGAAGTCATCAGTAAATGAGACATAGTAAACATACTCACTAAGAGAACTGGATGACATAGGACCACATACATCTGAGTGGATTATTTCCAGGATATATTTGGCCTTGCTTTCACTGCTTGGGAAAGCCTTCTTAATGTTCTTACCTTTTGCACATCCTTTGCAAACACCTTCATGTTTGGTCTTGATTTCAGGAAGACCTTCTACAGCCTTGCTTGCAATTGGAAGTTCCCTATAGCGCATATGAGCAAGTCTTCTATGCCAAAGTTCACTTGGCTCCATGGATTCATGCACCATGGCATGTTCAGGTTGTCCCTTCAATTTATACAATCCTCCCTCTTGCTCTCCAATCACTACTGCATCATCTATGGTCTTTCCCTTTGGCCACATTAGGACTTGGCCATCCACAAATGCAACCCTCATACCTTTTGCATCCAATGCAGAGATGGAGAGTAAGTTCTTCTTGAGCCCAGGTACATAAAGGACTTCTTTCATCTTCAAAGATTTTCCAGAATCTAGGTTGTAGGAGGCTTCACCACTTCCTTTGATTGGGTATTGATAATCATCCCCAAGTTTCACCTTATGGGGTGATTCATTTTCAGATAGATTCACAAAAGATTCCTTAAACCTAGTCATGTGTTTGGAAGCCCCACTATCAATCAACCAAGCATTACAACCATGGGAGATAGTACCTGTGAGAGCAAAGATTAGAACATACTCTTCTTCACTTGATGAGTCATCATCACTTTCTGCCCTAGCCTTCTTCTTTGGAGGTTCATCATCTTCGGCAACATGAGCATGGAACTTTCTTTTGCTGCCCTTCTTCTTCTTGTTGAAGTTGTTGTTATTATCCCTTTTGTTCTTGGGACAATCTGAAGCAAACTGACCCTTCTCATTGCATGTGAAGCATCTTAGATCCTTCTTATTCTTTTGATAGGATCTTTTGTAGAGAGAGTGCTCCTTCTTGGGATTTCTTCTTTTGGTGTGAGTTATGAGAGCTTGATCTTCACCTCCCACCTTTTCCTCACGAGCTACAAGTCTAGCTTCTTCTTGAGAGCATTCCTCCCATAGTTTACTGAAAGAGATCAATTTCTTTCTTGCATAGATTCCTTGAATAAAGGAGTCCCATGACCTAGGTAGGCCATTCAGAGTGGTCATAACAACTTCATCATTGTCCACTACTTCATCCACAGCTTCAAGTTGCTCCTTGATCTGAGAGACCTTCGAGAAGTAATATTGAATGGTTTCTCCATTCAACATCTTGACCCCTTTCAATTGATTCCGCAGAGTCATCTTCTGATTTATGTTCTTCCCTTCAAATAGCTTGGTCAAAGAGTCAAACATCTCCTTGGGTGTCTTTAGAGAAGACACATGGTATATGAGATGGTCCTTGATAGAATCAGCAATGATTCTCTTTGCCTTGACCAAGTTTTTCTTATGCAATACCTTGGCCTCTTCATCCTCTGGGATAGGGATGTCTTCTTTTATATATGAGTCCAACTCATTCTCTTCTAGGATTAACCCAATCCTATACTTCCAAGCTCGGAAGTTATCAGCCCCTTCAAGATTATCCTCAAGCTTGGTGTGGTGAGACATCTTAAAGAGTACTTCAAATGGAAATAGAAAAGATTTAGGTCTTACCACTTCAAATGTTGAAAACTGGATCTGGTCCCGGATAAGGGTTTGTCAGAAAAACCCTAAAAATGCAAAATGTGAATTTCAATTTTCTGAAAGGATAGAAAGATGTGCTTTGATGAGCTGATCAGCCTAGTGCATTCAGAATTTGAGATCAACAAAGTTTTACCCTTCATATTTTCCTTTTTGTCCTCCTAGGTTCACTAGGGAGAGCCCTGAATTAGGGTTTGAGTTTCTCGGAGATCTACCCAGCCAAAAATCTTGATCCAAATCTCTAAACTTCTATTTTTGCAAGGAGCTTCCAGCTATGTCTTCAAATTTTAGAAATTTCTATTTTTGTGGAAACCCTAATTTTTAGGGCCAAATCTGAAAATGCTCAGAATTGAATTCTGATTGGACAGATAGATTCTCCTTGATGAGTAAAGTCAATCTACTATACTTCTTTTCCAAAAACTGTGGAGAGAAACCCAATAAACAAGAAACTCAAGTTTCTGTCACTACAAAATGTCTTCTTCTCAACTTGGCTTTGATACCATGTTAAATTTTGAGCATTAATTCACAATACTCTAGGATCTTCACTGAGAGAATAATATGTACAATATATCAATGCATAACAATCACAATAAGCATGACAAGCATCACAAGAATCAAAAGCATGAGAGACAAGAGACACAGAGTTTCCATGGCGAAAACCCTAAGGTGAAAAACCCCACAACTTCCTTAGAGATAGAGAGAGCAATGGCTCAACCAAAGTACAACCAAAATACACTGAGATAGTCTCCTAGTAGCAGATGATCCTCCTCCTCACTAGTGCGCCACTTTTTGAGTGAGAGAGATATGACTTTCCGAATGATCTAAATAGAGATCACCTGATCTCTATTTATACTAACCTGTTTGCCCAGTGACCTTATGGGCCGACTTGTCTAGCTAGGTACATCCACATTATAATATATATATTTCAAGGCCGACCCCACACATGGTGGTCTAATAACCCATCGGCAAGTACACACACTTGTGACACTTGTCAATCCACATGACGACACTTCCTTATAGAGGAATAACACATCTCTAATAAGGGTACAATAAATATATATGAAATACATAGATGAAATACATTCCAAAGTTACATATACATCAACATGGTGCACTAGCTCTTGAGAAACCAAATTTTTCTGGCTGCCATTATCCATGATGAGCAAGGCCAAAGAATTTTTTATTTGGAAGTTATGAGTAAAGAGGGGAAAGTTAGACAAGTTGGAATATTTAGATGTCATTAAGATCAATGAGGGATATACTTCAGTAGGATTCTCAAGAGAAACCTCAACAATGTCCTCTACATATTGGGATGAAATATTTTATGTAAAGAGAGTTTTGTTGGTTTTGAGAGATTTTAAAAATCGACAATTTGAAGTGTTGTGGGAATTAGTCTTGTGGAAGGAACACCACGGTGTATTGGCATTTTGATTGGTAGGACAAGTGGAGGGAAGGCAAGATGCAGTATTGGGTATGGATTTTGTGAAGTAGAGGGATTCTGGTTGGGATGGGATTGAAGAGTATGATCCCTAGGAGATACCTTTCTTTCGACTGCCAATGTTCTTTGAAAATATTTATCCAATGTATAATTTTAAAATAACTCAACTTCTCTACGGAACTGAACCAATAAACCATAATTAAATTTAAGGAGTAATACCTCTTCTGGGTTTGGAATGTGGAGTGGAATTTGAAGCTTGGAGAAGTATTCGATATAGGCTTGTACTCCTTGTGTAGGTAGTTGGCAGAGTTGGTGCCTGCGGATCCATAAGGATTGAAGATACCCGGGTGGGTAAAAATGATATCTCAGTGCTTCGCATATGCGAGCCCAAGTGTTGATCGGTTGAGAAGAAGAAGACTCTTCTAAAGCTCCAATGTCTATTACCAAGGTGGTATTTTCTTGCTCTGTGTCCCACCATGTTTGATCAAGTCCTTCCAACTATAATGCTGCAATCTGAAGCTTTCTCTCTTCGGTAAGGCCTGTGCAAGTCCTGAAATAGGTGGAAAGGCTGCGGATCCATGACTCCATAGCTTCTCCATTGGTTTGTCCCACGAACTTAGGGAGCTGGAACCAAATATCTAATCGGAATGGGTATAGGTGGGTCTGTTGTTGCATTCTCACTAACTCATTGAGAACATATCCGAGGTCTTGGACTGGATTAGCGGCATTAGAATCAGAATCGATGGCCAATGGATCTCTTCTAGGAGGCATCTTGTAGAGTAAGATGAAAACAAAGGCGCAATGTACTAGGGGCTGAAGGCTTAAGGAACAATGGCTTTACTAGAGGGAGAGATCTGTGAATCTCCTATCTATGGTGGAGATATGTGGGATCCTATGGAAAGAATATATATGAATCCACCATCAAGTGTAGAAAACCCCGAGAAGGGTCTGAGATCTACTACAAATCACAAAACTTAGACAAAAAAATAGATGTTTCAAAACCTCACTACAACTAGCTCTTCTATTGTTTCTTCTTCGGATCTAGGAGCTCTGACACCAATTAATATCCCATGGTAAAGAGATATGAATGCAGCACATAGTGGGATATTCTCATCTAGCCAGGCTAGGTTCCCTCCTTCGGTATAGTGCCTCTCATTCTTCCATGGGGAAAGTTCCATTCACACTTAGACAAAAGAGAAGAGAGGTGTTTTAGGAAATGGGTGCAGAAGGGTAGTGTGGAATGGAATGCATAGGTTGTGTGGAGCCTAGACGCAGATGGGGGTAGCATGGAATTGGAGTGTGCAAGTTGTAGGAGCTTGGACGCAGATGGGGCAGCGTGGAATGGATCTTGAAGGTTGGTGGAGCTAGGGTGTAGATGGGGCAGCATGAGAGTGGAGCGTGAAGGTTGCAAGAGTTATGGCATAGAAGGAAACTTGAGAGTGGAGGAAAGGGAGTGCGTGAAGGTTGTAGGAGCTAGGGCACAGATGGGGCAGTGTGAGAGTGGAACGTGAAGGTTGTAGGAGTTAGGGCACAGAAGGAAGCATGAGAGTGGAGTCAAGGGAGTGTGTGAAGGTTGGGGTGATTAAAGGGAGAGTGCAGGATGCGTGAATATGGAAGGAGTGAGCACATCGTTCAGATGGGAAATGGAGCAGTGTGAAAGATGGGAGTGGAATGGAGCATGAAGGCTTCCTGGAGAGTGAGCGTGGAGAAGTGTGAATATAGGTAATGAAGGTAGGCATGAAGGTTACTTAGAGAGTGGGAATAGGAATATTGAAGAGTGTTGGGGATGAATCAATAAAGACAAGAAGTTGCTCAGACAAGCTCAGATTGTATTAGATGGGAGGTTCCTTTTATAAGAAAAGGACCTACTTATTTACATAATATGTTCTAATACCTTTTAACACACTTAGCTATGCTTATTACATTATTCCCAATTTCTACTTTGGGTTGCAAAGAAGACTAGCTTCTTTGTGGCCCAAAATTGTTGCTTCAATAACTTCAATCAATTGGAAAGAAGATCCACATCCATTTTAAAATCAAGCATTCTGGAATAAATTTCTAAGATCGACAAAGATGCCAAAAATGAATTCATATAATTAATATAAATATAAAATTATTAGTTTCTTAATTTCTCTACATTAGAAAAGAAATCTTAAATTAAAAACAAACATCTATAGTAGCATAATAAAAATCTAACCTTTTTGATGTCCAAACTAAATACAATATCATAACTAGTTCCTAAGTAATTATTAATGCCAATTTGATTGTGTCATTCTATTTAATTTTGGGCAGAATTATTGTATCTATTTCAAGAACTATTACATGACAACGAAAAAGAGAAGCCTAAAAATGGTGATGACAAGGATGACCTCTTAAATGGGAAACCTTTTGTACATAATAGAATTATGCTAGAAGAGGTGGGTTAAGAAGAAATCTTGGGTGAGCCTTCATAAAACATATTAATAAACTGGACACACTTCTCCAATGATAGTATTGTCACTTCAGAGTGTTAAGAGGAATTATCATGCGACCCTCTTGGAGTTATGCAAGTACAGTATTATCAGAAAGGAGAAGCGAGACCCTTTCTTCGCGATCGTACCTCAAAAGGGTAGGGTTCAACATTCATTCATATAGGAGATACATTTCCAAGGTACCAAATTTGAGTAAGATCAATCTATCTAATATTTGAGTGATGAGAGTTCTAGATATCGTATTAGAGGAAGGACGACTGATAATTCCTTTGGCTAAAAGGTCAGCCAAAAATTCACCGAGATGATAAATTTTGTAGGCACCACAACTGAGGAAAGGATCAACATATCTTTCCTCTAAACGATACTTTTTCTAGGTGGGGAATTTCAGGAATGAATGTTTGAACATTCCTCTAAATGATACACTTCTTTGGTACCATGTTTAAGGATTGACTTGCAAATCCTTAATATAAATAATAAGTTTCTAGGGAACCATATTTTAAAAAGAATCAGAGGATGATTCTCGCAGATGATAAATTGCATTAACACTATACTTGAGGAAAGGTCATTCAATCCTTCATATTAATTGTAGTTTTTTAGGATTGTGTGTTTGAGGAAGGCGCAATCGATCCTTACTATAGAAAATACATTTACTAAATACTATATTTGAGGAAGCACTTGTTGTTAACACCTAAAAAGTGCTCACTAGCTCATTTCCTTATTCACATGACCCATTTGTCCACTTTTCCACCATTTGAGCCTCTAAAGCCACCAAAAGACCTTAATACACCCATTTTTTCCACTCAAAATGAATATTTTCCCTCAAAAAGCATTAAAAACCCTCAAAAAGGGTCCAAAATTCCCAAAAATATTAAAAAGGGAATAAAAATATTCAAAATATTCAAAAAAGGAAAAAGGAGGGAAAAGGTACCTAAACCATGTTGGTCAATACCATTGGTTTCCTCAAAACCATAATGGTATTCCCCACCACCAAAAACTATAAAAAGGTGGTAGGGTCTCCTCACTTTCCATCCATCCATCATCCTATCCTCATGATGTCAAAATCTCTTATGAGCTTTTGACCATTATAGCTATCTTGGAGAAGAGACCTTTGGAGCTTGGAGCTGCTCACCCTTGGAGCTACTCAACAATATTCACCACTTGGAGGTATCACCATTGCAAGCACTTGCTTGCCCCAATTCTTAATACAAAATCATTTTTTACATATTGTCAATTGTTTTGCTTTCGATAATATTTCCATTGTTTGCTTATCTATTTCACATAGATCCATGATTAATATACTTTAAAGTAGTTTGTTATTTATTTCTATTGAAACTGCTATCACTTGTTGATAGGTGCCCATTGCACTAAGCTTGGTTGCAAAACCAAGCCAATAGTTTTTGGCGACTCCGCTGGCTTCGAATTCTTAGATCTCAATTTTTTGCTTTAGATCTTAGTTTTTGTTAGTTTTAATCAGTTTAATTCATAGATCTGCCATCCTAGACAGCAGATCCATTGTTGTTCTAGATCTTGACCCCTTCTATTGCCATTAACAGCCCGAAATTTCCATTTTCGAGTTCGTTTTTCGGCATCCGTTTTCGGCTTTCGCCTCACGGTTTTTTGCCTGACAACTGCGTGGCTCATCGCAACTTTGTGGCTTTTTTCTGTGCGGCTCGCCGCCGCTTCACGACCAATTTACGCGCTGCACATTGCGGCTTCGCGGTCATTTGCCGCGCTGCACATTGCGACTATGTGACGAAATCCTGCGCTGCACATCGTGGCTTCGCGGCTGAAACCCGCGTTGCCAATCACGACTGTGTGACAGGAATCCGCACTGCACATCGCGGCTTCGCGACCGAAACCCGCGTGGCCCATCGCGGCTGTTTTCCCGAAACCCGCAATGCAAGTTTTTTCAATTCGGCCAATTTTTTGAAAAATATTTTTTGCTGTATTTTCTGCCCATTTAGCATATTTTACAATATTAAATTTCCTGCATTTTTTACAACCATAAAAAATCTTTTACTATTTAGAATGCTTCATTAAAAGTCTTTTTACAAAATTTTCAGAAATTAAAAGAGAGATTTTTCTGCATTTTATCTAAATGAAGGTTTTACTATTTATTTGCTCGATACTTTGCCCAAGCAATTTTTAAGAGATCCATTTATTTCTTGAAGTATTCATGTTATTTGCTTTCCTTTGAATTATTTCAAAGATCCATTATTTTTGAATAGTTTTTTCAAGCATTTACATTGCAAAAACACCTTTATTTTTTGCAAAACTGGAAGCGTCTTTTCTTTCATTTGTAAAATCGCCCAAGCGAGGCAAATCAATTTCAGTTTAAATACCACACTTGCACCCACTCTGCCACATAATTTAAACTGAGCCTTAAAATTTACCTTAAACTCAACCAACTTTTAACCCCACTCGGGGAGCACTTAAAAGAATTTTGTAGTTAGGTAGAATTGAGGGGATAGGTGTTCCAATAACACCCCTCAGTTATTACATTTGAGACATAGCTGTTGTCCATTAGGGAACCAAAATCCCCTAGTATTTTTTGGCACGGTCATAACCAGTTTATCAGAGGGCCTCTCCCCTAGGAGGGTTGAAGTCGCCAGAATGGTTCAGGAGGCCTGAGTGGAATACCAAAATCCATTCAGTATCTGAAGGCTACCTTTCACAGTTCTCGGGGTATCCCTGTATGGGGGTACTATGGTGAAAGGACCAAACGGCAGATTCACCTTTTATGAACATGTCATGAACGGGGTATCCTAGTTGCCATTCTTTAGGATTGTCTACCCGGTGTCCCTCCTGGTAGGGGGATATCTAGCCGTTGATTCAACACTCTATATTGTCTGAGTTGGATTTCATCACCTTGCAGAGGATATCATTTGTTGACTCACAATACTTCTAGTTAGGTGTTTGCATGATACATTACCCACCTTTGGTCTAGTAGCACCTCTTTTTTCTAGAAACTGTTTGATTGTTGGTATTTTGGCCAATTTTGTTGCATCCCTCCACTTATTATAGCACAACTACTATAATAAGTTCTTTTTGAGGTTGATTTTTGGCCTGAGAGCCTTTATTTTCACTCCCCTTTTTTTGCACTCTTTGTTGCATTAGGGTTTCGAGTTCTTTACATCACCACCTAACACTGAAAATTTTTATTTCTCACCATTGAGAATTTTAGATGATCTCGTCGTCTTCAAGGTGAACCCCCTCAGTTCAATCTACTTGGCTCTCCACGTCACTGACGTCGAGCCTTATCCCTTGACTCGACATGTCATCGGCCAAACATACAGTCATCCAATTCTGACACGCCTCACTTCACATCTGATTCTGAGGCTGAATCCGAAAACCCTACTGAATTATCACCAACCAACCTCATGGCTGGACCACAATACGACCCACTTTTTACTAGTATTATTGGAGATACATCCACAAACCCTTCTACTACTGTGTCATCCATGGTAACAACAACCCCTCTAGGCATGCCTAATATGGGGGACACTCCACCTTTAGGTATGCCCAACATAGGACTACCTCTTATTATGGGTATGCCAAACATAGGAATCACACCACCTGTCAGGACCACAACCCAGATCCCAGGAATTCCTGGCGCTATTCCTAACCCTAGTGTAACCCATGTTGCACTTGGAAACGCTGGCCCATACCAAACCATAACAGTTGGAGGACACATACCTTCAACACCTAGCATACCCTTAGGGGCTACTAGACCACTACATAATGCCACCATGAATAGTTATGTCCCAGTCACTACGCCAGACCCATCTGCTAGTTTACCTTACATGGCTAGTCTGAACTTACCAGACTTAGCCAGGCTAACCAATGATCCTATCCGACACAACCCTACATGGCCACCCATGCCTACAAAGCTCCCCTCGGACATACCCAAGTTTGAAGGAAAACCTGGGGAGGACCCTCAAAACCACATAATGTCTTTTCACCTATGGTGTTCATCTAACTCAATAGTGGATGACTCCATTCGTCTAAGACTATTGCAATGAATGTTCACTGGCTCTGCAGCCAAGTGGTACATCGAACAACCACATGGGACCCACCATACCTTTACGTCTCTCGCCTCTACTTTCCTTCAATTTTTTCAGCTACCTGTACATTATGATGCAGGCATTGAAATACTGTTGTCTTGCAGACAAAACTCAGTTACCCACATCACCAACCACATCCATGAGTGGCGCAAGCGTCGTAGCCTCTGTAAGATTAAACTGGATGACCGTATATTTTTGGACTGGTTCCTTAAATCACTCCTACCCCTCATAGCAAAAGACGTCACTTTCAAACAACCCCAGTCAGAGGAAGAAGCTATCCTAAAATCTCAGCAATTCGAACTAATCTATGCCCAATCAAGCTATCTCTACACCATCATACCAGACGCCCCACGAGGCGATTCTTCACACGGTGATGCGCCGGGGGCATCACATGCCGCTGATGGTATTACTGGCCAGGTCACACCACACATTAAACCTTTTAGCATACTGAGCACCATAAATTCCCCAGACCTCTCTAGGGATACATCTAATTCTGAAGCGACAACTTCGTATGCTCCAACGAATCAGACTCATCACACTCATGGACCCTCTTGTCCACAACATTTCTATGGGCAAGTGCCATCGGCATATGTACCACCCACATACTATAACAAACCAACTACCCAGAACCCAACTCAGTTCCCACCACAACCGATGTATTACCCACAGCAAGCTACAACAGCTAACCCAACACCTCCAATAGCTCAGGGTTACCAACAACCCCAGCAAGTAGCTGGACCACCTCCAGCCCCACCAACTTATTATCCATCGCAACCTACTCCTGCACTTGCGGTGAACCAAAATCCTCCCACTGCTCAAGGGCAAGTGTACACACAACACAATCAGCCCCAACATCAAAACAACCAACGCAACCAAGGTGGACAACAAAACCGTGGAAGAGGACGCAACCGCGGAAACAACCAACAACATAATCAAGGTCCACCACCTCCCAATCCTCCAAATAATAACAATGTTGCTCCTCCCAACCAGAATCTGGATCGTCATCCCAAGCAGCCCAGAAACAATAACCTAAGAACAAACCACCCATGTTCTATATGCAGGGTCTATGGCCACTACACACATGCGAGCCCACATTTGGAGCGAGCTCGACAACTCTGGACTGATGATGCCCGTCGCCAAGGGCACATGGCTCCTCAGGCACCACCCAACCCCCCACCCCCTCAGCAGCAACCTTTGGTGCTGCAAAACCCCCTACCAACCCAAGAAGTAGTGAACACTCAGTCGTTCGCTCCCCCTCAAGGCAACGCGCCACCACAACAACAGATCACTTATGCTGCTCCTGATCAACCCATGTTCGATTCAGCTACCCACCACTTGTTAATGCTGTCATCCGCTGATGTCAACCTCCAAACCCGTCGAAACCAATATGGCTCCACCCCTGAAGACCCTCCCACCGACAAAAATACTGATCAAACATTATGTATACCTCTGGCTCCACTCGATGGCACCTCTAAAGCACCTCGCTTCACACTTCGTCATATCAATAATAACCCCATTGCTTGCGCTATGTCAAATTACAGCATTATAGATGACTTAGCCCAGTCTCTCGCAGCCATGTCTGCTTTAGAAGTCTTAAAAAACTGTCCTTCACAGTGCAATACTTTGCTCTCTACCATTGGTGCTATTGACCCCAATGATTCACCAGTCCGAACCACACCTGCCTTCCACTTTAGCATTCCAAGTTTTTGTTTCCGTTCGGAATCTTGTCATCCATCGATGCATTATCAATGAAGGTGCCTCTACATGCGTTATGTCCACATTCATTTGGTAGAAGTAGGGATCCCCTACTCTCCAACAGTCTACCACTGTATTGCGAGCCTACAACGGCCGTTCAGCTCAACCCCAAGGTCTGTTAGCTAATGTTCCCATCTAGCTGGCTGGTAAAACCATGCTCATTGACATAGAGGTCATCAATGCCCAACTTGATTATAACCTCTTACTTGGTCGCAGCTACATGTATGCCATGTGGGTGGTTGCCTCATCCGTTTTTCGTACCATGATGTTCCCCCATGACGGACGCGTGGTCAAGGTCAACCAACTCACCTATTACGATCCCAAGGCCCCCGCTACACCAAAAAATGTTCTCCCCATAGTTGAACAACCTGTTTGTGGTGCAACTACCTCATTTGTGTCCTCCATTGGACCTAGACTTTACTCCGACATGCCAATGACTTCTACATTCCAATCCATTCCACCCCCGTCACCAGCGCCCAAAGTATCTGACCTATGTACCCTGTCCCACAATACACAAACACCCAATAATCAACCACCCTTGTTACTTAAACCACCATTGGTCCCTAGTCACATTGGTGTTACACCCATCCACACAATCCCCTTTCTATTCCCTCCCTCGGGCGTAGTAAGTGCTCCGGTTATGGCTACCCTTAGTCTCCCCGGGTTAACCTTGGGATTACCCGTGTGGTATCTTTCGCTTCCCGTTCCCCCACTGACACCAAATGTCGTTCTACAACTGGTGCAACCCATTGTCACTTCTACTCAACCACCTCCTAGTGTCACTACCCCTTCATCTTCTACGAATCCCCCTCCTCTTATCAAGCCCACTGGGGGTAGAGGCCCACAACCATACACTGTGGTACCTCCTCCCAAAGCAGTTAAACCTCCCCCCGTGTTTCGTGCTCCTCCTAAATGCTCATTTTGTGATGAGTTAGGCCATCCAACTCATCAATGTCCACAATTACCCGCATTATAGGAACACATGCAAATGCTTGATGACGACCCCAACATCCTGGTTGTCAAACTCGACCCAAACCCCAAGCCTCATGATAAATCACTACGTACCAACCACCCTTGTGTGATATGTGGTATTTACGACCATTACTTACATCACTGTCCTGATATCCCATATTACAGAGCAGCTCTCTACGAGATGAATAATTTGGACCTTGAGACAGCGCCCCCCACAATCGAGGAGATCTACCCTCCCGTATCATCCCCATCCAGAGAGATTAACACCATTTATATGATCTCTTCGACTACCACTACCTCATCAACCGATTTGACCACTCAAAGTTTCCACAATGACGAGGAGATTCTAGAGGCTCTCACTGCCCCGGATTATCCCTGGGATGACATGCACCATCATTCCTATTTCCTCCCAGAAGAATCATCCTCTACCACCACTACCCAATTCGCGGTTGAGTCCAAAGATTTCCTTCCTACTAAAGTCGACTGGTTTAAGGATCCTATTCCTGCTCCTGATGAATTTGAGGAAGGTAGCATGGCCAATATCTCACCCGTCATCCACATCGATATCTCTAACCCACCTGGTGCCCTTGAAATCATTACCTTAGGAGCCTCCTGTAGTGAGCATGAGATTGGAGAATACAAAAAACATTTCCAAGAATTTTGTAATGTCTTTACCTGGTCTTATACTAAAATGCCTGGTCTTGACCCCGCCATTATAGAGCACCACATTGACACATGGCCTGATGTACCCCCCGTTTGTCAGAAATAGCGACCCATTCATCCTTCCAAGCTCCCCGTTGCTAAAGCCGAGGTTGAGAAACTTCGCAAAGCAGGATTCATTTATCCTATTGCTTATACCACCTGGGTTTCAAACCCCGTTCCCGTCAACAAAAAGCAAGGCACCATTAGACTATGCACTGATTTCCACGATTTAAACTGCGCTTGTCCCAAAGACAACTTCCCCATGCCATTCATTGACCAACTCATTGATGCGTGTGCGGTACATGAAGTCCTATCTTTCATGGACGGTTTTTTTGGATACAACCAGATTCAGATCCGTAAGGAGGATCAGTACAAGACTACCTTCACCACCCCATGGGGCACCTTTGCCTATTGTGTCATGCCTTTCGGCCTCAAAAATGTTGGGGCCAACTTCCAGTGGGCCATGACCTATTGTTTTCACGACTTGGTCCATATCCTGCTAGTCTATCTTGATGACCTTATAGCTCATTCCCGGAAACGATCAGACCACCTTAACGACCTCTGGCAAGTTTTCCTGCATTGTCGCAAATATAAAATCTGCATGAACCCACACAAGTGTGTCTTTTGCGTTCCGGCAGGCCGGTTGTTGGGTTTCATTATTTCCCAAAACGAAATTACTGTTGATCCCCTGAAAGTCCAAGCCATCTTAGACCTTCCCTCTCCTCGCACGCTTCAGCAACTCCAGAGTTTGCAGGGGCAGTCCAATTTCCTTCGTCACTTCGTTCTTGATTACGCCACCAAAGTTCATGGATTCTTATGCCTGCTTCGTACCCACATACCCTTCCTTTGGGATGAGCAAGCAGAAGCGGCATTCGAAGCCCTCAAGAAAGCTCTCACACAAGCCCCCTTGATCTCCCCTCCGGACTTCTCTCAGGACTTCATCTTTACGTCTCGGCATCCGAACATGCCATGTCCGGAGTCTTGGTTCAAGAAGATGCCTCTCACCAAGAGCATGTCATTTATCACGTCAGCTAGACCTTGTCTGGCCCACCCCTACATTACCCATACGAGGAAAGATTAGCCCTAGCTATATTCTTTTTCATCCAAAAATTGCGACACTACATTCTGCTCAGTCATACCACAGTTGTCGCCGACTCCAACCCTATGGTCTATCTCCTAAACCGGCAGCTCCTACAAGGTCATGTTGCCCCCTCATCACCTCGGTTTACATGCCACATTTTCCGTTCTCCATTTTTAATGAGTCTTATATCGCCGGATTTAGTTTTTTGCGCTCGTGATGATGCTTGAGGCCATTTCTCAATCTCACCCCATAATTTTTCAGGAACTTTTTCAAAATGCCACTCATCACCTCGGTTTACGTGCCACATTGGCTGTTGCCCCCTTTTTTGACAATCTTTATGTCACCGGATTCAGTATTCCACACACATGATGATGATTGAGACCTTTTCTCGCTCTCATTAACCCCTTTTTTGTTCGGTATAATTTTACCCCTTTTTCGGGCCGAGCAATCCCTTTTACGAAAAAGGCACTTAGGGAGTTTCTGTTAAGCTCTTTTCTGACTCCTAAAACAATGAAAATATCACCGAGCAACCTTGCTTCCTTTCATGCTCGCTAAACATATCTGAAAGGGCATCTACCTGTTATAAGTTTACCCCTTTTCCGAACCTTGTAGACTAATTACGAAAAAGGAATACTCTAGTCACATCGGCTAGAAGAGTTCTCCATTTGCGTCATTTTATGCTTTTTCGGGCCTTGGAAACTAACTTACAAAAAAGAACACCAATGGATCCCACTTATCGCTTTCAGACTCTCTAAACATGAAAGCGACCATGAGCAATCACCATCCTAGGCTTGTAAGACCAACAGGATAGTACTCACAACCACTGCAGAGTCTTCTTATCGTTTTCAGACTCCTTAAAAATGAAAGCACCCATGAGCATGAACAGTCCCGGGCTCACAAAATCCACAGGACGGTACCATTTCAGAGCACACTTTTATCCCTTTTTGGAGCTCATTAAAACTATGAAGAAGGACCAATGGTGCTTCTTGGCGCCACAATAGATCACGTCTACTCATATGGAAGCTTCCCCATTTTGGTTGCCTTTGTTCAGAGTATTCTGTAGTATGTCACCCTGAGAATCCCTCGACAGCACCCATCAGCTCGTCCCCTCAGTTAATACATACCCTTCAGTCCTTAAAAGCTATGATCCCCGCACCTACAAGTCAGTTCCCTACGCTGCCAGGTCAACCATGTCATCATGCTCTAAACAAAGGAAGTTTGAGTCTACCCACTCCATGACCCCAGTTACTTCCCATCCCCACAAGTATGACAGTCCTACCATCAGTACTACCACACTTCAGTTCACACCTCCTGCTCCTATCAAGGAAATATCATTGCCTTGTTAGTTGTTGGTCTCCCTCTGTCGACAACAACCAAATTTATTCTAGAGGATAGACCTAGAGGTCCCTGTGTCTTGGACTCATCACCATTTATGATGAGTGCCTACGAACCATTTCGAGAAGAGTCCTCAATGCCTCTCCAAATGGTTGTTTCTCACATGCTCGACTTCAACACCTTGACCGCATCGTTGAGACTCGCACACGGTATTGTTCCATTCAGTTATTTGTTCAAGACCCCAAATACCACATGACTCTTCCACATTTGAGAGTCTACTTATGGAAACAACCAGTTACATTTTTTCTATAGATATCCGGGTTGCGCATGGCGACAGTATTCAATAGTACCCCAATTTTATACTCCCTCCAGTATACAGTTACAAGTACTTCCCAGAGATGGCTCACAGTCATTGAGTCCCTACAGATGTTGGACACCTTCAGTTTCAGTAGTTCATCAACCCTTCTCACACCTTATTCAGAACAGTTGATACTCTATTCCAGTGTATCAGTTATTGAGATCAGTCATATTATGATCATGAGTACATCCCAGAATAATGTCCCCTCCGGACCATTATGATGTACCAGCAGATTTTTTATGTATTGTTCAGGTCCCCTTCTTGGGACTAATTGTTATGTATATGTCTTGATACAAGCATGGGTATGCCTGCCTCATCCATTATCAGAGCTTATCCCTCATTCATATTGAGGCCATGTAATATTGTTTATTTTGCAGCTTCCAAGGGCCATGGATCCAGTCACCAATCGGTCTCTTCTCTTCCCCAAACCCTAGAAAAAAGACAAAAGAACTATGAAGTTTATCAGCCATACGATGAGCTCCTGCCCTCACACATTAGGGGGCAATCTGTTAACAACTAAAAAGTGCTCACTAGCTCATTTCCTTATTCACATGACCCATTTGTCCACTTTTCCACCATTTGATCCTATAAAGCCACCAAAAGGTCACCAAAAGACCTTAATACACCCCTTTTTCCACTCAAAAGGAATATTTTTCCTCAAAAAGCATAAAAAATCCTCAAAAAGGGTCCAGAATTCCCAAAAATATTAAAAAGGGAATAAAAATATTAAAAATATTCAAAAAAGGAAAAGGAGGGAAAAGGTACCTAAACCATGTTGGTCAATACCATTGGTTTCCTCAAAACCATAATGGTATTCCCCACCACCAAAAACTATAAAAAGGTGGTAGGGGATCCTCACTTTCCATCCATCCATCATCCTATCCTCATGATGTCAAAATCTCTCATGAGCTTTTGACCATTGTAGCTATTTTGGAGAAGAGACCTTTGGAGCTTGGAGCTGCTCACCCTTGGAGCTACTCAACAATCTTCACCACTTGGAGGTATCACCATTGCAAGCACTTGCTTGCCCCTATTCTTAGTACAAAATCATTTTTTACATATTGTCAATTGTTTTGCTTTCGATAATATTTCCATTGTTTGCTTATCTATTTCACATAGATCCATGATTAATATAGTTTAAAGTAGTTTGTTATTTATTTCTATTGAAACTGCTATCACTTGTTGATAGGTGCCCATTGCACTAAGATTGGTTGCAAAACCAAGCCAACACTTGTGGGAAAACTATAGAAGCACTTGTGGGAAAATTATAGATCATTCTTCTAGGTGATACAGTTATTGATCAACATTTTTTAGGAATATTGGTGAATCGTCCCTCTAGCAGATAGTGTTCTTGTCCAACCTATTTAGGATTAAGTGTCATACATGCTTTCCTCCACATATGTTTTCCTCATAATACATTAAATAAAAGGTTGAATGATCTTTCTAGTAGATAATACATTTACTAGGTATAGTAATTTAGGAAAACATGGTTGATTCTTCCTCTATATAAAACATTTATGTGGCATTGTATTCAGAAAAGAGCACGTTGATCCTTCTTCTATGTGATACATTTGCATACAATTGTATTGAAGAAAAGTTGGCCAATCCTTCCTCTAGCATAAAGGTTTCTTGGATACAATATCTGAGGAAAAGACGACCGATAATTTGTCCAAATGATAGGTCCATATGTGAAGAAGGTTATTTTCGTCCTTCTTCAATATGATGATTGGGATAAGGTCCACAATTAAAGAAGGTCCAGTTGATCCTTACTCTAAATAATTTTTGACCTAAATCCCACATGTGAGGAATGGTTGGTTGATCCACCCTATAGATGATGCTTGACCAAAGACATTTGAGGAACAATCACTACAATATTTGAGCCCAAAATATGACGACAAATTCCGACGACATCCGACGAAAAGGTCTGTGTTGTCGGATTTCACCTTCAAAATAACGAAATTTGATGAT
This sequence comes from Larix kaempferi, assembly GCA_027924585.1. Taxonomy (NCBI): domain Eukaryota; kingdom Viridiplantae; phylum Streptophyta; class Pinopsida; order Pinales; family Pinaceae; genus Larix; species Larix kaempferi. The sequence goes on along the minus strand of BSBM01000767.1, from coordinate 28,565,260 downwards.
TTTTTTTTAAATTGAATGTACTATCCGTCAAATATCTGATGTCCCTTGGATATCCGACGAGGCCCCTAAAATATTGATCAATGTTGTTGGATATCCAACGAGGCCCCTGAAATATTGATCAATGTTGTCGGATATCTGACCTAATTTTAAGCCTGCTGGAGTCAGATATCCGATGGGATGTGATATCCCTAGAATTTCGGATATCCAACAGCTACTCTCCAACGGTAAACATGGCATTAACGTGGTGTCGAGGTGGATGGTTACTTGGCAATAATGTGTCGTTGGTGTGGACAGTAATGTGGCATCAGGCTGCAACAAAACATGGATGATGATCATTCAAATGTGGCAGACTTGACAGAGTAGTCAAATGCTCAAGCATTAGTGTTATAAGAACATGAATACTTAGTACAAAATCCTAAAGCGCTAATTTAAAAATAAAATATGAATAAAGGTGTTAGTATTTTTTTTAAACTACATGGGGTAAAAATTAAATAAAAATATATATAGTTAAAAATGATTTTTAATGTAGAGTCATTTTTTTAAAGGGTCACATTAGTTTTGTAAAGTTGTGTTACATCAGAATACACATGAACTATATGGCATTTATTTTTGTCTTTATTTTTGTCATCGGACTCATCTCCATTTAACAAATGTATGTGAAATGGTCGGGCTCTAATATCGTGTCCCTATGCAGACTCTAGTTGTTGGAGGGTATATAACATAACATCTCCATGTGCGCCGCAAAGAGACACCAAAACTTCAAACCCGAATTAGGATCTCACTTGGACCTTGTGCACAAAATGGGGTCTTGTTTAGTTGAGTATCCTCCCTTGGGTACCCCAAATGTCCCTAATCCATTAAATCATGCTCTTTTAGGAACCTACTTGGTCAAATTGAGTGTTTTTTGTGCATTTTTTCAATCATGACTTGTTTAAACCTTATCACACTTGTTTCAAGCAGTTCACAATTTCTTGCATAAGATTGTTCCTTGTTAGTTTATTCTCATATCAACGATGAAAAATATAGATAAATATTGGATTACTATGGAGCATCATGAGCAATACTAATCATTTCCCCTTTATCTTGAATTTGGTACCTTGACATCATCATCATCATCATCATCGGCATCGTCATCTTCATCGCCATCAGCATCATCATGACCATCATCATTGGCATCGTCATCTTCATCGTCATGATCATCATCACCATCACCATCATCTTCATCTTCATCATCTTCATCATCATCCTCATCATCATCTTCATCAGCATCATCCTCATCCTCGTCGTCATCATCATCATCATCATCATCATCATCATCATCATCATCATCCTCATCATCTTCATCATCATCATCTTCATCATCATCATCCTCATCTTCATCATCATCATCATCCTCATCATCATCTTCATCATCATCATCATCATCATCATCTTCATCATCATCATCATCCTCATCCTCATCCTCATCATCAGCTTCATCATCATCATCATCATCATCATCATCGTCGTTGTCGTCATTGTAGGATATCCGATGCAGATACCTAGAAAGACCAATAGCATTTGGTGTCAGTGGTTTAGTGAGATCGTCGGATTCTTTTGTTCTAAGGTGGGTAGAGTTTATAATTGAATTTATAATTTTAAGAATATAGTAAAATGGTTTTAACTTATAAAGGTGATAATAGAATATGTTTTGATTTTACATTACTAATAAATAGAATCATGAGATAGAAACTAGGGAATCACTACTAGATAGAATCCATTTCCTTGTTGTTCACACTTTCTTGCATAAGATTTTTCTTGTTATTTTATTCTCATATCAATGATGAAAAATACAGAGAAATATTGGATTACTATGGAGCATCATGAGCAATACTAATCATTTCCCCTTTAGGTTTCATTTAGTACCTTGACATCATCATCACCATCATCACCATCATCATCATCATCATCATCATCTTCATCATCATCATCATCATCATCGACATCATCATCTTCATCATCATAATCATCATCATCACCATCATCATCGGCATCGTCATCTTCATCATCATCATCATCATCATCACCATCATAATCATCATCTTCATCATCATCATCTTCATCATCATCATCATCCTCATCATCATCTTCATCATCATCGCCATCATCATCATCATCATCATCATCATCATCATCATCATCATCATCATAATGATCATCATCATCATTGACGTTGTCGTTGCCATCACCACCACTATCATCAACATGATCATCATCATCATCATCATCATCATCTTTATCATCCTCCTCCTCCTCCTCATCATCATCTTCATCTTCATCATCATCATCACCATCTTCATCATCCTCATCGTCAGCATAATCATCATCTTCATCATCATCATCATCATCATAATCAATCATCGTCATCATCATCCTGTTACATAGTTACATAGTTCTTCCCCTTTCCTTATGATCAATTTATGGTTGAAATGGGATGTTTCGACGGGACCATGTTCTTAACCACTTGGTATTGCTAGGTGTTCCACACGAAAATAAAAATTGGTCATAATCTTGCTAAGCCCCAAAAGATTAAAAAGTGGCATTGTTGGGTTAGCATGGCTGGTTGATGTTGCTCTATAACGTCTAAGAATGAAATACATATAAACCCATCAACATCATCCATGGTCATATTAAAAAAAAATATTGACACGGAATTTGAATTGAGAATAAACATAATATCATGTTGATTAAGAAGTCACACTAGTGGCTACACATGTTGTACTGAAGGAAACTCCTAGGGTTTATGTAACATTTTAATTGTGAAGAATTTAGTACTATTTGGTTTCAAGGTGACCTTAAAAAAACTCAATGGCTCCAACCAAAGATACTGTATTAAAAGAAAAAAATTTAAAGAGTAATGAGACAAAAGCTAGCGAATGAATATAAGTGATATTTTAAAATTGTTATATGATATTTTCAATAAGAATAGGAGTAAGCATAAAATGTCCATCACACATATACAATAATCTTGGCACTATGCATAGAACTATTAATTGCATGTAACCACAAGAGCCTTAAACTCATGAAACTTATTGAATACTTCATCATTGTTCTTCATAAAGTATATATAGGTATTTATGGAGGGTGACATAGTGTTAAGCGATTCTTGAGGTGGGAGGGAGAGGGAGTGAACTCGAAGACCAAAGGGAGAGGAATCATTAATAAATGAAACATAATAAATATTACCAGTTAAAGAAGTCGATGACATAGGTAAATATACATTTTCATTAGTCGTATCAAGAAACTATCTTGATCTATGCACACTACTTGGAAAAAAAATCTTTGTATGCTTTCCAAGTGCACAACCCTCGCAAATACCTAGCTTATAGATCACAAAGTTTGGAAATTCCTGCACTATTTCCTTTGAGGGTGGAAGTTCTCCATAGTGCAAGCAACCAAATCTCGTGTTCCAAATGTTCCAATAGTGCTACACTTTATTATGACGAATTACTTCTAATCAAACTCCACACACTTAAGAGGTGTCATATATTAATCTAAAACAAGATTACTAGTTAAACCAAGAACATACAAAACATCGTTCAACTCAAGAACAATACGTGATGGTAGGTGGAAAGAGCCAAATTCCATATTGGTAACTAGATATGTGGCATCATCACGTAACTCTACTTGTATGCCAGCTTCTTTCTCTTTAAGTATATTGAAATCCTTCTTATTGAATGTAACATGTTTGGATGATCCACTGTCCATATACCACCCTGCACTAGAGATGGTGTTAGTGGAAAGACAAGATCCCATGGAGAAGGTTGTCTCTAGCTTGGGTGCTAACTAATCCAATCTGAATGCTTTTCCATCCTTGCCAACTACTTTTGTTGCTTGTTCTTTTCCTTCTTCCTAGAACATCAACATGCACAGTGGCCCATATTGTGGCATGAATGATTTCACATGATTCGAGTGGTTCTTCCCATGCCATGATAATTATGGACAAAAATATTAAATGAATGAAAGTGAGATTTCAAAGGTGGTTTAAGTTAAGTCTATAAAAGTAAATATGTTGTGCATTGAAGAATTTAAAGTTAGGGGTGTATGTTATGGGGCCTCTTATGCCCTAATCTCATCATACTTTTTTAACAAGACTAAGTTTAAGCATTAAACTATTAAGGGAATGTAAGTGAGATTTAAATTTTACTAAAGTGTACAAAAGTAATATGTAATGCAAACACTCATTTTATAAGGATTTGGAGTTTATATGGTAATGTACATTAGGTTTACTAAATGAACCTCTTGGGAAGCATGTTGTTGTAAAAAAAATAAAAAATAAACAAAAATATAAATTAAACCAATATCCCATTCCATTCCATCCCATTCCATCCCTGCTCCCGTCAGACATATGCTAGTTGCTCTTGCACCTAATTGATTTGGTCCTGAGCTTCCCCGCCTCTCGTCCTACTCGACGTATCTAATTAAAGCCTTCCACTAGATGCCTTGTCTCGTCCTACTCATGGCCAAACCCTGCATTGATGACCTTGTCAGTTGTCAAGCCCTGCTAGACCCCTGCGAAACCTGCCAAAATATTATGTTCATCACGACCCCACCATCGTCTGGAAGGAGCGATTGGAGTTGGGAAGTCATAGGATATTCATCTCAATCAGAGAGAAAGTGACAAGACAGGCAGGCCAAATGGTATGCCCTAAATTTTATATATTGAATGGTATTTTTATCTTGGGTAATGCGTATCCATAGCAAAATAAAAAAGGTTGAAAACTCTCTGCAAGAGTTGTGAATTGCATACATTAGAATTTTTTATATTTTTCATTTATTCATTTATTCAATTGGGAATCCGGAGTGCCATGTGCCCTTGGCTATAGATTGGCAAGTGATGACAGGCCCAAGACTAAGGCCTGTCCAGACCCGAGGATCTATCTTAGTGTGCCAAGTTATCCACACACTCTTCAGGCTTCTATTAGTCAACCAATCCTACACCATCGAACTTCCTCCTACGCACACAATGACCGTCCATTCTTTGTCATGCTTTCTCTGCACAAAACCCTATGGATAACCACCAAAACTCGTCAGGTTCCTATTTCTGAATCCTTCATTCATCTCTGCACACATGTGCTTAGATCCCAACTTCATCTCTATATTGCATTAGCTTTTAAGCAATCTTGTTACTCCTTCTCAAGTTGAACTAGTGTTACCTTCCTTCCTTCCCTTTTTATATACATATTGCAGAGTCACTATTATCAGGTTTTCATCCTAGGTTCTTCAATACAAGAGTAGATGGATGCTTCATACCAATTGTTAAATTATGATCCTAGGACCTATTTGGAGTGACAAATATGTTCAACTATTGTTTCTATTGCTAAAGAGTGGAGTCGTGGAACAAGAAGTATTAACTGACAGAAGAGGGATGCATAGAATGCATCCATAAGAAACCCTTGTTTTTTGATGTGTGAGTCAAAATATGTGTGTCTCATAAGGAACCCAAAAGAAATCCAGTCCATAATTGCTACAAACCAAGCATCTTCAGCCTTGCCTTAAGATGGAGGCCTTGAGTATAGAAAACTTGCAATTTGCAAAGATGCCTTCAAATACCTTAGTTAGTTAATGGACAGACTTTTGTTTTCAAGAGGAAAAATTGTAGAGGCAAATCACACTAGGCACTTTTGGAATAAAACAACAAGGTACCTTTTTGGAACTTCAGGGTTTACAGGATATTGCAACAGTGATTGATGATCCCAACCATGTTTATAATGATAAAAATAAAAATATTTCTATTTCTAATTATATTTTCTTTGTTCAACTTGGACCTCTATTGTTTTTATCTCAAAACTAGAAGTGATTTAACTCTATGTACCCACGACTTTTGTCCGAGGAGTGTTTCCAGCGGTCTTGAGTTTCAGATTGGCAACAAGCCTCGGACGATGGGCGTGGGTACACAAAGTATAGAGTTTCTTCCAAGCCAATAAATTCTAGACTATTGAAGGTGTCTTTGAATTTGATCATGGTGGTGTTGCAAGTTTCATAGCTAAGGTTAATATGTGATGGTGAACAATATAGTTATAACATCAAAACAATGCTTTCCATCTTGCTAACTTTCCTTTTGTTGTTGCAATTTTTAGTGTGTTGTTTAACACAAATGGAAGACTAGAGCATTCTGTTCTTCTGATAAATTCATGGTTCAACAAATGAATCTGGAACTTCTCTATGCATCTCAGTGCTACAAGGATTTCTTTATCGACAGTGGCATAGTTATGCTCAGTTTTATACCAAGTTCCTAATGCAAACTGGAGGTTGTTTTCTCTTTGTCAACATGACTAATGATTGCTTAAATAGAGATGATGACACACAACTTAGTGACACATGGATTCCCCTTCTACACTCACTCAAAAGACACTCCTCATAGAAACCCTAAGGCCCAAAGAAAATATCTAATAAAAATTAAATTAAAAATTCTAATAACCTTTATAATAATATTATTCTTAATAATAAAAATAAGTTAACCCTTAACTTGGAATTTTGAATATTAAAAATTACTAATACCTAACTCCATTAACCGTAATAGAAATATAATACTTTTAATAATTGTATCCCAACCTAACCGACCAGATCGATATTAACCTCACACTCACATAAAACCAAAAACTGAACCATATATAAGCGGATCTTTGGCCTCTTGATCATCTTTTTGTTTGGTGGGCACTCCTAATGATGATCTCAGAGAGAGATCAAAACATCAAGCCTTATAAAGCACCAATGTAGTTTCATCTTCATTTCAAAGGTCAAATAATGTCAAATATATGCAATAGCTCCTTGCAACTACCTCTTATATGCAATCGCTCCTTGTAACTAACTCTTATATGCAATAGCTCCTTGTAACTACCTCTTGTAACTCAAATAGGACCACCAAAAGGTACGATAGAAAGCAATCTTCTTAACTAAGGTCTGGAGGGTGGTATGAAGTGGTTATAAAGACTCATAACAACTTGGACAAAGGGGGTGTACCTCAAATGTGGACAAAATACCATAGTACCCACAAGACCAAAAAAATAAAAGGTGGTACAAATCAAAAGATAACCCAAGATGAGTAAAAGACCCAAAAGGTAAAAGGCAAGGTACCACAAAAATATTATCAAAAAAATGAAAGGACCATAAGACAATCAACCAAGGTGGGGTACAACCAATCATCTCTCTCTCAAATGTACCATTATTCCATATAACTTGAAATTCCATCATCACAGTAAACGGAAAATTCCACACGGATGATGTGCTCACATGGTCCTCAAGACTACTCCTAAGGTCAAGCGTTAGTGGTACCATGAAGGGGTGTTCAGTCCCTTGAGAAGACCATCTAACTCATCCATCTTGAATACCTAGGAGAAGAGGACATCACACATCATCATATAATTGGTAACTGACCGTGTAAGAACTCAAAAACCCTAAAGCAACCTAGTGTGCAGAAGGGGAGCTAGGAAAATACAAGGCTCGCAGGACAAAAAAGCAAGCTCAAAAAACTGTACTGGAACCGGTGTCACAGTAAGTGAGCTGAAACAAAAGTGGCCAGAATTCCAACAAACAGCACTAAAAAGAAAAAGACCCTCTAAAAAGGTAAAATAGTAAGCAAACTTCCTAACTAGGAGCTGGAGACCTCGACAAATCGTATCCTTCGCAAGGTGATGAAATCCAAATCGAACAATACGAAGTGAGAGACCGAATTTGAAGGATATCCCTCTACCGAAAGGGATCCTAGGTAAAAGAGCCCTAGAAGAAAAGTTACTAGGCTACCTCGTTCATGACACACCAGAGAAGGTTTTCGACACTTCTGTCTTATCACCCCTATATCACCAATACGGTAGAGTACAAGGAAGACAATGGATCAATATTCCTTAGGGGCTAAGTGGAGTGCGGCATTCCACAAAGTCCATTTGGAATCAATCCTCGTGGCTTAACCCCCGAAAAAACAGGAGGCCCCTCCACAAACTGGTCGATGACCGTTTCAATAAATACTAGAGGATTTTAATACCCTAGAGGACAACAACTATGTCCCATATGAAAATGACAAGGGGGAATTATTTGGATGCCTATCCCAGGTGTCCTACCTAAATACCAAATTCTTTTTATCCTCAAGCAAGGTTATAGTGTGTTTAGTTAGCGAGTTAAATTTTAATGGTTGTATTACTCAGTCGGGTGTTGGAAGTGCAACTCGTGGAGTGATGACTGACTCAAGCCATGCAAATGCATATGACTAAAATAAGCCTTTCCTTTCAATGAATGCTAGCTAAGGTAAGGAGAGAGTTCTTCCAAACTATAACTACTCTTTCAAATTAAATGAATCCAACAATAACTTTCTTCTACTTCTAATGAGTAAAATGCATGACAATGTTTAAACCTTATCAAGCATAAGCATGACATTGTGATATTGTGCATAGTCACCAAAAGATGAAAACCTCAAGAATTGCAGGCATTCAGTGTAGAGTCTACGTAGGTGTATCAATTGAGTTTTTTAGTCTACATGTTGAGTCAATAAGTGTCATCATGATAGAAGTTCATGATGCGAATTTAGAAATGACAGAGTTTTGTCATCCTATTATTTTCAATGTATTTGGTTGTGGTCCTCTCATCCTTCAGATATCCCACGTATGGATAATCCCATCTAATAGATAGTTTGAAAAGCAAAGGAAGAATCTACATCTCAAGATTAATGCTGAGGTTTCTTTAGATATTGGCATCCTAGTGACATCACTACAATGGGAATTTTTCATATTATTAGACAATGAAAAAGGAAATCACCATTTTGTCAAGTGAGCATGGAAATCACTAGTTTGTCAAATAAATTGACCTCTGGTCACCTTTAATTTTCATTTTCTGGATTGATGATTCAATCGGTTTCCTATCTAGATTGAATGATTCATGGTCTAGACAATGATTGGCATGCAAAAGCAAGGAAATTTGGGAACGTATCATATAAAACAATCCAAGATCAAATTCCCAAAGATGTCTTCAATGTTCATTTCTAGACAATCCAGTCCTATGTTTTATTGTCAGCAAGAAGAAGTTTGGAAGCCATTAATTTTAGGCATGTTTATACACCCATGCAGGTACAGAAAAATGCAGCAAGTGCTCTCTCTTTAAATTGCATAATGAAAGGGTTAAGATGGAAATGTTCAATTGGAGAATGCAACAAGTGTTCAAGTTCATTCATGGGACCTCAAGGAGAGCTTCAGATATACTCAAGTCATGCAAATGAATTCATCACATAAAACAAAGTGATAATAAATATAAGGAATTGTATATATCCATGTTCATAATTCTTTAGGCACACTTATAACATTCTTCAATTGTTCATCACAAAAACATAGTGATAGTAGAAACAATAAACTGCATATAAATGTTCACGAGCTTAATACAAAAATAATAACCACAATAGGGGAAGCTATACCACAACTTGTTTTTTTATAACTATAAATACAAGAGTATCCACCCAAAGGTTGAAAAATTAAACATGAATAAAAGAGGAGACAAAGAGGACACAAGAGTCTTCTAGTTGCAATTTTTCAACCCCTTCAAATGTTCATCTTTGTTCCTTTTATCCTCCTCTACATGATGAGAAATCTTTGCAAACAAATGATTTTCACTCCCATAAGACTCTCAACATCTTAAAATGGTTAGGGAGGTACCAAAAATAGACCACTAACTCATGAAAATGAATGAGTGCATCTATGCTACCAGTTAATCATGTTTGGAATAATGCAACTTCAAGAAATTATGCCTGCTGATCTAGATTGAACCTCATGGATGTTTTCCAAATAAATTTGAAACTTCTATTAAGAAATTTCCCATAAATTTAAAAGATCGAGTTCAAGAGTGATATAAAGGTATTTCCTTTGACTGAATGCAACACCATTTTATTGCAAGACATAGCTCTCACATATCTAAAGTCACAAACATAACCAACATTTCCAGTGCCCATAACAATATTTTAAGGTTTTATATAATGATTGATAACCTTATGAGAGTATATATAATGACATGCCAACACCAATTTCCTAGCAATAGCCTAAGATTGTGGTTTAGGAAGGCATTTGTCATCTTCAAGAATCTCAAAGTGCTTGTGACAACACATAACTGATGTGGACTTTTGAAGGAAAACTAAGTTGAAGTTGATACATCCTTTACTTTTACATCATGAGCAATACTAATCATTTCCCATTTAGCTTGCATTGTGTACCTTGGCATCAATGCCCCCAAGCTCTTGCCTATGGGAATTGAAACTTCCCTCCTACAACCATATAGATGATAATGATTTGTTATTGTTATTTCTTTCTTAGTACCCAAGTTTTTCATTCCCAGTGTTTGGTGAAAGATCTAGTTCCTTGAGATTTTAAAACTTTCATCTATGGCACATCTATCCCACACATTAGTAGAAAGGGAGGAAGTTGAAGAGATTCCCAAAGAATTGGCTGAATTAGTCAAACAACCATCATTCAACAAAGGAAACCTAGTTATAAAATTTACTCTCTACACCTCTCTCAAATTCACAGTCCCGCAAATACTGCAAGCCTCACTTTCAGTAATCCCTGTACAAATGAAAACATATCAACAACCTAGATACAGGGAAACAAGAGAAAGAGGTGTATATTCATCACTGCTTCCCATATGTATTTCCTTCATGCCTGAAAGTTGCTTATGAACCTTAGCCATGAAACTTGCAACACCACCATGATGAAATTCGAAGACACCTTCAATAGTCTAAACATTATTGTCTTGGAAGAAAGTCTAGACTCTGTGTACCCATGCCGCCGTCCGAGGCTTGTTGCCAAGCTGAAACTCAAGACCACTGGCAACACTCCTCAGATGGAGGGCGTGGGTAGATAGAGTTAAATCACTTCTGGTTTTGGGATAAAAACAATAGAGGTCCAAGTTGAACGAAGAAATATAATGATAAATAGAAATATTTTTATTTTTATCATGTTAAACATGGTTGGGATCATCAATCACTGTAAAAATATCCTGTAAACCCTGAAGTTCCAAAAAGGTGCCCTGTTGTTTTATTCCAAAAGTGCCTAGTGTGATTTGCCTCTACAATTTTTCCTCTTGAAAACAAAAGTCTATCCATTAACTAACTCAAGTATTTGAAGGCATCTTTTCAAATTGCAAGTTTTCTATAAGCAAGGCCTCCATATTAAGGCAAGGCTGAAGATGCTTGGTTTGTAGCAATTATGGACTGGATTTCTTTTGGGTTCCTTGTGAGACATGCATATTTTGACTCACACATCAAAAAACAAGGGTTTATTATGGATGTGTTCTATGCATCCCTCTTCTGTTAGTTAATACTTCTTGGTCCACGACTGCACTCTTTAACAATAGAAACAACAGTAGAACAAATTTGTCACTCCAAACAGGTCCTAGGATCAGAATTTAACAATTGGTATGAAGCATCCATCTACTCTTGTATTGAAGAACCTAGGTTGCAAACCTGATAATAGTGACTCTGCAATATGTATATAAAAAGGGAAGGCAGGCAGATAACACTAGTTCAACTTGAGAAGGAGTAACAAGATTGGTTAAAAGCTAATGCAATACAGAGATGAAGTTTGGATCTGAGCACATGTGTGCAGAGATGAATGAAGGATTCAAGAACAGGAACCCGATGAGTTTTGGTAGCTATCCATAGGGTTTTGTGCAGAGAAAGCATGACCAAGAATGGATGGTCGTTGTGTGCATCGGAGGAAGTTTGATGGTGCAGGATTGGTCGACTAATAGAAGCCTGAAGAGTGTGTGGATAACTTGGAACACTAAGATAGATCCTCAGGTCTGGACAATCCTTAATTTTAATAATTGTATCCCAACCTAACCGACCAGACAGAAAAGTACCTTACTAGAGGCCATGAGTCTCTTTGGCCTCATGATGCTGGCTGTCAGCTCATCTTTATTGTGATTGTAATGAGCGTTTTGACTTTCGTTGACTTTCTTTGATTGACTGTACCATAGCCTAGTCATCTCTCTCTCTCTGGTTTGTAGTAACTATATAATAGGGTCACTTGGTTCCTAGAGTTGACTGGCCTCTAAGAGGCACAGTCAACTCTGAAAGCAACTCTTCCGATTATATTACAGGAAACATCTACACCCAGGTAATCAAATATGTGTTGGTTATAGTACTTAAGTAATTAAATTGTTGGTAATCAAATATGTGGTAAATAAATTGAATTAAGTAGTTAAGACTTGTCCTTTCAGACACAATTGTTGGTAGTAAAATTATTTTTGTTGGTAAAGAATTTTAAGAGTGGTGGAACTCCTCGATTGAACTTGTGAGGAAAATTATTTTGGAGAATAAGTGTCCTGACTGCGGGACAACAACAAATGTGTATTCAACAACATATGAGATATTCTGGGGACTAGGTGCAAAAATAATTTTACACCTTCAATTACCAAGTACTATAGTGATGAGTGACTTAATGAAAACCATCCAAATTCCATCATTTAATAGGATATATTAGGACAAAGCCATCGTTGAGAGGTGGAGAATCGATTTGTAGAGTTTTCCACTAAACTTGAGAGTTTTAGATGTTGCAACATGATAGGGACATGGGACTAAGAAGGTATGTGATTAATGGGAAACACAAGGGGTAGCATACACTATTTTACAATAATTCATCACAAGGTTCCTTTCTTAGGTTAGATCATCCTTTTGATACAAGAGGAATTGGTGCACATATGAGAACATGAAAACTTTGAAAAACAACCGTCTTGAATATAAGAGCAAGGTAAAAATGTTACCCATATTGCATGTCATCGATTATAACCTTCCCAACATTATAGAAATAGAAGCTTCATACATAGGATGGGGACAAGTTCTAAAACAGGTAATAAAACCTAAAGAAGAGGAAATAGTCCAGTTTGCATCAGGAACTTGGTATAAAACTGAGCAAAACTATGCCACTGTCGATAAAGAAATCCTTGTAGCACTGAGATGCATAGAGAAGTTCCAAATTCATTTGTTGAACCATGACTTTATTATAATAACATAATTCTCTAGTCTTCCATTTGTGCTAAACAACACACTAAAAATTGCAACAACAAAAGGAAATTTAGCAAGATGGAAAGCATTGTTTTGATGTTATAATTGTATTGTTCATGAGCACATTTCTGGGAAAGCAAAAAGCATTCCTGACTTTTTAACAAGAGAATATTTAACACAGAAGTATGATGTTAATTTTTTAGAAGCGAGCTTGAAGCAAGCGAGCCTATAACAAGCGAGCCTGGTGCAAGCAAGCTCGAGGCAAACAAGTGTATAAGGTCAAAGCAGAATCCAGTGGGCCCATGACCCACAAGTAAACATGGAAATCTCTGCTTGGACCGAAGGAAAACATCAGATCTATAAAATTAATGATAATATGAGTTGGTTGGATTATATGCAAGCATGGAAACCTAGGTGGGAGTTGAGACATACTGAAGTATTAGATGCTAACTTCTAGGGATCTGATGCTTTTATTAGACTAGTTCCAAAGCTCAGAAGAATGCCTATGGGATCCAATATTGTACCAAATATGATTTACAACAACTCCCTGAGAAAAGCAGCCGATGCAAGAAATTGGTTAACACACCTCTACCATGATCTTAACTTATTCATGATAGAGGTCTCTACACATCAGCCTAGGCTACAACTAGACCATCAATACTACTGTATTAACTGGATACGTTCTTTGAAAGCATGGCCACATCAAGATGCTAGTCTCCGGTTTCCAAGTACTACACACACTTATGAAAAATATAAATAATTATGGTGGCAATTCTTGAGAAAAGAAAATACAGATAGAACATATTATACCATGCTAAAGTTTGGACTTCAAAGTACACATGATATCCATGAGGATCCAACTACATTCTACATCGTCCCTGATTGGATGAGAGACTGGTGATAGCCATTCGGCATCAACCTGACAGCATTAGAACCATCTGTTATTTATAATCTAAAATGGGACGTTGGAGAATCTCTCAAACAAGTCAAAGATATTTTGCAGAAAAATATTATTGAGGATCAAATCCTTGAGTACTACATTAAATACAAAGAACCGTGGCTTGTCAAAACCCACATAGACATCCACATGCATCATAATAGACGCGTGGTTTTGAAGTCTATTTATTCAGAGGCACGGAGGACTGAGTCCAATGTCTCTTGAGAAATATATGGTCCCCCACACTCCGATGATTTGTAAATATCTCAAAAGTATTTGGCTATGAGTGGGGCCTGTCTATTCAAATTGTCATAAAGATTGAAAAGAAAGTCTTTGTAACTATGTCATGATAATATAAAGAAAACCCTACTTTTCTTTGTGTCAATATGTTTGAAAATCTATGTTATGCAATAAATACCCTAAGTCAAGATTACAAGTAATTGTCCAAAATCAGCATTAGTTGGGAGTAGTACTGAAAGCTACCATTTTTCAAAACAACTTACATGTTTACAGTTCCGTTGTTGCTTGATTCAATTACTTTTAGTCATCTAAGAAGACCATGCTTGATTACAAAACTACCCATGTATTTCCAATATTCAATGAGTTCATCCTTTTCCTTAAGAATATTTCATTTTAGATTTTGAACAAGATTATACAAGTTCCACAACATTATATAAAATATTTTTTTTGAAGATTTGTGAACACTTATTAACCACCTAAAAGATTTTACTTTTGAAAGTCATAAAATTTTTTATAAGTTTTCCATAATGGTTAGTTATTTTTATTTTATATTATTATTGCTAAATATAAATATCTTACTAAATGTGAGTGTACTTCAATTATCGAGGTGATGAACCCAAACTGATGGAATGAGAGAGACTTTAGGGCCATGACGACAAAGCTGATAGTTGGATGGTGTGATATGGGACTCAAGAACAAAAGTAGCAATAAAAGACAACTCATAAGAAAGATAAAGTGATCGTCTTCCTCGTTGCTTGAATTCCTACATGTTGAGAAAGGGAATGAGGATCAAGTAACATTATAAAAGGCGCTACACATAACCTTTTAAGAGGCGTTATGCCTTGCGGTCTTATCTAAACGTTTTTTCCATGGTGTAGGTAGAACCAAATAGGTAATTGTCAGATCTGTCTTCCTCGAGCAAGGGGAGTTTAGGAAGCCTAGAGGAATGTGAGACATCCAGTAGGTGTAGAAGATTTGTATCAACTAGATGTCAAAATACTAGAAGAAAATTCCATAAACGCAATGAATTTTTTCACGGTCGAGGGGGGTCATGTTCCTATGATGATAAGACAATGGATGACATCGAGGTGCCCTTGAGGTACAAACATTTAGTGAAACAATGGGTACCTAAGGATCTTCCTCAACCGAACACAAATTTTTGTGTGAACGAGAGGATATATTGAATTGCACTATCGTCAATACATGGTTTCGGGTTGTTTTGCATGGATGGCATAAAGGTCCCTTACGGCACATGTATAGATATGATGGAGTATGTTGGACCCTGTTACAACTACAAAGATTGGAAGCGCCTAGTCCAATATACAAAAAGTATGTGTAGATATGATTGTCATCAAACTATTTACAGTTGAAAGAAAAAAATCAAAATAAAGGAGCAACGTTGTACATGGACAGAAGGCCAAAGGCCATAGGGAATATTGCGGGGTTTATAAACAATAGACAACCAGGGTTTACAATTAAGCAACCAAACTGCGAATTTGAGGGGCGTGAAGGAAACCGTGTTTTTGTAGTTGCCATTAAATCAATATCTGTAGGGGAAGAGTTGCTTATTAATTACAATTTGAATCGAGTAGATACAAAGAAGGTTAATATGGGAGTGGTACATATAACAGTTTACCCAACCTTTTATTAATGAATTTAACATATTAAGGATTTTTTGTTAGTTTATTTTGTTTAAATTTCCATATTTACTTCGCAAGCTAGTGATCGAAATAAATCCCCACCAGCAGATGGTCGTAGGAGTACATCTTCCTTGAGAGAGCAGGTATACATATTTGTAATAGTACAAATATAATAAGCAAAAATAGTTTTTTTTGCTTTGTTTTTTCATTATTAGTATATTGGTTTCGTTTAGATAATGTTATCTATATTTGATGCAAAACATTGATCGGGAAAGCCACCCAAATGTTCATCAGATGACAACAGGCTCGGGGAAACAGGTAAACTTGATTGTAATTGTACAATTTAAATATGTCAAAATGTTTTCTCATTATGTTAATGTTTCAATGAATATTTTGGTTTCGTTTATGCCATTTTCTATATGTTTTTGATGCAGTCCGGTTTTGCAAGGGTCACAGTACCCTCGACGCAATAGGTATACATCTTTGTAATAGTAAAAATATAATATGAATAATATTTTTTAATCGATGTGTTCTTTCATGAATAGTTTTGGATTCGTTTAGGTGACTTTCACTATGTTTTTTATTTAGGTATCTACAAGGGGTAGCTCCCAGATATTAGCAGATTGGGGGAAGTCACCTATGACCATCGATCCGATAGGTGGATCACAATCCTCTAGGTTGCAGGTATAATTCATTGGAATTGTACCAATATAATACGTAGCATAATGTTTATTTTGTTATGTATTTTTCGTGTGTATACTAGTTTCGTTTTGATAATGTTTTCTACTTCTTTTTTGCAGGGGCTCGATGATCGGGCCAAGTCCACAGCTGTGGATCAAACAACACCATCCTCCAGGAACCAAGTAAACCTAGTTGTAATTTTAGGAATCTATCATGATAGATATGTTTTGTTAATATAATTTTGGGAATCTATCATGCTAGAACTCAATAGTGTTTTATATATTTTATGGAATCTATCATGCTAGAACTCAATAGTGTTTTGTTATGTATTTTTCGTGTGTATACTAGTTTCATTTTGATAATGTTTTCTACTTCTTTTTTGCAGGGGCTTGATGATCGGGGCAAGTCCACAGCTGTGGATCAAACAACACCATCCTCCAAGAACCAAGTAAACCTAGTTGTAATTTTAGGAATCTATCATGATAGATATGTTTTGTTAATATAATTTTGGGAATCTATCGTGCTAGAACTCAATAGTGTTGTAGCCCATTGAATCGTTGTTTGAAATAGCATTGCAAGAATATTCAGCAGATCCTGAAGTGGCTGAGATGCTTAAAGATTCCAACATAATTGGTGAAGCCAAAAACCTGTTTAAGATGATAGACAAAATGTTGAATAAATATAGTGCATAAATTGTTTCTTTGCTAATCAAGGTTCTACAGACAAGCCATACTATGGAAAGGATTGAATTGTTGGAATGGAGATCTAAATCCTTGCAAGTAAGTTGAGAAATCTTGAATCATAAAATAATTCATTTATAACTTTATAATTTTCTCTTTTATATGATAGTAGAGAATGTATAAGACGTGGTTTGTATTTACAAAATTATCAGAGACAACACAATAGTGGTCAAGGCAGTGTTGGCCCCAACAAGGCTCGTGGAGAGATGTGGCATCATGAGAAAATGACTCCATGTGCATCTTCTCCTTCGCCATTGTTGTCGACTGAACAGTCGAAAACAAGTTTTGACACACCACGGACCCCAACTATGAGCGCACCGGCCGCTAGTGATCGATGCACACCGGATCGTCCAGAAGTAGGGGTCAACACCAAGAATCCTGGTAATATTGACATCACCCTAGCTACATTTACAAGATCTTCCCATGTCACTAGCACATGAACAATGGAGGCAAAATTTTTGGTGGACAAAGATCTTATCCCAATAAAGATCGAGAATATCCCAGGTAATTAATATATGTTGATCAAGTTAGTGTTTATAATTTCATTGTAATATACCGATAAAAGGTTTTTTTCAACTAATTATGATCATGGCATGATCGTTTTGCAAGAAATGATGTTTTCTATAAACAAATGCATGACGCGTACTTGGAGATATTCGGGCCCACCATCCAAACAAGGTAGGATAGACAACCAAAATTTTTAAAAGATGAACTCACTAATCGGTTGGTTGGCTTGTTCAGTGACAAGACCTTCAATCAAGCCAAGGTCCTGAAAAAGGCTAGACAACATATGAAGGTTGTCCGAGACCAATATAGGACCCACCTGGAAAAAAACCATAGGTACGAGCAGCCTCCAATGATTCCAGCAATGAAGTGGAAAGCTCTAGTGGAAGATGGAAAGGAGAGGGTTCAGAGAAGAGAAGGAAAGATACCACCAGGCACATGGAGGTATGCAATAATTTCCGCAATGTAATTCTAAACCTTATTATTGTTTATTTCTATATTGAACTTGGAACATCTAACGTATTTCAACACTTGCATAGGCTGTCAGACACATCAACGGCCACAAAGTCAAGACTGGAAAAAATAGGTCAGTACAAGCTTGGGCCTGGTGGTTATTCGAATTTGGCGGCACAAATTGTAAGTTTTGAAAAATCAATAATGTATACAAATAATAAATTGCAAATTATTTTTCATTTTATTGCACCGCCAAATGTTAATTGATGATGTTATGCAAATATGCAGGCCGGCCGATTCAATGAAGTGGCCACTGAGTAATACATGAAGCTTGGCTTCCAGCAAGGCTTTGGAGCTATTATTGAACACCAAAAAAGCTTCTCTGTGCAAACACAGTCTTCTGGTACCAATCCATCTGGTGCACAGGTATATAGAATCTATATACTTTAATGAATATTTATTGCTTGTGCAATATATTCATTATAAATACTTGAAAAAAAATATTGAATTTGTTTTGAGGAGGAAAGCAATGATCCCCCTAATGTCAAGGAGGGACAACAAAAAATTGAAGATCATGCTTCGAATCCTGGTAATGAATTTATTCATACGCTACAATTTTATGTATAGCATTGCAAATAGTGAACATTAATTGTAGTTCGCCATATTTCAACTGCAGAGCATGTAGAGGGTGAAACTGTACATGTTGAGCCTGGACAAGAACATGAACAACATGATGTGGCCACACCAAGTAAAAAAACATCTTTGTAATGTTTTTTTTAAATGAAATACTTGTCATTACAATAGCAAAATACAACGATGTAACATTTTCACATTGTTGCAGCAAATCCGAACCCCTTGCTGCAAAATCCACATCTGGATCAACACTCTAGGATGCAGACATCAAGAGAAGCGCATGATGAAGAACCAAGAACTGGAGGAGAAAGTCCAGGTCAAGATGGTCTTCTTAAACATTTTGTACAAGTACAAAAGAGAAGAAAAACTAAAAGGAAGTGACTGAAAAAACGTCGTCTAATTATTTTTTATAATAATATATCGTCCATGATTTTTGGCCTAATGAATGAATGAATGGCTTAATGGTTTAATGATTCAGTGTAGTAAACTGTTACCTTTATTGAATTTCATATTTTATTGAATGAATGTGTTTACTGAATGAATGAATGGTTTATTGAATGTTATCTTTTATTGAATGAATGTGTTGACTGAATGAAACAATGGTTTAATGAATGTTAGCCTTTATTGAGTGAATGGTAGATGAAAGTTCATGATGAAATATGCATGAATTTGCATGTATTTGTTTTTCTCAAGTACATGCATTGGGTATGGGGAATTGAGAGTGATGTGAGGGGGGGAGGGGCCATAAGAGCTTCCACCTTCACATGGTTGGTCCTGTTCAGTAGAGAATATTAAATTATTCTCGAAATAGAGAGGATCTCAATGAATGGCTATGATGTTGGCTTTCTACAACCCACTCACGTGTCATCTAAATTTTGACAATTTATTGGAGCTTGTTGTGATGTTTGGTTGCTCCTCATAACCAAATTCGGGTTTCCATATGATGAAAGATCACTTGAGTAACTATTTGTGGAGTAGAGTGAGATCTTGTTTGTAATGGGTTTTTTGATTCGGCATGAAAATCTTAATGAAGATGAACTGGCTAGTACTGGAATAATATCAATGCTAATTGATGTCCTTCGAGATAAGCAGGAGAAAGTGAGAATGTTTTTCATGACAACAATAAGTGAGCTTTTGTTCTACATCTCCCCTCAAAGTGAGAATTATCCAAGAGCTGTTATTGGTCAGAAAATTCGAGCAAAAGATGGGTGAGAATCATCATCTATCTATAAGGTTAGATACTAAAACCTTTTATGATGTTTATATATTCTAATAGAATTGATGTAATTTTGCTTTTTTTTTGCAGGATTGAAATATGTTCACATGTCTTTCAATTCAGATGTACTAGCTTCAAACATTAACTTAGACACTTGGTACTTGTGACAGGTTCCTAGTGCATTGATTGGATTGATATTTGATCTATTTTATGTCATTTATAAAGAAAGTTAAATTGTTTGTCGATGATCCAAAGTTGAAGAAAAGTGTAAATCAATTAGAACATGTAAAATTTCTTCATCATGCTTATTTTTAAATCCACTCATTTTAATTTTGTAATTAGTGCAATGATAGCCAACTATCAAGTCAAAATTAATGCAATAACACATTGAGTTGCCAACATGATGGTTTAAGGACCATCTAGTTGAAACACCTAATTGTCGAGTTGAAATTAATGCATTGATTCATTTAATTGTGAATTTGATGTTTTTAGTTTTTGGGACCTTGTAGGTAGTATCAAGTATATTTAAAAAACACTAACATCTATATGAATATTTATGGATTGTTTCTACTTTCCTTGGACATGAAATAATGTTTCTTAGTGGTCTCAGGAATTAAAACATAGTGCAATACTATGGGAGTGAAATGGTATGTTGATTGTAATGCTTACATAAGAGAATTTTCATGCTCCTTTTTAGTTTTGATATAAAGAAAATTTGCAATTAACAAATACCATTCTTAAATATGGTAGCCTATTACAACAACTTTATAATTAATAAAAATTAAAAATCAATTCCTTTTTCAAGGTCATCACAATTTTGTATTACCTCCATCTATTATAATT
Organism: Larix kaempferi; assembly: GCA_027924585.1. Lineage (NCBI taxonomy): Eukaryota > Viridiplantae > Streptophyta > Pinopsida > Pinales > Pinaceae > Larix > Larix kaempferi. The sequence continues at coordinate 28,544,358 of BSBM01000767.1, read as the reverse complement.
AACACAAAATATTTGGATACTCATCCCGTTTGATGAGGAATGAAATTTTCTTTAACCAATGTATATTAGGCTATGCGTTGTTAGGATTTGGCACAAATTGTTTGATGTTGAGAACCCTAGGCAAAATGCATTGTCTAGTGATTTCTAATTTGTAGCGTTCAGATTTATCTTGAGGCTAGACTGGAAATGAATGTGAACTATAGAAATCAATGAGATCTCCAAAAATAGGTAGAGAGATTACCCTTTTGTGTTCTAGATACTTTGTCTTATGCTTCTGTACATGAGCTTGAATAGTGTGATCATAGACAAAGACTCATTGGATTGATTGATTAAATATATTTTTGATTAAAACAATATATGGACAGTGATTTGGCTTATCAGCTATGTGATTTTGATTTATGCAAACCTAGAAAATTTATGCAGATGTGTTTCCATTATTATTTGAAATAATATGCTTAGGTGCACTTGTAGATAATGGCTTCCAGATTTCAATAGAATAGTCATTTACCTATTTCATTATTTGGTGGCTTCTAGATGCTCTCCTTGTGATTTATGTTCAGAGACAGGGTACTAACTGCCAACTCTATTTCCAAATTTCTATAGTAGCATGGTTTATATTTAGATGGTGACAAATAAAACTGTGTGGTTCCAATCATGGTTTCAGTTACTCTTGTAAAGTTGTTCCTTGTACTCTATTATCAAAATTTTATTAATGATATAGTGAAGGTATATGCTCAAGATCAATTGTTTGATGTGATCACTAACAAAATTGGTTTAATCGTTGTTATCCTTGCAAGAATTCTATATTGGTAGATAAATCTTGCAGGAGTAGTTGTGGTAAGCATTTATTTGACCTTTTTCTTTATAGTTAATAGTTTGCACATATTATTCTTATTTTTTGTTGTTTTGCACCATGATTTCTTGGCAATGGATATTGAAGGGTAGTATTTCTTGTTTTGCACCACTTTCAATTGTTCATTTCATTATCATCATATAGATTTAGGTCCATATAATGAAATGCATGTCTTTGAACAAATTCTACTATTGTTACATAAACTTTAATAAACTTTCAATTGTTCATTTCATTATCATCATATTCAGAATATCATAGTGTATTTTTTTTTTAAATACCATAAGGTTGTCGGATATCTGACCATTGCGCCTAAGATATCCGATGTTCTTGCCATACCATCGATGACAAAGAACATCATATATTGGCCATTTCCATATGGAAATGTGGTCAGATATCCGATGACCCTACCGAATCTATCCGACGTTCTTGTCATACCTCGAATGGCAAGGAACGTCGGATATCAACCATTTAAACATGGATATCTGGTCGGCTATCTGATGACAATGCCGAAGATATTCGATGTTCTTGCCATACCTATGACAACGAGGAATGTCGAATATCGACCATTTGAACATGGAAATGTGGTCAGATATCCGACGACCACGCTGAAGATATCCGATGTTCTTGCCATACCTCTGACGGAAAGGAACGTCGGATATCAGCCATTTGAACATAGAAATGTGGTCGAATATCCGATGACCCCGTTGAAGCTATCTGAGGTTCTTTCCATACCTCCAACGGCAAGGAATGTCGAATATTGACCATTTGAACATGGAATTGTGGTCGGATATCTGAGACCACGCCCAAGATATCCAACGTTCTTTCCATACCACCGACGGCAAGGAACATCAGGTATCAACTATTTGAACATGGAAATGTGGTCGGATATCTGACAAGCACGCCCAAGATATTCAACGTTCTTGCCATACCATCGACGGTAAGGAATGTCGGATATCGGCCATTTCCACGTGTCAATGTTGTCGGTTATCCAATGACCATGGTGAAGATATCTGACTTACTATTAAGTGCCAGTTGTCGGATATCTGACTTCCTGTTAAGTGCTAGATGGTCAGATACCCAACTGGAAACTATGTTTGGTCATCCGACGACTTTCCTACCATTCGATCTCAGCCGAATTTGGACTAACGTTAAAAAAATATGAAATTTGTTGGATAGCCGACCACTAGATGTAGAAAATCCAACTTTTTGGCCATCGGATTTTGGGTCCAAAAAACGTATGGAGTCAGTCAACCATTCTTCAAGATTATGCTAGAGAAGAGGTCCACTTTTTAGAAAGGGTCGTCGTTTCTTCCTCTCAACAATGCTTAAGCTAAAGTCCTTAATTGAGGAAAGGTTGACTAATATTTCCTCTAGAAGATGCTTGAATCAAGGAATTGTTGGTCAACCCTTCCTGTAGATAATGAGTGACTGATGGTCAACTGACCCTTCCTTTGCAAGATGCTTGAGATAGCTACATTTTAGGAGGGGTTGACTAATTCTTCCCCTACATGATTATTGACCTTAAGTGCCCACATTTGCTAAAGGGTAACCTAGGTATTCCTTTAGGTTATCCTTGACCCCAAGTGCACATATTAGTAAGGGTCATTCAACCCTTCTTCTAGAGGATACATTTATTGGATATCATATTGTAGGAAGGGTGGGTCGATCCTTCCTATTTCTGATACAATTCCTTTATATTTATTTCAGAAAGGATCTATCGATATTTCATCTAGAATATAGGTTGACTAGCTACCATATTTGAAAAAGGGTCAAATAATAATTCTTCAAGATGATGCTTGACCCATGGTCTACTTTGAGGAATAGTCTACCAATTATTCTTCAATAATATTCATGACCCCATGTCCAAATTTGAAGAAGGGTCAGTCAATCCTTCCTCTAGATGATGTTTGACCCAATGTCCACAATGAGGAAGGATCACTCGATCCTTCCTCTAGATAATGCTTGCCCGAAAGTTCACTTTTACGAAACAATGGGTTGATTCTTACTCTAGATTATGTTTGACCCTAGGTTCATATTTGAGGAAGGTTTGTTCAATCCTTCCTCCAGATGATGCTTTATGCCAGGTGCACATTTGAGGAAGGGTTGGTTGGTCCTTCTAATAAATGATATCTTTCCTCTAGCTAATACAATTCATGTCCACCATATTTCAAGAATGATCGAACAATCCTTCATCTATATGATAGGTTTCCTAGCTACCGTTCTTAAAAAAGGGTCGACTGTTACTTCTTCTAGATGATATTTGATTCATTGTCCCCATTGAGGAATGGCCAGCAAATCCTTTTTCAATATGAAATTTGACCCTAAATCCACATTTGAGGAAGGTTCACCTGATCCTTCCCCTGGATATTTCAAGGCTCGAATTCCACATTTTAGGAAGTGTCAGTCTATCCTTCCCTATGATAATGCTTGACCATAAGTGCCTATATGATGAAGGTTTAATTGAGCCTTCCTCTAGATGATTCTTGACCCCATGTGAACAATTTAGAAAGTGTCAGTCGATCCTTCCTTCAAATGATGGTTGATCACATGTCCACATTTGAGGAAGGATTGGTCAATCCTTTCTAATGATGATGCATGACATCACTATGATTTCACGCTATGGTGATGACATCATTGTTATATCATCCTGTATCGAATTATTGGGTATTCCCATTTATCATTGTGCTGAATTGGAATGATATGGTGAGTTAGTGTAATACCCAAACACAAATGGAGGTTAGATGGTGCTTTACACCTACACAAAAATAGATACTGCAAAAGCAGACTGATTATATAATAAGATACTACTTGGAGAAGCTAAAATTTTAGTTGGGAATCTCCTTGGAGGAAATTCTCCTATTTATGAAAATTGCATAACATAAAGGTCTCACCAATTTGCAAGTTTATGGGGATTCTAAGTTAACTATCAAATGGATGATGGGTGAAAAATAGGTGTAAAGGTTTGGATTATTCAATATTGTAGGTCAACTAAGGGAGGTTGCAACTCTCTTTCAACGTATCTCTTTTAGTCATTTATTTAGACAATTCAAGGACCTTGCAGACTCCCTATCAAAGGAAATTATTTTGGTGTCCTCTCATAGTTGTAACAAGATGAATATAAGAATGGTACTCTAGTCTCATCTAAGACTTTTCTATACATGATATCTAAGGATATTGAATGCTTTGAATCCTATTTGTTTCATTGATGAATTTTGTATTCTATGAAATGGTTCTGTTGATAGGAAGGATCTTTCAGATCTTCTTTTTGATGTATAAATATGAACTCTGGGATGGTTTGGGATTGTCCTAACAAACCTTCCTACTCAAGACAACTCTCACCCACCCTAAGATGATTGACAAATTCATAATGAAAGTGTTGAGTAAATTATGGGCACAAGCTAAATCCCCCCTCAACACACAATGAAATACCTTCAAAACCCATATCTTTGAATACCTGACATTTGAAGAAGAATACCAACTAATAGTCATTGATATTTGTGCATCTAATGATAATATATGGCACCATTGGTGCCTTGAACTAGAATTTCTGAAACAAAGTGATTAGAATGTCTTGTGGATGTTATTTGTATCTAGAATAACCACTAAATTTTTTATTTATTTTTAAATAGGTGGTTAGGAAAAAAAGTACAAGTGGAGTTGCTTATGATCCTTGAAATGACAATTCTAAAATAATACTACTATTGTATTTTCAATAGCATTCTTGAAATACAACTCAAAATATAGGTTTTATTGAAGTACTCTTCATAGCAATATTGTTGAATTGAATATGCATGCTTGTAAATTTCTTTAAGCCATGTTTTAAAAAAAGGATTTGTTGCTCCAATTTTTGACATTTTAGTTTTCCAATTTGTTGTATGTTTTTTAGAATATAATTTTTCTAGGCATACTATTTGTTTGTAGTGGATTACGGCTTGCTCAAGAAGAGTTTTGTTCTTTCCCAGTAACAAGTATTATGACTTGGTTTCTTTTAGAGATGTGATAATAGTGTGAATGATCCTCCTAGTTTAAATTTGGTTAATGAGTTCAAATATACAATAATTGAGACATGTAATATCCCTTTTTCAAATTTTATTAAAATGCCCAATTTTTCACTTTTTTCCCAATTTCGACCTTTGACTAGTTTTACTGTTTTGACCTCCAAATCAACCCAAATGCTCCCAAATATTCTGTAGGAGTGTATGAATGGTATTTAGACTTGAATATAAGGTTCGGGGATGTTTTATGGCCCTCCAAATACTGCTGCAAACTTGATTTGTATTCTGATCAATATATGTAATTTTGACTAGTAATTTGTGCATCAAATCCCCCTTGGGTAACACTGCAAATGGCCTTCCAAATGCCTCCAAACTCCCACAAATTTATGAAAAGAGGTATATAATGTGTTAATTATGTTATTAAGGTCTCATATGCACCATTAATTGATTTTTAATACTGTTCTAACTCTCTCACATTCAACAGCAAAAACCCCCAATTCAACCCTTGGGGAAATGGCACTATTTCACCTCCCAATACAACTAAACTGAGTAAAAATGCTTCAAATGCTCAAGTACAGTACATGAAACTTGTATAAGACATCCATGGAAGTATATTTATCACAAATATATCATATAATCATCCATCCATTCGAAATAATCAACATTATAGTGTCATACATCAATGCATTGGGGAAATGGACATTGTTTGCTCATTAATCAATAGTTTTGCATACAACCAGTGGGTATTTCGACCTGAGACTTTCTGAATATGAGTAACAGAGGATATGAATCTATTACAATCATAAATATATAAGGAGAAGCTCTCTCAAGAATCACAGTGCTCACCAAAAATGCCCTCCCTCAAGGAGCACGAATATGCCTTCAAAACTGGAAACGGTGGAGAGAAAGTGCTGCACTAAACGAAACCATGAAACTTCCTGTAGCTGCTACCTGCAAATACAAACTCCATTAAAGCACCATGAAAGAACTGAGTGGCCTCTCCAAACACCAACTTGGGTGGGAATCTTTCACCCTCGAAATTGGCTAAGGCAAGAAACTAGTCATCCACTAGCTCTCTCTTCACAAATGCAATTTTTCTCAAATCATCAATAGCCATTCTCATACTTGATTTCTACATTTTATAACCAACATTATCCTTCAAGGGGTCGAAATCCTCTCAATAGATTCAATAATTTTCCATTTAGAAAATATTCCTCATTTGCCACTTGTCTCCTAGTTCCAACCTTCCATCTTCTCCCAAATTCAAATTTGAGTCTCTTTAGATTCCTCCAACTCCATGAGTGCCTTCTTGAGCCTATTTTTGGGGATGACATGTCATAATGGTCAGGTTTAAGAAGTTAGGTCTGAATTTTTTCATAAAATGTCATAGATGCTTCATTATTGTTGTCATAAAACTAGGGAATCTAGCCCATGTGTCCACTAGTCTCCAATTTGACTCTTCCTCTCCCATGGAGGTTACTATTCCTTCCCATTTCGACCTAATATGCTCAATTCCATGTGTTATGACTTAAAAAATCACCCAAGAGTGTTCACCTTCCCATGAATTCGAATTGGCAAGAGAGAGCTGCCATGTGTCATTGAAAAATCAAGCTAGTGTGGGTCCCACCACCTCCATATGTCTCCAAAACCACTTGCCACCTAGAATTTCTCTTGAATTTATTTATTCATCATATTTATTAAATGCTTGAACCCTTCTAATGTCTAAATATCATTTATTACTTTCCTTATTACCATCCCACATGTGCCCATCCAACCTAGGAAACTAGTAGGATTGATGGGATTGTCTTACTATGCACTTATTTGAATGGGGACATTACGGTCCTCCCCACCCAAGATTGCTTGTCCTCAAGCAATTTCAAATTTGGATGCTGCAAAATCTTCTCCTCTTCCCATGTGGCATCTTCATTTGGTAAGTCCTTCCATTGCACTAAATATTCTTTGATGATTCTACTCCTCAACCTTCTTTCCCGTGTCTTCAAAATCTTTTCCGGAACAAGTGTGAGCTGACCTTCATCATCCAAAGGAGGAAGTATTTCTGAAGTGATGATTTGCTAACCAAGAGCTTTCTTAAGACAAGAAACATGAAATACATTGTGGATTTTACTCCCTTCCGGAAGTTCTAGTTCATATGCTACTTCTCCAATCTTCCGCACTACCTTGTATGGCCCATAGTACCTTGGTTTTAATTTTTCTGCTCCATTCTTTTTGAGAGATGTTTGTTTATAGGGCTGCAACCTTAAATATACTAAATCATTGACTTGAAAGGTTCTCTCTTCTCTATGTCTATCAGCATATTGTTTTTGCTGATTTTGAGCAACCTGCAAATTGTCTTTCAAGAGCTTTAAAATTTCTTGGCTCTCTTCCACCCAATCTTTAGCCTTTGGGGCTCTACTATCACCAAATATAATGTCAGAAAATGTAAGTGCATAATAACCATATAATGCTTTGAAAGGAGACATTCCTATTGACATATGATAAGTGGTGTTGTAGCAAAACTCACCCAAGTGTAGCCATTTTGCCCATGCTTTTTGCTGCCCTCCCACATAGTTTCTTAGGTATCCTTCCAACCATTGGTTTACCCTCTCTGTTTGTCCATCAGTTTGTGGATGATAGCTGGTACTTGGAGTCAATTGAGTGCCTACCAATCTAAAAAGTTCTTGCCAAAAAGCACCCATGAATCTACTATCTCTATCACTGACAATGCTCTTGGGGAGCCCATGCAATCTGAAGATTTCTTTGAAAAAAATATCAGCCACTTGTGCAGCACTAAAAGATGATGTAACAGCAAAGAAATGAGCAAATTTTGTCAACCTATCAACTACCACATAGATGCAATCCTTACCTAAGGATTTAGGCAATCCGGTGATGAAATCCATGGAAATACTGTCCCATTTTTGCTCCGGAATGGGCAATGGTTGTAATAGGCCAGCTGGACATGTAAGTTCTGATTTGTTTTGTTGACATGCTTTACATTCATTCACATACTTCTGAACATCTTCCTTCAGCCCCTTCCAAAAAAATCTTTGCCTCAACTGTCTATAAGTTTTGAAGATCCCCGGATGGCCCGCTAGTGGGGAACCATGTGCTTCTTGCAAAATAAGGTACTTGAGCTTGGATTTATGAACTAAATAAATTCTTCCCTTGTAATATATCAGCCCATTCAAAATCCTATAATTATCATCCCCTTTTATTCCATCCAACACATCACAAGCAAATTTGTCTTTGGCATATTCAACTAGTAGCATGTTTTTCCAATTCTTGGCAATATCCATGAGAGAAAAGGAAGGCCTTCTTGACAAAGCATCTGCTACTATATTATTCTTTCCTTTGACATATTCAATATCAAAATCATAAGCTTGAATCTTGCTTACCCACTTTTGTTGCCTTTCATTTAGATCTTTTTGGGTGAGAAAGTGTCTTAGACTATTATGGTCAGTTTTCACCACAAACTTGCTGCCCACCAAGTATTGTCTGAATTTGGCCAATGCATGCATAATGGCCAGCATTTCTTTATCATAGATGGAGTAAAGTTTTTCATGAGGCTGCAACTTTCTGCTCTCAAAGGCTATGGGGTGTTGGCCTTGCTTTAGGACAACCCCTATTCCTCCACCTGAAGCATCACATTCCACAACAAAAGGTTTAGTAAAATCAGGAAGTGCAAGTATGGGACAACTACTCATTACCTCTTTCATTTTTTGGAATGCTTTTTCAGCCTCTTCATCCCACTTGAAAGCATCCTTCTTAGTCAAATCAGTGAGTGGAGAAGTCAACTTGGAGAACCCTTTCACAAATTTTCTGTAGTAGGTGCATATGCCAATAAAGCCTCTCAATTCGGTAATATTTTTTGGTGATGGCCATTCCAAGATAGCCCTGATTTTTTCCATGTGTACCTTCACTCCTTCTTTCCCAATAATGTGCCCAGGATACAGTAGTTCTTTCATCCCAAACTCACATTTTGATAATTTAGCAAATAAGGACTCTTCTTGCAATATTTTCAACACAATCTCTAACTGTTGCAAATGCTCTTCCCATGTTTTACTGTAAATGAGAATATCATCAAAGAAAACCAAAAGAAACCTTCTTAGTTGCTTGCAAAATATCCTATTCATACATGCTTTAAAGGTGGTTGGAGCATTAGTTAACCCAAAAGGCATGACAAGAAATTCAAAGTGGCCAAAATGACATCGAAAAGCGGTCTTTTGCACATCTTCATCTTTCATTCGAATTTGGTGATACCCTGATCTAAGGTCAATTTTTGAGAAGTATTTAGCCCCATGTAGCTCATCCATGAGCTCATCAATCCTAGGAATAGGATACCTATTTTTGATAGTCTTTTTGTTCAAGGCTCTAAAATCTATGCACATTCTCAATGTTCGATCTTTTTTCTTCACTAGCACTACTGAAGAAGCATAAGGGCTAGAGCTTGGTCTAATGAGCCCCAACTCTAGGAGTTCTTGGATAGCTTTTTCAATCTCATCTCTAAACATTTTAGGATGTCTATAAGGTGGTATCTGAATGGGTGAAGTACCCTCCTCCAAAACAATACTGTGCTCAACCCCCCTATCTGGTGGCCTACCATGTGGAAGGTCTCTAAAAACCTTTTCATATTTTTGCAAAAGTCTCTCTATCTCCTTTGGGTGTTTGACAATATTTATAGTTGGCTTGGGAGATGTAATATGACATTCAGCATCCCATTCTATATCCCCATGCCTCAATATATATCTCATGCTATTGCAAGTCACTACTTGATTTGGATAAGTGTGTTGCCCTCTCACAACTCTTTGTACTCCTTTTGAATCTTGGAATTTCATTTCGGGAATTTGATAATTTACTGTATGCTATCCTATTGAATACAACCATTGCACTCCCAAAACCACATTAGTATCAGCAACATCAACCAGATAAAAAATATCAACAAAAGTATAGTTACCTACAGTGACTTGCAGCTTTGGAACCCATGTTTTGCATTGCATTGTGTTGTGACCGGGAATGACAACTGTGAAGCCATCAAATGGTTCAATAGGTATCTTTCTTTTCTCTACCATATCTGCATCAATGAAGTTATGAGTGGCTCCTCCATCTACCAAAACTGAAGTTCTTTGTCCTTGTACCACACCTTTGCATCGGATAGTATGATAGCGAGGTACTGCTGAAAGCACTGCCATTCTTGCTTTGTCCGGTGAAGGATGATTTTCTTCTTGTCTTTCCTCTTCTACTGCTGTCTCATATGCCTCTTCTTGATCTGAAATATGTCCATCTTCATCCATGCCCCCATAATACCCCTCATTATCAGAAAATACTTCTATGCATTGAGCCTTTCCTTTGGTACATTTGTGCCCCGGTGTCCATGGTTGGAAGCATGTGAAGCATAGTTTCTTTTTTCTAAGTTCATCCCTGTTTAGTCCCTCTTTTTTATTCCTCTCAAATGACTCTCTTTGCCAAGTTTTCTTATCATATCCATCCCTTTTCCAAGGTTTCTTTTCAAATTTATAGCTAGGCTTAGGAGGAAATCTCGTTCTAGGAAGCACATTTTGGAGATCCCTAGTCAAGCTCATTGCATCTTTTAATGTAGTTGGCTTGTGGGATTTGACCAAACCTCTTAAGGGTTCAGCCAAACCTTAAGTGAATAGCAATACTAATCTTCCCATAGATACATCAGCCACCTTGACTGATAATTTTTGAAAGTCCAACATATATTCGGTAAGGGACCCAGTTTGCTTCAATTGAGCTAGTTCTTTGAAAGGCAATTCTGGATCTTTTTGTTCAAATCTTTCTAGTACCCTGTCAACAAATTCTCCATATGTTTTAACCTGATTATGACCCAAGGTTTTCATCCCATGAAACCACCATTCATTGGCATCTCCTTCCAAATGCAAAATGGCCATTTTTAATGCATCCTCTTCCAACATAGGATTCAGCTGAAAATATACATCCAATTTTTGCACCCAAGTGTTAGCAGAATTTTGAGAAGAACCATCAAAAGTAGGAAGTGACATTTTTCCAATAGCACTATTCAATTCTTTGTTTTGGAATGGACTCCTATTGTCTCCCTTCATTTTAATCTTTTGCATAGCATCAATGTAGTCACTGAGTGGTACACCTCTTTTACACTCTTCATTCAAATCATTCCAATCATTTACTAGTTTCTTGTAATCCAATTCAAGATTGGGCTCTTCTTTGGGTGTGAGAAATTTAGGTGTAGTATGCCTTTGTGTGCTTTGAAATTCATCAGGTCTATTATCAGGTCCTGTACTTGAGAAAATATGCTCATTCCCTTTCATCTTTTCCCCTGAGTGTGAACCACTATTATCTCCTATCATCCCTTTGCCTGAAAGTTGGCTACCCAACAATTCGAAACCTTTCATCATTTGTTTATTCATATCTAGCATAACCATGGTAAGTCCTTCAAAACATGGTTTTAAGGCTTCAATAAATTCCTCCTTATGTCTTAATTTTTCCTCCTCCTCTCTACCCATTGTTTTAGAAAAAAACTCTTTTTCTGCTACTATCTCTTCTTCAACCAAAACTTCTTCAACTACTGATTCAAAGGGTGGTGTTTTATTTATTTGGATTCTTGTTAATACCATAAAGTTCCAAGACCATGCTCTAATACCACTTTTAATATCCCTTTTTCAAATTTTATTAAAATGCCCAATTTTCCACTTTTTTCCCAATTTCGACCTTTGACTAGTTTTACTGTTTTGACCTCCAAATCAACCCAAATGCTCCCAAATCTTCTGTAGGAGTGTATGAATGGTATTTAGACTTGAATATAAGGTTCAGGTATGTTTTATGGCCCTCCAAATACTGCTTCAAACTTGATTTGTATTCTGATCAATATATGTAATTTTGACTAGTAATTTGTGCATCAAATCCCCCTCGGGTAACACTGCAAATGGCCTTCCAAATGCCTCCAAACTCCCACAAATTTATGAACAGAGGTATATAATGTGTTAATTATGTTATTAAGGTCTCATATGCACCATTAATTGATTTTTAATACTGTTCTAACTCTCTCACATTCAACAGCAAAAACCCCCAATTCGACCCTTGGGGAAATAGCACTATTTTACCTCCCAATACAACTAAACTGAGTAAAAATGCTTCAAATGCTCAAGTACAGTACATGAAACTTGTAGAAGAAATCCATGGCAGTATATTTATCACAAATATATCAGAGAATCATCCATACATTCCAAATAATCAACATTATAGTGTCATACATCAATGCATTGGGGAAATGGACATTGTTTGCTCATTAATCAATAGTTTTGCATACAACCAGTGGGTATTTCAACCTGAGACTTTCTGAATATGAGTAACAGAGGATATGAAGCTATTACAATCATAAATATATAATGAGAATCTCTCTCAAGAAGCACAGTGCTCACCAAAAACGCCCTCCCTCAAGGAGCACGAATATGCCTTCAAAACTGGAAACGGTGGAGAGAAAGTGCTGCACTAAACCAAACCATGAAACTTCCTGTAGCTGCTACCTGCAAATAAAAACTCCATTAAAGCACCATGAAAGTCTTGAGTGGCCTCTCCAAACACCAACTTGGATGGGAATCTTTCACCCTCGAAATTGGCTAAGGCAAGAAACTAGTCATCCACTAGCTCTCTCTTCACAAATGCAATTTTTCTCAAATCATCAAAAGCCATTCTCATACTTGATTTCTACATTTTATAACGAACATTAGCCTTCAAGGGGTAAAAATCCTCTCAATAGATTCAATAATTTTTCATTTAGAAAATATTCCTCATTTGCCACTTGTCTCCTAGTTCCAACCTTCCATCTTCTCCCAAATTCGAATTTGAGTCTCTTTAGATTCCTCCAACTCCATGAGCGCCTTCTTGAGCCTATTTTTGGGGCTGACATGTCATAATGGTCAGGTGTAAGAAGTCAGGTCTGAATTTTGTCATAAAATGTCATAGATGCTTCATTATTGTTGTCATAAAACTAGGGAATCTAGCCCATGTGTCCACTAGTCTCCAATTTGACTCTTCCTCTCCCATGGAGGTTACTATTCCTTCCCATTTAGACCTAATATGCTCAATGCCATGTGTTATGACTTACAAACTCACCCAAGAGTGTTCACCTTCCCATGAATTCGAATTGGAAAGAGAGAGCTGCCATGTGTCATTGAAAAATCAAGCTAGTGTGGGTCCCACCACCTCCATATGTCTCCAAAACCACTTGCCACCTAGAATTTCTCTTGAATTTATTTATTCATCATATTTATTAAATGCTTGAACCCTTCTAATGTCTAAATATCATTTATTAGTTTCCTTATTACCATCCCACATGTGCCCGTCCAACCTAGGAAACTAGTGGGATTGATGGGATTGTCTTACTATGCACTTATTTGAATGGGGACATTACAAGACACTAGTCCTTGAAGAACATATTCACCAATTCAAGGGTCAACCCAAATGAACATAATCATATTAGGCATCGATAGATGTTTCTATCAGTTGGTTGAATAATTCAACTAAATGCTGAGTAGGATACATTTGACTATAGGGAGATAATTTTCTTGCTTGAATACAAATGGGAGATTTTTTCCCTATTTGAAATCTCTGTTTGGTATTTAGATCTATAGATTCCTACAAAATGGAAGCATTACTAAGTTTTGTACAAATTGGTGCTTGTTTTGGGACCTGGGTGGTTCAAAGGACTATCAATGTCAGAACACTATTGAAGCTCGAGTGTGAGTAGGTAAACCCAATATGCATTGTGACAGTTTTGAAATTTCCATGAAAAACTACAGGCCTAATAATTTTGTATTCATTGGCATTGACATTTAGACAAAAAATATATCTGTGATTTTGAGCCCTAATTTTAATTTCCCTGTTGATTACTATTCTAAGATTAGAACTTTGACATTTTTTGTTTCATTACTACATTTTTTTAAGAAATTTATGCATAAAACTTACAAGAAATTTTCTTGACAGGGAGATCTTGGCGAGCATTCCACAGTTGCAAATGTCCATTGTTTGAAATCTCTCTCTAATCAATGAAATATAAGAACGTGTTTTGATACTATGAAAAAAAGTTAATAAGAGGGTTGGGCACCATCGATTCACGCAGAACATATTAGCATGGGATTTGACTCCTTGAAAATATTTTTAAGGGTGTGCCTTGTTCATCATATAATACAAATAAGTTGTATGGTGGCCATATCTTATGAGTGGGGTTAGGTGCTCCTATGTGATTTTGAGTAAATATAGGTGTGAGTCATAGGTTCTTACACATGTTCAAGGGATATGGGTTCCATTAGGTAATTTCATGTAGTAGTAATGATCTTGAATCCCTAGACATGGTCAAGGAAAGAACCATAGTATCTCAAGGCCTTGGGACTAGTTTGATGATTTTAAGGACACTGGATCCATCCAAGGAAAGCATATGCCTTATTGAGTAGGGCAGTCTTATACCTCATTTACATATGCTACGCCACCTTCAAGGTAGGTCCATGTATCGAAAAACAATTGGGTGTATATTTAAATTCCTTAACAAATGTCGACCAATGAAACTCAAGCATAGGGTGAATATAGTTTCTTCTAGGGCTCAAGGGCTAAGAGAAATGGCTCAAAAAACCATGCATGACCTCTTTGTGATACGGGATGCATTAGAAGGTTTTGAGAAATGGCTCATATGTGATACGGGATGCATTAGAAGGTTTTGAGCATCCAATATTGGTTTTGGGGACTTAAACATGTTCAAGAGAGGAAAAGTGTTATCCATGTGGGCATTGGTGGCCACCCACCTAGTCCACTAACTCAAAACAGATTTTTATATCTTGGCATTTTTTATGGTTTTTTGGGATCTTGAACTTCTGAGGCCATTTTGAGGACCTAAACGATTTTTTTCTAGCAAGTCATCCCCAAATAGTTATCCTTTTCCTATGTATTGGGATGTTCTGAATGCGTACTTCTCGGCTAGACCTTTCCAATGGACTACCAAGCACCCCAAATGGAGATCAAATGCAAAAAGTACACCCCTAGGAAATTGACATATAAGCTAATCACAACAAGGCCCACAAAACTTTCATGTTTCATATTTTGGGGTTGGGTTTTTGGATGTTTAGGGTTTTCTCTTTTATTCTTTATGTTAAAATTCCTTTTTCGGACTCATTGTAACTCATATTCTTACATATAAGCGTAGCCACCACATCTCTTCTTAGAGATTAGCTACCACCATTATATCCATTTTGTATTCTACATTAAATACATTATGTTTTATTTCATTAAGTTATAGATTTTGATTTTAATGTCTCATTGTGTTCTTTGCATTACACATATGTGTATTATGTTCTCTTTGTGTTCTTTTATATTGTCCTCACATAAATCAAGATTAGTGGTATCAAAGTGGTGTTATCATTATTTGTTTCTATGTGCATGTACCCAACGAGGTCGGGATATAATGAGTTGGGACTTGAGCTACTTGAGCCTCCTAAAGACCATTCTCACCGAAACCGGTGGCCTCCCATAACAGAGGAAAAGAGATATTAGGGAATAGGAGATATTATTAATATGTTTCTTGAGGAATCCATCGCGCACAAAGGGACACGATGATAGATAAATTTTCCCAAATCCTTCGATGGATGATGACAAAAACAAACACATCTTTGTCAAGATGCCACTTTGGAGGTGCCACCCCCTTCAAGGTATAATTTAATTTTGATATTCCTGTATTTAAAGGTCATATAGAAGCATATGCTTTGAGAAAATGGTTAAATCTTCTAGAAGGGTATTTTTATATAGAAATATTTTTTAGTAGGGAAAAGATCATCTTTGTGCTCCTTAAGGTTTTCCCCGATTTCAAAAGTTGGTGGAAAACTTACTATGAGAAAATCTCCATGGAGGAATATGAATTGTTTGGGGCCAATCCCACTTGGGCCCATTTTTTGGATGACATTAAGGAATAGTATCACCCTATTGGAAACTATGATGACCAGTACACGAGATGGACCACACTACATCAGGAGAGGGACGAAACAACTCCGGAGTTCACAAATTCTTTCCATACCTTGTGCACCAAGATGGGTATCAAAGACTCTAAGTGGAGTTTGGTTCTAAAGTACCATAGGGTCTACATAGGTACATAAAAAAAACAATGGAGTTCCTAGACATCTCATCACTAGGAGTCACTTATTATTTTGTTATCAAATTCGAGCAAAAATTGAAGTAGAGGAATAAGCAAGAGTTCAAATCTATGAATGCATCACGGTAGAAGCAAGGAAAAGGTAGTCCCATCCCACAGAACAAAGGACAAATAAAGGATGGAAAACCTCATGACAACCAGTCTAATCCACTATAAAATAAGGGTAATAGGAAGATGAATAAGGACACTAGGAAGTGTTGCAAGTTCCATAAAATCCCCTGGAACAACATTGATGAATGCCACTTGAAACAATCTTTGGTGGTCGAATTGAAAGCGTTAGAGTCATATCTAGGCTTCGACTCTAATTCAGATCCAAACAGGGAAAAGCAGATCATTGTTGTAGAACCCAGTTCCACAATCACTACCACCAAGGTCCATCCTGATGAACCGGAGGAGCTGGAAGAAGGTTAGTGCCTTCTTCACTCATAGATCCAAGTGAATGGTGCTTCTTGCACTTCATTGTTGATAGTAGAATCCAAAAGGACCTAATCTTAGTAGATGTCGTTAAGTGGTTGGAGTTACTAATAAAACCACACCTGCAACCATACAACATCAAATGGTTCAGGAATTGATGAGATATCCATGTTAGCCAAGAATTTCGCCTTCCCTATGGCATCAAGCCCTTCAAGCATGAGGTATTGTGTGATGTTTCCCCACTTGAATTTTTTGATGTTCTTTTGGTTCAGCCATATATGTCAAAATGTCATGTTGTGTATGAGTCTAGATCTCGTAGTGTCATTGTAACTTTGGGTAGATGGTCGTACACAATACCAGAGGTATCTCCACCCACCGTAGTCTCATTGATCTCATCTAAATAGTGCAAGAAGGTCATCTCCCATATTGGGAAATTTGTCCTCTTCATGATTCATTCTCATAGTGAATGGAAGGTCATGACCACATATTTGGCCTTCGCATAAGGCCTCTGTGGAAAAAGGCATAGAAGAATACTGAAACATCTTCACCTCACCTACCGGGGTACCTCTACACTATCAAGTCAAGAATTCAATAAATCTAAAACCTAGTGTTCCTTTACATAATGGGCCAATATATTGACACTCTCTTTTGGAAAATGAGCAAATTAGGTAATTGGTTCAAGAGCTACTCCAAAAGGGGCACATTCGACCTAATTCTTCAACCTGCAGAAGTCCAATCATGCTCATGCAAAAGAAAAATGGTACCTAGCACCTTAGTATTGAATATAGAGCTTTAAAAAAAATCATAGTCAAGAATCGATACCCAACTCCCCAAATTGATGACCTTCTCGACCAACTCAAGGGAGTCAAGTAATTTAGTAAGATTGATCTGAAGTTCGGCTACCACCAAGTTCCAATAAAATCAAATGATGTATGGAAGACTACTTTCAATTTTAAAGAACGTCTTTGTGAATGGTTGGCCATGCCCTTTGTCTTACCAAGTTCCCAACAACTTTCATGAGGCTGATGGAACACATCTTGAGGCCTTTCACCAATTCCTTTGTGGTTTTATATCTGGATGACATCCTCACCTTCATCAAGAGTTGGGCAGAACACTTGCAGCACATTCGGCAGGTCCTTCATACTCTATAGGAACACAAGTTCTATGATAACTTAGAGAAATGATCCTTTGGCATGAACTGGGTCCAATAACTCAATTACATTGTAGATGATAATGGTGTACATGTGGATCCAACCAAGATCCAAGTCATTTGTGACTAGCCAACCCCGAAAACACTAACTGAGCTTCAAATCTTCTTGGGCCTTGTCAACTTATATCACGGGTTTGTGGTGGGATTATATCATATTACATTTCTCCTCATCCAAGTGACCAAGGGTGGTGGAAAATCCAAAATTGGATGGACCAAGTCACAATAGAAAGCCTTCAATGATCTAAAACATCATTTATGCTCAACGTGAGTGCTTTCCTTTCTCGATATAAAACAACCTTTTGAGATTGAGAAATATACTTCAGACTATGCTCTAGGTGTCATTCTCACTCAACACGGTCATCCAGTGTCCTATCATAGTGATTCAGTCTTAGATTTTATCCATAAGTACCCCAGCTATGACAAAGATATGTATTCCATTGTACAAGCCTCTCGCAAATGGAAGCATTACATTCTAGGGAGGTATATAGTCATCCATATGGATCACAAGACTCTACAATTCATGTAGACAAAAGGAAAATTACAGAATGACCCCCATTAAAAGTGATCTACATACTTGTAGGATTTTCACCCAAACCTTAAATATAAGAAAGGGAGCACCAACCACATTGTAGACTGCTTCAATCGTCCTCCATTTGGATCACTAAGCAAAATGCTCAACTCTTGTGGGAATGAGACCTTCGGGTATGTGATCCATACTTTGCTATAGCCTACCAGATGTTGGGAATGAAAAATACTATTACCAACTTTCATCTAGTGGATGGACTGCTATGCCATATGGGTCATATATGTGTTCCTTCAAGCAATCATGTGAAATTTATTTGGGAATCCCACTACAATCAGGTGGATAGACACTTTGGAATAAAGAAGAAATTAGTAGTACTCTAGAAGTATTTATATTGGTCGAATTTTCATCAGGATGTTAGTAACTCTTTCAGATCTTGCATTGCATGCTCCATCACCAATCCAGTCACTAAAAAACAAGGACTCTACACCCCTATGCCTACTTCTAACAAGCCATGGGAATCCATGGCTCTACCAAACAGGCCAAGAAGAATATAAATACACAATATAATACTTGTATGAATTGCATTAGTGTCTTAGGAACCTCATATGACTGATTTAATAGAAAATAGGCATTCAGGTTACTTTTAATCAAACATTATGCAAAACTAGTCAATTAAAAGGTGCTAAAGAGCTAGTCTTGAGAAAAGTCAATACAACAGCCACTAATGATCTCAAATTCTCCTTCTTATGAATGATATAATTCAGACATGAATTAAAAAGACAACGGAAATCAATAACCCATCTTATTAAGTAATCAACAAAAGTTGCATGGCTCAGATTACACAGAAAGTCAAGAATCTTGTATTTTTACAATGATTGGAGAAGTATGGTCCAAAGAAGAGTAAGGAGAAGAGAAGTATTCACAAAATATAAATTTCATGAGGTCGAGGATATGTTCGCTGATAATATGAGGGAGACTGAACATTTGAAGCTTCCTGCAAGCTCTCCAACCGATCTCTCTCTCAGAGTGAAATTCATCAACGCCACATCAACCGACTTGGATCTATGAATCAATTCTGAAGGATCAATATCTACATGGAATGGATGGATCAGATCCACAATTTCATCATCAATGGCTGCACTGGATCACATACAAAAGACTAGAAAAGGAACTATGGGTCACATCTCCCATAGGTGGCTAAGGGTGCATCTCCAAAGCCTAGAGAAGCTATGAGCTTACTCATGTTGGAATATTATCACCATCATTTTTTTGTATTTGCATGCATCTATGCATCCAATCATCATGCATGCATCCAGTCATTAGTATGGTGGTCTCCCCAGCACCTAGATCCTATTTTCATCTCCCTAGAGCCTGTCTTCATCCCTCAATAGCCCTCCTACCTACCTGATGCGGCTTGTTTTCCTCACCTGGATTACATATGCACCTTATCTCACCTACCAGGAGTTTAACAGTCAATTAGAGCATTGATTGACCAGTTCTTCCACTTGTTGCTCAGTTTAACTTCCTATAGCTGCCAGTTGTCTAATTTGGAGTGCCACTTGACCTTCTGACAGCCTCATGCGCCCTCCTTGGATTCTCCATCCCCTGATTTGTGCTCACATGGATCAGTTGGACTCAGTTAGACTCGTTTGACTAACTTTTGACTATTTGTGACTACTACCACTGATTGGATGATGTCCCCAATGTTATCCAAGCAACACACTGAGGATGATTCAAATGACCTTTGGCTGATTCGAATTCTCTTGACAATTATTGTATTGTAGCGACGAGAGAGTCCATCACTGGTGATTGATTTGTGAAACAGGAGAGCTGCATAGATTTTTTGAGCCAACGTTTCGGACTTAATATATTTGAGTCCATCCTCAGGGTGATCACTCAATCTAGGAGATTGGGATGATGATTAAAAATATATGTCTTTTAAAGCATAAATACAGATTAGTCACCCGTCATTAAAGAGAGTATGGTCGGACCTCTTATGGGGAGACAATAATCTATTTTTAGATCTATGATTCCTCTTGATCTTTCAGTTATTCACAGTGCTAGCTTATAGTTGATGTATGATTATACTGTTATTCTCCATTTTCTATGTTCATGAGTGATTATTGATTCTTCTTTCTTCTCTGCAATTCTTGAGTGAGATTAGTGAGATCTGTTGTAGCTGTGAGATCTCCCTACAGATTATCACAACTCATACACAAAGATAGACTGTCAAAATATATCAAAGTGGTGCACCCTCCTTCTTTTATATACTGAATAAATTCTTGTGAAAACCACCTAGCCTAAGGTGCCTTCATGAGTAAGATTAGAACTTGCTTCTTTTTGGAGCTTTTCTTTTTTGCTTTTTGATTTACCTAATTTATCATGCTTTACTTCTTTTACCCCGCTTTCTCACTTTTACTGCTTTATTATGATTTTCCATTGATTTTCCACTTTAAGCCTACTTTTCCTGCTTTTAATTTGTTTCCTGCTTTTATTGCTTTATTATGCTTTGTCTCTGCTTTTCTGCTTTGCCACTACTTTTCTATTGTGTACTGTTTTTCCTGCTTTTCTGCCAACTTTTACTTGCTTGCTCTAGTTTCCTTTTTTTGCTTTGCTCTGCTTTATTTCACTTTCCTATTTGGTTGAAAACTCATTGCTAACCTTATCTCCTTATGCGCCCTCATCCAAATCATTAACTCATTTAATAATAATTAAATATCAAAACAATAATTACATCACCTCTAATTTAATTTATTAAAACAACTATAGGCTAAATTATTCCTAGTGAATTTGATTGTCGAGGTAATTAACCAATGTTGTCCCCCCTTATTAATTGATTCACTCATTTTCACTAGGATCCATGGGGGTTTTATGATTCATTGGATTCCTCATGGTGCTGACAAAATTTGGAACATGACAGTCCTCCCCTCCCAAGATTGCTTTTCCTCAAGCAATAAACCAAATCCAATCATCTATGAATCCAACTAGTGACTTCACTCCTCAAAATATTTTGTTGGTTGTCTAGAATTGGAATCCTAAATTCCAATCTAATTACCAGAGGTCCACCATGTTTATGCTGCACCATTCTGATTCTTAGTTTCTCATCAAAACTAACATTGTCTCCTATGCATCTATTCAACCTCTAGTTGCAACAACTAGATGCCAGGATCCCACTTTTTGTGTTGCATTTATCTATATGACAATGACATCCCAAGCATTCCATAATGCCATGGAATTCCTAGATCCCATTGTGTATGCTTCAAGTCTCCCAATTGCATTTTTGCTTGTAGAAAAATACCATTCCAAATAATTCCAGGGTCCCATTGTCTTAACTACATCCTCCCAAACATCAGTATCAACAAAAAGAATATATCATCATGGAGGATGTCTAGATCACTCCACCAAACTAGAAGTTCGTCAATTCCAAAGGAAGATTGAATCTCCTCATAAGCCATGTGCAAACTAGCACTACAATTTCCATCCATAAGACATAGGTGACAATCCTATGTCCATCAAGGTATACTAAATACATCACATAGCAGAGATAAATTCCCATACACAAGATGAATGATGTGTCCCTAAAATTTCCATGTATGCAAACAACAAACTTACCTCGTGGGGTATTCAACTCCCTTATGTATCTATCCACCCAATCAATGGATGAATAAACACTCCATCTTAGTGATCTGAATGGAAAACTTGTAGCTTCCCCATGTGCCATCTTCACTCTGGTGCAATGGCTCATTACTTTGCTACTTGTCCCACCTAACTGGATCAAGTGGAACTCCCATGCACTACTATGCATGATGGACACATCATATATATTCCTATGATGTTGCTCATCAAATTGGTAAGGGATAGGTGTGATTTTCAAACCCCAAGGTCTAACCATCAAGCCATCAATAAGGTGTGTGGGAGCCTCCTTCTCCTCATGTGTCACCAAAAGAAAATTTCCATTTACCCAATATTCATCCCTATGTGTGTTGGATGCCATATGTGTGTGGGATGGAGAATAGTCAACCAACTCTCTGCAATAGTCATCCATCATATTTGAGGTTGTCTCAAATGTAGTAAGATCATATGCCTCCTCCAAAACTGTGAAACGATCTCTTAGAGGAAACTCGTAATCTCTTTGGAAAAGAACAGGTGCTTGGCCTTCAACTTGCTTAACTTCAAACACCCCAAGAACATGCAAATAAGAATGTACTTCATGTGCCAAATGCACACAAGTACCAAAGATCAAAAAATTGTTGTTAAAATGACAAGGGTTAAAGTCCCATGTCCAATCAAAAAAAAGAGTAGGCATCATCAAAATTCCATGGATTCCCATGTTGCTCACAAGAAGTGTAAGATGTGTCAAAGAAATCTCCATGGATGCAAACAAGAACATCAATCATGTGTCTTTTCTCCCAAATAGGAAAAGAAGAGACACTCCAACCCAATGATCCAACTAGAAAGCAAAGTGCTTTCCTATGTGAATACTCCCAATGGATCAACTCTATACCACTGGTCAAAAGGTGCATGAAATCATATTGTGCACTGCTCAATGAATTCAAATGGGAACCATATGCACCTTTGTGTGTTGAGGAATCAAAGGTAGTAATGGGATGCCTCTACAACTACTAGGAGGGAAATTGTGCTATCCTTGAATCAACTGGAGAGAATGTGGGAGCCTTATGCTCCTCTTTAGGCACCATCCAGAAGAAACTCTTGACCCAAACTTCCTCCTCAAGTGACATGGAATAAGTAGAAGGAAAGTATGTACTATCATGGACCAAAATATCATCACTTCAAAATTCATCCATCAAGTTAATGGATGCATCAAATCCATCAAAAGTTGGTCCATCAAACAGGAGCTCTTATGACTCCTCAATGGGGGAATGAATCACTCCAGGAAGAAGCTCAGTTTCACTCTTGGAGATAGTATGTGATTGGAACTCATCATATGCATCCCGAAACTTCTCAAGCACATGCATGGCATCATGAACCTCATGAAAAACCATCTCATGAGGTTCCTCCATAGAAATCTAAATGTCATCAACCGAAAGGAAATGGCTGACTAGAATGTAGGAAAAAATATCTAACAACCTTAGAACTGAAAAAACATTTTTATTTAAGAAAAAAACATTGACCTGATTTTTATTATAAATTTTTTATGACCAAGGTGGTCAAGGATGACTGTAATTAACTATTTTTATTTTTTTATAACAATTTAAAAGTGGAGACACTCATCCATAGGGGACTGTTGAAGAGTGTTCACTGACCCACTAGGGAGAATGAAACTGCTTAGGAGACAAGGAGACAAGTGGCAGCATCTGGAATCACTTACTAGCTATTGTAGGAGGAAACTACCCTATATTTACAGTCATGACTCTCCAAAGGTGGGAGAGCTGAGCAAGTGGCTCAATAAATTATATAACTGACCAAAAGACCTAGGCAAGATATAAATGCCATCGAATTGAGCAGGAGGCTCACAATTTTCATCTTTTCTTTTCTCCTTGGGCTAGCTGGAAAAACTATCATAGTTTGATCTGACAAGGAAATTTGATGAGGGGTAGCTAACTAATGATTTCTAGAGTGCGTCTGTCCATCAATTGAGTGCAAAGTAAGGAAGAATGGTAGGTCTGAAAGACTATTGAGTCTCTTCAAGGGAAGGTCTCCTACTGCTTTTCGGTGTCTTCTTCCTGGTGGTTCAGTGAATGGGCTCCAGGGTCCCAGGCATTCAACTAAGTGCTTGAGGAGTTTGGTTGGGAGGAACAGTTACCTGTGGATTTTTTCCCAACTTTGTGGTTCAGGTCTCTTCTTTCTCTTACTCTACTTGTGATTATTTTAGATGAAATTGTTTCCAATTTAACTTGATCTTTGAATTATGATTGATTGGTTCAAAATGAAAATAAATGACCTCTGTATTTTTCCTTCCACCCAAAGGTGGTGTACTCTAGTACATGGTAGAACTTAAGAATAAATGTAATAAATTTACAAATGCACAGATAATCATTGGTATTATTTTATTTCAAGAATTCATATCAAACATTCCTTTCAAATCAACTGATCACTTGAAAATTGTCGAATATATAAAAGACTTTTACATATATAAATGATGTAGGACAAACTCTTTTAATTAAAGGCATACCAAGGAAGGTTTCTGTTAGGAAGATTTCTGCATTACAATTAAAAAGAGAAGCACGAAAAGGATGCAATATGTTTGCTATAAATGTAATCAATGAAGAATGAACAACTAAGGAAGATAAAATTAGACTTGAAGAGATACCAGTCCTAAAGGACTGTTCAAGTGTATTCCCAAAAGAAATTCTAGGATTACCTCTGAGAAGAGACCTGGACTTCACTATCGAATTAGTACCCGGTGTGGTACCTAACTCCATGGCTCCCTACAGGATGAATATCCTGGAGCTTAATGAACTTAAGTCACAATTAAAAGAACTAATCGATAAAAAGTATATCAGACCCAGTGTGTCTCCTTGGGGAGCACCTATAATCTTTGTTAAGAAGAAAGATGGTATGTTGCGTTTATGCATCGACTACCGGCAGTTAAATAAGATGACAATTAAAAATAGATATCTGTTAGCCCGCATTGAAGACCTATTCGATCAAGTACATCGGGACTTGATATTTTCTAAGATCAACTTGATATCGGGATATCAACAAGTTAGAATTAAAGAAGAAGACATCTTTAAAACTGCATTCAGAAGCCGTTATGGGCACTATGAATTTGTGGTTATGCCCTTTGGGCTAACAAATGCTCCAGCAGTCTTTATGTGTTTAATGAATAATGTCTTACATAAATACTTAGACAAATTCGTAATTGTGTTAATTGACGACATTTTAGTATTCTCCAAGACCATGGAAGAACACAATGAACACTTCATCACAAACAAAAACATATCACAGAAAAAAACACAATTTCTAAAGTACTAGCTACAGGCACATCAGGTATCTGGGATGTTAATTTTCCATTGTACAGGGAAACTACGCCCTACAACTTTGAAAAATATGAGAATGAGTTAGCTTTGCATGAAAGCCACGGAAAATTGTGGATGTGAGTTTATTAACTGTCATGTGGCTGAAAAGTATAGTGAAATTCGTGTGAGGTGAGATGTATTAAGCAAAGCAAACTCTGGAGATTCTCAAACTCGCATGAAAACACTGTAGATTTAGATTCTCATGGAATTAATTTTGATATGTTTTTGGTATTATTGTTTTGAATAATAAATCTGGATGGAAGTAAGCTTTGCTCAAAGAAATAACAACAGTTCATATTATGGAGAAAAGGAAGGCGCTAGGCGAATTCCCACTCCAAGGTGTTAAGTGCCATAACAACGTTCAAAAGTTCAAATTGTCAAGACCATAACACTGATGAATAATACCTAAATAATGTCAAGCATCCAAATGTCAAGGCACATGTCCTCTAGCTTCATCGAAAGCTTTGGTAGTTACAAGTGTAGAGGATCAAATAAGTTTAGAGAATCTCTGAAGGATCAGATTCGAGGGCCAATTTTCTCAAAGCAGTTATTAAGTGATAATGGTAATACAAGGTTAAAGATTTACTCGACAAATTAGAGATCTCAAAGCAAATAGTCAATACATTTTGCAGTGATTTGCCATTTAGGGTACCGAGTGTAGTTCCAAGAAGGAAAGTAGCTCTACTTATATCCTTCAGGGGTTGGGGGTGGATCAATGGACTAGGTCGCATAGTTAAAGTTCATTTCATGACCAGAGTTTCAAGCAAAGGGATGGAAAGTGGGATAAAAGAGAGATATGGCTCTAACTAGCGAAGGGTAAGGTTGGAGTGGTTGCTCTTAATAGGCCGTGGTAGCTTGTACACTAACAGTATCAGAAACAGGCCTGAAATCGGCCCAATGGGGTTGTATAGAAGTACCATCAAAACGGCTTAATGCTCTTTTTTTAGTATCAATTTAAGGTAACTTGTTGCAGAAGGCAGGATTAAAAAAGGTTTCAATGTCAGCAATTTCATTTGGGGAATCGAGATCAACCATTCACCAAAAGAGGCTATACGCAGAGTACACATGACATCGATCTAAGCCTGAATAGATGTTGGGAATACAAAGGGTGTAGAATAGAGTACTACTCAGGTAAGATTGAATTAAGGATCAACATTGTTACTACTTTGAAAACAAGATTTGAAGGGGCGTATGAGAGGTAGACTATTTTTATCACCTACACCAAATTACATGAACATAATTCATTTAACTAGTGCAAGGTTCGAGATTTGGCATAGTGATTGAGGCTTTTCAAATGAACAAAGGGTTTATAGGATCCCTGTATGCCATCAAGAATAGAACATATTTTTAGGAAAATGAGAGCTACAAAAAACCTTGACCCTAAAAGATTTGTTGATCACTTTTCCACAATATACATTTCGAAAGTATGGTCACATATCTTAATTTCAATGCCAACCAAAAGGAATAGAATGATTTCCATTGCATAGATTGATTGCACCTCCATTTTTGTGATTTCCTGCAACCACAGCCAAACCACAAAATATAAACACAAGTTTGATCAATGGCATATTATGCGTTGCAGAAAAGATTCAATGCACAAAGGAGAAGATGCGAACACATGACCAATATCTATGAGTCTTTAAATGAACGCCATTATCATGTAAGTTCATCAACCTATATGAAATATAAATTATAAGAATGAATCACAAATGAAAAATTATATGGCCCAAACCCTCCCTCCTCTATACAAGGAAAAGAAAGAAATTGAAAAGTGAAAAATATTAATTCCAAAAGAAACAAAAGGAGGGAAAAAAGATTTTATAACATTTGGGAAACTTGAAAATATTAATTCCAAAATATCCAAAAAAGAGGGAAAACACGTGAAAATATTAATTTCAAAAAATCTCAAAAAGGAGGGAAAACACATTTTGGCACATTTCGAATTGATCGATTTTAAAGATATATTTTTATTTGTGAGCGGTTTAATATTGTCGTTGATTTTAAAGAGATCAAAATGATGGGTTTAAATATTGTTATTATGTTTTTATGGGGTTTAAATTATTATGATTGTATGGGTTTTAAATTATTATGTTTGTATGGAGTTTAAATATTGGTTTAATTTTAACAAAATTAACTTTACCTTTGTGTGTATTTTGGAGAGGGAAAGAAGAGTTTTTCTAATCAAGGAAGAGATTGTTCAATGAGATTTTTAAAATGATTGAGTCCAAAGAGGATGGGGAACATACTTTGGACTCCATACCCTTTCTCATTTGGTTTCCATTAATCCATCAATAAATCCCATACCCCACCCTTTCTCATTTAGTTTCCATTCATCCATCACTAAATCCTAGAGGCTGTTAATTTTTCATAATTTACTTCAATTTGATCTAGGATCTTAACTGAGAGAACAACATGTACAGCATATCTACAGCATATCAAACATGAACACAATAACGCAAGCACACAAGAGACACTGAGTTTACTTGGGGGAAACCATAAAGGTGAAAAACCCCGATAACTTCCTTAGAGAT
This sequence comes from Larix kaempferi, assembly GCA_027924585.1. Classification (NCBI taxonomy): domain Eukaryota; kingdom Viridiplantae; phylum Streptophyta; class Pinopsida; order Pinales; family Pinaceae; genus Larix; species Larix kaempferi. Next base: position 28,516,664 of record BSBM01000767.1, on the reverse strand, counting down.
AGATAGAGCAATGATACAACCTAAGCATAAGAGATAGACATCTCCTAGCAGCAGCTTCTCCTCCGCCACAAGTGCAGCACTCTCCCGAGAGTGTGAGAGAGAAATAGAATGATGAAATAGAGTGCCTCCCACACTCTACTTATACTTGAATTGACTTGCCTTATAACCTTTACTAGGTCGGCCTTAACTTAACCACATAACATAATGCTGACTGGGCCGACACCCAATAGGGTGGTCTAATAACCCTTTGACCCAAATGGCTGACCCCCAATAGGGTGGTGTAATAACCCTTCGACCCACATGACTTATATAGGGCCGATTCCAACAAGGTGGTCTAATAACCCATCAAGTATAAGTTACGACACTTACAATATAAATGATGACACTTCCATATAGAGGAATAATACCATCTCTATAGGAGTACAATATATATAGATGAAATACATTCCTAAGTTACATAGACATCAACACTCCCTCTTAAGTAGGAAGGTATTTCTCGACATAGGTCTTCTAGCACAAGTCTTCTTCTCTGGATCATCGTCAATGGATAATCGTTATTGAGTCATCGTCATCATCACTGCTGCTGCTATCTCAATCAATCTCTAAATATACTCGTCATAGGAAGTTCTACAAAGCCAACCCTTTTTCATGCTGGATGTAGGCCCACCACCTGCAGGTATTCATCATCAATGGCCATACTATGGATCCCAGGACTCATTACGTGTGTCAAAAAAACATAGCACAGACTATAGGTTCTTTTACATGTTGACCTTCACAAAACCTACTCAGAGCATCCCAGGATGTTACGAGCAAACCGCTCTACCTGTCTAGATCTCGATAGAGCATCCCAGGCTGTTATGAGCACACCGCTCTACCTGTCCAGATTTTAAAGGATCTTTTCTATGTGAACTTTCACAAAACCTACTCAGAGCATCCTAGGATGTTACGAGCACACCACTCTACCTGTCTAGATCTCGATAGAGAATCCCAAGATGTTACGAGCACACCGCTCTACCTGTCCAGATTTTAAAGGATCTTTTCTATGCGAAACTGTAGCAAAAACTACTCAGAGAATCCCAGGATGTTCCGAGCACTCCGCTCTACCTATCTGGATCTCGATAGAGCATCCTAGGATTTTACGAGCACACCGCTCTACCTGTCCATATTTTAAAGGGTCTTTTCTATGCTACCTATAGCAAAACCTACTCAGAGAATCCCAGGATGTTACGAGCACACCGCTCTACCTGTCTGTATCTTGATAGAGAAACCCAGGATGTTACGAGCACACTGCTCTACCTGTCAGGATTTTAAAGGGTCTTTTCTATGCTACCTACACAACCTGTTCATGGCCATAGAGTATCAAACCGATACTCACCATACATCATCCTGATGTACATCATCACATGATCAACCTGATCATCATCATACCATCAACCTGATGCGTATCATCTGGAGCAACATCCTGAAGCTCGTCATATGTGATCATCCTGATGATACAATGAATTTGCTTGATGCATACATAGTATCTTCCTGATACATATCATGATACATGATCTACTTGATCATACAATGTATCTACCTGATACACATACAAATACATGATCCACTTGATCATACCTGATACGTATCAACACACATGATCCACTTGATCATACAATGTATCCACCTAATACATATACAGAAACATACACATGATCCAACTGATCATATCCAGGATCAACATGATGCATACATACATAAATGATCCAACTGATCATATCCAGCATCAACATGATGCATACATACATAAATGATCAAACTGATCATATCTAGCATCAACATGATGCATAAAAAATACATAAATGATCCAACTGTTCATATCCAGCATCAACATGATGCATACAAATACAGAGTAGTAACTAGAGCATCGCCCTGATGCTCATCATCCAACACTTACATCCATAACCATGTGAAGGATCCTCCTTCCAACATGCTTGGAATGGATTCAGCAAATGTGTCCATCACTTCTTCCTCAAAGTGTCGTCGATCTGAAGAATGCTAAGCCTCTCTCTGAAGTACTCGAACTTCACTCTGGCTAGTGGCTTCGTCAGCACATCTGTAATCTGCTCATCCATCACAATATATAGGAGCTTCACTACTCCTCTCTACACCATATCCCTGATATAGTGATATTTGATCTTAATGTGCTTTGACCTGTCATGGAACACTGGGTTCTCAGACAGCTTCACACAACTCTGGTTGTCACAAAAGGTACCAATAGTCTTTAGTGGGAGATCAAATATCTATGACAGTAGCTTCCAAAGCCATACTACCTCACAACTAGCCAACTAGGCTACAACATACTCTGCCTCGGTTGTACTCAGTGCTACGCAGGACTGCTTCCTGCTAAACCAAGAGATCACACATGATCCCATACTGAAGCAGCACCCAGAAGTGCTCTTCCTATCTGCAGCACTGCCTGCCCAATCTGAATCAACATAACCCTGCAGGTTAAACTTTTGATTCACATCATACCTGAGCCCATAATAAACTGTACGCTTCAGGTACCTCAGAATATGCTTTACAACAACCAGGTGAACACTCCTCGGATCCATCAGGAACTAGCTCAACATATTCACTGCAAAGCAAATATCTGGTCTCGTGTTCGTTAGGTACATCAAGGACCCAATCATCTGATGATACATAGTGATATCAACTGGCTCAGATGAAGCATCACATAGAAGCTTCAGGTTCGATGCCATAGGTGTGGCCATGGCCTTGCAATCCATCATCCCGAACCTCTTCAGGATATCTACTATGTACTTCCCTTGTCCAAGGAAGATCCCATCTACACTCTACCACACCTCCATACCTATAAAATAGTGCATCATCCCCAAGTCCTTCATATCGAACTCGGTAGCAAGCTTCCGCTACATGTCATCAATCAATCTATCTTCACCTCTAATAAACAGGTCATCCATATACAAAAGTAGTATCATTGGATTGCCTTCCTCAACCTTGTAGTAAAGGTTGGAATCCACTTTACTCTTGGTAAATCCCAAACTGGATAGAAATCTATCTATCCTACCATACCAAGTTCTGCACATATGTGACTTCCTGTCATGTGTCTCAAAACCAAGTGGCTACTCCACATACACTTCCTCTTCAACTACACCATTCAAGAAAGCTGTCTTGACATCCATTTGGTGTATCTTCCATTTCATCACTGTAGCCAGAGCAAGTACGGATCTAATGGAAGTGTATCTGGCTACAGGAGCAAAAGTCTCTATGCTACCACCTGCAGCATACTTGATCTTGTAGATCCTCTTGGAAGTCACTACAGACTCCCCTTCGGGTCTTGGGACTTCATCCTAAACATCTTCATGATTGACTGGTACTCCTCGATCATGGCATTCTTCCCAGATCCTGGAAACTTCAATATCTTCAACATTTTCAATAGATAACTTTGTTGCTGAAAAAATGTTGTAGTCCTTCTTTTGTAGGTGATGGTATATGATCTTTCCTACATAATAAGTTAAATTGCATGATTAGAAAACATATCATAGTTTTCAGAACAAATTCTTACACATAAAGAAATATGTCATACGGTCATGCAATTATCTTAGACAATGCTTCAATACAACATTTATCCATATCCCGTAACTTTCTAGATGCCTTCCAATCTCTACCAGAACATTGTTAAGAGTGTGCACAACTCCCAACATGTCAGCAAAGAGGTTTCATTCTAGATAAGTAGCAATGGAATGTTTTATATTTCCATAGGCCACTTACCCATGTATATTAGTAGTATACTATTCATCAATGCAACTATTCTAATATGCATAATACACAACCTAATTCTAGGAACATGAGTATATACATTATTGAATAGTATTATTTAAACAATAAAATATGCAAGGAATGATAATTCAAATACTTATCTTTTTTTTTGTTGGGTTGAATCCCTGTCAGTCTTTACTTCTTTTCTACAACTCCATTCTAATGTGAGAAGTGGTCAACTCCCTATGAATATCTGCATCCTTGCAGAAACTACTGAAGTGTGCTCCTTCTTGATCTTTGCTTCCTTACAAGAACAACTGGAGTGTGCTCCCTCTTGATCTTTGCTTCCTTGCAGGAACAACTGGAGTGTGCTCCCTCTTGATCGTTGCTTCTTGGATTACCTATCATTGAACTTATATCCATCCTTAATCACTATGCATGCTTATTAGTATCATCATTGTGTTATCCTCGAGGTCTCATACATAATCACACATTCATTAGTATAGTGTTAATACACAATAATCTTAAACATGTATAGTCATGATCATTTCAAACATAGATAATAAACATTAGTATTCAAGGTTTTAGGGAAGTCTTCTTTTACTCATGCATATTCTTATTTGATCATAGGACTCTTCTAGTTAGTTAAATCATCAATCAATATAAGAGACATAAAATGCATAAACCCTTGATTACTTACATTTCTAACTTTATGAATAAACATAACCAATCATACCAAGTATACTTAGATAAGGGATCCTAACACAAGGTAGGATTCTAACTTGATATAGGAAAAACATACCTGGATTGATATGTTAGCTAATTATGTCTAACATACACACATTATGTCTTCTTGTTCTCTTCAATGACTTGTGCTAGTAACCTGTATATCTCATAGGTTAACCATTATAGAACCAAGTTATACATACCTCGTAAATAGATCTTCTAAGTGATCCATGACAATGGATGAATCTTTGTCTTCATGTCATCATGATCATATGTTCTTGAACTAGAACATGATTTGTCTTTCTTGGTGTACATTTCATGTTAGCGGACAACATAAACCTCATACAACAACATAATGCATTAGTACAATCATAAGTGTCAACACCCTAATCAATGAATATATTCTATCATGCATTCATAATTTTATTAAGGTGATACGACAAGTCTAAATTTAATCAAGATTGTACTAACCGTAATAACATGAAGACAAACATACCATAAACTTAATCATGAACAAATCTCAAAACATACCTAGATGAGTCATACCTATCGAGATTTCTTGTAATATTCTTATGTAAGGCCTTAGCCTCATCTCCCTCTGAAACAAGAACTTCTTCACTTATGTAGGTGACCAATCCATTCTCTTCTAGGATTAACCCAATCCACTTGATTTCCAGGAATTGGATCTGGAGCTGGATTAGGGTTTGTCAGAGAAACCCTAAAAATTCAAACTTTGAAAGGATAGAAATATGTGCCTTGATGAGCTAATCAAGCTGGTATACTCAGAATTTGAAAACTGCAAAGTTTCACCCCTCAAATTTGCCTTTAAAACCTCCAGATTCACTAGACATGACCCGGAACTAGGGTTTGATAAAGCCCACCCTTCTGCCCAATCAAAAGGTTCAATCCAAAGCTCTAATCTTCTAGTTTTCTGAGGACCTTCCAGCCGTGGTCACAGATTTCAAAAATTCCCATTTTTACAGAAGCCCTAATTTTCCACTTTTTCCGATCAAAGTCCCGAATTAGGGTTTGATCAAGCCCAGACTTCTGCCGAACCAAAAATTCTAATATTGGTCTCTAAATTTCGATTTTGATGAGTAACATTCAACTGTAGTCTCCAATTACAAAAATTCCAACTTTCTCTGAAACCCTGAATTCTGGAAGCCATGAATGAAGATGCTCAAAACTAATTTTGTTTTGACAGAAATATGTACCTGATTGTTTTTGGTGTAACTCTGAGCTTTTCGATCCACAGGGTCTAAAACATTTTCCTATGATACATCGACATGTCATATTTCCAACCCCACAGGTCTGACCTCAAATGGATTCTCTGAGAGATATTTATTCCAAGTGTCGCAATGTGACCTGTTTATGGGATAAAACAGGAGAGCGAACTTGTACGACGTGCCACGTGTCACTGGTTCGGTTTCGGCCTCTGAAAAAGTTACTTGAGAAATTAAATTCCATGTACTACCTATTTCTTTTGATGAAATTTCATTTGGAGCTTCCTTGCCCAATTTATGACCTTTTTTCCAAGGTCACCTGTTTATGACTGAGATCTGGAAGAGGCAGAAACCCTATATTGTACAGATCATAAATCACAAAGTACAACGAATTAGAGGTTTTCCTTTGGAAAAAAGGTACATGGGGGTCTTAGCTTCACCCTGTACAATTTTCAGACCCTGAAACCTTTCCGAAATTTATTTATAGTGAAATTGGTACGATGACTGGTTTTTTCTATATCAAGCACTGGCATCGTAAGTGCAACAAGTGTCATACATGCCATACCATGCCTTCTTTCAGGCTATCTCTGATACCATGTTAATTTTTCAGAATTTACTTCAATCTGATCTAGGATCTTAACTGAGAGAACAACATGTACAGCATATCTATAGCATATCAAACATGAACACAATAATGCAAGCACACAAGAGACACAGAGTTTACTTGGGGAAAATCATAAAGGTGAAAAACCCCAATAACTTCCTCAAAGATAGATAGAGCAATGATACAACCCAAGCATAAGAGATAGACATATCCTAGCAGTAGCTTCTCCTCCTCCACAAGTGCGCCACTCTCCTGAGAGTGTGAGAGAGAAATAGAATGATGAAATAGAGTGCCTCCCGCACTCTATTTATACTTGACTTGACTTGCCTAATAACCTTTACTAGGTTGGCCTTAACTTAACCACATAATATAATGTTGACTGGGCTGACACCCAATAAGGTGGTCTAATAACCCTTTGACCCACATGGCCGACCCCCAATAGGGTGGTCTAATAACCCTTCGACCCACGTGACTTATACAGGGCCTGCCCCAACAAGGTGGTTTAATAACCCATCAAGTATAAGTTGCGACACTTACAATATAAATGATGACACTTCCATATAGAGGAATAATACCATCTCTATAGGAGTACAATATACATATATGAAATACATTCCGAAGTTACATATACATCAACAGAGGCCTTTTGGAAGAATATGATGGATGAATTTTTGGCTCTTGTTAAAATATTCATGACCAAATATACACAAATATATACGTGGCGATGATGATGAAATAGATGACATTGACAATGATGATTATGTCGATGGATTTGTAAATATAGTTTGTTGATGAAAATGTGAGGAGACTAATGTAGTCAAGGAAGGTGATGATTTGACAATATATATCAAGGAAAAACTAAAGTGTTCATTTGGGGATTTTCCCTAGGTTATAAGGTATTATGTTATTCCTAACATTATTGTGTCATGTCTCTTAGGCAAATTAGGGTAGTGGGACATAAGCATTGATCTCATTTTAATGAATCTCTCAACTCATGCTCATATTTTTAAAGCCTTTTTCATGTGCTAATATGTATCAAGATTATTTCCTCTTCTTTAAGATTGTTTTCGTAGAGATAAAATCTAACTATAAATTCATAGTGATTATGAAAACTTGGATAGAGGGAGTGGAGATATTAATATAAAGGTGATGCCAAGTTATGTGAAAAAATATTCCTAAAAGAACAAAATGGGTCATTATGAAGAACACATATGACTTTATGAACAAGATGATAATAAATATGCATGATAAATACTTCCATAAATATGCATAACATTGTTAAAATTTGATACGAAAGTTGAGGGTTAAATGCAACTAATCCCCCCATAATTGAACAATATTTTGAATATCTCAAATTTGTGAAGGATTTATTGTCATTATGCAACCTTTCTTTCATGCAGAATTATATTCATAGACACCGAGGACACCATTGGTACACCTTTCATACTGCAAATATTTTTGTCAAGCCTCTCAGTCCAGACAAGTTAATAAAGTATGGAGATAACATTGGTATATTGTAAAATATGACCATATAGGAAGGGTAATAGATCGTATTAATCTAATGGTCAGAATTATAATGCACTTTATTGTATATAGCATGGTACTTAAAGTTGCTGATAAATAAGGTGACTTAGGAGTTAAGTGATTTTTACCACATGGATTATTAATTCATTTCATTGGATAATGGTGGTTGTACTCACAGTTTATTAAATTATTTCTATCACATGAGATTGGATTGGAATTCATTCATCCAATCATGCACATAAGCTTGGATTGGCATCTAGAAAATAAACAAACGGAGTTCCTTATTCAATGATGCCCATTTATCTTATTCCAAAATGATCACACTCAACATTAAATGATGTCCTAATTTTTCTTGTTGGATGCTACAAATATTAAAATCAATACATCAACCTTTCAATGGGAAAAAATAACAAAAATATTTTGAAATTTCCAATCCATTGTCTCTACTTTTCTTCCCATAGATTAAAAAAAATAGGTACCGAACAAGATTCAGTAAATACCTGGCCAAGCCTTCAAGATTTGGTTGTAGGAAGCTATTAATATTCTTGGAGGTCAGATCATCCCCACTGTTAATTTTTGTTTAGGATATCCATCCAAATTAATGGTCGTGGAAGCAAGAAAGGCTTTCATTATCCTCCAGTCACATGGATTCCTGTCACCCCCCCAATCCCCTTCTCTTCTACATGAGGTTGTGAGGGATTCCTCCACTGCTTCCTTCCCAGTGCCTCCTCTTACACCCCAATCCCCCACGATAGGAGAGACTCTTGGAATCACCATTACGGTTTCACAATCCAACCTCGTTCCTTTTTTAGAAAAAAAAAACCTTAATCTCATCACCCGATCTAAATGAGCACCCAATTGAAATTCTTAGAGTGATGCTATATGGTTTTCACAGATTTTTTCCTTTAAACCATGAAAACCAGTAGCCAAAAGAGATTTTTGGGGTTAGGAATTCCATTGTAGGGCCTTCAGTGGCCATATTCATATCATTTTCACCAATTTCTTCTCGAAATAAATTATGGTTGGTTTTTGAGCATTTTCACCAATTTCATCTCAAAATCAGGAAACCTTCAACTGATCACGCATTCATATTTCACATGTAAATCGTGAAACAAAGTGACTCTAATGGAATTCCCAGGAGGTAGATAACTTCCGACTGAGTTTTTCACTGGCCTTGCCCAATACAAGAAAGCAACAAAACCCTTGTTTTCCTATAATACAAGCAAGTTGAAATATGGTAATATGTGGGTGTTAATTTGGTCAATAAACTCATACGATAATTTGATTAGAGGCAAACTTACATAAATGTTGATAGGTGAATTCATGGAAACATGTACGTGTAACCTTGCAAAATCTATCCATTAAGGGGCTTGGAATCCAGTTAGTATTGGCTTCGAACCTCGATTGTCCTAGTGAGGATTCCATAACACTTTTTTGTAATTAATCATGAAAAGTGTCCTCAAATGAATTTCAATGGAATTGATCATGGACCTAAAACTTCATATTCCACGGGAAAAAGGTCCAAATGCACATGAATTATTGAAGGAGGCAAGTACAACTAGTGCTACTTATATAGTGTTATCCTCACCTAAACTAGCAAGCCTACTATTTAGAAAAATATTTTTAATTAGGACAACTATCTAGTAAAATACCTCCAATTTATCCCAAATTTTCTTAATCTTTGATTGAAACTTTGAACTAAGTTGGGTTGACTCCTTTTATTCAAATGCCTCTCAATTTTAAGTATATTAGAACAAGCCACTACTTTTATCGAGCTATAACAAGCAAGAATGATTTGAATAGGAATAGGGTTTAAACCCTCATATTGGCTATGTTGGTCTTCCCTAGGCTCGGGAGTTCTCCAATATAATAAGGATCAATCCCTCTTGCTTCCTTTGTTCTATGTTTTGTGTTTCCATGACCCAAACTAGAGGGTGCAAATGAAATTAATGGGTTAAAATATTGTATATCACTTTGACCACTATGTATAGATGATGGAAGAAGAAGAGGATTCAAAAGGACCTTCCCTTGGCAACTAATGATGGAAATCAACAAGTAATGGATGCATCAATGCCCTAATATGAGCAATAGTAAAATAAGATGTTTATGAAATACAATATACCCTAGCTAGTCAGAGCTATGTATGTTTCCCTTGTTTTTATATCCATAGGGATCATTCCATATATTTTTCATCTTATGAAATGGTACTATGTATTGGTTTCCTACATAGTGGCACTTATGTTGGGATTATGCAATGCATTTGAATGTGGGATCACTAATTGGAGCATTATGTCTACTTATGGTAAATTAGTCATCTTCATCATCAATGAATGGATAGGAAAGGATGGTGGCAGTGTCCTAACATGATTAATTTCTTATGGAGTGATCATGACGTCAATAGTCCCTACTACTTTAGATCTAATGCAATGTTTTAAGACTATATATCTAACCATTTCATCCCCAAGATCTATGTTGTTGAGTCAAGTAATTGGTACCACCATGGGATGCATAACAACACCTTTTATGTTCCATATATTCTACAAGACCTTCAATTTTGGATCTCCAAATTAATGGATAACATCTTTCCCCTTATCATTGATTTAAAAAAACATGTTCATTTTAGGAGTAGATGGATTTGGTTCCCTTCCCAAGCATTTCCTTTCTATCTCTTATTGTTTCCTTCCCGACGGGGTGACAGGGAGGACTAGGGTGGCCAACACAATGCATTGCATAGTGTTTTCACCCACCCACTGAAAATTCCTCGATGATTATGCATCGTGGAAGAAAGGGGCTTGTGGGAGATTGTATTGGAGAATTGATTTCCCATGATCCATGATCGAGGAAAAAACAACATGCAAATGAAACGATGAGGCACCGCCGCCATCAATGAAGCCAGTCACATGGGTCGTACTCATCTCCTACCCCACATCTTAGTGGGATCCAACCTGCTACACCCACTAACTAAGGTATCCACATTATGTGGATGGAATGGCATGGTACCACTACCCACAACAAAGCCGACCTCATGGATCATGCAACTATCCCCCAACCCACAAAGGGGTATCATCTAATACTTGCTCGTTAATGATCCTACTATAGATTCACCTATGGTAACCTTGTTATGAATTATCCTTCCTCTAAATGATAAGGTTCATTAAACTTTTCATTATGTTTAAGGTGGTGATCCACCTTCATTGAAATGATCCAAACACTTCACCAGATCATTCAATCAGTAGGAGCAATGAGCAGTGTGAACAAAGGGTAGGGACATAGTCAACATGAGATGATGACACATGATTACTATCAATTCCTTGTTCAATACCAATAATTCCAATGGTCTGAGAATATTTCCCAATCCTCTCAAACCAGGGAGAAAAACCCATTGGTTGCATTAGTGTAGCATGCGTGCAACCCATAACATCTAAGGTATCACAGAATTGTTATTGTCTCAAATATCCATGGAATAAATGGCCATAGTCTATCTAAGAAGCTATCCATGAAGGGGAACCTTCGCATAGTTAGATAGCAAGTTAGTCTCGTTCATTATTGGAATTAACCAACTTGATTATGTCTTAAATAATATGGCTCCTACACATACTAGTGGAACTTCATCTGAAGGGAAATTGCTACTGATAAAACTAAGAGACTTGAGTCATGTGTTGACTCAAAGTCCAACTAAGTAATTATCATTACTTGAGGGAAATGATACCCCACATGCCATATATAAAATTGAAGAAACAAAGCAAAGAATTGAAGACACAATAAATTAACATCATTTTCATGGAAATTATTATGTTTATCAAAATGAAAGGAATTTACTTGTTAACGTAAGTGAGAAAGAAACTAATAAAATTATAGTGTCTAATGAACAAAGAATAGATAGATCTGTGAGATGTAGAATAGTTGGTGGTGGGGTATGGTTAAGACGCCACCTGAGCAGAAAGGTCGTCGATCCTAATCCCGCGGATACCAAAAAATCCAACCATGTTAAGGCTTGGTGCGTTCCAGGCCAGATGCAATCCCCAGGTGATTTTGACGGCTTAGATGTCACCTACCAAAATTTTGAGAATATTTATTTTTATTTCAAAATACATTATGTTAAATTTTAAATACAAAGTTTTGTAATTATTACCAAGTTTGGTCAAGGATGATTATAATTGCAGATTATTATTATTTAATAAATTAAAATAGGAGACAAACACCCAAGGGAATTGTTAAATGAGCGTTCACTAACCCACTCAGAGGAATGGAAGCTGTTAGAAGGCATGGGATAGATGGCAGCATTTGCACTTCACCACTAGCTATTGGTTATGGGACAACTACCCCTAAATTTGTGGCATTATCCCCTAGGTGGGTGGAAGAGATTTGTTAGCTCAATAATGACCAGGTTAACCACTAAAAGGCCTAGGCAACCTAGATAAGGTAATTTGAATTGGGCAGGCAGCTCCACAATAATTTCTGTAGAAATATTTCCTCAAGTGTATCAGGTGATCACTGAGAGATTCGAATAAGGAGGCTAGTGGTAGTGCATTGTGAGTCTACTAATTATTCTAAGAAGGAAACCAAGGCTGCTGGTGCAGTTCTCTTTGACTGCTGAGTCTTTATGATTGGATAATCTACATTGCTATTGAAATTTGAGGACCTAAAGCTTCTACAAACTCTTCTTCCTGGTGGTTCAGTGAACAGGCTCGGGGGTCCTAAGGCAAGAAATTTGGTTGCCTTCTGGAGTAGGTTGGGTGGAACAGGCTCCTTGGTTGGTTTGTTTCTCGTACAAATTTTTAGGTTCTACAGTTTTTGTTGTTATTACCATCAATGAAAATTTTACATTTATTAGTAAGTAGTACAGTCAAAAAAATATAGAAGGAATTGTTTTTACTTTCTAATCTAAGTATGTTTTTTAAATTAAAACAATTTAATAGATGAAATGATTGATAAAATGACTTCTCTTCATTTTTTCCCATGCTAGTTTCTGCATCGTACTCTAGTACAGAGAAGTAGAACTAAATCAGATGAATTAATGGGTAGAATGCCATTTGAATGATTAGATAATTACTGTAACATTTATTTAAATTTTTTAAGTATAATTTAAGCACGGTTAATCATAGAATTTAGAACATCACAATATAAAGCAATTGTTTAAACTTTCCCTCCATTTAGTTACACAAGAAAGATATGTCATCTCTGCATGAAAATAGGTTTTCTATAATCACTAACCATTGTTGACAACTAACATTATGCATTCTATTTCAAAAGTAGAGTGTTATAAATCCAATGTTTGAGGCTGTATTTATTCTACAATATTTAACAGCTGCGATAAATTCTTTATACAGAATAGTTACACATAAATCAATAGATAGATGATTTATAGATCAGAAATGATAATCATCATTTTATTGTATCATTCATTTCAACATTCAAGTATTGTTTTCGATTTATTTTATCAACTACAGTACTGCAAACAAAGGAATGAAACCCTTATTCATGTGTTAGCAATTTAAAAATTTAGACCTAACCATAATAATTCCTTAGGTATCAGTTCTTCAAACGAATGATTAGTTTTTTTTATCGCAATCCTAAACTAGAAATCGAAATGATACAAAATAAAGGGTTAATCCATTTTTGAGTGAGTTCATGGCTCTCAGCCAAGAATCAAAACAACATTTCCAAAACCATCTATCCATTGCATACATCACATAAAACTTTTCAAACTATTTTAACTTTGGTTAAAATTCCAGTTTAGTCCCATTTTACAACTCAAACATAAATATAATTATTTTAGCTTAGAACATCTGTCTTCACAGAAACAAGTCAGCCAAATGGCTTTAAACTTTCATCAAACACTATACGTTTCACACAACATCAATGACGCAAAAATTATACATTGCTTAGAGACTTTTTGTGAGTTTAACACTGTTTTTCCATTCATTCACGACGAGGGTAAATCCTTTGTAATTACTTTTCCAAAATAAGTTACATTTCAACCAATTTTTTTTTACAGTTAAACATTGTTGATTAGAGCTTTTCGACAAGCCAAGGACCTTAGATTTTGGTCACTTAAAATTTGGTTCCAAAAGTTACAAACACTAGGCAAACCCTTTCCTAAAACCTAAGTAGTAGACGTTTGTCAAACACAAAAACAAAAGCCACAACGGGCCCAGGGTATCTACGAGGAAGTGAACCTTTGAGGCTTACTCGGTGGACGAGCAACATCTTTTCCTTTAAGCTCTCAAAACCCTGCAACTTCATTCACTATTTCCTACCTGTCACAACATTAAGACAGAGGTTAAAACGAGAATGAAACCTCAGAGATAACCTTGAAACATAACAGTGTTAGCCAAGTATTCAGGGTTGAAACTTTACCTGTATTTTGTAACTCTAGGAGAGAGACGTCGGTGACATTCAACGTTAGCACCATTTTGTTCATGCAGTGAAATAGGAGAAAAAATTCATTTCCAGATAGGAAAGAAACCTTGAAAACACTCCATTAAAACATCATCGAAGTTTCCTGGTAGCCTGGCATTACATTTTACTTGACCCTGAGAACTAGCAGGTTCTTCCCCCAGGTTTTATGTTTGAAACCAAGGAGAGAACCCTCCGGACTGCACTCTCCCAAATTCCTACATAGTAGCATCCTGTTGGCCGCATTACCTCAAAGCTAATAGGTGAAATGAAGTCCGAAAGACACTCCAACACCATTTATGACGAAGGACTAGGGTTCCTATCCAACGGCCAAGATCTGTTGAGATCGATGATAGAGATTTTGCCAATCATCTACGTTGGAAGTCGAGCACCCACTGCATTAAATCCTTCACTTATTACTCCATCCACGATGATGCCAACTCAACAGACCAAAGGGAAAAGCTTGTTATAGCTCAGGTTTGTATTACAAGGTTATCAACTCTTTCACGTGTTACATAGCCACGGTAGCATACACTCCTACTTCCACTAATTACAACTTCCAGATGACTTAATTACCAAGACTAGAACAGGTGGTGTGCTAGAGCTTTTCGTACTCAACATTCATTACCGTCGTATCACTTGCCAGGTCAAGGGTACAACGTTTAAACACATTTCATTCCATTCCATTATATCAATAAATATAACGTATGATTTATGACATTCTTTTGTATAAAGTCGAATTTGGTTAAGTTGTATTGCATTCCAATATTTTTTATAACATGTAACGTCAATATGGTCGTATAGCTTCCATAAATAAATTCACATATATTATATATATTTTATAAGTTGATACATGTTGTATCCTTGAGTTAGAATTCCACTTTTTACATCCTATTAGTTTTTCCATATAGCATAGCTCACTACATTATGGGAATAATGGATTTTAAAAGGTCAATCTCTATAGTTTTTACATTCATCATAAATACAAAGGTAGAACTTAGTGAATATTATTTCATTAGTATGTTTGTTCATGCAATTAGAGATGCATAAATACTATTTTGGTAATTATAATAGTTTTGTTTCAATTCATTCAAGTCTCCCAAATACACTAATTGTGGCATGATTTCAATAGTTTAAAGCTCCACTTAAAGTTGAAACATTTATGAATCAATACTTATAGTAATAATACTCTTATGAAAGGAAAAGATAACAATCGTGTCATAATAGTTTTTAGATACTGTAATCTAGTATTTATCCTGGAAATCTCAAAAGCATAAGTCTTTTATCTTGATGAATGCACTAATGAGTGTGGTTTAGATTTTAATTATTGTAACTTCTGTAACATGTATTTATGCTCAAAACAACACATCTAGGTTAGACAAAGACTCAGACCTGAAGCAAGAAGCACTTAGAATCTTCACCAAACCTTGACGACTAACTGAAAAACATAGTTACTCTTAACACTTGAAATGTCATGTTACTCTTACCTGGGAATCTGCGTAAGAGGGACAGGTACAAATGCTTTAGCTAACATAGCAAAGTAAGCCTCAAGGTACTCCATAGGACCCCTTTCATCGTCATCCAAAACAACTGTCAGTAACTTGTCAAGAACACTTTATCGCAAGATATATCAAGTTACAGCTATTTAAAGCAAAACATGTGTCATAACCTTTTTAAAGGAAGTATGATGTGTCACTGCCATTAAAATGTTTTAGTTAAGAAAACTTAGTGATTAATTTATTTTTAGTATTTGCGACTTTAGTAATAGTGTTGCTTTATTTAAGCATTTATTATTTTCGCAGATGTAGTTTTAAACATTTAATGTTGTTTTAAAAATTTTAATTTTTTATGAAATTATCGGGATGTTACATGTGGTATCAGAGCTCATGTTCAACTGTAAGCCTAAAAAGGTCCAATGAATACGCAACAACAAATTTTATGATAGCAGAATTCTTTACTAAATTCAATTTAAATTATATTGTTTGTTATACAGAAAATTTGTTTTCTAAGTTACAGGTATGGAAGGATCAACTGAACATATGGAGGACAGATTTTGACCAAATAGTCATAGCACGGGACAACATTATGAAGAAGAAGTCCATAGCAAGTTGAAAGGCAATTCATCAAAATTGTTACGTGCATTTCAAGAGTTGAAAGCATAAATCAGATCTGTAAAACAAGACAATGAGAAAATTCTGAAGGCACAAGAATAACTAAACCAAGTACTATTTGATCAGTTCCCAACTAATGAATAGGATAGAGGGATTGAAAATACCTCAAAAATTGAAGACTTACCTCATGGGAATAAAAGTAAGAAAGTGAAAACTGATGATGGAAATAACAGTTCAACATCATCATGAGATGCTATTGAGATACATAGAAGGAAGCATAATTATTCCAGTGATAGCAACGAAGGAGATTACAAACAAAAAAGGAAAATCCATAAAGAGTATGAGCAGATTTCTGGGGAGTTCAAAAAGATCAAACCCCTAACTTTCAATGGTGAAACTGAGAAAGGAGAGACAGCTAAAGCATGGCCGTCTGGTATGAAGAAATATTTTCAGATTTATAATTATTCAGAATCATTGAAAGAAAAGATGGAAATATACAATTTGATGGGGAAGGTAGATATTTGGTGGCAGAACATCAAAAGAGTGAAGGGCATAAAGGACAAGGATGTGAATTGAAGCACATTTAAATGATACTTCAAGAAGAAGTTCCTATCTGAACAATATAACGAATAAAAATCCAAGGAATTTTATGATTTAAGACTGGCAACCATGAACATGAAAGAACTGAACAACAAATTTATGAATTTGCTAAGGTATGTGCCATACCTAGTGGAGGAGAAACCAAATATTCAGAGGTATCTAAGTTGTCTACCTTTCAAAATCAAGGACAAAATAGAGTATGACAATCCAAACACCTTAGAAAAAGCTATGAGGAAAGCAACTTTCTGCTTTGATACAAACCGGAAGAGAGAAGGAATATCTAACTGGAAAAATCATAAAATCCAACATTTTTGAGCTGAAAAAGAAAAATTTCAGGTTCCAAGGAAATTCTGGGTTTCGAAAGAAAAACTTTCCAAATCGGAATTTCCAAGGAAACAGTTCCAGAAATAATCAACAGTAGAATTTTACAGCTCATAAAAATACATCTAATGCTACCAGAAATAATGACCAAAAGGAACCTATAAAGTGTTTGAGTGCCAAGGTCCTCATTATGCTTCAGAATGCCCCAAAAGGAAGTGGACAATCAACAACATTCACTCCATACAAGCTGAACCTACTGTGGGAGATTTGGCCAGAGACATGCCAATAATTAATGCAGCTATAGACAATAGACAAGCTAAACATCAAGTCTCTATGGTAGAGATTGAAGGTATGCTACAAAACCACCCTATTTCTATTTTGATTGATCCATGCGCTAGCCTGAATTATATATCTCCTAATATAGTAGAACGTCTTAATTTGAAACGGAAAAATTTAGTAAATTCTGCTTAGTTAGACTAGCAACAAGAACACAAAAGAAAAGTGTTTGATTTTGTTGAAAGTTGTGTTTTATTTATGAATCATTTAAAGACACAAACTAAGCTGAATGTTTTACCTTTACGGTCCTATGACCTTTTAATTGGAATGGACTGGTTAGAATCACATCATGTTATTTGGAATTGTTATGAGAAAAGTTTTACTTGTCTAAATGATGAAGGAGAAACAGTAGAAGTAAAGGGTATTCCTAGAAAAACAACACTTAGACAAATTTCAGCGATGCAAGTAAAAAGAGCAGTTAGAAAACGATGTCAGATGTTCATAGTAAATGTAGTACATGATGAGTTGATCACTAAAGAGGAAAAACTGAAACTAGAAGATATACCCGTCCTAAGAGAATTTCAATATGTTTTTCCAGAAGAGATCCCATGGTTACCCCAAAGAGAGATCTAGATTTTACCATCAAACTGATACTGGGTGCAGTACTGAACTCCAAAGCTCCATATAGGATGAATATACTAGAATTAAATGAGTTGAAATCACAGTTGAAGGAACTGATTGACAAAACTATATAAGACCCAACGTGTCTCCTTGGGGAGCACCTGTTATTTCTTTTAAGAAGAAGGATGGCACCTTAAGACTTTGCATAGATTATTGCCACCTGAATAAGATGACGATCAAGAACCAATATCCCTTGCCCCACATAGATGATCTATTTGATCAACTGCGTGGAGAAACAACATTTTCGAAGATTGATTTAAGGTCAAGATATCATCAAGTTCGTGTGAAGGATGAGGATATTTATAAGACAGCCTTTAGAACTCGATATGGACATTATGAGTTTGTACTCATGCCATTTGGGTTAACTAATGCCCCAGTAGTATTTATGTGCTTAATGAACAATATTCTGCACAAATACTTGGATAAGTTCGCCATTGTATTCATAGATGACATTCTGGTATATTCTAAAAGTAAGGAAGAACACGATGAACATTTGCGTATTATTTTACAAGTTTTGAGAGATCATCAACTTAATGCTAAGTTTAGTAAGTGTGATTTTCACAAGGATAAGATTCAGTATTTAGGTAACATAATCTCTAAGGAATGGATATCAGTTGATCCCTACAAGATAAAAGACATTAATGAATGGTCGGTTCCTAAACATGTGTCCAATGTACGGTCATTTATGGGAATTACGGGATATTATAGAAAGTTTATAGAAGGTTTCTCCAAGATTGCAAACCCCATAACCTCCCTACAGAAGAAAGGGAAGAAGTTTGTATGGGATCAAAAGTGTGCAGACAGTTTTAAGAGGTTGAAGGAATTACTAACTACAGTGCATATTCTGAGAATTGCAGATCTTAATAAAGATTTTATAGTACGTACAGGTGCATGTAATGACGGACTCGGTGGAGTCGTAACACAAGAAGGATATGTCGTTGCATATGAGTCTAGAAAGCTGAAAATACATGAGAAAAATTACTCTACTTATGATCTAGAATTATTAGCAATAATACACGCCTTGAAAATGTGGTGACACCATCTTATTGGCAGAAGGTTTACCTTGATGCCAGATAACATGGGGATGAAGTATTTACTAGATCAGACAAATCTGAATGCTGGACATGCTAGATGGCTAAACTTTCTAAGTGAATATGATTTTGAAATTCAACATATAAATGGTAAAGCGAACAAAGTTACTAACGCTTTAAGTCATAATGCAAGGTTAAATTTTATTTCAGCCATTAGTACATACTCAACAGATTTAGAAAATTAGATCTTTGAAGGGATTGCAATTGATGAAGAATATAGAAAATTACATGAAAAGACAGTAGAAAAGAATTCTAAAAATTCTATGGCAGATTACAGATTAAAGGAAAATGGATTGCTGCTATACAAAAATAGACTGTATGTACCCAACATACCAAAAGTAAAAATTCTGATTTTAGATTAGATGCACAAAAGTAATTATTCTGGTCATCCAGGATATCAGAAAACCATCACCATGTTACGAAAAGAGTATTATTGGCCCAGAATGAAATATGAAGTAGAAGAATATATAGATAAGTGTTTTGACTATCAAAAGGTGAAGGTTGAACATAACATATGGCTAGATTGTTATAGCCATTACCGATACCTAGCTGAAAATGGGAGATCATAAGCATAGATTTTATTACTTGACTAACCAAGAATAAAAAACAGAATGATTCCATTATGGTGGTAGTGGATAAACTCAGCAAGGCAACACATTTTATACCAGTAAAAACTACTCATAAGGCTCCAGACATTGTAGAAATTTTTATGAAATAGATTTTTCGACTACATGGAATACCAAAAGTTATAATTTCAGACCGTGATTCGAAGTTTACTGGGAACTTCTAGAGATCTTTGTTTAAAGGGTTGAATACAACCTTAAACTTCAGCACAGCATTTCATCCACAAATGGATGGATAGACAGAAAGAGTGAATCAGATATTGGAAGACATGTTGCGGATGTATGTTAAGGATCAGCCTGGTAAGTGGGAGGACTACTTGCATTTAGCAGAATTTGCATATAACAACCATTATCATGCATCATCCAGGCTTATCCCTTTTAAAATTATTTATGGTAGGAAGTGTAATACACCAGTTTCTTGGAATGATCCAGTTAATAGAGTTATTTTAGGACCTGAATTGTTGAAGGATATAGAACTAACTGTGCAACAGGTGCAAAGAAATCTTAAAGTTGCCCAAGATAGGTAGAAAAGTCGAGCAAATCTTAAAAGGACTCATAAAGAGTTCCAAGTTGATGAGCATGGTTTCATCAAGGTAAGAACAAAGAAGAGTTCATTAAAACTGGGAATGTGCCAAGCTAGCACCAAGGTATTGTCATCCTTTCAAAATTTTGTCAAGGGTTGGACCCGTGGCATATCATTTAAGTGGTTAACCTTTCTAAGTGAATATGATTTTGAAATTCAACATATAAAGGGTAAAGATAACAAAGTTGTTGACTCTTTAAGTCGTAATGCAAGGTTAAATTTTATTTCATCCATTAGTACATACTCAACAGATTTAGAAAATCAGATCTTTGAAGGGATTGGAATTGATGAAGAATATAGAAAATTACATAAAAAGACAGCAGAAAACAATTCTGAAAATTCTATGGTAGATTAAAAATTAAAGAAAAATGGATTGCTGCTATACAAAAACAGACTGTATGTACCCAACATACCAAAAGTAAAAATTCTGATTTTAGATGAGATGCACAAAAGTCATTATTCTGGTCATCCAGGTTATCAGAAAACCATCACCATGTTACAAAAAGAGTATTCTTGGCCCATAATGAAAGATGAAGTAGCAGGATATATAGCTAAGTGTTTCGATTGTCAAAAGATGAAGGTTGAACATCAACATCCGGCTGGATTGTTACAGCCATTACCGATACCTAGCTAAAAATGGGAGATCATAAGCATAGATTTTATTACTGGACTACCCAAGAATCAGAAACAGAATGATTCCATTATGGTGGTAGTGGATAAACTCAGCAAGGCAGCACATTTTATACCAGTAAAAACTACTCATAAAAGCTCCAGACATTGCAGAAATTTTTATGAAACAGATTTTTTGACTGCTTGGAATACTAAAAGTTATAATTTCACACCGTGATTCTAAGTTTACTGGGAACTTCTGGAGATCTTTGTTTAAAGGGTTGAATACAACCTTAAACTTCAGCACAGCATTTCATCCACAAAAGGATGGACAGATAGAAAGAGTGAATCAGATATTGGAAGACATGTTGCGGATGTATGTTAATGATTAGCCTGGTACGTGGGAGGACTACTTGCATTTAGCAGAATTTTCATATAACAACCATTATCATACATCATCCAGGCTTATCCCTTTTGAAATTCTTTATGGTAGGAAGTGTAATACACCAGTTTCTTCGAATGATCTAGTTAATAGAGTTATTTTAGGACCTGAATTGTTGAAGGAAATAGAACTAACTGTGCAACAAGTGCAAAGAAAGATTAAAGCTTCCCAAGATAGGCAGAATAGTCAAGCAAATATTATAAGTTCTCATAAAGAGTTCCAAGTTGATGAGCATGGTTTCATCAAGGGAAGACCAAATAAGAGTTCATTAAAAATGGGAAGCTATGCCAAGCTGGCGCCCAGGTATTACCTTTCGAAATTTTGTCAAGGGTTGGACTTGTGGCATATCAACTACCTTTGCCACCAAATCTAAAAATACTTAATGTTTTTCATATATCATTTTTAAAGAAATATGTACATGATGCTACTCATGCTATAAATTGGAATGATGTATAGGTGGAACAAGACGACAATTTCAGGTGGAACCAGACTATATCCTTGAAAGGAAGGAAACTCTACTCTAGAATCGCACCATTGGGCACGTAAAGGTGCAATGGAAGCACCTTAGCCCAGAAGAGGCAACCTAGGAGTTGGAGAGTAGTATGCCGGAAGCATACCCAACTCTGTTTCAGGAACACTCAGAGAGTGATTAAACAACATTGAGGACGATGTTGAGCCTTAAGGGTGGGTGTATGTCACCTACCCAAATTTTGAGAATATTTATTTTTATTTAAAAATACATTATGTTAAATTTTAATTACCAAGTTTTGTAATTATGACCAAGTTTGCTCAAGGATGATTGTAATTACTGATTATTATTACTTAATAAATTAAAATAGAAGACAAACACCCAAGGGAATTGTTAAATGAGTGTTCACTGACCCACTAGGAGGAATGGAAGCGGTTAGAAGGCATGGGACAGATGGCAGCATTTGCACTTCACCACTAGCTGTTGGTTATGGGACAAATACCCCTAAATTTGTGGCATTATCCCCCAGGTGGGTGGAAGAGAGTTGTTAGCTCATTAATGACTAGGTTAACCACTAAAAGTCCTAGGCAACCTAGATAAGGCAATTCGAATTGGGCAGGCAGCTCCACAATATTTTCTGTAGAAATATTTCCTCAAGTGTATCAGGTGATCACTGAGAGATTCAAATAGGGAGGCTAGTGGTAGTGCATTGTGAGTCCGCTAATTATTCTAAGAAGGAAACCAGAGGTGCTAGTGCAAGTCTCTTTAACTACTGAGTCTTTATGACTGGATACTCTACATTGCTGCTGAAATTTTAGGACCTAAAGCTTTTATAGACTCTTCTTCCTGGTGGTTCGGTGAATAGGCTCGGGGGTCCTAAGGAAAGAAATTTGGCTGCCTTTTGGAGTAGGTTGGGTGGATCAAGCTCCTTGGGTGGTTTGTTTCTCCTAAAAATTTTCAGGTTCTACAGTTTTTGTTGTTATTTCAGTCAATTAAAATTTTACATTTATAAGTAAGTAGTACAGTAAAAAAAATATAGAAGGAATTGTTTTTACTTTCTAATCTAAGTATGTTTTATAAATGAAAATGATTTAATAGATGAAATGATTGATAAAATTACTTCTCTGCATTTTTCTGCATGTTGGTTTCCGCATCGTACTCTAGTACAAAGAAGTAGAACTAAATCGGATGAATTAATGGGCAGAATGCCATTTGAATGATTAGATAATTACTGTAACATTTATTTAAATTTCTGAAGTATAATTTAAGTATGGTTAATCACAGAATTTAGAACATCACAATATAAATCAATTGTTTAAACTTTCCCTGCATTTAGCTACACAAGAAAGATATGTCATCTCTGCATGAAAATAGGTTTTCTATAATCACTAACCATTGTTGACAGCTAACATTATGCATTCTATTTCAAAAGTAGAGTGTTATAAATCCAATGTTTCAGGCTTTATTTATTCTACAAAATTTAACAGCTGCGATAAATTCTTTATACATAATAGTTACACATAAATCAATAGATAGATGATTTATAGATCAGAAATGATAATCATCATTTTATTGTATCATTCATTTCAACATTCATTCATTTCAGCGTTCAAGTATTGTTTTCAATTTATTTTATCAACTACAATACTACAAACAAAGGAACGGAACCCTTATTCATGTGTTAGCAGTTTAAACATTTAGTCCTAACCATAATAATTCCTTAGGTATCATTTTTTTAAACGACTGATTAGTTTTTTTTATCGCTATCCTAAACTAGAAATCGAAACGATACAAAATAAAGGGTTAATCCATGTTTGACCAAGTTCACGGCTCTCGGCCAAGAATCAAAACAACATTTCCAAAACCATCTATCAACTGCATACATCATAGAAAACTTTTCAAACTATTT
Source organism: Larix kaempferi (assembly GCA_027924585.1). Lineage (NCBI taxonomy): Eukaryota > Viridiplantae > Streptophyta > Pinopsida > Pinales > Pinaceae > Larix > Larix kaempferi. The sequence continues at coordinate 28,492,714 of BSBM01000767.1, read as the reverse complement.
TAACTTTGGTTAAAATACCAGTTTAGTCCCATTTTACAACTCAAACATAAATATAAGTGTTTTAGCTTAGAACATCTGTCTTCATAGAAATGAGTCAGCCAAATGGCTTTAAAATTTCAGCAAACATTATACGTTTCACACAACATCAACGAAGCAAAAATTATACATTGCTCAGAGAATTTTTTCGAGTTTAATACTGTTTTTCCGTTCATTCACGACGAGGGTATATCCTTTGTAATTACTTTTCCAAAATAAGTTACATTTCAACCAATTTTTTTTTACAGTTAAACGTTGCTGATTAGAGCTTTTCGACAAGCCAGAGACCTTAGCTTTTGGTCACTTAAACTTTAGTTCCAAAAGTTACAAACACTAGGAAAACCCTTGCCTGAAACCTAAGTAGCAGATGTTTGTCAAACACAAAAACAATGGCAACACTAGGCCTAAGGTATCTATGAGGAAGTGAACCTTCGAGGCTTACCCAGTGGCCGAGCAACATCTTTTCCTCTAAGCTCTCAAAACCCGCCAACTTCATCCTTGATTTCCTACCTGTCACAACATTAAGATAGAGGTTAAAATGAGAATGTAACCTCAGAGATAACCTTAAAACATAACAGTGTAAGCCAAGTTTTCAGGGTTGAAACTTTACCTGCATTTTGTAACTCCAGGAGAGAGACCTCGATGACATTCGGCGTTAGCACCATTTTGTTGATGCAGTGAAATAGGAGAAAAACTTCATTTCTGGACAGGAAAGAATCCCTGAAAACACTCCATTAAAACATCATCGAAGTTTCCTAGTAGCCTGGCATTACATTTTACTTGACCCTGATAACTAGCAGGTTCTTCCCATAGGTTTTAAGTTTGAAACCAAGGAGAGAACCCCTCGGACTGCACTCTCCCAAACCCTATACAGTAGCAGCCTGTCGGCCACAATACTTCGAAGCTAAGAAGTGAAATGAAGTCTGAAAGACACTCCAACACCATTTACGACGAAGGACTAGGGTTCCTATCCAATGGCCAAGATCTGTTCAGATCGATGACAGAGATTTTTCCAATCCTCTACGTTGGAATTCGAGCACCCACTGCATTAAATCCTCCACTTAATACTCCATCCACGATGATGCCAACTCAACAGGACAAAGGGAAAATATTGTTACAGCTCAGGTTTGTATTACAAGATTATCAACTCTTTCATGTGTTACATAGCCACAGTAGCATACACTCCTACTTCCACTAATTACAACTGCTAGATGACTTAATTGCCAAGACTAGAACCGGTGGTGTGCCAGAGCTTTTCGTACTCAACATTCATTACCGTCGTATCACCTGCCAGGTCAAGGGTTACAATGTTTAAATGAATTTCATTTCATTCCATTATATCAATAAATCTAACGTATGATTTATGACATTCTTTTGTATAAAGTCGACTTTGGTTAAGTTGTATTGCATTCCATTAATTTTTATAACATGTAACGTCAATATGGTCGTATAGTTCCATAAATAAATTCACATATATTATATATATTTTATAAGTTGATACATGTCGTATCCTTTAGTTCGAATTCCACTTTTTACATCCTATTAGTTTGTCCATATAGCATAGCTCACTACATTATGGGAATAATGGATTTTAAAAGGTCAATCTCTATAGTTTTTACATTCATCATAAATACAAAGGTAGAACTTAGTGAATATTATTTCATTAGTATGTTTGTTCATGCAATTAGAGATGCATAAATACTATTTTGGTAATTATAATAGTTTTGTTTCAATTCATTCAAGTCTCCCAAATACACTAATTGTGGCATGAATTCAACAGTTTAAAGCTCCACTTAAAGTCAAGACGTTTGTAGCTAGGGTTTTACCCCTAGCTTGTGCAAATGAGCACCTACTAAGGAGAAGGGACTCCTTAGTAGCAGTTCAGTAAATGAAAATAACTAAGCTAAAACAGAAATAGAAACTACTCTAAAACATGTGCATGAAACATAAACAACAAAATGTAAATAATGGTTTTTTGTATTGATATTACCTCCAATGTGAAGGTTGATGAAGGTCTTGCAATGTCCAAGAGGGTTGCTCCAAGCTCCAATGTGCTCCTTCTCTTTCTCCAATGGTGGGAATGGGCCAAAAGGGGCTCTCAAGGTGAAAGTAGTTCAATGGTGAACTACGGTTTCGAGAGAGATTTTGGCAGAGTAAGGGTATACTTGATTGTGGATATGGAATAAGGGATCTCCATCACCTATTTATAGTTTTTTGGTGGTGGAGTGCTGACCCATGGTTTTGGGAACCATATGGTTTAGGGCAGCTATATAGGGTTTTTTCCTCCTTTTCCTCATTATTTTATATTTTTTATTCCCTTTTTAGGGGCCTTTTGCTATTTTTAGAGGAATTTTGGATATTTATGGAGGAAAAATGGGTTTTTTAGCCTTTTTGAGGCTATTTTGATGGTTTTGTGGCCTTTTGGAGGCATTTTAGGCCTTTTGGAGGCTTTTTAGTGGGATTTTTTGGGTTTTTAAGGGAAATATGGTAGGAAAATGGACAAATGAGCCATGTAATGTGGTAGATGAGGTAGTGAACACTTTTTGGGTGTTAACAGATTGCCCCTTGATGTGCGAGGGCAGGAGCTCATCGTATGGCCGATGGACATCATAAGTCATGAATGGTTTTCCTGGGGTGTGGAGAGAAGAGAAGAAACAAACTGAAGCCCGGAACAACGATCCCGAACAAACTGCAAGAACTAAAAGTACATAACCTCAAGAATGGATGAGGAATCATCTGATCATATGGACGAGGCAGGCATACCCATGCTCGTATTAGGATATAACATAATAACAATGGGGTCCAAAAAATGGGGACCTGAACTATACATGACCTCAAATACTGACTGAGGAATAATCTCAATATATGGACGAGGCGGGCATACCCATGCTCGTATCAAGATACATAAACAACTGTGAGGCCCGAAAAAAGGGGGACCTATAAGATACATAGATAACCATTGTGTACATCATAGGTGTCCAGAGGAGACACAAATTTGGGACATACTGCTGGGCGGACCATGTGTAAACTGAAGAACTGGTGCACTGGAATATCAACAGTGCTGCTGACTAGGGTACCAGAGGAACTGATGAGCTGCTAGATCATAATGACTGGGAGCAATAACCTCGATGGTACACTGAGCTGGAACTGAAACGGGTACTCAAGGAAGCATATAACTGGATGGCTTCCGAATACAAATGCCAACGCAGCCCGGACATCCACAGGAACATATAACTGGGCGTTCCGAAGTGACTCACCAATGTGCTAGAGTCGAGGGAAATCTGGGGTCTTCGACTAAAAACTGAAGGGATATAACCCTACGTGATACTCGACGATGCGATCAAGGTGTTGAATTCGAGCATGTGAGAAACAACCACTCGGAGAGGCAATGATGACTCCTCTCAGAATGGTCCGTAGGCACTTACCACAGATGGTGATAAGTCCAAGGTGTAGGGACCTCTGGGCCTATCCTCTGGAATAGAGGGGTTGTCGTTGATAGAGGGAGACCTACAACTATCAAGGCAATGATGTTTCCTTGACAGGAGCGCGAGGTGGAGAACTGAAATGTGATAGTACTGATGGCAGGACTGACCAAACTGTGGGGGGAACAACTGGGCAAGTAGAGTGGGTGGACTCAAACGTCCTTTGTTCAGAGTATGATAATGGGAGTGATCTGGCAGCATATGAAACTGACTAAGGGGAAAGGGATCATAGCTGTTATTGGATCTGGGAAGGTGACTGGGCTGAGGGAGACTCAAGCTGTTGTTCAATGGCAGGAGACTGCAGAATACTCTGAACAAAGGTGACCTGATTGGGGGTGCTGTCGAGATGATCGATCATAGTGCTAGGAGGCACGGGAGGGGACTTCTTCATGGGTTAAGGAACTAGAAGAAGTGTGTGTAAAGTGATACTGTCGTGTGGATTTATACGAGCCCAGGACAGTTCATGCTAGTGGTTGCTTTCAATTTTAAGGAGTCTGAAAGCAATAAGAAGACTCTGAAGTGATGGAATGGTACTGACGTGTGGATTTTACGAGCCTAGGACAGTTCATGCTCATGGTTGCTTTCAATTTTAGAGAGTCTGAAAGCAAATAAGAAGACTCTAGGGGGTTTCTTTTTCGTAAGTTTAGTCTCCAAGGCCCAAAGAAGCATAAAAGGATGCAATGAAGAACTCTTCTAGCCGGTGTGACTAGAGTATTCCTTTTTCGTAATTAGTCTACCAGGTCCAGAAAAGGGTTAAACTTATACCAGATAGACGCCCTTTCAGGTACTTTAACGAGCATGAAAGGAAGCAAGATTGCTCAGCGATCTTTTCATTCTTTTAGGAGTCAGAAAAGAGCTTAACGGAAACTCCCTAAGTGCCTTTTTCATAAAGGACTTGTCCGGCCCGAAAAAGGGATAAAATTATACCGAACAAAAGGAATGGCCAGGCAAGGAGGAAGTGTTCAATCAAGGATCAGTAATAATGAACAAGAACGAGGGTAGGGGGAACACTGGTGGGCCTCCTTGCGGGGTGGATGAGATGGTGGCAAAATAACGAAACATTTGCAGTATGACAGGAGTGAATGGCTCATGTACAAAAGTGGAACAATCCGATGGCGGTCGATGTGGCACGCAAATCGAGGCAACAAGGTGTCGGGACACAATGTTGAAATTGTACCAAGTGAGAGCAAGAAGTGATCTCAGGAATCATCACAAGCTCTAAAAAATGAATCCGGTGATATAAAGGGTGTCAAAAATGGAGAATGGCCGATGTGGCACGCAAACCGAGGTGACGACGGTGTTTTGGAAAAATACCCAGAAAATATGGGGGTGAGAGCGAGAAATGATCTCAAGCATCATCATCGACTTGGAAAAATGAGTCCGATGATATAAAATATGTGAAAAATGGAGAACGATTGATGTGGAACGCAAACCGAGGTGACTAATGGTGTCTGAAAAATGGGCAAAAAATGACGGGGAAAAAATAACGCAACAAGGTGACCATCATGACGGTCACGTCGTGCTGATTCCAGTGGTGGAAACGGTTCAAAAAATGGACTTCGTATGGGGTCAGAATGGCCAAAACAAGAAAAAGTCAACTGACGATAAATAGTGAGTGGGTCCAACATGACATGTGTCATTTCTACTATTTGACTTAGACTTGTGATCAGAGTGGACCAGAGCTGAGGTGGCATTTTTGGACGATCCGACCAACCGATTTCAGATCCGGGAGATACGGGTATTCCATCAAACTCATACCTGCATGTTTTTTAGGGTCGGGGGTTGGGTAGTGGGTCCCAGGTTATTTGTACGGTCCACGTGGGGTGGACCGCGGGTTAGGGGGACGAAACCATGGTTGCTGACCGTGAGTTTTGGGGTGAACCACGCAGTTGGGTGCCGCGTGTTTCTCGGCGGTATACGCGGTCGGGTACCGCGCGTTTCCCAGCGGGATACGCGGTCGGGTACCACGCATTCTCAATCTCGGCTTTGACAGCTGGGAGCTTTGAGGGATGAATGGGACGGTGTTTCTGACGAACGGGGGGTACATCAGGCCATGTGTCTATGTGGTGCTGTATAATGGCGGGGTCAAGACCAGGCATCTCAGTATAGGACCAGGCAAAGACATCACGGAATTCTCTGAAAAGGTTTATGTACGCCTCAATCTCTTGCTTACTACAGAAGGCTCCTAAAGTGATGAGTTCAGGGGCACGTCCTGGGGCAGCAATATCAATTTGGATGACAGGTGATATGTTGGCCATGTTACCCTCCTCGAAGGCGTTAGGAGCAGGAATAGGATCCTTGAACCAGTCGACCTTGGTGGGGAGGAAGTCTTTGGATTCAACCGTGAATTGGGTGGCTGTGGTAGAGGAGGATTCTTCTGGGATGAAGTAGGAACGATGATGCATATCATCCCAGGGATAATCTGGGGCAGTGAGGGCCTCGAGAATCTCCTCATCAGTACGGAAAGTTTGCGTCGTCAAATCGGTTGACGAGGGGGTCGTGGTTGAAGAGATCATATAAATGGTATTAACTTCTCCTGAAGGGGAGGAGACCGGAGGGTGGATCTCCTCAATGGTGGGTGGTTCCCTCTCAAGATCCAAATTGTTCATCTCATAGAGAGCCACTCTGTAATCCGGGAGATCAGGACAATGATGTGAGTAATGCCCGTAAACACCACATATGGCGCAGGGGTGGTTGGTACGCAGGGATTTGTCTTTAGGCTTGGGAGTGGGGTTTAGCTCGACAGTTGGGATGTTGGGGTCATCGTCGAGCATCTGCATGTGCTTATGTAATGCGGGTAACTGTGGACACTGATGAGTGGCATGACCTAACTCATCGCACAATGAGCATTTTGGAGGAGCACGAAACACTGGGGGGTTTTTGACTGTCTTAGGAGGTGGTACAGCAGTGTAAAGTTGTGGACCTCTGCCCCCAGTGGATTTGGGAGTAGGAGGGGGAGTCGTGGAGGACGAAGGGGTAGAGACACCGGGGGGTGGCTAAGTGGTAGTAGCCATGGGTTGCACCGGTTGGAGGACGGCGCTTGGTGTCGGTGGGGGAACGAGAGGCGAAAGGTACTAGACGGGTAATCCCAAGGTTAACCCAGGGAGGCTGAGGGTAGCCATAACCGGGGCGCTTACTACTCCCGATGGAGGGACTAGGAAGGGGATTGTGTGTATAGGTGTAACACCAATGTGGCTAGGTACCAATGGTGGTTTAGGCAACAAGGGTAGCTAATTGTTAGGAGGTTGGTTATCGTGGGACAAGGTACATAAGTCAGACACATCGGGCGTAGATGCCGGGGGAGGAATGGATTGGAAGGTGGAGGTCATCGACGCGTCTAAGTAAACTCCGGGCCCCGTAGAAGAAACAAACGAGGTGGTTGTACTAGAAACAGGCTGCTCAACCATGGGGAGGACGTTTTCGGGTGCTGCGGGAGCACTGGGATCATAGTAGGTGAGTTGGTCAACCTTGACCACGTGTCCCTCATGGGGGAACATCATGGTGCGAAAGACGGAAGAGGCAACCTCCCGCATGGCATACATGTAGCTGCGGCCAAGTAAAGGGTTATAATCCAATTGGGCGTTGATTACCTCGATGTCTATGAGGACAGTTTTTCCACCTAACTAGACGGGGACATTGGCTAGGAGGCCTTGGGGCTGAGCCGACCGATCGTCGTAGGCGCGTAATGCAGTGGTGGATTGCTGGAGAGTAGGGGATCCCAACTTCTGCCACACGAATGTAGACATAACGCATGTGGAGGCACCTTCATCAATGATGCACCGATGGATGAAAAGATTCCTAATGGAAACAGAAACTTGGAATGCTAGGGTGGAAGGCAGGCGAGGTTCGGACTGGTCCAAATCAAATGCCATCAATTTTGAATCATTTGGGTCAATCCCCCCAATGGCTGAGAGTAAAGTCTTGCGCTGGGAGGGGCAGTTCTTCAAGACTTCTAATGCAGACATGGCTGCAGGAGATTGGGCTAGGTCATCTACAATGATGTAGTTTGATGTAGCATGCGCATTAGGGTTATTGTTGATACGGCGAAGTGGGAAACGAGGTGCTTTGGGAGCGCCGTCTAGTGGAGGCGGAGGTATACGTAACGCTTGATCGGTGGGATGAGCGTTAGTAGGGTTATTAGTGGGAGATACTTCAGTGGTGGAGCCATATTGGTTCCGACGGGTCTGAAGGTTGACATCAGCGGAGGACATCATCAGCAAGTGGTGGGTCCCTGACTCAAACATGGGTTGATCAGGGGCAGTGTAAGTGATTTGTTGTTGGGGAGGCGCATTGGCTTGAGGGGGAGCCAAAGGCTGAGTGTTCACTACGCCTTGGTTGGGTAAGGGGTTTTGCAGAACCAAAGGTGGCTGCTGAGGCTGTGGGGGGTTGGGTGGGGCTTGAGGAGCCGCATGCCCTTGGCGATGGGCATCGTCAACCCAGAGCTGCCGATCTTGCTCCAAGTGTGGGAAAGCATGCGTGTAGTGGCCATAGACCCCGCAAATAGAACAAGGGTGGTTTGTTCGCAAATTGGGGTTCTTAGCCTGCTTGGGCGGGCGATTAGGGTTTTGGTTAGCGGGGGCCGCATTGTTGTTGTCTGGGGGATTAGCCGGTTGACCAGCTTGGTCTGTAGGTTGGTTGTTCCCATGATTACGGCCCTTGCCACAGTTTTGTTGGCCCTTGTTGCGTTGGTTGTTCTGGTTTTGCTGCGGGTTTTGTTGGGCGTAAACTTGCCCTTGGGCAGCAGGTGGGTTCTGAGGTTGTGCAGGTGCTGGAGCAGGCTGCAGTGGATGGTATGTAGGTTGAGGCTAAGCAGGTGCAGCAACTTGAGGGGGTTGCTGATATGGCTGTGGAGTGGGTGGTGGGTTGGCCGCAGGGGCTGCCTGTGGCGGGTAATAAGCAGGTGGGGCTTGTGAAGGTGCAGGAGCTGGTGTAGCTTGCTTGTGGTAGTAAGGCTGAGGTGCGACCGGGGGGGCATAAGCGGGAGTCGCATGACCGAAGCACTAAGGAGGACATGAGGGTCCATGGTGGTGGTGATGTGTCATGGGAGCATACGAGTTGGTTGCTCCAAACTGTGAGGTAGCCCGCGAAAGGTCGGGGCCAGGGGTAGGACGTGCTATGGAAAATGGTTGGGGATGCGAAGAAACACGGCCAATGATGCCGTCGGCAGTGTGAGATGCCCCCGGCGTATCGTGCTGGGAGGACTCGCCGCAAGGGGCATCAGGTATAATGGTATAAAGGTAACCCAACTGGGCATAAATGAGGTCAAACTATTGGGCCTTAAGGATGGCCTCTTCTTCAGACTGGGGTCTTTCTGATGCCACATCCTTAGCAATGACAGGGAGAAGGGACTTGAGGAACCAATCTAGGAAGATACGGTCATCTAATTTGATCTTGCATAAGCTACGGCGTCGACGCCACTCATGGATGTGGTCCGTGATGTGGGTAGCCGTGTTTTGTCTGCAGGATAGGAGGATCTCAATGCCTGTGTCATAGCGGACAGGTAACTGGAAGAACTGCAGGAAGGTCGAGGCAAGGGAAGCAAAGGTGGCATGGGTCCCATGGGGTTGCTCAATATACCACTTGGCTACAGAGCCAGTGAAGGTGCGCTGTAAGAGACGGAGGCGAACAGAGTCATCCACTATGGAGTTGGAGGAACACCATAGGTGGAAAGACATGATATGATTTTGTGGGTCCTCACCGGCCTTGCCCTCGAACTTAGGGATGTCAGAGGGGAGCTTGGTAGGCATATGATGCCACGCAGGGTCGTGTCGGATAGGGTCGTTGGTCAATCTGGCCAAGTCAGGTAGGTTGAGGCTAGCCATGAATGGAAAACTGGAAGAAGGATGTGACACAGTAGTGGGTTGGACCAAGTTGGGGCCAATGCCCCCAAGTGGAGGGACAGGGTTTGGGATGGTGCCCCCAAGTGGGGGAACGGAGGTAGTATAGGAGGGGCCTGCACCACCATGGGTAGTGTGAGCCACTGATGGAGTGGTGATAGGTTTTCCTGCAGCGGGAATAGGTGCCATGAGGGGAGCGGTAGATGGGGGCCCCATGGAGGGCATACCCAAAGCAGGTGTAGTAACTGGTGTAGTGGTGGATGTGCCACTAATGGTCCCTACCAAAAAAGGAGTGGAAGTCATGCCAGCCATGGGGCTAGTAGGGGCAGTGTAAATGGGGTTCTCAGACTCTGTCTCAGAATCGGAGGTAAATTAAGGGGCATCAATATCTGGTGACGGAGACCGACGTCGCTGACGAGTGGAGTCAAGGGACAAGGCCCGAGATCTCTGATAAGTGGTATCAAGTGATGATGATCTGTGACGGTGACAGGTGGTGTCAAGTGAACCGTGTTGTGGGGGCTCGCCCCTGAGGCATCGAGAATGTCTCGGGGACTCAATGGTGAAAGATGGTGTCTAATCTTTGTGGGTTAAGGTGAGTAAAAAATAGCTCAAAAACCCTAATGCAACCAAGTGTGCAGAAGGAGAGTGCAAAAACAAGGCACTCGGGCCAACAACCAACTCAAAACACCCACTGTAACAGCTGTGCTACAATAGGTGGAGTATCAACAAAGATGGTCAGAATACCAACAAGCAGCAGGTTTCCTAAAAATAAAAAATGGTGGACTCACTAGACCAAAGGGAGGTAAGGGAGCATGCAAACACTTAACTAAAAGTATTCTAACTCAACTAGACATATCCTCTGCAAGGTGATGAAATCCAAGTCAGACAATATGAATAGAAAAGCCAAGTGGCTAAGGTATCCCCCTACCAGGAGGGACACCGGGTAGTCAATCCTAGAAGAATGGCAACTAAGATACCCGTTCATGACACGTCCAGAAAGGTGAATCTGCCATTTGGTCCGTTTACCGCAATACCCCTATACAGGGATATCCCGCGAACTGCGAAAGGTAGCCCTTCGGTTACTGAATGGAGTGCGATATTCCACTTAGGCCTTCGGAACTAGTCTCCCGACTTCAACCCTCCTAAGGGAGAGGCCCTCTAATAAACTGGTCGTGACCATGCCAAAAAGTACTAGGGGATTTTGGTTCCCTAATTGGTAAACAACTATGTCTCAAGTGTAAGTAACTGAGGGGTGTTATTGGAAGCCTATCCCCCCAATCCTACCTAACTACAAAGATTCTTTTGTGTTCCCCAAGTGGGGTTAGAATATTGGTTGAGTTAGGTACTTTTTAAGGCTCACTTGAATTATGTGACAGAGTGTGTGCTCGTGAGGTGATCAACCCAAAATAGAAGTGCCACAAGGGGGGCAACTTCTAACTATCAATAATACTGAAATTGAAACTTTAACTTCCAAAATTTTCGGAATTAAAAATACTGAAATTTTAAAAAGATTCTGTAAAGGGAATATAAATTATGTTGCAGAAAGGCTGTAGGGAAGCAGGGCTGCAGGTAGACCAGAGGGCTATTCAGATGCAGAAAATATTGCAGCAAAAGGGGCTGGGCTCAAATTAGGGAAAAAATGCAGAAATCAGACCGCAGGTCTGTGGCGAATCAGAACAGGCGGACCACGAGTTTAAGGGAGACAGACGCAGACAGGTCGTGGCTATTGGGTCGATAGTCGCAATCGGGACGCAGGAAACAGGGAAAAAGCCGCAGTCGGGTCGCGGGAAAAAGGCTGACAGACGCAGTCGGGACGCAGGAAAGAGGGTGAAAGCTGCAGTCGGGACGCGAAAAAATGGCCGACAGGCGCAGTCAGATTGCAGCAAACAGGCTGATTAGCCGCGGTCGGATCGCAGGTAACAGACTTGAATCCACCGGCAAGGCATCGGAAACAGTCTGAGAGCCGCGGTTGGGTCGCAGGTAAAGGCCTGAAAGACGTGGTCGGGACGTGACTGCAGAGGGAAAAAACGCGGTTGACGGCGGCCGAAAGGGACAGCCGAAAGGAATTTTTTTTTTAAAACTGAAACCAGAAATTCAAATCTAGTAGGGTTTTACCCCAAACTTGTGCAAATGAGCACCTACTAAGGAGAAGGGACTCCTTAGTAGCAGTTCAGTAAATGGAAATAACTAAGCTAAAACAGAAATAGAAACTACTCTAAAACATGTGCATGAAACATAAACAACAAAATGTAAATAATGGTTTTTTGTATTGATATTACCTCTAATGTGAAGGTTGATGAAACTCTTGCAATGTCCAAGAGGGTTGCTCGAAGCTCCAATGTGCTCCTTCTCTTTCTCCAATGGTGGGAATGGGCCAAAAGGGGCTCTCAAGGTGAAAGTAGTTCAATGGTGAACTAGGGTTTCGAGAGAGATTTTGGCAGAGTAAGGGTATACTTGATTGTGGATATGGAATAAGGGATCTCCATCACCTATTTATAGTTTTTTGGTGGTGGAGTGCTGACCCATGGTTTTGAGAACCATATGCTTTAGGGCACCTGTATAGGGTTTTTTCCTCCTTTTCCTCATTATTTTATATTTTTTATTCCCTTTATAGGGGCCTTTTGCTATTTTTAGAGGAATTTTGGATATTTATGGAGGGAAAATGGGTTTTTTATCCTTTTTGAGGCTATTTTGATGGTTTTGTGGCCTTTTGGAGGCATTTTAGGCCTTTTGGAGGCTTTTTAGTGGGATTTTTTCGGTTTTCAAGGGAAATATGGTAGGAAAATGGACAAATGAGCCATGTAATGTGGTAAATGAGGTAGTGAACACTTTTTGGGTGTTAACAACATTTACAAATCAATACTTATAGTAATAATACTCTTATGAAAGGAAAAGATAACAATAGTGTCATAATAGCTTTTAGATACTGTAATCTAGTATTTGTCCTGGAAATCTCATAAGCATAAGTCTTTTATCTTGACAAATGCACTAATGAGAGTGGTTTAGATTCTAATTATTGTAACTTTTGTAATGTGTATTTATGCTAAAAAAAAAACATTTAGGTTAGACAAAGACCCATACCTAGAGCAAGAAAGCACTTAGAATATTCACCAAACTTTGAGGACTAACTAAAAAACATAGTTACTATTAACACTTGAATTTTCATGTTACTCTTACATGCGAATCTGTACAAGAGGGACAGGTACAAATGCTTTAGCTAACATAGCTAAGTAAGCCTCAAGGTACTCCGTAGGACCCCTTTCATCGTCATCCAAAACAACTGTCAGTACCTTGTCAAGAACACTTTATCACCAGATATATCAAGTTACAGCTATTTCAAGCAAAACATGTGTCGTAACCTTTTTAAAGGAAGTATGATGTGTCAATGTCATTAGAATGTTTTAGTTAAGAAAACTCAGTGATTAATTTATTTTCAGTATTTGTGACTTCAGTGATAGTGCTGCTTTATTTAAGCATCTATTATTTCTGCAGATGCAGTTTTTAAACATTAAATGTTGTTTTAAAATTTTTTATTTTTATGAAACTATCGAGATGCTACATGTGGTATCAAAGCTCATGTTCAAACTCTTGGCCTGAAAAGGTCCAATGAATACGCAACAAAAATTTTTATGATAGCAGAATTCTTTACTAAATTCAATTTAAATTATATTGTTTGTTATACAGAAAATTTGTTTTCTAAGTTACAGGTATGGAAGGATCAGCTAAACATATGGAGGACAGATTTCGACCAAATAGTCATAGCACGGGACAGCATTATGAAGAAGAATTCCATGGCGAGTTGAATGACAATTCATCATAATTGTTATGTGCATGGATTTAAAAGCAGAAATCAGATCTGTAAAATAAGACAATGACAAAATTATGAAGGCACAAGAAGAATTGAACCAAGTACTATTCGATTAGTGCCCAGCTGATGAACAGGATAGAGGGATTGAAAATACCTCCAAGATTGAAGACTTACCTCATGGGAATAAAAGTAAGAAAGTGAAAACTCATGATGGAAACAGCAGTTAAACATCATCAGGAGATGCTATTGAGATACGTAGAAGGAAGCGTAATTACTCAAGTGATAGCAGCAAAGGAGATTAAAGAACAAAAAGGAAAAGCCATAAAGAGTATGAGCAGACTTCTGGGGAGTTCAAAAATATCAAACCCCCAACTTTCAATGGTGAAACTGAGAAAGGAGAGAGAGCTGAAGCATGGTTGTCTGGTATGAAGAAATATTTTCAGATCTATAATTATTCAAAATCATTGAAATCAAAGATGGCAATATACAACTTGATGGGGAAGGCAGATATTGGTGGAAGGACATCAAAAGAGTGAAGGGAATCAAGGACAAGGATGTGAATTGGAGCACATTTAAATGATACTTCAAGAAGAAGTTCCTATCTAAACAATATTACGAAGAAAAATCAAAGGAATTTTATGATTTAAGACTAGGAACCATGAACATGAAAGAACTGAACAACAAATTTATGAATTTACTAAGGTATGTGCCATACCTAGTGGAGGAGAAACCAAAGATTCAGAGGTATCTAAGTTGTCTACCTTTCAACATCAAGGACAGAATAGAGTATGAAAATCCAAAGACCTTAGAAGAAGCTATGAGGAAAGCAACTTTCTGCTTTGATACAAACCGGAAGAGAGAAGGAATATCTAACTGGAAAAATCATAAATCCAACAATTTTGAGCTGAAAAAGAAAAAATTCAGGTTCCAAGGAAATTCTGGGTTTCAAAAGAAAAACTTTCCAAATCGGAATTTCTAAGGAAACGGTTCCAGAAATAATCAACAGCAGAATTTTATAGATCCTAAAAATACATCTAATGCTACTAGAACTAATGACCAAAAGGCACCTATAAAGTGTTTTGAGTGCCAAGGTACTCATTATGCTTCAGAATGCCCCAAAAAGAAGCGAACAGTCAACAATATTCACTCCATACAAGCTGGACCTACTGTGGGAGATTTGGCTAGAGACATGCCAAGTATTAATGCAGCTCTAGACCATAGACAAGATGAACATCAAGTCTCTATGGTAGAGATTGAAGATATGCTACAAAACCACCCAGTTTCTATTTTGAATGATCCAGGCAGTAGCTTGAGTTATATATCTCCTAATATAGTAGAACCTCTTAATTTGAAAATAGAAAAATTTAGTAAATCCTGGTTAGTTAGACTAGCAAAATGAACAAAAAGAAAAGTGTCTGATTTTTTTGAAAGTTGTGTTTTATTTATGAATCATTTAAAGACACAAACTAAGCTGAATGTTTTACCTTTAGGGTCCTATGACCTTTTAATTGGAATCGACTGGTTAGAATCACATCATGTTATTTGAATTGTTCTGAGAAACGTTTTACTTGGCTAAATGATAAAGGAGAAACAATAGAAGTAAAGGGTATTCCTAGAAAAACATCACTTAGATAGATTTCAAGATGTTTTTCTAGAAGAGATCCCTGGGTTACCCCTGAAGAGAGATCTAGATTTTACCATCGAAGTGATACCGGGTACAGTACCGAACTACAAAGCTCCATATAGGATGAATATACTGGAATTAAATGAGTTGAAATCACAGTTGAAGGAACTGGTTGACAAAAACTATATAAGACCCAGCGTGTGTCTTTGGGGATCACCTGTTATTTTTGTTAAGAAGAAGGATGGAACCTTAAGACTTTGCATAGATTATCGCCAACTGAATAAGATGACGATCAAGAACCGATATCCATTGTCCCGCATAGACAATATATTTGATTAGATGCGTGGAGTAACTATATTTTCAAAGATTTATTTAAGGTCAGGATATCATCAAGTTCATGTGAAGGATGAGGATATTTATAAGACAACCTTTAGAACTCGATATGGAGATTATGAATTCATAGTCATGCCATTTGGGTTAACTAATGCCCCAGTAGTATTTATGTGCTTAATGAACAATATTATGTACAAATACTTGGATAAGTTTGCCATTGTGTTCATAGATGACATTCTGGTATATTCTAAAAGTAAGGAAGAACACGACGAACATCTCCGTATTATTTTACAAGTTTTGAGAGATCATCAGCTATATGCTAAGTTTAGTAAGTGTGATTTTTACAAGGATAGGATTCAGTATTTAGGTAACATAATCTCTAAGGAATGGATATCAATTGATCTCGACAAGATAAAAGCCATTAATGAATGGTTGGTTCAAAAAGATGTGTCCGATGTACAGTCATTTATGGGAATTACGGGGTATTATAGAAATTTTATAGAAGGTTTTTCCAAGATTGCAAACCCCATAACCTCCCTATAGAAGAAAGGGAAGAAGTTTGTATGGGATCAAAAGTGTGCAGACAGTTCTAAAAGGTTGAAGGAATTACTAACTACATCACCTATTTTGATAATTGCAGATCCTAATAAATATTTTATGGTATGTACAGATGCATGTAATGACGGACTCGGTGGAGTCCTAACACAAGAAGGACATGCTGTTGCATATGAGTCTAGAAAGCTGAAAATACATGAGAAAAATTACTCTACTTATGATCTAGAATTATTAGCAGTAATACACGCCTTGAAAGTGTGGCGACACCATCTTATGGGCAGAAAGTTTACCTTGATGACAGATAACATGGGGCTGAAGTATTTACTAGATCAGACAAATCTGAATGCTAGACAGGCTAGATGGCTAACCTTTATAAGTGAATATGATTTTGAAATTAAGCATATAAAGAGTAAAGAGAACAAAGTTGCTGAAGCTTTAAGTCATAATACAAGGTTAAATTTTATTTCAGCCATTAGTACATACTCAACAGATTTAGAAAATCATATCTTTGAGGGGATTGGAATTGATGAAGAATACATAAAATTACATCAAAAGATAGCAGAAAAGAATTCTGAAAATTCTATGTTAGATTACAGATTAAAGGAAAATGGATTGTTGCTATACAAAAACAGACTATATGTACCCAACATACCAAAAGTGAAAATTCTGATTTTAGATGAGATACACAAAAGTCATTATTCTGGTCATCCACGTTATCAGAAAACCATCACCATGTTACGAAAAGAGTATTTTTGGCCTAGAATGAAAGATGAAGTAGCAGAATATATAGCTAAGTGTTTTGACTGTCAAAAGGTGAAGTTTGAACATCAGCATCCGACTGGACTACTACAGCCATTACCGATACCTAGCTGGAAATGGGAGATCATAAGCATAGATTTTATTACTGGACTACCCAAGAATAAAAAACAGAATGATTCCATTATAGTGGTAGTGGATAAACTCAGCAAGGCAGCACATTTTATACCAGTAAAAACTACTCATAAGGCTCCAGACATTGCAAAAATTTTTATGAAATAGATTTTTTGACTGCATGACATACCAAAAGTTATAATTTCAAACTGTGATTCTAAGTTTTCTAGGAAATTCTAGAGATATTTGTTTAAAGGGTTGAATACAACCTTAAACTTTAGCACAGCATTTCATCCACAAATGGATGGACAGACAGAAAGAGTGGATTAGATATTGGAAGACATGTTGCGGATGTATGTTAAGGATCAACCTAGTAAGTGGGAGGATTACTTGCATTTAGCAGAATTTGCATATAGCAACCATTATCATGCATCAACCAGGCTTAGCCCTTTTGAAATTCTTTATGGTAGGAAGTGTAATACACCAGTTTCTTGGAATGATCCAGTTAATAGAGTTATTTTAGGACCTGAATTGTTGAAGGAAATAAAACTAACTATGCAACAGGTAGAAAGAAATCTTAAAGCTACTCAAGATAGGCAGAAAAGTCAACCAAATCTTAAAAGGACTCAAAAAGAGTTCATAGTTTGTGAAAATGTTTTCATCAAGGTAAGATGAAAGAAGAGTTCATTAAAACTGAGAAGCTGTGCCAAGTTGGTGCCCAGGTATTATGGTCCTTTCGAAAGTTTGTCAAGGGTTGGACCCGTGGGATATCAACTAGCTTTGCCACCAAATCTAAAAATACATAATGTTTTTCATATATTAGTTTTAAAAAAATATGTACATGATGCTACTCATGTTATAAATTGGAATTATGTATAGGTTGAACAAGACGGTGATTTTTAGGTGTAACCAGACTGTATCCTCGAAAGGAGGGAAACTCTACTCTGGAATCGCACCATTGGGCAGGTAAAGGTGCAATGGAAGCACCTTAGCCCAGAAGAGGAAACCTAGGATTTGGAGAATAGTATGCAGGAAGCATACCCAACTTTGTTTCAGGAACACTTAGAGAGTAATTAAACAACATCGAGGACGATGTTGAGCCTTAAGGGTGGGTCTATGTCACCTACCCAAATTTTGAGAATATTTATTTTTATTTCAAAATACATTATGTTAAATTTTAATTAAAAAGTTTTGTAATTATGACCAAGTTTGGTCAAGGATGATTGTAATTACTGATTATTATTATTTAATAAATTAAAATAGGAGACAAATGCCCAAGGGAATTGTTAAAGGAGTGTTCACTGACCCACTAGGAGGAATGGAAGTTGTTAGAAGGCATGGGATAGATGGCAGCATTTTCACTTCACCACTAGCTGTTGGTTATGGGACAATTACCCCTAAATTTGTGGCATTATCCCCCAGGTGGATGGAAGAGAGCTGTTAGCTCATTAATGACTAGGTTAACCACTAAAAGGCCTAGGCAGCCTAGATAAGGCAATTCGAATTGGGCAAGCAGCTCCACAATATTTTCTGCAGAAATATTTCCTCAAGTGTATCAGGTGATCACTAAGAGATTCAAATAGGGAGGCTAGTGGTAGTGCATTGTGAGTCTGCTAATTATTCTAAGAAGGAAACTAGAGGTGCTGGTACAAGTCCCTTTGACTGTTAAGTCTTTACGACTGGATAATCTACATTGCTGCTCAAATTTGAGGACCTGAAGCTTCTACAAAGTCTTCTTCCTGGTGGTTCAGTTAACAGGCTCAAGGGTCCTAAGGAAAGAAATTTGGCTGCCTTCTGGAGTAGGTAGGGTGGAATAGGCTCCTTGGGTGGTTTGTTTCTCCTACAAATTTTCAGGTTCTACAGTTTTTGTTGTTATTTCAGTCAATTAAAATTTTACATTTATCAGTAAGTAGTACAGTAAAAAAATATATAGAAGGAATTGTTTTTACTTTCTAATCTAAGTATGTTTTCTAATTGAAACTAATTTAGTAGATGAAATGATTGATAAAAAGACTTCTCTGCATTTTTCCCCACTCTAGTTTCTGCATCGTACTCTATTACAAAGAAGTAGAACTAAATCAGATGAATTAATGGGCAGAATGCCATTTGAATGATTAGATAATTACTGTAACATTTATTTAAATTTCTGAAGTATAATTTAAGTATGGTTAATCACAAAATTTAGAACATCACAATATAAAGCAATTGTTTAAACTTTCCCTCCATTTAGTTACACAAGAAAGATATGTTATCTCTGCATGAAAATAGGTTTTCTATAATCACTAACCAGTGTTGACAGCTAACGTTATGCATTCTATTTCAAAAGTAGAGTGTTATAAATCCAATCTTTCAGGCTTTATTTATTCTACAAAATTTAAAAGTTGCGATAAATTCTTTATACAGAATAGTTACACATAAATCAATAGATAGATGATTTATAGATCGGAAATGATAATCATCATTTTATTGTATCATTCATTTCAGCATTCAAGTATTGTTTTCAATTTATTTTATCAACTACAGTACTGCAAACAAAGGAACGAAACCCTTATTCCCGTGTTAGCAGTTTAAACATTTATACCTAACCATAATAACTCCTTAGGTATCAGTTCTTCAAACGACTGATTAGTTTTTTTTATCGCTATCCCAAACTAGAAATTGAAATGATCCAAAATAAAGGGTTAATCCATTTTTGAGCAAGTTCACAGCTCTCGGCCAAGAATCAAAACAACATTTCCAAAACCATCTATAACCTGCATACATCACAGAAAAAATTTCAAACTATTTTAACTTTGGTTGAAATACTAGTTTAGTCCCATTTCACAACTCAAACATAAATATAAATATTTTAGCTTAGAACATATGTCTTCACAGAAACAAGTCATCCAAATGGCTTTAAACTTTCAGCAAACACTATACATTTCACACAACATCAACGAAGCAAAAATTATACATTGCTCAGAGACTTTTTTTGAGTTTAATATTGTTTTTCCATTCATTCACGGCAAGGGTAAATCCTTTGTAATTACTTTTCCAAAATAAGTTACATTTCAACCAATTTTTTTTTACAGTTAAACGTTGTCAATTAGAGCTTTTCAACAAGCCAGGGACCTTAGCTTTTGGTCACTTAAACTTTGGTTCCAAAGGTTACAAACACTAGGCAAACCCTTTCCTGAAACCTAAGTAGCAGACGTTTGTCAAACACAAAAACAATGGCCATACTGGGCCTAGGATATCTAGAAGCAAGTGAACCTTCGAGGCTAACCCAGTGGACGAGCAACATCTTTTCCTCTAAGCTCTCAAAACCCACCAACTTCATCCACGATTTCCTACCTGTCACAACATTAAGACAGAGGTTAAAACGAGAATGAAACCTCAAAGATAACCTTAAAACATAACAGTGTAGGCCAAGTTTTCAGGGTTGAAACTTTGCCTGTATTTTGTAACTCTAGGAGAGAGACGTCGGTGACATTCGGTGTTAGTACCATTTTGTTCATGTAGTGAAATAGGAGAAAAACTTCATTCCCGGACAGGAAAGAAACCCTAAAAAAAATCCATTAAAACATCATCGAAGTTTCCTAGTAGCCTGGCATTACATTTTACTTGACCTTGAGAACTAGCAGGTTCTTCCCCTAGGTTTTAAGTTCAAAAATAGGGAGAGAACCCTCCGGACTGCACTCTCCCAAACCCTAATACTCTTATGAAAAGAAAAGATAACAATAGTGTCCTAATAGCTTTTAGATACTGTAATCTAGTATTTATCTTGGAAATCTCATAAGCATAAGTCTTTTATCTTGATGAATGCACTAATGAGTGTGGTTTAGATTTTAATTATTGTAAATTTTGTAACGTGTATTTATGCTCAAAACAACACATCTAGGTTAGACAAAGACCCATACTTGAAGCAAGGAAGCACTTAGAATCTTCACCAAACCTTGAGGACTAACTGAAAAACATAGTTACTCTTAACACTTGAATTGTCATGTTACTCTTACGTACGAATTTGCGCAAGAGCGACAGGCACAAATGCTTTAGCTAACATAGCTAAGTAAGCCTCAAGGTACTCCGTAGGACCCCTTTCATCGTCATCCAAAACAACTGTCAGTACCTTGTCAAGAACACTTTATCGCAAGATATATCAAGTTATAGCTATTTCAAGCAAAACATGTGTCGTAACCTTTTTAAAGGAAGTATGATGTGTCACTGTCATTAAAATGTTTTAGTTAAGAAAACTCGGTGATTAATTTATTTTCAGTATTTGTGACTTCAGTAATAGTGCTTCTTTATTTAAGCATTTATTATTTCCGTAGATGTAGTTTTTAGACATTTAATGTTGTTTTAAAAATGTTAAATTTTTATGAAATTATCGGGATGTTACATTAGATGCCCCTTGTTCGTGGTAACTTAGCCAAAGGCAAACTTGCTAGTCAAGGAGGTTCCACCACTTTTCCAACAACAAAAAAAATGAACAAATAATGGATAGTATCCCATGTAGTGAAGCTATCAAAAACCCCAACCTTGACATCATTTCTGACAAAGTAAGTGAGATTAATTTTGAGCTAATTGTCAAGTGACAAGTAAAATAAGTAGGAGACAAACTTATAAGCTTTAGATTGTCAAGAAATCCTAACAAACAATTCAAAAGTTATTGGCATTTTTTCTCATGAGGATATATTGGATGGTGCAAACATGGAAGCTGAATTGCAGAAAAATTTTGAATGTAAAAGTAGTGGAAGCAATAAGTGATATTCATAAATGTCACACTTAACCCATGGACATAAGTAATACTCATAACTATCAGACTTAACCCCCCAAAATAAGTGATATTGCACCTAATACCATTGACACGCTAACTTATTAAGAAATTGATTCAATCTAACCTCTATGACCGTGGACACATAATGACAAAGACTCCATAGAAGTGGTCTTAAACCACTATGTTTTGTCAAAAATTATAGAGATGATCACATAGCGTCATCATAAACTCGTTAGAATGATCAACGATGACAAACATTTTTCTATAGTCACGAAAAGTAGCCAAAAAGAGTATTGGTGAGGGCCAATAAAAGATCGTCACTAGAAGAGTCACCAAAGAGAAAATTAGAAACAAACCTTTAACAACCTTCACCAAAAGTGTCATTGAAAATGGATTTGGTGACGAACCTTAAAGGACCATCTCAAAAGGAACTTATAATGACAATTTTTTAAGGACCATCATCATATGTGACATTGGTGATGACCCTTAAAGGTTTGTCACAGGCATGACCCTCAGTAATGACCTTTTTTATTGTAGTGTGGATCACATACAGAATACTAGAACAAATATGGGGCACATTTCCCATAGGTGGCTAAGGGCACATCTCCAAATCCTAGAGAAGCTCTAAGCTTACTCATACACAAAGATAGACTGTCAAAAGATATCAAAGTGGTGCGCCCTCCTTTTATATACTGAATAACTCCTTCTGCAACCCACCTAGCCAAATGTGCATTCATGAGTAAGATTAGAACTTGTTGCTTTCTGGAGCTTTTCTTTTATGCTTTATGCTTTACCTGCCTTACTGCTTTTACCCCAATTTATTGATTTTACTGCTTTATTCTACTTTTTCATTGATTTTATGCTTTAAGCCTGCTTTTCCTACTTTTACTGCTTTTCCTTCTTTTACTGCTTTATTTTTCTCTGTCTCTGTTTATCTTCTTTGCCACTACTTTTCTGCTTTGTACTGCTTTTAATGCTTTCCTGCCAGCTTTTGCTTGTTTTTTCTAGTTTCCTTTTTCTTTTGATTTGCTCTGCCTTCTTTCACTTTCATCTTTGGTGGAAAACTCATTGCTAACCTTATTTTCTTATGTGCCCTCATCCAACTCGTTAACTCATTTAATAATAATTAAATATCAAAACAATAATTACATCACCTCTAATTTAATTTATTAAAACAACTATAGGCTAAATTATTCCTTTGAATTTGATTGTCTAGGTAATTAACCAATGTTATCCCCCCTTATTAATTAATTCACTCATTTTCACTAGGATCCATGGGGATTTGATGAGTTATTGGCTTCTTCATGGTTCTAGCATAATTTGGAACATGACAGTAAATTATGGGATCCCACAGACCATAGTATCAAACTAGGATAGCAGGTTCTTAGGTACATTTTGGTCAATCCTATGGTCACAATTGGACACCAAGATCACCAAATCCAACTCCTTCCACCCCCAAACTGATGGATAGACAGAGTTCGTCAATAGGATAATTGTGCACATCTTGTGCATGTACAAATCCATGCATCCACGCAAATGGGATGAGAGCCTTCCTTATGTTCAACACAGCTACAACATATCCCTCCATAGCTCGATCGACCAAAACCCTTTTCAGGTGGGCCTCGGATTTCAACCATTGGGCCCCATAGATGTAGCATCACCCTTTGTGCCCACATAGGAAGAATCCTTCCATGCTCAATCGTAGACCAACAAATCCACCAAATTCATCGAACAAATTCAACACATTTTCCAATAGCTCCATGATGATTTATAGAAATCCAATGCTAAGTACAAGCAACACCATGATTAACACGGGGTTCCACACACGTTTTAGGTGAGAGACAATGTTTGGTTTCATTTGGAGAAAGAGTTCCCTACAAGACCCCATTGGAAGTTATGTCCACTTATCTATGGGCCTTATATCATGACCAAGGCTATGGGTGACAATGCTTTTGAATTAAGTATTCCCCCACTTCCTTGGCTTGCACCCAATATTCAATGGGGACCTCCATTGACCATATTTTCCCTCACTATTGGACACATTGAAGGTGGAAAAGAAATTGACACCTAATAAGATCAACCTTAAATACATGGAAAAAACTGATATTGATCAGATCATGGACACATAGTTAAAAGGCACTCTTCAATATAAGCTCCAAATATATCGGGTTGTCAAAGCATAGCAGCTCCTGTACCAACGCAAGTGGCTCACAAAGCATCAAGTTCATCAACAGTTTCCACATTTGATGGGGGCACTCAACGAAATGGATACGATTTATTCCTAATGGGGGAGGAATGATCCAGGTGGGAATCAGTGTCCACCCATCTAGTCCACTGGCTCAAAACATAGTTTTCCATCTTGGCAGTTTTTAATTGTTTTTTCAAATATTGAAATTCTAGGGTCGTTTTGAGGCCCTAAATGATGATTTTTTGGAACAATAGTGCCCAATAGTTAGGGTTTGGATATAAACTAGGTTGTTCAGAATGTCTACATCTTGTCCATACCTTTCTGTTGGACTACCAAGTTCCCCAAATGGAGATCAGATGCAAAAAGTATACTCCTAGGGAGTTGAGGTATACACTAACCACAATAGGGCCCACAAAATTTTTGGTGCTTCATCTTATGGGATTAGGTTTTGGGATATTTAGGATTTTCTCATTAATGCTTTATGTTAAAAGGAATTTTGGCCTCATTGTAACGTATCTTCTTACAAATGAGTGTAGTCGCCACATCTCTTCTTAGAGATCTGCTACCACCACTCTAGTTATTTTGTATTTTGCATTTTACATTTTGTTCTATTTCATTTATGGGTTAATAAATGAAATAGAAAAAACAAATAAAATTAGAAAAGAGA
Source organism: Larix kaempferi (assembly GCA_027924585.1). Taxonomy (NCBI): domain Eukaryota; kingdom Viridiplantae; phylum Streptophyta; class Pinopsida; order Pinales; family Pinaceae; genus Larix; species Larix kaempferi. The sequence goes on along the minus strand of BSBM01000767.1, from coordinate 28,468,558 downwards.
GATCAACTAACTTTAGCGTACTTGGTCTTGTTCAATTTATAGTTCAAATGGAGGGAGTTTAGGACCAACATAAACTAATAATTAGTTTTCAATCAACAGAAACTCAAGAGATACTTCTCGGACTACTAGGTCGAACAATTCGTGACTATTAATCCCCACTACGACTAAATCACTAGTCCTTAACTATAAATGTACCATGACTATTAAGCCCCACTCCGACTAAATCATTGGACCTGAATTAAATCATTGGACAATCAGTACTATTGTTGGACCTTGAAAGTATATTGGAGAGTTATGACACCTAAAACTACCTTGTTTATAGGACCCTACAAACCTTAACCTCTATTGCACAGGCCATGACATTCCTATGAAAAAAGTGTGTATGGATCCTATCTACACCCTTGCAAGGGACCTATCTCAATATCATGCTTGTTCTATGTTGATTAACATAGACAAATTTCCAGTAACCTTTTTTGCATACCTAAGGTTCAATGGTCCTCACTAGGGCCACAACCATGGAAGCCATGGTCAAGGATATGGACAACAAGATAACTAGGCTTGTATTAAAGAAATAATCCAATACCCCTATTCAAATCAGCCAACTTGATACTAGGTTTCAGACAATCCATTATAAGTTGGACACTTTCATAGAAAAATTGGGTACCATGATTAATGTTAAGGGGATTTAGCTAGAGTCGCCAGTAAAACTGGAGGGAGTTGAATCCTCCAATGGTGGTGGGTATCACAATGATTCACATTTCCCTAAAACTCAAAAGAACGTGTGGCACCACTATCCCAAGTGGATATGAACAAGTTTAATGGTTTTGACCCCACTAGTTGGGTTACCCAGATGGAAAAATACTTTTCCCTCCATGGAATTACTGGTGATATGATGAAACTTTGGGTGGGGGTATTACACTTGGATCATAAGAAATGGAAATGGTGGAAATACCATAAAAATCTTATGTCAACTACATTTCCTAGAGTTAGCTTTTGAAATCCATATGTGCTCATTTTGATAGAGAACACAATACTTGTGTAGGATAACCAAGTTACAGCAAATAGGCATAGTAACTGAATTTACAATTTCCTTTGATAAATTGTCCATCTGCATAGATGGCCTAGTCAATTCTTATATGGAATTTCTAATTGGTGGTCTCAAGGAAGATATTAGAGTAGAAATTATCATTCAACACCCAACTACTTGGTTGGATACCACCCAATGAGCTATAGAAGATAGGAAAATTATTTAGAAACATGCCAAAAGATCCTCTTTCATTTTACACACCCACACTGAAATGACCCATACTACAACCAACTCATGTTCTAAATTATTGAAAGTCCACAAATTATCCCCAACAAAAATGGTAAAATTCCAACGACTCAAACTTTGCTATAATTGTGATGAGAGGTATATTTCATAACACAAGTGTAAAGAACACAAATTATTTTAGATAGATGTGTCCTCACACAACTATTTGGAATACATACTAGAGGAATACACTCACAATCCTATAGTTGTAGATACAACCACTCCTCCAAATGAATACCCAACCCTAGATGTGTCTAAGGAAGAACCCCTAATTTCCCTCCATGGATTTGCCTGGTCTTTTTTCCCATTAAACCTTGAAAACGATTGGATACATTAAGCACAAAAAATGATTTTTTGTTTGACAATTGCAATACCAACAATTTTATTCATAGGTGTGTGGTTGTAGAACTGCGTTATTGTGTTTGTCCAATATTTAATTTTAAAATTCTGATCGCTAATGGTGGTTTGTTGAAATGTGGAAGGAAATGTGAAAATGTGTGAATTTGACTGGGGGATTATGAACTCAAAACTTGTATGTTCATCATCGACATGGGTGATTGTGATGTTGTCTTCAGGGAGTACTAGTTACACACTTTGGGCCTCCTCACTATGGATTTTAAGGATCTACACATGAGTTTCACTACAAATGGCCCAACACATACATACCCTCAAAGGAATTTTATTGGCCTTTCTAGAGATTATCATCTCTCACCATATGGAAAATATATGGAAGAAAGGCCACTAAGGAATCATTTTTGAATTTCATGCCATTCAATTCATGAACAAACCCACAGGATAAATTCAACTTAACCTACAGTTGGTTTTGACCAAACATCAATAGATCTTTGACACACCTCGTGGATTACCCCCCTTACATGGTGAGCATGATCATGGTATTCCCTTGATCCTTGGAGGCCTACACCCAAATTTGAATCCTTTTAGACACATGGTTACCTAAGAGAATGAAATTAAGAAGATTATTCAATAACTGCTAAAAGCGGCCACCATTGTCCTAGTAGTAGTTCTTATTCCTCATTGTCGTCATGATATTGAAGAAAGAAGGAAACTAGAACATTTTTCTTGATGTTCATGCTCTAAAATAATTGATTATCAAAGAAAAACTTTCCATCTTATTTATTGATGATCTTCTAGATGAGATTCATGGTGCCAATTTCTTTAATAAACTTGACTTCCATTTAGGATTCCATCAAATCCAAATGAAAGAGTTGGACATTCAAATATTTATTTTTGCACACACGAAGGCCATTATGAGTTCTTAGTAATGAAATTTAGACTTTGCAATTCCCCATATACATTTCATATCCTCATGAACAATGTTTTATGGCCATTCCTCAGTGATTTTGTGCTTGCCTTCATTGATGATATTCTTGTGTATAACAAAATTTGGGATGTCCATGTAATGAATGTCGATACAATGTACATTGCAAGTCCATTGAGACCACTAATTGTTCCTTAAACATTCAAAATTTGATTTTGGGGATTCAAAGGTAGAATACTTGAGTTAGCTTATCATTAGACAAGATGGGGTGCAAATGGACCCCAATAGAATTGAGGCAATGAAAGATTGGCCATGCCCTAAAACCTTGAATAGTTTATGATTTTTTGGACTTACTGGCTACTAGAGAGATTTTGTTTAATAAATATGGGAGAATTTTTGCTCCCTTAACATACTTACTCAATAAGAGTGTATTTGTATGGAACGGTGTAGCCGAGAAGGCCTTCTTATATTTAAAAGAGGCCATGTGTACCACACTAGTCTTTTCAGTGCCTCATTTTACTAAGATATTTTTCTTGGAATGTGATTATTCAAGCATAGGTATTGGTGTAGTTTTCATGCAACAAGGACGGCCTTTATGATTCACCAATAAACAATTGTGTGAAATAAACTTCCAACAAGTCCTTTACCTATTAGCAAGCAATTCATGTAGTCAATACTTAGTAACCATATTTCATTGGGAGGCACTTCCAAATCAAGACAAATCATCATAGTTTGAAGTATTTTTTGGAACAATGGTTGTACTCTCTAGAAAAAAAGAAGTGGGTTACTAAGATTCTTGGGTATGATTATGAAATTCTTTATAAAAGGGGAAAATACAATGTTGTGATAGATGCATTGTCAAGGAAATATGAGGAAGATGTATCTCTCTTTTCTTTATCTTCACCAATACCCAAGTGGTTAATAGAGGCATGACATAAGTGGTTGACGAATGACAAGGTGTCTCAACTCATGAAAAGTCTTCAGGAAGACCCAAATTCTCGCAATGGATACACTTGGGACAAAGATACATTAGGGTATAAATCTCACCTTTATTTTGTACTAAATTCAACTTTAAAACAAAAGATACTAGAATAATTGCATTCATCTACTATTGCAAGTCATTCAAGCTATCAGAAATCCTATGAATGCATTAGGTGATCTTTCTTTTGGTAGGGAATGAAAAATTGCATCCACATTTTTGTAACTGAATGTGACACTTGTTAAAGGATCAAGGGTGAGACAATGAAGACCCCAATAACATTGCAACCATTACCAACACCAAAAATTATTTGGACAAAACATTTGCATGGATTTTATTTCCGGTCTTTCGAAAGCATACAACAAATCGATTGTCATGGTGATGGTTGACAACTTTTCAAATATGCTCACTTATATACCCTCCAACACTTCTTTACACTAACAAAAGTTAACAATTCTTTTTGGATTATATTTTTGAGCTACATGGTATTCCTACCTCCATTGTGTCTAATAGGGATCCTAAATTCACTAGAAAATTTTGGCAATAGTTATTTACACTATAGGGAACCTAGTTGAACATGGGCGTAGCTTATCATCCCCAATAGGATATTTCACTTTCTAAGAAGTCATAGTACAATGTAAGGATATTTCGTTTGAATATTCTATGTGGGAATCATCCATCATTTTGCAACAATTTCCCCATCTCTAGCATTTAGAACACCATTGCTTTTAGAGGGGGAGGACATGTTAGGTTCCTAACCTAACTCCTTATGTAGATATATAGGACTATGGATTGATTCCATATCTATAAAAGAAGACCCATAAAATAAATGTATTATGAAAAGCAATACTCATAAGAAGGCTTATTCAAAAGTTCCACGTACAAGAAAATTCCATCTCTAGGAAGTATCTAGAAGGTTCCACCTACTAGAAAGTACATAGGAGGGTAGCCTTAGAATCTATATAAAGTAGAAGTAATGGAATGAGATTTATTGTGAAGTATTGCTATATTTGGTGCTTTACTCAATTGAAAGGGCCCTCACCTGAAGAGGCAAGTGAACATTTCTTTCTAGTTATCTTAATACAAGGGTATATTTCTCATATTTTGATCTTATTTATTTCTTGTATATGGTTTTGTACATTCATAATATCTATATACCTCGTGGTGTTTCAAGTTTAATGGTTAAGGAAGAATACAACAAGCCAACTTCCATTGTCTCAAATTGAGACACCACATTCACTGGAAAATTTAGGAAAGATCTCTTTAAACTTTATGGTACCTAATTGAACATGAGCATTGCATATCATCCTCTAGTAGACTATGAAGCAAAAGTGGTCAACAAGTGCTTAGAAAAGTATTTGCAATGCCTCTCTTCAAAAAAGCCACAGTAATGGGCACAATGGTTTTTTATTGTAGAAGGGTTGTACAATACCACTTATAATGGAGATACCAAAATGACACCATATGAAACTATCGATGGCTAAAAACCTTATCAGTGGCTTCATAATTAGTAGGTACTAACACTATTCATGTAGTGGACAACACACTTTAGACCGAAACTAATCAAGGAGGATCTAGGATCAATCAAAATTTAAAAGTATTCAATGTTGTTGAAAGTGGGGCCATCGCGAATGGCTCAACGAGAGATTTTTGTAGGTGTTCATTTGTCTCAAACGGGCTATAGACGGTCGAGATATCCGGCTCTAAAGTTTCGGCAAACCAGTGTTTTAAGGTGCAAATTGGCAAAATGGGTACCACGTGGCACCATTAGAAGGGTTCCACGTGGTCTTATGACAATGATGTGGCAGACCCATGTGGCGCCACGTGGAAATGTGGTGGACAGATGGTCGTATGAACTAATCTATGCTGGACACATTTCATTGTAAGCTTGCACAGTTGACATGCCATTGGAGTGATGTGGACTTATCATATCATGACACGTGGCAGTTCCGATTTAACCATTTACAATTGTCTTCAACAAAAATATTATGTGGTTGCGCTTCGGGTTGAACCCGCAATCTCCATGAGCGTGGACAACGTATATTATATTATATATAACCGTGCGCCAAGTAATGCAGGAACTTTGTTTAGTCTTTTTAAACAAATATTTGGTTGGCGCTTTGCCAAATATAGATGTATTATGCCATGTCACTAGTACACAGGTTGGCAGTGCTTTTATATTAGCGGTGGTTGCAAAGAATTCACGCCATATTCGATGGTAAATTTTGGTGGCGCGTGATGTCTTTAGCCATGTATAACATATGGTTGTTATGTGAATTCAGGTTTTATGGCCAGCAAGACCATAAATGACATATGGTTGATAAGTGGACCATTAGCATGTTGTATATGCTAACAATATTTTAATTGTGGTTGATGGCATTTCAAAGGTATTTTTGGGACATGGCATATGCATTTTGTATGGTGGTTTTGTGACCATAGCATTCACTCTTAGTGCATTCTATTTGCATTGTGACTTGAAGATGAATTGTTATTGGTAAATAGCCACGTGTATTTTTTGATAGTAGATTTTTAAGATTCTAGAAGTCTTCCATTAATGCTATTTGGTGTCTTTGTAATGTTGAGATGTAAGTTGCCATGTTGTAAGAGGTTTTTTTAGCAACTCTTAAGTAAAGATGAGAGTGAGAGGCATTATGCCAGAGCCTTGTTGGCAACATTATGAGGGTGCAAATTATTTTGTACAAGGTCTGAGACCATAGTGTCTTAAACTACTTGTGCATTTGTTTTCATTGTAACTTGAAATGATTATCATCATGTTGTAATGGGCTTGTAGCCACTTATGTGTGAGAGGCCTTGTTTTCCTAAAGCCTTATTTGGCGACTTTGTAAACTTGACTGATTTTTCATAAGCTCTTTGGGACATGATGAGGCAAGTATGAACTTGCTTGAATTTTGTAGTCTTATGATCATGTGTGATTATTAGCTACAATCATGCACTGATGGAATTGTCAACGTTCGACATTCTCTGTCTGAAGAATAAAGGTTAAGTACTTGAAGGAGATTGTGGATTTTCAGAGACAAATGTTGTGTAGAAGAAGCAGCTACAAGTTTGCATATTGATACAGGTGTTGGCCTTTGGAATTCTTGGTCCGTAGAACAAAGGTGAAGGATCCTCAAGATAATGTGGTCTTACAAAGACATTGTTATGCAATCCATATAGTGAGTGGGTGGTAAAGACTTCTTGCAGGTGAAATCCATTTGTGATGTAATAATATTTTATGCATTTTATTCATCATATGAATGGACTTGTTTATAGTTGAAGTGAGCCCAGAGATGTAGCCAAAAGAGTCTGGTGAACTCCATTATCACATGTGTGTAAAATTGAATGTGTGATTTTGGTTGTTTCTCTCACATGGTTGATTTCGTTCAAAGATGCACAATAATAATTGCTCATGTTCACATGCATATAATTGTCAGTAAAACGTCCTTATCGAATATTTTTGTTTGAGAAGTTCTCGCAGAAATATCAGATAAAAACAACCATTCTCTGCACTCTTTTTCTTCACTTTCAACCCTATAAACAAACATCACTCAAAAATAAAATTCCCTATAAATTAGAACTAAAGTTCTATGGTCCCTAGAAGCTCATGTCTATTATGTTGGACAAGCAATTAACAAGCTAGTTCTTCCATTCTTCTCGAAGATTCATTTGACCTTTCATGTCTCTTGTCTAAAGAAGGTAGTGGGATCAAATTGCAAAGTGAAAACCAACTTACTGAAACTTGATGAAAATGCCTCTTTTTGGCTACATCCAAGAGTACTATTAGGTATTAGAGAACATCAATTATGTAAGTGTACAATCCTAGAAGTATTGATTCAGTGGAAATATATGTAGCGAGAAGATGCCACATGGAAACGAATAGTGATTTTTAGGAATTCTCTCATCTCCAACCTTGAGGACAATGCTTCCTTTGAAGGATATCCTCAAGCTACTTTAGGATACCTAAGAGTCAGTAAAATAATGCATGCAACCATATTTTTTGAATAAGGTCAACTAGATAGTAGTGGATAATACTAATTAATGTAAAATGGTCATCTTTATTAATTAATGGTCATCCACAAGCAGTCATATTTTGTCTATGAAGAGCCTATTTAAAGAGCTAGATGCTAATAATTGTTTATTGTTGTATTTGAAGATATGCTCATGTGAAATTTAGCCCCATCATAAGAAGTTTCTTTAGTTTTTTACATTATAATATTATGTTTGATTGAGCTTTAGGTTTAATGTTTAAGGAGCACAAGGAATAATACACAAATCATACAGAACATAAACATATATGCTATCCTCTATAAAAAAATTCTCAAAATTATATATATATATATATATGAAAAGCATTTAATTTTATATATTTTATTTTGTATTCAAAATAAAAATTCGTTACATAAATATATCAAAATATCTTTTACAAATATATCAATTTTAAAAATTTAATAAAACTCCAATAATAAAATATTTAATAATAGCTTATATTTATCTTTACATAATAATAATAAATTATATATATATATATATATAATTTATTATGTGTATATATATATATATATACACATAATAAATTATATATATATATATATATATATATATATATATATATATACACACACACACACACACACACACACTTGTGTATAAAATATTTGCAAGTTTTTATGTCTCAGGGTTTACTGACCATATATTATCCTTTAAAATTATTCCCTTCAAACATTTCAACCCACCAGCTAATAATGCTAGTTGCATTACATTTTTTACTCGGTCAAAGGGATTGGCTCCCTCTTCTTATCTTAGTCACCCGACTCATGCCTCTCTTTCACCCTTCTAGTGGAACAATTAAGTGAGCGCTCCTACAATAGCTGGTCAATTATCTCTGTATCAGTGTACACATATCCCCCTGTATGCATGGGATATATACAATTATGTTTAAAATATTTGCAAGTTCTTATGTATGTTTTTAAGCTCATCATTAAGAAACTTTTCATATGACTGTCCCAAGAAACATAAATAAATATCATATCTTAATATATATATATTTTCCATTTGATCATTATTATCTATATATCCACTGCGGTGAAGTTATCAAAAATTTAATTCTTCATTTATCACTAGCAATTGCTCCATAAGGTGCAAAGGAACGTCAAAAGGAAAAATAAAAATAAAAATAAAATAGTTGAAAATTTGGGTGGTCCATTTAATGCCTAAATTCCAAGACAAATGTTTCATTATCAAAGATGCAAGGTACAACATTTTGCTTAAATCAAGAAAATGGTAAAATGTTGATGCAAATAGAGGTAATAGCATAAATTGTGCACCAAGCAAAAAGAGATAATGCACTTAATTATCTTCACTTGCTATTATTTAGTCTTGCACCTAGCTTCTCTCTAATGTGGTCATTGTCGTCATAGATATAAAGAAGATCATGAAATGTCCAATCCTCAAAAATAAAAACATCTCTCAAATCTAATAAAAATAAGATCATTATGAAGATTGTATACAAAATATTAGAGTCCTCAATATACACGTGTGTCTAATAAAACAAGAAAACATTGTTCCAAACAACCAGAGTAAGACAAAGATTAATATGCCTTAAAAGAACCATTTGACAAGAGCATATGTTCTTGATGTTCTTCATAGTAAAGATGTATCTCCACTTGTCCAATAGCTCTATTGGACAACCTATATACAAAAATGGTACGTTACATTACTCCTATTATGATTTATTTTTGTTTGATGGCAATGTCTTCAAATCGAAGCACGGTTTTGAAATACCAGGTGTCAAATTGTAGATAGTAAAGAACAAAAAATGTTACCCTTGGTTGCGTTCGTTTTCTTTTCCCATGATGAAGAAATTTGTAATTCTTTTATAAAAATACATCCGCTCAACTGTAATTTTTTTGTAAAAAATACACTGCTCAACCAAATAGCTTAAATTGATGGTACTTGTTCAAACTCTATAAAGTTGGAAACAAAAATTTTCATACTGAAGAAAATAGCTTGAAATTTGTAAAAAAATTCATATTGAAGAAAATAGCTTGAAATTTGTAAAAAAAATCATATTGAAGAAAATAGCTTGAAATTTGAAAAGTTGTGTAGAACTGAAATTGAGTCTTTGTTTTTTTGTGAAATTTTGAAAAGCTTGAAACTAAATTTTATATTCCAAAATGAACATTGAACTGACTGTATTTGTTCTCGTTTTAAAGAAAAATTGGAAATCTCATAAAGAAAAGAGAAAATAATAGGCTAGAGTTTCTTGTTGGACATGATAGAACATGTACTCGAAGTGCTTGGCAGTTCCGATCACATTACCATCATCGACAACATGAAGAGGGTGGTTCCTGTGAGGCCTACTCTTGATCTTGGTCAGGCTTATATTCCTGAAAGCAAAGGCTGAAAGGACCTTGAACAACACAGATGTACCCTTATCTTGAGAAAACACAATGCTGGTCTTGAAGGGCTTGTCGGTTCTTGGAATGTTTTTCATGATGTTAGCTAAAGCCCATTCACTTTCCAATGGTTATTCTTTTGTTATCTTATATACGAAACTTCTCATTTATAGGTTGAGTAAGAGGATTTAAGCCTTTTCTTTGGGCGCTAACATCATCTCCTCACATCATGATATTAAGGTCAACAACAAACTGCATTGAGAAGGTTGAGATTTTGTATAAGGAACTGAGTATAAAAATAGGGCTCTCGATTCATAGTGCACCTTCGAGTCATTGAGAAAATAGACCAAATGAGCATTGTCCCATGCCACCTTCTATATTTGTGTCAAAAGGTACATAGAAACAGTTTCATAGACCAAGGAGTGAATTTTTCTGAATATAATAGCAGTCCTACCTGGAAGTGTAGATGGTTTATAGTTGCAAAAGATCCTTGACTATTGTATTGAAGACAAAAAGATGGGTTTCCATCCTCAGCAGCCAAATGCAGAGCTAACAGTAAGCTATCATGGTAAATGCATTGGGGAAAGCGATGTCATACTCTTGGAACGAGAAGCACATGCCCATATTTGATTGGAATCACCTGCAATATGACAAAGATGATCAATGAACATCATCTTTCAACATTTAAAATACATCAAGGTTCAAATAATGAATCTAAAAGTGCTTCCATCATTATTAATTTCTCTTACAAAGTTCAAACAATGACTCTAAAAGCGCTGCCATCATTATTAATTTCTTTTGCATCAATGGCAATCACAATTGAACTGTGCAATAAGGGGGCTTTTACAAATACTGAATTTTGGCTTCCTCACTTTCTTCAAAACGGAAGAGCACCTCTTCCTGGACTACTTTGGTGAAGTAGAATTTACTAGGGTCAAAGTCCTGCTGCACCTTGTCCACTTGAAATTCAGTGGGACGTTTCTTAGATGGCGCCCTTCATCCAGCTGAGCAATGAAACCATAATTACCATAACTATCAAAACATGTCCTTATAAATATCACCCTACGCAAATTGAAACATAGTTCATAATTTTTTCTTCAATGTTTTAAATCTAAAATTCCATGACGAAAAATTTTGAGAAAAAAATACCTCTATATCATAATCATCATTGTTTGGCAAGTCACCATAGCGCTCTCATGCATTTTTATGATTAAACCCCATACTTTCTCTAACTTTCCATGCACACCCAATATAGAGATCATGGTATGGTACACAATGACTATATGGATGTAGTCTGGTTGTGAATCTGCCCATTTAAAAACTCTGAATGCATCCTTCCCATCGTACTAAAGTCTACAGAGAAGTTTCTGCACCATGAAGGAATGAAACCACAATCATCCATTGTTGCCTTAGCTTATTCAATAGGGAGGCTATGGAAATCCTTGGCAATGGATAACACCTTGTTAAAGCCACTACCTTCATTACCGATTTCTCGGTATTCATCATTCTCAAGATTATATTCATCTCATGAATACACATCTGGAAAACCTAAGTCGATGGCCAAGGCTCATCTCTTTGAATCTTGTATGAATCTTGGCATTATTGAGTGCATGAAGCCTTTCATTTTGACTTGCATACTATCCTTATTGGCAGACTACTTATTTATTGGCAATTATTTTATGTAAACCACTGGGAATTTGGGAATTACCTTTTCTCAATGCTTGGCCCAACCAAAAATGCCATTGATCAAAGGAAAAAAAGATTAGTATCCTAAGTCAAATCATTATTAAACGGTTATGAATATCACTTATATCAAAATGTATGTACAATAACAATAAAAAAGAAACTATGGACCATGGAATACTAAGTAGTATAGAAACAATCACAATAATCAATTATACAAATATAGTTATGAATTCCACTGCTTAAAATACCATCCAGGGTGCACAATGTCTGTCATGGCCTCTGGATGCAAATGAAATATGGCATATTACTACTGAGTATTGTATTCATATTCATAAACCAAAGAACAAAGACATGAATTTACCAAAGCTACAGATTTATAAAGTGCATATAGTGAACAGAGGGACTATTCATGGTTAAGCCGATCCAAATTCTGTGTGAATATAAAATCCATTCATGTGGCTAAGAACAATTCATGATTAAGACGATACAAATTCTGTGTGAATATAAAATCCAATAGAAAGAAAATACCAGTAGTTATCAGAAAAAGCCCGTAAGATTTCAGTTGATCTTAATAATAAGAACACTTATTAAAAAATTGTATTTATAAACTAATGAAGCATGAATTAAACAAGGGCCACCAAGTGGCAATGTACTTTGACAAAAGGGCGTTTTGAAATTAAGTTATAGTTTTGAAGATGCTTAGAACATCACAAAGAGAGATGATCTCTACTTTGATCATTGGAATATTGATATACAAGAAAGCAACACCAACATAGGATATTAATTCACAAGTGTCTCATTGCCTTAGCAAGTAGGCATGTTCCTGCAATTAAATTCATTTATATATGTGTTTTTATTAAATTTATGTACTTATACATGCAGTTTACATATAGTTTACATAGTTGAAAACAAACATTTACCCAAAAAAATTTAAATAGATACAAAAATTATTTGAATAAAATTGCAATCTTATTCAAAAATCCTAAAATAATTACATTTATCCCTAGATACTACCACAAAATTCACAATCTCTTACACAATTGAGATAACAGAAAAAAATGTAAAGATTGTAATTATGTGTGACAGATTTCCCTAAAAATATACAAAATTAATGCACAGTTGGATGCTAATAGAATGGGTGACCATTTAAGATTGAGTAAGGATCTACAAAATCCATCTCAATTTGGTTTTAATGTCAAGAATCCATCTCAATTTGGTTTTAATATCAAGAATATCTTGAACATTTGTGTTGGTACAACAACTTTGGGCTTCTATTGCTTAGAAGGATGGACAATTTATTGCAAATTCAACTTAGAAGTTTTCATTCAAGATTTGCCCTGAAATATCTAACTAAAAAGAAATTCTATGGAAAATAGGCTACAAAGATTAATATAGAAAAACTATTTGGCTACCAAAGTACAAGGATATGATTAATCATAATGTGGAACAATGAAATGCAGTTGTACCTTCTCTTTGATCTGTCATATACTTAACAATTTGATATTTCTGCAAATAAAAACATGTTCAAATTATTCCAGAAAAGGACCAACAAATCAAATAAATTCCAAGAAATGCAAAAAAAAGGCTGAAATCAATGTCTCAATACCAAACCTGCAAGTGGCTTTTCACATGATATATTGTCAAGCCCTTGACATCCATAAGCTTTAAAACACATTTTGGAGTTGCTTCTAGATGTCAATAGGATTGTGCCACTTCATTTTCATTTTTTTATGGGTATGTTCCAAACAAATTATCCCACAGTGGAGAAGTTAGTTCAAATCCATGTGTTTGATCTTTGAAATGATGAGCCACATGATATCTCTGCATTTCAAAGGTAATCAGTCAGTCCTCAACCATGTGTTATATGAAATATTGCAATCTAGTTTTGACATAAAATATGGAATCTTCAAAAGGAAGCTTGCATATAAGCATAACAAGGGTTTTGACATAGAATTTGGATTTTGCAAAAGACAACTTGAATATAAGCATAACAAGTAGAGAAATTTTCAATTTATGAGCAAAATATTTGGAAGGTGTTTCAAAGGGAAGCTAGTAACTGGGTATGATTACAGACAATGTCAGCTATGATGGGGTATAATGCTCCTTCTCACAACCACTATAGCTAGACCAAATTGACAATGCAACTTATGATTTACTATGAGTACAATGAGAAATGTAAATGTAGGAGATGATACAAGCATATCTCCATCCATGGGATAATTGTGATGAAAACCATGAACAATGTAGGGTGATGCATTACCCCTGAAAATAAAGTGATGAATATTCATAGTGAATTTAAACTTCTCACAAGAAATCAAGCATACAGTCCACTGACCATTACAATAGGAGTGAAGCTGAAATATTCACGATAGAACATATATGCCAGTATCTAGAATCTCTGGTGTGGAAAAGAAAATGATGTATAAGATACTCTAATAGACTCCAATAGAAATCCCCTAAAAGCATGGTTGGTAGAATTGGTAGAATCCACCTTAGTGGATAAACTCTCTTTACAACACAGTATTCCATCTAGAGAGAAATGGGAATCGATATGGCAGAAATAGGGCACCACATATTCTTTGTCAAGAATTGAAACAAAGATGAGGTTGGCTATCATCAATTCAGGGAGAGAACCATCGATACAGTTTAGAGACTTCTTTAATAGAGAGCCCTTAATATAATTGCTTTAAGTGAATGATGATTGACAATCTTTGTTTATTTTTCATGAAGCTTACTCCTAGAAGGTTTATTTTGAATGAAGCTTACTCCTAGAAGGATAACATACCCTTTCCTAAGCAAGAGATATCTTCTAAGAAATATTTTACAGTATGTACTTGAAACACAACATTCCTCGAGAGTTGTGGGGTAGTCACAATTTCTTCTAAACTTCACTTGGGCCTTCCTAGAGGAGTTGGCTGAGGCAATGGCCTTCGGACGAGCTAAGTGCAAGGTAGGGGTATCAAGCCCTCCTAGAAGGTGACCCCTCAAAAGTACAATCTCTGTGGAGGATGCTACTTTAGGGATCTTATTTGGTAAAGTGTTTTATAGGCTTTTTTCTTCTATGGTTTGCAATCAGGAAACAGTGAGGTGAGCATTCTCAACATCTACATATCTAATAAGTTCAAAAATTTTCTTATTTGAAGTTCCTTATTTTAGTAAAGAGAAAAGAGCGATTGTCTCGAGACAATCTCAATTGAAGATCTTACTGTAGATCTTATTGTACAGAAATAGTGTAGATAAATCTTAAGTAAACTTTAGATAACTATCTGATTTGAAATAACTGTAGATAACTATCCAAGGGATAAGACTCCCTTCTCTTACCATAAAAGGTGCAAACTTACAATAGGAGAAAATAGAGGAGTTGGAGTACTCCAGTAGTAATGTTGTATCTTAGAATATCATGCATATGGATAACTCTGGCCTTTTTATTCACATAGCAAAATATTCTAACATTTCGTAAAAAAAGAAAAGCCCTCTCTCTTTGAGTACAAAAAAACTTATTTGTGGTAGAGGGTGGGCAGCTTTTTTCCTTCTGACTCTCTCTAACCTTTTGAATCTCCTTTCCCTTTCACTCTTTGATTTTCTTTGCAAATACAAGATTACATTTCTACACAAACAAGAGGAGAAAATACAAGATTAAAGCAATAATAGTCTAACATTTCTACACTATAATACAAGATTACAACCCACAAACAATAGGAGAAAATAGAGGAGTTGGAATACTCAAGTAGTAATGTTGTATCTTAGAATATTATGCATATGGCTAACTCTGGCCTTTTTATTCACATTGCAAAATAGTCTAACATTTTGTAAAGAAAGAAAATCCCTCTCTCTTTGAGTACAAAAAAACTTATTTATGGTAGAGGTTGGGTGGCTTTTGTCCTTCCGACGCTTTCTAAACTTTTGAATCTCCTTTCCCTTTCACTCTTTGATTTGCTTTGCAAAATGTACTTCTCTAATTAAGGACTTAAAAAAAAATTAATATTTTAGATCCTTTGTCTCTAGTGAGGCTTTCCCCTCAGCATTTGTCTTTCCCTTTATAACTTGTCAAAATAATTTGAAGGATAGAACATTTATAATTGTACAGTTTATTCCCATAAAGTGTAAATTTAGCAATAAGAGCAAATTTCCTTCTCATCAACCAATGCTAAGCTCAAACCCTTGGGCTTTAATTTTCTACACTATATGTGTGTAATCACACAGGCTATTATTCTCAAACTATGTATGGCAAGTATATTGTATAATAAATAAAAATATCAAAGCTTGGAGAGAGCTTTGAATTCCCTTTTCCAATTCTCACTTTAAATGGCCACATCCAAAAACAATTACATTTTTAGCTTCTAGACCATGCCAATGTTAACCTAGATTGAAGAAGATATGTATTGACAATTGTGAACAGAAAGAAACCTACGAAAACATTTCTTTCTATTTAAAAATGAAGGGTTCCATGATCACTAATTCACTCCTACCTTGTTAGAGTCGACGTTGTGAATGGAACCATCTGCATAACCTCCCACGATTATTTATCCACTGCAATGTCAACCAAATATAAAACTATCAGGCCAACTTTTCCAGTTAATGATTTCCTATATCCTCTGGCCCAAGGGCTTCTACATGAAGAGATTCCAATGGATCAAAATAGAAAAACTGCACAACAATATGGGAATTTTTATTACCAACATACAATCCTTGGAAATGGATGCTCAACTACCTTGGCTATATATAAAAAACTACATAATGAATGCACAATTCCATTATACAGAGTGTTCTTTAAATCTGTGTTGACGCTAAAGTTGTGCAAGAAAACAAATTGATTTGTTGTAACGAAACATATTTCAGATTTAAGATTGTAACTACTGTGTTGAACATGATAGAAATATAGCCATACCCAATGCCTAGGCTTGCTGCAAAATTTGGAAGCTATAAGAGGAGCGTTGGGTAAAGATCTGGGCTGTCAAATAGAGATCCTAAGGAAAGTTAGTGTTCTGAATGCTAGCCAATATATCATGGCTTGTGGAAAGAAGGGAAGATGAGTAGGAATATGCCTCAAAGATTTTCGCTTCAACTGTAGTGCTCTTTGATGCCCCCAAATCAATCAAGTAATTTTCTGTTGGAGTGAATGCAAATAGAGATTGAGCAACTTGAAAACCCAATATATAGAGAACAAGTTTCACCTTCCAAGAGAAGATGGGAAACATCCTCGCACCAACCATATTGTATAGCTCTTTTGTTGTCAATTTTTCCTTCTTTGCCCTGTTACCCTAGATCAGGAAACAAAAACCCTCCGGCCTATTGCTATAGATACAAAGTCTTAGGAGATGCCAATGGTTTTGGTAGGTTGAATTTCAAAGTTTATCCAATTTAAACAAGAGGCTCACAACTTCAAACCAATGTATGGGCAATATGGGCAACCAAAAACCCAGAAGAAAAGCCCCTTTATCAAACATTTTGCAGACAATATCCTAACGGGATTTCCATGAATGGAAATTTGTCTGTCGTCTGTGGATAAATTCCTTCCCTTGAGTTTGGCTAGAAAATCCTGAGGACAATCTTAATGTTGTTGCTGCAATAGCAGTGGAAACAGCCCAGGCCTTGGCATATCTTCATTTCTGCCTTAACCCGCCCGTTTTCCATGGAGATGTGAAATCTACCATATGGAACTTGTTCCTTGCATTCTGATACCGATAAATATTGATTTTATGAAGGTATCCAACAACCAAAAAGACGAGAATACCCAGGCTAAAGTTACCCACCTCTTATGCTCCTAGAAAATTGGTATGAATAGCCTTGATCGCCAACAGTGCCAAGAGGAGGTACTTCAAAAGTTCATGCCAAACAAAACAGTCGATTCAACATTAGTAGTATGTTAAGGACTTAACATCGATATAAAAATATGGGTTCAATCCAAACACTTACCTTGTATTTGCCAATTTTTTCCCATGCCAAGTTTTTCCCATAGCCATTGTATAACCGACCATTGCCTCATAATCGCTCAGCCCTGCATGTAATTTTTTAATTTATTGGCAATAAAGTGAGTAGGGCTACACACAGTGCAACAGACGCCAACCCCAGGGGTGGCGAGCATCTTGAATCATTCCATAGTAGAAGCTTGTGGCCGCGGGCACGGCCAAACGATTCCTCTACATGTTGCTGCGACGTTTTTGGCAAGCCCCTGCTAGCCATCTGCGCCAAGCTTGCTAGGATGCAACTTAAAAGTTTAGGGGTTGGTGCTAAATCCACTGGAAATAGAAATGATGAGATTAGAAGACTCATAGAAAGCCTTCTAAAGGTGAAGAAAAATAATTTGGTTCTCATAGGGGACAAAGAGCCCGAAGCTGTAATAAAACTTGTGCAGAGAATAGAAAAAGGTGAAACCCCAGCGCCGCTTTAGATCCTTCCTATTGAAACAAAGATATCTGCTTTCTGTTCCAGAAACATTCGATGCCGTGAATACTGTTGAGCCTTAGGGTTTGGTATCATCCTTAGGGTTTCGTATCAACCTTCGGAAGAATGGTGAAATGAATGGTAAATTCCCATATATGCAATAGAGATCCGTAGGTATATGCAACCGCACAAGCAACTATGGACACAAGAACGAAAACTTCTTTAGCAAGCAGCAATCCGACGTTGGCTTATCAAAATAGACGGATAAAAAAAAAACCGCGACAATACACATGGCAAGATTCCATTCATCCTATAGACGAGGAATCTTGCTACAGTACCAAGGATTGTCTTTCCCAGAAAGAACGCCTTCGGTGTAATTATATATACATTTTTATAACTGTGACAATAAACATAAATATATATATATATATATATATATCGATGGAGTTATCACAAATTTTAATTATTATGAATTAATCCTCATTTATCATTATATATACATTTAATATGGCTGTCAGAAGAAACATAAATAAATATCATAATATATATATTATCCACGCGACAATTATCATCCATATATCCATATCCTTGGAGTTATCACAAATTTAATTATTATGAATTAATCCTCATTTATCATTATATATTCATTTGGTACTTGGTTCTACTTGTCTAATTGTGAAGGAATCCAGCTGAGCCAAAGTAACTGAAATGACAATTTGGAGTGCTCAAATCACAATTTCGACAATATAGGTAGTTTTAAAATAGGGCATTTATCTAGGATAGGCAATTAAGATTGTTGAAATTGCAAAATTATTTTGACTAGTTTATGAAAAAATCGCCCAAGAAGTGAGACGTTTTAGTTATCTTTTATCCTACACGCTGAGGTATATATAATATTATATTAAAAGTTAGAATTTATGTACAAGTGTTGATAATTAGATATATAATATTAAAATATTTGAATATAATATACGGTATTTCGTTACACATCAAAATATAAGGTATCAAAATCAATGGTAACGAGCATATCACCCAAGTACTTATCTTCCACAAATGGCATGAGAAAGGAATATTACAGATTAAACTACGAATTAAATTAATTTAAAAAATGGTGATAGCCAGCAATATGATATATTAATGTAAAATGAGTATTTGATATTAATGTAAAATACATATTTGAAATTAGCCACTAGATTTTAGGACCAATGATGGTCCTTGAGGAGAAGTCTAAGGAGTATGTACGTGATGAGTGCGGCTTCAACCCTATCAACTAAACTTATGGATGCAATTGGCAGGAATTTAGGGCCAACAAGAAGTCAAGAGAGACTGCAACAACCTATTCGAGTTGGAGGCACTGTATTTGTAGTTGTAGTTGGGGAACAATAACTTAACTATAAAAAAAACTCAACTAATTCCACTAACTCTTGTTCTAAAGTGCAAATCCCGATTTCAACCTTCATGTACGAACCAAAACTATCAGTATTTGATTGAGAACCGTTGGGGTTGGGTGTTTTGTACTATAAATAATGTATGCAATGATTGAACACATGGTAACCAAGTAGGTTGTTATGGTTTGATTTTTATACTATTGTTGAACACATTTTGGATGCTCCAGCCCACTCCATGTCCATCCAATGGGTAGCACAAACTCCTTTTTTCTTTGCTTTCTTCCATTTTCCTTTTCTGCTTTACTTTTGCTTCCACCTTAGCCTTTTCTTCTTTTTTCTTACTTTTCTGACTTATCCTGCTTTTTTTGGACTTTCCTGCTTTTCTCATTTGATCGTGCTTTCTTCTTTTGTGTTGCTTTCTCCTTTATGTTGCTTTTCTGAATTATGCCATCTTTCTTTCCTTTTTCATGATTTTCTAGATTGGGATGCTTTCTACTAACTTCTTTTGCAAGCCATATCCAAGGTCAACCTCATCCACTAAGGAACACTTGTGGAGCATTATCCTCTTTTATTTATGATACAAATTTTAAATGGATGAAAAATAATTATTCCAAGTGCATAATAAAATTTAGGCAAAATTAATTCACACTCCTAATTAATTAAATGCCTAGAATTCAAAATTAACCCCTTAGTAAATGAAGTTGTCTCCTCAACCCAAGGGATTGGTTGTGTTAGGAACTTGGTCCAATGATCACTATTGAGGGGACATGACACTTTTACAGTACATATGATGCAACCAAAAATAGTTTTCACTTTTATTTTTATTTGTGTGCTTCTTCTAAATTCTCGTACCTTGTCTCATTTAAAATACAAGATCTGGTTTTTCTAAGGAGGGAAATTGGCCTTTATATTTTAGGACCAATGATGGTCCCTAGTCAGTGATGAGAAGTCTAAGATGTGCCTATGTGGTGAGTGTTGCTTCAACCATATCAATAACTAAAAAGGATTTAATTTGGATCAACTACTTTATTATCTTTATCACTAATAGATGCCATTTTGCAACTATGCTCATGGAACTTTAACCATATTGCTCTCACTTTGTAACCTCTCTTATCTGTAAATTTAGCGTACTTGGTCTCGTTCAATTAGTGCAAATAGAGGGTGTTTAGGACCATCAAAAACTAATAATTAGTTTCCAACCAACAAAAACTCGAGAGCTACTTCTCGGACTATTAGGTCGAACAATTCATGACTATTAAGACCCACTATGACTAAATCACTAGTCTTGAACTATAAATATACCATGACTATTAAGCCCCACTCTGACTAAATCATTAGACCTGAAGTAAATCACTGGACAATCAGTACTACTGTTGGACATTGTAAGTATATTGGAGAGCTATGACACCTAGAACTACCTAGTTTATAGGACCCTACAAACCTTAACCTCTATTGCACAGGCCATGAAATTCATATGAAAAGAGGGTGTATGGATCCTATCTACACCCTTGCAAGGTACCTATCTCAATATAATGAATGTTCTATGTTTATCGAAATAGACAACTTTCCAGTCATATTTTTTGCATACCAAAGGATTAATGGTCCTCACTATGGCCACAACCATGGAAGCCATGGTCAAGGAGATGGAGGACAAGATAACTAGGCTTGTATTAAAGATATCATCCAATATCACTATTCAAATCAGCGAACTTGATACTAGGTTTGAGACACTCCAATATACGTTGGACACTTTCATGGAAAACTTGGGTACCATGATTAAAGTTAAGGGGATTCAGCTAGAATCACTAGTAAAATTGGAGGGAGTTGAATCCTCCAATGGTGGTGGGTATCACAATGGTTCACATTTCCCTAAAACTCAAAATAACAAGTGGCACCACTATCCCAAGTGGACATGAACAATTTTAATGGTTTTGACCCCACTAGTTAGGTTACCCAGATGGAAGAATAATTTTCCCTCTATGGCATTACTCGTGATATGATGAAAATTTGGGTGGGGTTCTATACTTGGATCATAAGAAATGGAAATGGTGGCAATGCCATAAAAAAGGTTATGTCAACTACATTTCCTAGAGTTAGCTTTTGAAATCCATCTGTGCTCATTTTGATAGAGAACACAATACTTGTGTAGGCTAAAAAAGTTACACCAAATAGGCACAATAATTGAATTTACAATTTCCTTTGATAAATTGTCCATCTGCATAGAGGGCCTAGTCAATTCTTATATGGAATTTCTAATTGGTGGTCTCAAGGAAGAGATAAGAGCAGAAATTATCATTCAACACCCAACTACTTGGTTGGACGCCACCCAATGAGCTCTAGAATATAGGACAATTATTTAGAAACATGCCAATTATTGAAGCTAAAGGACATCAAAAGATGGAACACAATTTGTATGGACCATATCAAATTGTATAATGCATTACATAAGTGGCTTACAAATTATCCCCTCCATCCCACTCCAAGACCCGCCACAGGTTTGATGTGTCCTATTTGAAGAAGGTTGTGGGGGGGAATTGCCAATTTGAAACCACATTATTAGAACTTGATGAAGAACGATCGATTTCACTTTGACTAGAAGTAGTTTTGGAAACTAAAGAGCATTGCCTAGGTTATTTCACTTTCTAAGAAGTCATAGTCCAATGTAAGGATATTTCGTTTGAATATTCTATGTGGGAATTGACCATCATTTTGAAACAATTTCCCCATCTCTAGCCTTTAGAACAACATTGCTTTTAGAGGGGGAGGACATGTTAGGGTCCCACCCTAACTCCTTATGTAGATAGATAGGACTATGGATTGATTCCATCTCTTTTAAAGAAGACCGATAAAATAGATGTAGTATGGAAAGCTATAATTGCAAGAAGGCTTATTCAAAAGTTCCACGTACTAGAAAATTCCTTCTCTAGGAAGTATCTAGAAGGTTCCACCTACTAGAAAGTACATAGGAGGGTAGCCTTAGAATCTATATAAAGTAGAAGAAATGGAATGAGATTTCTTGTGAAGTATTGCTATATGTAGAGCTTTATTCAATTGAAAGGGCCCTCAACTTAAGAGGCAAGTGAACATTTCTTTCTAGTTATCCTAATACAAGTGTATATTTCTCATATTTTTATCTTGTTTATTTCTTGTATCTGGTTTTGTACATTCAAAATATCTATATACCTTGTGGTGTTTCAAGTTTAATGGTTAAGGAAGAAAACAAAAAGCCAACTTCCATTGTCTCAAATTGAGACACCGCATTCACTAGAAAATTTAGGCAAGATCTGTTTAAACTTTATGGCACCCAATTGAACATGCGTATTGCATATCATCCCCCAGTAGACTATGAAGCAAAAGTGGTCAACAAGTGCTTAGAAAACTATTTGCAATGCCTCTCTTCCAAAAAGGCACGGTAATGGGCACAATGGGCTTTGATTGTAGAAGGGTTGTATAGTACCACTTATAATGGAGTTACAAAAATGACATCATATGAAACTATCTATGGCTAAAAACCTTATCATTGGCTTCATAATTACTAGGTACTACCAATGTTCATGTAGTGGATAGCACACTTTAGATCGAAACTAATCAAGGAGGATCCAAGATCACTCAAAATTTAAAAGTATTGAATGTTGTTGAAAGTGGGACCATCGCGAGCGAATGGTTCAACGAGAGATTTCTGTAGAAGTTCGTTTGTCTCAAATGTACTCCATACGGTCGAGATATTCAGCTCGAAAGTTTCGGAAAACTAGTGTTTTAAGGTGCAAACTAGAAAAATGGGTACCACGTGGCACCACTAGAAGGGTGCCACGTGGTCTTATGGAAATGATGTGGCATCCCCATGTAGCGCCACGCAGAAGATTAAGGTGGAAACCAAATGATTGTATGGACTAATCTATGTTGAACACATTGCATTGTAAGCTTGCATAGTTGACACTCCATTGGAGTGATGTGGACTTATCAGATCATTACACGTGGCACTTCCGATCTAACCATTTACAATCGTCTTCAACAAAATTATTATGTGGTCGTCTTCACTGTTACGGTACTATATGCCGTGTAAATCCTTTGGGAAAGAATTTTATTTAAGTTAATGAGTTCATATGGCAGAAACAAAATGTGGGGTTTATGGCATATAGCCCATTATAACGTTGGTGCCAATTGGTAGAACGTTGGGGTTTACTCCACATTTGGTGGTGGCCCAAAAAAAACAACGTATATTATATTATATATAACCATATGCCAAGTAATGCAAAAACTTTGTGTAGTCATTTTGAACAAAGATTTGGTTGGCGCTTTGCCAAATATATATATGTATTATGCCATGTCACGAGTACACGGGTTGGCGGTGGTTTTATTTTAGCAGTGGTTGGAAAGACTTCATGCCATATTTGATGGTAAAGTTTGGTGGCGCGTGATGTATTTATCCATGTGTAACATATGGTTGTTATATGCATTGGCTGTTATAGCCAACAATACCATAAATGACATATGGTTGATAAAGTGGACCATTAGCATGTTTTATATGCTAACAATATTTTAATTGTGGTTGATGGCATTTCAAAGGCATTTTTGGGATCTGGGATACAAAATATGCATTTTGTATGGTGGTTTTGTGACCATAGCTTTCATTATTAGTGTGTTCTATTTGCATTGTGATTTGAAGATGAATTGTTTTTGGTAAATAGACATGTGTATTCTTTGAGAGTAGATATTTAAGATCCTAGAAGTTTTCCATTAATGCTCTTTGGTGTTTTTGTAATGTTGAGATGGAAGTTGTATTCATTGTAGTGACTTGAAAATGATTATCACCATGTTGTAATGGGCTTGTAGCCACTTATGTGTGAGAGGCATCGTTTTCCTAAAGTCTTCTTTGGCGACTTTGTATTTACTTGATCGATATTTCATCAACTCTTTAGGACATGATGAGGCAAGTATTAACTTGCTTGAATCCGGCAGTCTTGTGAATATGTGATTATCAACTACAATCATGCACTAATGGAATTGTCGGCCTTTGACATTCTCTGTCCGAAGAATAAAGGTTAAGTACTTGAAGGAGATTGTGCATTTTCAGAGACAAATGTTGCACAGAAGAAGTAGCTATAGATTTGCATATTGATATAGGTGTTGGCCTTTGGAATTCCTTTTCCGGAGAACACAAGTGAAGGATCCTCAAGAGAATGTGGTCTTATACAGACATTGTTATGCAATCCAAATAGTGAGTGGGTGGTAAAGACTTCTTGCAGGTGAAATCCATTTGTAATGTAATAAGCTTTTATGCATTTTATTCATCATATTAATGGATCTATTCGCAGTTGAAGCGAGCCCAGAGATGTAGCCAGAAGAGTCTGGTGAACTCCATTATCACATGTGTGTAAAATTGAATGTGTGATTTTGGTTGTTTCTCTCACGTGGTTGATTTTGTTTAAAGATGCAAAATCATAATTTCTCATGTTCATATGCATATAATTGTTAGTAAAAGGTCCTTATCGAATATTTTTGTTTGAGAAGTTCTCGCAGAAATATCGGATAAAAAACAACCATTCTCTGCACTATTTTTGCTCTCTTTCAACCATATAAACAAACATCACTCAAAAATAAAATTCCCAAGAAATTAGAACTAAAGTTCTATGGTCCCTAGAAGCTCATCTATTATGTTGGACAAGCATCTGACAAGCTAGTTCTTCCATCCTTCTCGAAGATTCATCTCACCTTTCATGTCTCTTGTCTAAAGAAGGTAGTGGGAACAAATTGCAAAGTGAAAACCAACTTACCAAAACTTGATGAAAATGCCTCTTTTTTGCTACATCCACCAATACTATTAGGTATTAGAGAACATCAATTATGTAAGTGTACAATCCTAGAAGTATTAATCCAATGGAAACATATGTAGTGAGAAGATGCCACATGGAAACCAATAGTGATTTTTAGGAATTCTCTCATCTCCAACCTTGAGGACAATGCTTCCTTTGAAGGATATCTTCGGGCTACTTTAGGCTACCTAAGAGTTAGTAAAATAATGCATGCAACCATATTTTTTGAATAAGGTCAACTAGATAGTAGTGGATAATATTAATTAATGTAAAATGGCCATCTTTATTAATTAATGGTCATCCACAAGAGTCATATTTTATCTATGAAGAGCCTATTTCAGGAGCTAGATGCTAATAATTGTTTATTGTTGTATTTGAAGCTATGCTCATGTGAAATTTTACCCATCATAAAAATTTTCTTTAGTTTTTTACATTATAATCTTATGTTTGATTGTGCTTTAAGTTTAATGTTTAAGGAGCACAAGGAATAATACACAAAACATACCGAACATAAACATATATGCTATCCTTTATGAAAAAATTATATATATATATATATAATCTTCATTTATCATTATATATACATTTAATATGATTGTAAAAAAAAAACATAAATAAATATCATAATTAATATATACATATATATTATCCGACCAACAGGAAGCCAAGAGAGAACCTATTCTAGTTGGAGGCACTGCAACAATAACTCAACTAACGCTTTCTAAAGCGCCAATCACGGTTTCAACCTTCATGTCCGAACCGTTGGGGAGTTTTGTGCTTAGTTTTGTACTATAAATAATGTATGCAACGACCTACCTATTCGACTTGTGATTGAGAACTGTACTTAGTGGAGGGAACAGCGCTCACGGTAACCAGGTAACCTTTGTTTCACAGCTTAGCTTATAAAATAAAATTCAAAGAATGCTCCATTGTTATATAGAACACATTTTGGATGCTCCAGCCCACTCCATGTCCATTATTAATGTATATATTTAACCCCCGTCCTCTTTCGACTCTTGTTTTACCTTGTTTTACCAATGTCCCTTTACTTTTGATCGGTGTAAGAAAGGTGCCTGGTATTTCTACCTTTCCCAACAGACTTTAAAAGCACTGTGATTGGATGGAAAGAGATAGAGCCCTAGATCCTCCATTTTAGACGTTATTATGCGCTATTCATTCTTATTTTTATCCACAGCTCTTTAGAAGCTGCTAGTTACCTTAGTCGCCCTATAACCATAGACCACAAGTCATAACCAGTAAGGCTCTCAGCTTTAGGCTGACTTGAAGGGCATAACTGTACATTCTGTGCTACAGAAGTCTTCTACAGAAGTCTGTGCATCGGGTCGAAGATAATTCATCCAACGCAATCTGCAGCTCTTCCCGCATCGAAGCAGACCTGGGCAGATGCAATAATTAGGGAAAGAGATGTCCAGCCACCTTCTCCGTGAGATTCGATGCGGGAAGAGCTGCCAGTAGAATTCCCTCTTGAAGGATCTGATGGCTAGACCCCAACCTTTTATACTACATAATCGTTGGTTGAGTTTAGATTGGACATACAGGTAAAAGGATTGATAAAGTTATCCACCAAGAAACCTTAGATCTGATCTCTGCGATCTCTAAAGTGTTCGCAGGGTGATCTCCCCGTTTTAACCTGATTTAGGTGTGTTATTTATGGCATATTGGAAAGATCCTTGTTTAACTGCAGGTTTTTCCGGTTGGAAGTGCTGTGTGCTGAGTTTTCCATTTAAGATACCGATCTCTATTGGATCTATCTTAGATAAGTCATTACAGTCTGGAATTTGATTTATGTTCACATTCTTTGTAAGTATGCTGCCTGGAATTCGTATGTTCCTTTTGAAGTTGTGTAATGCAGGTATGATAATTATGCCAGTGTAAATTGCTAGCATCGATCTGATCTCAGCATAGCGTTTAAATCCCTGTATGTTTCTTTTGTTAAGCATATCGATATCCGATTTGTACTCTGCAGCATGAAATCCTGTATTACATCCTTTTAAAGTATGTTGAAGTGTCTATCGGTCGAATGCTTGATTTTTCTGCTTGGTTTGGTTAGAATAACAGAGCAGTCTAACGTTGAATTTTAAAAGTTATAATGAGGGACGAGAGTGTATAATCCATTCCGTTTTTAAAGTATGGTTTGTACTGTAGAATCCCTAATCCTTCGTATCTCCTGTCCTGTCTACAGCATCTGTACAACACCTTATTCACCACTCCGTCCTTTACTGAATCCCCCTAGCCAGTTCTATAAATTTTTAATAGAACTTAGAATCCATCATGTTGTTTTCAATATACTTACATAGATCCAAAACCGATTTTCTACCTTGGCGTTCCACCTGATAGAAGGGGTATTCCCTCAGTCTGTTTACCGAGCCTAATTTAGTTAAGCTGTTCCCATAAGTCGATTGATCTAAGAGCAAGCTGCCATTGAACTTTTAGCGACAACGTTTAAGATTTGTAATTTTGTATTGTGGCTATAATCATTCCTTTGGACGAACCGAGGATCCTTTATTCTTTTTAAATATAAAAAAAAATTCGAGAGAAGGTGGCTGGACATCTCTTCCAAAGAAAACCCAACTGCTGGGTGGAGATGTCCGTCATGCGAAACCCTGAAAATCTCCTATATCTTAAATTAATGCTTACTTAAACGAACCATATTTTTTTTTTACACCACCCTCTTCTACCTGGTAATCAAGGCTATCCCAGCCCCCTGGTATTGTTTGAAATTTGAATTGGCAGGATGGTTCGCTTATTGAGCTTGCTTGCTCGCCGCCTAGCTGGGTGGGATTAATGAGATATCTGGCTGGTGAGCTTCCTGGATGGGGAGCTTAGGATGGAGCTAAAACAGCGATCTCATGGTTTTATCACGTGCAAACGATTAAAAGAACCAAGGTAGATTGAAAGAACGATTAAAAGAACCAAGGTAGATTAAAATAACCAAAACAATTTTTGAAAGTGAAGTCAAAAAAATAAATAAATTAATATGTATATTATTTATCCCTAGATTTGGTAGTTTAAAAATTACACCGGGAATGGGCTAAACTTTAGACTGAATGCATTTTTATTCGCCATTTTCATCTGAATCTGGTGAAGGGGAAATTGCTGAAACTACAATTTGGGTTGTTCGAATTGCAATTTTGGTAGATTACCATTGGTGCATCTAGATTATACAATTTTAGCAATCCAAAACTATCATTGAAGCAATTTCAGCTAGATTTTCATGAAAAAATTCTTGGTACAAACTGTCTAGAATTTAGCTTACTCTATTACACTGCCGCCATATTTAGTTGTCGTAGTCTGCAATTTTCGACATATAACCATGGATCAAAAATATTGCTGGGAAACATTGTTTCGAGCCAATGGGAAATTACAGCATTCCAGTGAATACAGCTGGTAAGGTAGACTCACAAGGAAGCTATTCGGCTGACACCCTACTCAGCACATCTGTACACTATCGATGACGTGACATATCTGCATTACCTTACCATAATATTAAAAATCTCTAAGCTAGTTTGCCCAAAATTTACATTTTTAAAGAGAAACTGCAAGATTAGAGGAGAAATTTTCAATTTTGTGGATACAAATCTACAATTTACAAATCCTCGTTTCTAGTTTGTACTCATCTCGATAATTTATGTTATTTGAGAGAGATTTCGATATGATTTATTCCTGAATTTTTGCTGTAGGAGGTGATACATATTAAACATAATGAAGCCAATGAACTTTGAGCAGGGATTGCAACAGTTGCCCAGTCGCAACGTCCCATGTACCCATATAACAGAGCAGCCCTTGGAGTGGTTGAATGACAATGATTGGTTGAAGGATTTGGAGTTTGATGATTTGATTGCTAATCCCAATATTGACAATGCATACAGTAATGATTTCTCAGTCTTATCAGACGACGAAGTAGCCAATGGTAATTTTAATATTGACGTCCCATTATTATCCGAAGCCTACCTCAATGAAATGGCAGAGATATTGGACGTTCCTATGGGAAACATAAATGGCCTTGATCATTCCTACAATTCATCAACTGGGTCCCAAGAGATTCCATCATTAAAGGTTTTGGGTCACTGCACAACTGAGTCCCAAGAGATTTCATCCTTCAATGTTTTGAGTCCCATGATGGAGCCTCTGCCATCAACATTCACCATGGATTTCAGTTCTCAACAAATCAAAGAAATTACTGACATGGATTGGTTGAAGGACAACCTCAATGAAATGGCAGAGATATTGGAGTATGTTCCTGTTGGAAACATAAATGGCCTTGATCATTCCTACAAGTCATCAACTCGGTCCCAAGAGGTTCCATCCTTAAATGTTTTCGGTCACTGCACAACTGAGTCCCAAGAGATTTCATCCTTCAATGTTTTGAGTCCCATGATGGAGCCTCTGCCATCAACATTCACTCCGGATTTCACTTCTGAACAAATCAAAGAAATGCATGCACCCAAACAAAAGAGAAGGATGGGTCAATCCTCCAGCTATTCTGATATAAAGAGGAGAAAGGTTCAATCTTCCAGCTATTCTGATATTACAAAGGTAGAGATGCAGTTAAATCCCATGGAGAAATCTTCAAAGATTACGTCCAATTTACAGCCATCACGGGAATCTGTACTTGGAATTCGTCCCAAAAGGCCTCGACGTCGAGACAATCACGGTCACATGGATGCCCATGAAATTGATAAGGTGTGTAATCTCTTACCTCAGTTTGCTTTCTTTGATGTAATTTGAAAGTTTATTATGATAATACTTAAGCATAAAAAATAAAGGATAATATTTGATAACTGAATTTTAGGGATAATGATACCAGAAAAACATAGATGTATTGAATGTGTTATCCTTATTTTGTTTTTTTATTTTTTTTTACAGGAAATATATAAAGAAGAAGGTTTCATGTTTCTTTTCAAAAAGAAGCTTAAACAGAGTGATGTCGGTCCTTTAAAAAGAATAGTGATTCCCACGGTAAGATGATATCATCAACAATAAAAGGAAGGTTGTAAGGTTGTTGTCAAATAATTGAATATTAACATGAGAATTAAACCTTTCAATCTGTTTTTGTATTTGTGCAGAAAGAAGCTGAATTCCATCTTCCTGCACTCACTGACCAAGACCCAGAAATAATGTCTATGTCAATGGTGGACATGGACAACTTACGAACATGGACCTTTAAATATAGGTATACTTGTTTTCATTTTATATGTTTCAAAAGGGTATTTAAAATTTCTTCAATTAAAAACTTCTCAAAATGATGTATTCTATAAGTTGAATTAAAGCAATTTGTTCATCGTGGCATAATTTCAGGTTTTGGAAAAACAACAAAGGTAAAGGTAGAATGTCCGTTTTAAAGGAAACCCGTATGTATATATATCTCATTGCACTGAATGGTT
The DNA here is from genome assembly GCA_027924585.1 of Larix kaempferi. Classification (NCBI taxonomy): domain Eukaryota; kingdom Viridiplantae; phylum Streptophyta; class Pinopsida; order Pinales; family Pinaceae; genus Larix; species Larix kaempferi. The sequence continues at coordinate 28,437,917 of BSBM01000767.1, read as the reverse complement.
GCCATATCTTAAACTTATTTTGATGCAAATTCATTAAAAATTAATAGAAGTTCACTAATATTTTTGTCCTCCTTCCATTCTCTAGGTTAACATAAATAAAAGTTAATTTATGGATGAATAAATATGGGTTGGTTTTTCAATAATCCTCACCATCACTGTCATTGTTAGACTCGACGGTATTTGAAGTATACCACCTATTAGATAAGGAATAAATAGGATGCTTTGTTAATTATGAATTTAGTTATGTGCTTTTACATTAAGAAAGTAAGGAATGAATAAATGGGTTAGTTTTCATCTCTCTCACATACCCACACATGCAATTCTCAATAAATTTATAACTTTATTAGTTTCTATAAATTTATAATCTATGTCTAATTTATAAATTGCTAAATATTTTTTTTTCACTTTCACAATACACATGAAGTGCTGGAGATTTTCGTTTTCCCAACTCTACATGAACATGAAGTCGCTTCTCTCATCAAAATAAATTTTCTCAATTGTTCTATCCCTACTGTGCATGACTTGATTTCCCCAGTTTAATAAATTGCAGGAGAATTTGTTAAAATGCATGCCCTTGTACTTGGAGATTTCATCATGGTTTACAAACACATTCTCAGTGGAAAATATGTGAGTGGGATTCAATGGGATAAGCTTGGTTTGAGAATTGTATGAATTCAATCGTTACATATATTGATTTTTATTGTTTGAAAACTAATGGAAGAAATAGTCCGTGGTATCTAATCATTTTGTGGGTCCATTTTTATTTGCAATTTCAGGTGATTAAAGCTAAGAAGCTCTCACATAACGAAAATGTTTTTGGAAATTCAAGTGATATAAATGTATTCAATGCAATGTTGGATGGCAAAGAGCAATCGACACATGATAAAGATTGCAATAATGGAAGTAGGGAGTCACACTCTCTATTCTCTAGTATAGGTGATGTGGCATTTAATGAAGCTAGCTCTAACGCCTCATTTTTGACCTTACTACCTCAACTATCATTATATGTTGCACTTTTATTATTGTAAGACTCCGTTAGTTTGATGAAACTGTGGACATATGGTTCATGTTTTGATATATATTCATGTGTTAATTATGTCTCTTACATGCAAATTACTAAATGATGGGTGCGTGGATACCAAGTTAAAAGTTAAAAATTATATGTTAAATGTATAAATGTGATACCAGAACAATGTGGATAAATGTGATATATGATATAGGATAAATGAGAAAAAGCCTTATCCATTTATTTGATAAATGTGAATAAATGGATAAGGCTTTTTCTATCTCATATATATATATATATATATATATATATATATATATATATATATATATATATATTCATAATTTTCATTTTCATATATATATATATATATATATATATATTAATTTACAAGTTACTTTATTATTCTCTCATATATATATTTTCATAATTTTTTTGAATAATTATTCATTATCATTAACTTGTAAAATTCACAACTTAAAGAATTTTTACATAAAAATGATTTGAGAAGATTTTGTATTACTATGTTTTTAATGCGAAATGTATTACTATTTTGTATGAAAAGTTATAAACGTATCTAGGAACTTCAATTTTTTTAATAACTAATTGATAAGAACATCTATTATGAACATATTTTTAGTATGTTTAGTGTTTTTTTTTATATTAATTCTTTATTTCTCTTTAAGATGTGTAAAATAAGAATGCAGATCTAATCTTAACTTCGGGGACCAAAAAGTGTAAACATCTCCTCAAAGCCCAACAAACTATCATGTGCATATATATATATATATATATATGACCAATAGATCTTTCATATATATATATATATATGACCAGTAGATCTTTCAACAGACCTGTCGCCATAATCATATGTCTTTTTCTCATAACTGTCACCCCATCAATTATATACCAACCGATACAAAATGTTCAAAATAACCCAAAGAGTTTATAGATCACTAGCTACACAGTAATCTACTTAACATCAAAAGAGCAGAAAAATCTGAAAAGATCCCTGTCCAACCAACTCTGAAGTGTGGTATTCATCCCACAGGATGACACCTTCCTTGCCATCATATGCATTCTTTGAAAGGAGATCCGCCATAGAGTTATGTTGACGATAAATGTGATTGAAGGAAATGTCATCAAATATCAAAAAAAATTCTTTGATTCTACAACACCATTGGGAAAGTGATACAATATTGATGCAATACTCACCATTCTCCCATTTTATAGTGACCCGTGAGTCACCAAAAACAGCCAAAGTAGGTAGCGCAAAGATACATGCAGTAGAAAGAATGCACCATAATACCAATAAATATTCGGATTTCATATTTGAACCATGCCCACAATTCATCCTCAATGAAAAATAATGGTCTTCATTGAGAAAGATGACACCACGTGCAACACATAAACCGTTGCTTGTCGCAAGATCAAAAAAAGCATAAGATCTGTTGGGTGGTGGACAAAAAGAACTAGGTTGACAAATCCAAACCAAATTCACTTCACTGCCATGAACAAAAATCACCATAATAATCTTGTTAAAGGTTTTCCATACTAAAGGAGACCGATCTTCAAAGATGGATAGATTTCTCGTGTACAATATTGCCCACGCAGTAACAGCAAGTAGATGAGGGATATCCTGGCACTGTCTGCACCACTGTAGGACACAACTTTCAAATGAACCCATGCCCCATTGTAGATTCAAATTATAGTGTGATAAAAGCAAACATCACAACTGTCTAGTGAATGTGCACTCCACAAAAATATGAGAGATGGATTTTGAACGACAGTGACAAAGAGTGCATCGGCTAGGGCCCAACCAACCTCTAATCATCAGGTTATCTCAAGTTTTGATTTCACCACGTAAATCTAACCACATGAAACATTGAATTTTGACAGGGATTTTCCATTTGTATAGTACCGTATACCACCACTTTGCAGGGAAGTGTGTTTTTCAATGAATGATGGATGTGTACGCAGTATCGGCAATCAAAATACTCGTGGCTTTGTTTCCAGCCCAGATCAATTCATCATCTCTAGTGCCAAGTCTACAACCAATGGAGTTTAATCGATTGATATAGGATTCCCATTCAATGAAATCATTATCATAGAAACCAAGTTCCAAAGCATTAAGCGAATAAGGCTGATCAATGCCACCATGCTTCTTTTTTATTTTATTGAGTAAAGCTCGTTCAAAGCAGTGTAGGATATGAAGAATAGAGCTAGAAAAAGTATAATCACCATCCAACCCTGCGATCGGATCAATACCCACCAGGATCTCATTACCCTTGCCAACCTTCCAAGTTAGATCAACAGCCATCCAATTATATATTTTTAAGAAGCTGGACCACATAGGGGAGGCACCAATGTACTTCTTTGCAAGGATCCTTATCCAATCAATCACTCGTCCTTTTATATATTTGACAGCAAGCACCCGACTCCACAAAGTAGGTCCAAAAAGACCACGCCATAAGCTTTTGAGTCTAAGAGCAGTGCTGAAAGCAGTGACGTTCTTAAAGCCCCGACCCCCACAATTGACTAGGAGTGCGAAATTCTCCCACCGAGTCATCACCAATTTATTGTTTTCCTGCCTTCTAGACCATAAAATGGAGATATTTATGTGCACTATTTTTTCATTTAAATCCCTATCCTTGTAATTCAAATCTCTTATTAAACTCAAATCCCAACCATTTGTGTCATTTATTTTGGACGTGATGTTAAATGAATTTAAAAATTTACATATCATCAAATTTTGTCATTTGTTTGTTTGTATGTGTCCTTCAACATTTATTTGACTGCTGTAGATCCCTTTTACAAAACACATGAAACATCTTTTCAACTTAGATTGTAATAATCTTCTCAATTTCGATCTACAATGTCAATCATTAATCCAATTTAATAAGGTTATCTTCCATGCAAGACTAACATTGTTAATGCAATAGCATAATTCTTTGTTCATAACATTATTTGGTGTTTAAGTATGTGTTTAAGCTAGTTTATTTTAATATTCACTATGTGAAGGTTTATAATTTAATTATTATTGTTTTAAAATTTTGATTTTTATTATTGTGTTGAGAATTCCTAAATACATAATAAAAAAATTAAAGTTAAAGATATTATAAATATGAAATGTTAATTTTTTTATTTTCTCATATATATTCTTTTCCATATTAAATTAGTTAATTATTTAAAACTAAACATATTTTTTGAAGGGAAGTTCTTTCAATTATGGAAGAAAATAAGTTTTTAGTTCTTTTTCTAAAACATTTTTTAAGCATTCTTATTGAAAATTAAGAAATACTTTTATTTGTTTATATAATGTAAAATATATAATATATATATGAGATGTTCAAAAATATTTTTTAATTTTGAAAAAGATAATTTATTTTCTAATATGTTGGATATAGAACTAGTTACTTATTTAAAAATATTAATCAACTATTTACCTTTTTCATCTTTCGATCTTATAGATGAAAACAAGTTTTTAGTTTTTTATTAAATGTTTTTTAATAATAATGATAATTGAAAAATAAGAAATTATTTCATTTTCATGGACATAGATTTCAATTTTTTTGAGAATAATATAGCATATAGAAGGTTATGTATTGAAGAAATTATTTCATTTTCATGGAGATAGACCTCAATTTTCTTCAAAAAAAAATAGCATCTAAAAGGTTTTGTATTTCCAATAGAGATTTTGTCTTTCTAGTTGATTGATTTTTAATCATCATCCCTTTAAGAGAATAGATTACCACAAATTTTTCTGCATTATTTTGAATTTGGAGGAGATACCGTATGTCGTCCCAATCTCTATTTGAATCTTTTAAAAATGTTGGAACCTAATCTATTAGGTTAGGTGGATCTAAAGAGTCATATCAGAAGTCTAAGAGACATATTGGGAATATAAAGCCAAGAGTCATCTCATAATATCAGTGGTTAAATTTGATGCATGTATGCACATTTTCCCTTTTTTAGCCGTCAAATACAGGTCATGTATATATATATATATAGTTTGAGTGCTACTTAAACTACTGACTAGAGTCCGAGTTATTGTGCTTAGGGTGGCTGGCTGGCTACTGATTGTTGGGTATCAATTAATGCGAAGTTGGAATTTGGATTTGGTAGATCAAGAGAGTTTATTGGAGCCTATCTTCTCTAGATCCATCAATTCTAAATTCCAATCTTCCATTTAAATCCTAAATCCCTAATTCATGAATCGTGATTAGTGAAATGTAATTGTACGACTGTAAGTCATTTGTCATTGACTCCTGCCTCCTCGTCGCATTGGCCTTCAACATCAGTAGGACAAAAAGAGTGGGAACTGGGAAGTGGAAGTGGAACACAGATTCTGGAGACCAGCGAGAATGGTAACCAACATAGCACACAAGCAACAGAGTTGAACCTTGGAAGGTTAATACATTTTGAAACTCATATATTTTACACTTGAATCATGATTATAAAACTAGTTATGCAACCAACCCAACCCAACCCAACCACTCTGAATCAAAGCAAAGGAATTTTCAATTTAGCAAATTGCTCGAGACAGATACATTCTCTTGCCCATGGAAACCCATTGGAAATATCGCGTAGGATAAAAGACAACCAAAATGCCCCGCTTTTCTGGTTATTTTGGGATAAAAACAGGTTAAATTTCTTAATGGAAATTGTTATTTTTCGCAATTTTGTAATTTCTGCAATCGAGATTGCCTATTCTAGACTAATTGACCAATTTTAAAACTACCCAGATCATCCAAATTGCGATCTGAGCTGCCAGATTCCTGCGATTCGGGGGCATTTTGGTTAGCCCTTATACAGCTCTCCTTCACGGTCATGATCATTAACAATCTTCTGTTTGCAGTGGTCAATGGGTGACTAACATGCCCTGCATCTTCAATGTCTTTGACTTGCGGCTTGAGAGTCGGGTTTCCTCCATTGAATGGGCATTACCATTTGTTGAAAGTTCGTGTAGGATGCATTGTTGTCTCATCTGCCAGATGAATTGGGGTTCCAGTGCATGTCCTATAGAATATTTTTCATTTTAAGCTTTAGAATGAATACACTTTACGCATTGGAGGCACCTAGGGCTAGGTGAATGAAATGGCAGAATCCAAAAGTTATAGTAGGAAAAGGGGCATCATTCCATTCATTTCCAACAGGGTCTAATACATCATTGCATATGCCCAACATTACTCAAGGCACAACAACATTACATCATAAGTTTAGAGCTCATAGATGGCATACATTTCAGAGTCTTATAACACAATAGTGAACAACCCAAAACCAATAATAAAAAACTACCAACAAGCTAATATCCAACAATAAACCATTTCATATTCCGGGGCCTTTACATATATACGCAAATGTGCCTGTAAGTGCCCCCGGTATCAATATCATGGAACCCTCGTCCAACAATGTCTGCTATAAGTTCCAACAAAATGGATTATGCACTGAGATATCTGGCTAATTACCGAAATGAGATACGATAAATAAAAGCTTATATGGGTGGAGGATGACTTGTTGGGATAACATAATTCTCATCCATTTTTACAGGCGGATTTGTAAAGTCATGTTGTTTGGAAGAGCTGAGACCCATATGAAAGATTTTCGAGAGCATCCGTGGAGGGTCCAATGCAATTGCTAATGTAAAATGTAAATCTTCACTTTAAATGCAAAGATTTAGGAACTTTCCGAAAATCGGCCCAAATATAATTGGGCATGTAAAATGAATGCATCAAAAACTACTTAAAAATCTAGAAGACTTAGGGATTTTATTGGAATGCAAGGATCTTGAAGCCATGCTTTCAAAGTCTTGAAGGAAACAACCAACAATCATGTTCTCAATATGTTCTCTTGAAGACGTACACAACCCCCTTTTCCAATTTCCTTTTCCTTTATTTTCCTTTGCTAGTTTCTTTTTAGACTTCCCAACCATTGTGGAATATCACACAATCTTGTATGTTTTTTCACAACTATGCCAGAACTTTAGTGATTTGGTTGAGGCTGGTTTCTTGCAACCAAAGAAGCCCTCTTTTGATTTTTTCTTGCATCATTATGTAAGAGTGACATAGGTGTAAGACAGACAGGCAGTTGATTGTAGTCAACTTGTCAGGCTAATTTTTTTTTGTGGTGAAGCGGATGCTATATATGCACTCAATGTAATTGAAAAGACATAGAGGTGGATTTTATGCAGACTTTAACAACAGCTATGCTACATTTCAAATTTCCAAGAATCCTCATCTAATTGTTAAAGAACATAGAACTACATATCTGAAAAGCATGGCAGATTGTTTTTGTAAGCTGTGAAGTCACATTCCTACCCAGGATTGGCTCATGTCAATGTTTATGCTCTGTTGATGTGTAAAATTCTGGATATTTGGTCTTCTCCTGAATATTGGCAACATCTTTTGAATCAAGAATTCCCTGCTTTACTAAGCAATATCATGCTTGGTTGAACTTAACTACTCTAATATTATTTATCTTGCTTCACTAATGAAACAAACTTTACAAGACATCATGTTTAAAGAAATTTTTATATTTATCTTAGGCTACTTTGTGCTCGGGATTTACTGTACAAACATTTTGGGATGTGGACGTGATCATCGTTTGCATTGAGTGAGACTCACATTGTGAAATATAGATACTGGCAAAGTCGTCATGAAACTGTTGAACCATCCAATAATGTGGATGTAAAAGGTTGGTCAATGAGGAATTTCAATAGCCTTGAATTCTCCACTTGTGGTCAGCCAGAACTGACCAAAACCTTTTGGATAGAACTTATCTCTAAGGTAATTCAGGGGTTCATATCACGGGATGCTAACGTGTAATACCCTGTCGTAAATAGCTTCTAAGCATCATTATTTATATTGCCAGCCTACATAACTATTTTTTTTGGGCCACCCAGCGTGTAATACCCTGTCCTAAATAGCATTTTTTATTTTTTTTGGCCACCCAGCGTGTAATAGCCTGTCCTAAATAGCATTTTCTAAGCATCATTTTTTATATTGCCAGAATATACAACAATTTTTTTGGTTACCCAGGTATTATTACAAATTATATGTAGAGCAGTCCTAGAAACAAAACCATAAAAAAAATTCACTGATGAGTAAGGGTGACCGTCAAATTTAACCCCTGGCTGGAAGCACTTCGAAAGCAAGCGTCCTCCTGCTCAAACAAAGCATTGAGCTCAGAAATTTTACCCCCCGCTGTTTTCCTGGGAAAGTTTCGATTATAATGCGTGTACAACGGCAGCTCATCAAATGAATTACAACTAATAATCGAATATTTCACAGTACAACAAAGTGCAGATTGCCTAAATGAACTCAAATTTCAATCCACATACAGCAAAACCATTCTTAGATTACATTCCATGAACAGTAGCAAAATACAAATACTTGAAATCTTGAAGTTCGTTAGAATCACTCTAGCGCTCAAATAAATCTGGCTTCTTATGAGGCCTCAACTACGGTCGGTGGAGGCACTTTAAAATTCAGTGACAATGGCATGATGAAAGTAAGTAGAAACAAGATAGTAATTGGGAATTGGATCCAAATAACAATGGCTTAACTACTGTCCTGAACGTCGATAGGAGTGCCAATGTTTACTGTTTCCTGACTTAAAAATTAATTATTGGGGCAGGAAATTAAATGTTAGTTCTCTGTAACTATGAAAAGAGAATATGCCTTTTCTTGTACATTTCTAACTATCAATTTCTTTCATTTCTTTGATTAACAGTATAGGGGAAGTCAGAGATCACGAAACCATGCCTGTTTTCTTTCCTTTCTTTGATCTCCTTTTCGTTGGTTGGCATGAGTGATCTCCTCCAGTTGGCATGAGGCTTCTTTAGACTACACCCATTGCAGAACAAATTAAAATAAGAATTCGGTCAACTGAATCTTGAACCAATTATGTATTTTCTTGTACATTTCTAACTATCAAGTCTAGATTGATCTCTTTATTTCTTTCCGTTCTTTTGCATTAACCATACCTGATGATCTCCATCTTGATCTCCGTCTCGTCGTCTGTTCTGTCCATCTGAGTTCTGTCGGCCATGATGCGATGCAGTAATTTCAGATCTTGAATACAGTGCGGTCTTCTTTATAACTCTGCATCTTGGCTCTGTCCATGATGCGTCGATGCAGTCATCTCACTACGGAAGATATATCGCAGGCCAAGAGCTCCCCCGCCATGATTGCCATCTGTGGGCAGAGACTTCCTAGGATTGCCATCTGTGGGCAGAGAGTTCCTGGAATGAGGAGATTATAATCGGGCCTTCTGAATTCTTAGAGTTGGATCTGTAGTCCGTTATCCGTTGGCTCTGAAGTGCATTCAAGAAAAAATGAGGCAAGAAAAAAATGCAGTCCGTTATCCATCTATTGCCCGTTACTTGCACACAGGCACGAACATTTGAACTCTGGAATAGTGACGGGAAAATTGAATGCCATCGGCCTAAAGCTCTTTAAATCGTTCCATATCTAAATTCCTCTTCTTCATCAGTCGCTTTTCCATTTCTTGCAGCTCTTCCCTGCGGTCATCTAACAGAGGCAAGACCTGCAAAAAGAATCAAAGACTACAAATCCTAAAACAAGAACAAGAAAGCTTCAGAGGATCACGATACTACGCTCCATTCCACCTACACCTGTGGCTGCTCTCGTCTGACTACGCTCCATTCCATCCATCGATAACAAACGTCTCATTGCTCATCTCACTACGTTGGAACTCCCGTAGTGAGACGCGTAGTGAGACGAGTTCAAGCATATCTTTTGCCGTTATAAATATGCTTTTGTAACTATATCTTGAAAAAAGCTAAAGATTCATGCTTCCTAAAATTTGAAAATATACTAAATATGGATAACCAAATATAACAGTAATCCTTATTGGCGTGTCATAACTGGCACTCAAATCTCTCTCTGTCGGTGACAATAATTTTTTTGGCGAGGCATAGTTTTATCTCTTTTTGTGATTTTTTTGGAATTTGGATGATCTGAGTCATCTTAAAATGGTTCAAAAACCAGAAAGCACAGTTCCATAACATAATTCCACAGTAAATAAAGTAGAACTATAATTTCACCAATTTTTATAACCAAATCTAGAAAACAAATCATTTTTATCCCATGCCATCTCGATTGAAAATTCTAAAAATAGATGAACCTGTCACCGCTGGTCCCACACGCCGTTTGAACTCAGTTCAAATCGTCAGTGTCAATTTCAATAAAGCTGAAGCCTTTCGATGACTACAATGATTAGGACTCAAGTTTCTAAAATCTCACAACAAATATATGGTTAATACTCTATCAAATTTTTTGATTAAATTGATCTATGATGATTTATTATATATAAATATATATACATGGAAAAGTATATAATAATAATAAATTTTATGTATAATATTTTATATTTTTAATTATTATTATTATTTTTAGTAAAAACAATTAATTTTAAAGTGTGAAACTGTAAAGGGATAAGTTATATAATTTTAGATTGTTAAATTAAATTGATGTATGACCATTTATGTTTCGGTATGTATATGTATGTGTAACAAGAGCTGCAAGCAGCAATGTGTATGGATATGTAAATGAGAATTGTATAGACATGTGCTAATGTAATATGTACAAAAGTGGTTCTTGCCATGTCCATAAATATATCTAGATGTCTCTGCAGTATATATGAATTGGAAAGCTAGTTAGTAGAAATATGCCATTGCAAGAACATGGAGCTAGGAAATCTTATTGACCTCCCAAGTTAGAGTGAGAATGTGGGCACCTAATAAGCATGAAATTACATTTGTGCCTTAGGCTTCTAAGCTCAAAATCAAGATAAAAAAAATTTATATTGTAGTTTGTAGAAAAATCAATCCCAAATAGCGAAAAAGTTGTATCAAAATGCTTGAACCTAACTTAGTATGCAGCTCTTGGAACAATATCAACATCAACCATTATCTGCATAAAGCACCTCGTGAGAATGTTGCTTGTATTTCAATAGAAAAGAAAAAGAGATTTCAACTATCCCAAGCTTCAATATTATAAAGGAGTATAAAAAAGTTGTCGAAGATTTACGAAATCTATATAACATTTCACGGCTTTCACGCTAGCTTATGCTGAACAATAACTGAAATAGTTTCTCTCATATCCTTGCCAAAGTCAAACAACACACATAAAGAAGAATTGTCTTCTAGCAAATGCATTTCAGTATGTTATCGTGATTTGACGAACAACAAAAACAATGAAAAATATTGCTTGTAGATTCGGATATAACCAAGAGCCTCAAATGCGATGGGTAAAGACGACGAGGACTCCATAATTTCTTTGGCAACAACCTTTATAATAAATATAAAGATCTCTTTTGACCTGGAAGCTGCCAATACTCTTTTTCTCATTTATTTTTTTTACATAAAGGATATTTCTATATAATAAGTATAGTGTGAATGTTTTGGATTTTGGAAAAAGACAAGGGAGATAGGAAGTCCCTCGGATGAAAATGGAGGCTACCTGTTTTGAACTAAACCCATGCTAAAGACATTTTGCAGCTCACTATCCCAAGTAGAAGGTGTGTGCCCCTGCCATGATTTTGGCTCTATGTCAATAAATTTTCAAAATGAATGGTGAGTGAAGGATGTGAAATTGGTTGAACAAAAACATATGTTCTCACTTGAAAATTAACAGCATCCCCAAACATTTATGCAGAGCCTAGTCTTTGTAGTGATGTTGTAGTATCTTGTGTAGGCACATCCAATCCACTACATGCTCCTGCTTGCAACAAAGCTTGTTGTTTCTGTAGCATTTGGTGAAAGTGAAAATAGGGTGCCAGATTTGAAGATGTTCCTTCCAAAGAGGAAAAGTTTCCAAGAGTAGGAACAGGCATCATCATTTGTGCACAGTCCTCAAATGGCCACTTCAACATTTGCCTAAAATTGTACATAGAAGCAAAGAAAAAATTCAAGATACTCTCGTAACTTACCTCTCTTGCAAAAAAATTGTCGATGTTGAACTCCAAGATGGGATTCACGGCTGCCAGTTTCATTGATAAGAATTGATATGAAAGAGAATTGCCTCTCTTGCAAAAAATTTGTCGATGTTGAACTCCAAGATGGGATCCATGGCTGCCAGTTTCATTGATAAAAACTGATATGAAATAGAATATCATGAGGTTAGATGATAAATAAATGCTAGAATTCGAGGCAAAAATCATGAACTAGCACTTTTAAAGTGATGTTTGAGATATCAATGCTAGGCAATTTTGTATGCTTACTTCTACTTTCCGTTGAAGAGATTGAACGTAGTTGATGATTTCATCCAGCATGACTGCTCTACCTGTAACCTAAATATAGAAAAGATTAAAGGGCATGTTAACAAGTCAGGCTACTAAATATTATGTCTTTTTTTCCTTGTATGTCATTTTTTCGCAAGGAAAGAGTACCAGTGGCAGTTGAATAAAATGTGTGGATCAATTCAAGAAGAGGGTTAATAATATTTACTTTATTACACTCGGGAACCAAATCCTGCAAATATTTCATGCGTGCACTAATTTTCTCTCTTCGAACCTGGAGGTACGAAAATGGAAATCTTAGAAAAATCCTTCACATTTCTTTACTACCAACAGAAATTTCAAGCAACTAACAGAATGGCAGGTATTCTCATCCTATTGATCACTTGAGCCCTGCATAACTGCAGGTTATATGAGAAAATAGAAGAGCTTACTCTCTCTGCTAAGCTATGGTTGCCCGTTGCTTGACCTCGCCGAGCTCTAATATGAATGTAGTCTTGCTTCTGGCTCTTTAAAGGATTTGGATTTTCTCTCGTAGATTTTGGCCTAGAATCTACTGAATGATCATTATTACTCTGCTATGTTTTTTCCATTACCTCCTCTTTCTCCTTGGCTCCGAAATGGAAAGCTTTGCTTCGATTTTCCTTGGACCCTTCAGATTCCGCCACCTGGAATCAATTTCACTAGACGCGTTAAGGTTTCAGAGCCAAAATAGAATGGACTTCGAATGTAAAAAAGGTAAAATGTTATGGCAATCGAACTCTTCAAGAATTCAAGTTAATCACAAAAATGCAAATTCCTCAAAATGCTCAACCTTTTGACTTGAAAACAGTTTTATGAATTCTATTTTCAAAATGTAGTTGCCTAAAATAGATACAAATCTTCACTACAGTAAATCTTGGGAAAGATAAACCTTCATTCTATCCCAATCTTGGCCAAAATCCTTCAAAATGCACATCTATCACAATATTTTCTAAGGCTCTTAGTGATAATAATTTTAAAAACAATATTAAAAATAGAAAAGATAGGAGCAAAACTATATATGAAGAAGAGCATAATTCATAAAAGAACAGTTGAATGAATCGTTGTTCCTCTCAATATTTCTTCCAGAAATTATTTTTTCTTAAAAAAAATGGGATATTTATAGTATTTCCTCAAATTTATCCAAATATATGCAATATTTACAACAATAAACTTCATACGAACGTAATTTATATAAAAACTAAATTAGCATACCCTGTAGTTTTGAGCACTTGTCCTGCGGCTTTTCTTCTTCTTTACGGCATTGTTATTTGAAGTCTTGGCGTCCCCTGCAGATGACTTTCTAGAGAGGGAAGATTCTTCAGCCAGGTACTGACGATTTCTTAGTTTCAGCTGCTGCATTTTCGACAGTCAGAGGGTAGCTCGCCGTTCTACGAAATGCCTTCCTGCTTTCGGAATTGTCAAAATAGCCCACTTGCGTTTATTTTCCCTTTGACAACTGAAACCAAAGCCAGCACACCAAAAAATACGAGCGTCGGCGATAATTAGCTGGTTCATCGACTTGCTCTTGCTATGCTCTCAACACAACCAGGCGACGATGAAATGCGTGTCCAACAAACACCATTCCTTGGGAATGAAGAAGGGCCTGCCTGTTAGCGTGCTAACCACGATTTTGATTCCAGTAAAGGGACATGATGGCACTGAGCAGAGGACGGCACGGACTAGGGACATGCGGTTGATTGCAGGCATATGGCTTCAAAGCCCCAGATGCCGACTCATGGGATGGACGGGGACACACGGCGGCCGAAACCCTTGCGACAAATTTCGAGGAAAGAATTACAACCAAAACATTGCAAAACTTTGTAACATAAACAAATTGCGATTTGTACAGTTAGATAAATATATCCCAAAACATTGCAAAACTTTGTAACATAAAAAAAATTGCGATTTGTACGGTGAGATTAATATATCCAAAATGGATACATTATGTCATGGACATAATAATCATGAATCTTGTGTATAATAATTTTAATTATTATTATTATTATTATTTTTATATAGTTTTAGTTAATTAAAATAATATTTTTAATTATTATTAATTTTTTTTTATAGTTTTAGTTAATTAAATTTAACTTTGAGATGTAAAGATATTATAAAAATTAATATTAATAATGATAATTTTAATATATAAATTAAAAAAGAAAAGAATATTTTTAAAAAATAAGTATTATTTATAATTTATTAGTTAATGTTAAATATTAAATATTTTAAAATTAATATGTTAATTATAATTGAACATAATTTATATTTTCATACAAACAAATCTATATACGAAAATAGATAAATATATTGACATAATCTAAAATGATATTATGTTTCTTGGCCATAATTCCTTGGAACTATGATCAACATGAACTCCAAGGAATGATATTTGAAGTTTTGGTTAGTAATTAGACTTATTTTCATAATGTGTCATTGCATTGATAAAATTGTAGTGTACCCCAACGAGTGCTTTGACTTAAAATTCTCACACAAATAAGTTTTACACAATTCTTATTCAAAAAATAATAATTTCAATTCTCAATGATTATTACAAATGCTAATTTCATATAGATTGTTCATTTTATAGATAGATGTTCCTATTGAAATTTGTACATGAATTGGGGACAAACATAACAACATGTCGAACCATATATTTGTTCGGATATCCACATCATCTATTTCAGGATACATCATCTATTTCAGGATCCTGCATGATCTATTTCAGGATATGCAGAATCTAGGGTTTTGCATGCACCTGCATGCACTTGCATGCATCCCAGTCACCAGTTTGATACCTCCAGCACCTTATCCACCTTCTTCTAGCACCCGGGAGCCACCTACCACAGAGTTTTAGCCCTCCTAAGCTGAAAGGCGCCCACTTCTCACCTACTGCCAGAGAAGGGCGCACTTGTTCACCTACCACTGCAGTTCCACTTCAGTTACATTCAGTTAGCTCCGATTCTCCCTAATTTGAGGCTAGTTTCACTCCCGACTGACTGTATCACTTCCGTTTGACCTCCAGTTTGATTAGGTGACTTGTTTTGACTTCAGTTAGCCTCCCATGCGCCCCCACTGAGTCTCCAGATCCTATATCAGTGCTACACACTTCAGTTACATTTATTACACTCAGTTAGACTCAGTTTGACACCTGGATGACTGGTTGTTGTGATTGATGAGCACCACCGATGATTGATGAGGACTCCTAGATAGAGTCAAGCTACTCCATTCAGTGATTCGCATGACCTCCTTAGGCAATTCGAATTGCTCAGTCATTGTGACAGTTTGTATTGTAATTCATTCACCCTTTCTGGGACAGAGAGCACTGCTGCATGTTTTGCATAGTTTTGCAGCATATTTTCTATGTTCATCTGTTGTGATTGATTTACTTGTTCATTAGATCTGCTGTGACTAATTTTACATGGTATCAGAGCCATTGCAGGGACAAGATCTCTTTTCTACAGGTGTTTATACAAGAAGATTTGACTGAATTGCTAAAAATTGCAAAAAGTTTGGCATGAGATATCTCAAGGGCATTCGCTCCTGTGCATGCAAAACTTGAAAAATATTCCAATACCACTCCAGAAGCTTGAGTTACCACATAATTCCTGGATCTGATACATTGGACCTA
Source organism: Larix kaempferi (assembly GCA_027924585.1). Classification (NCBI taxonomy): domain Eukaryota; kingdom Viridiplantae; phylum Streptophyta; class Pinopsida; order Pinales; family Pinaceae; genus Larix; species Larix kaempferi. Next base: position 28,422,000 of record BSBM01000767.1, on the reverse strand, counting down.
TTCAACATTGCTTGAAATCCAATCCCAGGTGTGATGCAACTCTCAAAGGGTGGATTTTTCGACCTTATTGTGGTTGTTTTGATGTGATTTGCAGGTTTATTGTCTCCTCCAAGTGCACTCTCTATCTTCTGCATGCAAGCTTCCCTACAGCATTTGCATTCGCTATAGTCTGCATGCAAGCTTCCTCTTCATCAGTTGACTCAATCCTTGCAATGGAATACTCTTCTTCAAAGCCTATCCTCACCCCATTCAATTATTTTGATTGGAAATATGATATGGAGATCATATTACGTTCAAAAGGTTACTACCGAGTCACTCTTGGTCTTGAATTGGATCCAAACAATGTGTCAGATCGAACCAAACACTACAACAAGCTTGATGAAGCTTATGGTCTTCTTTGTCTCTCCATCTCCAAGGATCTTCACTTCCATCTCAGCGGATTGAAGACTCCAAAAGCCATATGGGAGCAACTTGAAACACTATTCGGCAAGCAGGATGAGCTTAGGGCTTTTCAATTAGAGAATGAATTGATTGGCCTTAATCCTGAGAATTTCGAGACCATCAATGAATTCTTCACAAAATTCAAGAACTTGAACTTGCAATTGAAGAACAGTGGTGTTATCAAAGAGGATAAACAGTTGATCCTCTCCATTCTAAGCAAACTTGGGAAAGATTATTCGGTATTTGTCTCTACTTTCAATTCCGGTCGGCTAACTACCCCGAATTGGAAGATGCCTACCTTGAATGCCTTCATTGAGTCCGTTACAAAAGAGCATGACAAGTTGATTCAAATGGGGTCCATAAGCTCCAAAGATTCAGCCCTATTTGTTCAAGGACCCAAGATCTCGAATGGTAAAGGAAAGCTAAAGAAGGAGAAGCCCAAATTCGAGCCTCACAAGCAAAAAGACAAAGGCAAGCAAACGGATGCACCATCCAGTTCGAAATCCAAGCAAAAGGGCAAAGAAGGTAACCAAAAATATAAATGTACTTATTGTAACCGTGGCTTTCATCCCGAAAGTTCATGTATGAAGAAGACTATAGATCAAATGGCCCTCCTTTTGGAAAATAACAACATAACCCTTCCTGACGGTGCAAGGAAGAAGGATCGGAATGATGATCATGAAAGAGGACAAGCACTCATGGCAACGGTTTCGAAGCCCACTACTCTCTTGATAGATTCGGGTGCATCAAATCATATGGCTGAAAATATTGATTCTTTTTCCTCATTCGATCCAAACAGCTCCATCCCCATCCATTTGGGAGATGACTCAAAAATTTCTTCAAAGGGCAAAGGTACGATTCATGTAGAACATGGATGCTTTCAGAATGTTCTCTATGTGCCTTCCTTAGCTTCGAATCTCCTTTCTGTGTATCAAATGACACATACTGGTGAACCAAAGCAAGTCACATTCAGCCCTAATACAGTTGAAATTTCTGATATCAAAAGTGGAAGACTAGTTGCGGTTGGAAAGGCAAACCACACTGCAAAATGTTATGAGTTTTCGCACTTTATTCCGCTTGCAAAGCCCACTGCTCTTCGCACACATGGTAATGAGGTTAGTAGGCTTTGGCATGAAAGATTTGGACATCTAAATTATAAGTATTTGCTGCTGCTATCAAATAAATCCATGGTAGATGGGCTTCCACAACTCCGTTCCTCGAAGGGAATATGCACCGGTTGCATTATTGGGAAGCACCCCGAGCACAGATTCGACCGCGGCAAGGCTAGCAGAGCCTCTACTATTTTGGGATTGATCCATTCTGATATCAGTGGTCCGCTGCCCCATATGTCATTAAATGGTTCAAGGTATGTTTTGACATTTATTGACGATTTTTCCCGCTTTACATGGGTATTCTTTCTCAAAAACAAGTCAGAAGTGCTTGGAAAATTCAAGGATTTTAAGGCTTCTGTTGAGACCACCACTGAGAGCAAGATCAAAGCTCTTAGATCTGATAATGGTGGGGAATATATCAAGTCCGAGTTGCTGCAACTTTGTGCCCAAAGCGGAATCAAGATCCAACATACAGTTCCCTACACACCCCAGCAGAACGGTGTAGCGGAAAGGAAAAACCGGTCACTGAAAGAGATGGCTACATGCATGATTGAATCGAAAGGTTTGGCTGCAAATCTTTGGGCTGAAGCAATCAATGTTGCTGCATATATACAGAACTGTGTTCCGCATTCATCCGTGAAAGTTATGACTCCTTTCGAAGCATTCTTTGGTCACAAACCGAATGTGTCAAATTTGAGAGTTTTTGGCTCTACTGCATGGGCTAGAATTCCTTCTGAGAAGAGACGAGCTTTGGATCCACAAAGTATCGAGTGCATATTGATAGGATATGGGGAAGAATCAAAAGCATATAAACTCATGGATATCAGATCTAAAAAGATATTCATAGAGCGCAGTGTGCAGTTTGAAGAACCGCTTCAAGAATTGCAACTAGTTGAGGAGAAAACTGTCGATTCACCGCCTTCACCAGAAGAAGATTCGAGCAGCGATAATGAAGGCATGAGTTCTGATATTTCTGATATTGTAGCAGCATATGATGATCATGACATATCAGGTTCGGAATCCGACCATTATGATCCCCCTCAGTTACCAAAGTGGGCCCAAAACACTCTACAATCTGCTGGTTCGAATCTTGGAAATCCTGCTGATCCGAGACGAACAAGAGGAGACTTTCAAAGAGCAGGTATGGCTCTTTCTATTGCTGATCCATTTCTTCCTGAGATTTGTTATTTGATGGCTGGTTCAGATCCTACATCATACTATTCAGCCCATCGAGATCCGAGATGGAAAAGTGCCATGGATGAAGAGTACAGTTCTCTTCAAAAGAACAATACATGGGAGCTAGTTTCTCTTCCACCTGGAAGAAAATTAGTGAAGTGTAAATGGGTCTACCGTACTAAAATTGCTGCTGATGGCACTATCAGCAAATACAAAGCAAGGTTGGTGGCAAAAGGTTTTTCCCAAGTCCAAGGAGTGGACTACACAGAGACCTTTGCACCGGTTGCAAAGATGGATTCCATCCGCCTTGTTTTAGCTATTGCCGCATCCAAGCACTGGGAAGTGCATCACATGGATGTAAAGAGTGCATTTTTACATGGAGACCTTTCTGAAGAGGTCTATATGCAGCAGCCAGAGGGTTATACATCAGATCCATCATTGGTTTGTAGATTGAAGAAGTCTTTGTACGGGTTAAAACAGGCCCCAAGAGCTTGGTACACAAAGATGGACTCCTTCCTTCTTTCTCAGAATTTCCAAAGATGCAAATCTGATCCGAATGTGTATCTTCAGCGAGTTAAAGGTAATTTGTTGGTTATTGTACTTTATGTTGATGATATGCTTATTACTGGTAGCACACTTACTTCAATAAACAAGCTAAAATCTGCCTTAAATCTAGCTTTTGACATGAGCGATTTGGGCTTGCTGAGTCACTTTTTGGGCTTGGAGATAGCTCAAAATTTCGATGGGATCACTATATCTCAGCAAAAATATGCTTCCGACCTGTTATTGAAGTTTAATATGGCTGAATGTAAGGCAGCCCCGTTCCCATTCCTCTCAGGAATCAGTCTTGAGGAGGGAGATTCCACACCGCTTGCAGATTGCAGTATGTATCGACAGTTGATTGGTTCACTACTTTATTTGACACATTCACGGCCTGATATCTCATATGCCGTGAGTGCCGTGTCAAGATATATGCAGCAGCCACATGAGCTTCATTGGCGAGCAGCCAAGCGGATCTTGCAGTATGTGCAAGGTACGAGACAGTTTGGCATACACTATGCTGCAGATTCTGAGCTAGATTTCATTGGTTTTACTGATTCAGATTGGGCAGGTGATAGCATTGATCGGAAGTCCACTTCCGGTTATGTTTTCATGATTTGTCATGGTACTATTTGCTGGTCCAGCAAAAAGCAAGCAGCCATTGCACTTTCTTCAGCAGAGGCAGAGTATCGAGGGGCAGTCAATGCCTGCATTCAGGCAGTTTGGTTGCAGGGTATTCTTTCCGAGTTTGGTTTTGGTGGCACTACTTCGACTGTCCTATTTTGTGACAATCAAAGTGCTATCAAGATCTCCACAGATCCAGTTCAGCGGCAGAGGACCAAACACATTGAGATTCATATGCATTACATTCGACAGTTGGTGCATGACCGCACCATCATTCTGCAATATTGCCCGACTGATGAGCAAATTGCAGACATCTTCACCAAGAGCTTCACTGAGAAGAAGTTCTCTTACCTCCGTTCACTGTTGGGGGTGAGTTCCATCATGGTGGAGACAGATTGATTCATTATTATGCTTTAGCTTGAGGGGGGGCTTTCTTCCCACTGGGTTTTCCCTCTTTCCTCACTTAGTTTATTTTCAGCATTTTTTTGGATTATTGTATTGGGGTCACCTTTGGTCTTAGTTACCAGGGCCCCACATTATTTTAGTTGGCACATCATAGTCTAGCTTGAGGGGGGGTGTTCGGATATCCACATCATCTATTTCAGGATACATCATCTATTTCAGGATCCTGCATGATCTATTTCAGGATATGCAGAATCTAGGGTTTTGCATGCACCTGCATGCACTTGCATGCATCTCAGTCACCAGTTTGATGCCTCCAGCACCTTATCCACCTTCTTCTAGCACCCGGGAGCCACCTACCACAGAGTTTTAGCCCTCCTAAGCTGAAAGGCGCCCACTTCTCACCTACTGCCAGAGAAGGGCGCACTTGTTCACCTACCACTACAGTTCCACTTCAGTTACATTCAGTTAGCTTCGATTCTCCCTGATTTGAGGCTAGTTTCACTCCCGACTGACTGTATCACTTCCGTTTGACCTCCAGTTTGATTAGGTGACTTGTTCTGACTTCAGTTAGCCTCCCATGCGCCCCCACTGAGCCTCCAGATCCTATATCAGTGCTACACACTTCAGTTACATTTATTACACTCAGTTAGACTCAGTTTGACACCTGGATGACTGGTTGTTGTGATTGATGAGAACCACCGATGATTGATGAGGACTCCTAGATAGAGTCAAGCTACTCCATTCAGTGATTCGAATGACCTCCTTAGGCAATTCGAATTGCTCAGTCATTGTGACAGTTTGTATTGTAATTCATTCACCCTTTCTGGGACAGAGAGCACTGCTGCATGTTTTGCACAGTTTTGCACCATATTTTCTATGTTCATCTGTTGTGATTGATTTACTTGTTCATTAGATCTGCTGTGACTAATTTTACAATATTTTCATTATGTGAATCGGGACGAACATAACAACAACATGTTGAACCATATATTTTCGTACAAGAGTGGGAAGTCTTAGATAGATAGAAGGATTTGTTCCCTCATTCATGGGAATTGAATTTTTGGAGGTGGTTTGTAAAAACATGCTCTTAAATGTCACATGAATTCAAGTTTGGAGGAAGTTTTTGAAAAATACACTAAAATTCATATGAATTGAGATTTTGGAGGCATTTTACAAAACAAACCACCTCCGAAACGTCAATTCTCATGAATTTTAGATGCGGTTTAAAAAAAAACCCACAAAATAATCACACTTTAATTACAATGACTTTTAGGGACAATTTTCAAAATGTTTTCCCTTACATCTATCTTGTAAAGTGATTTTGTGAAATACCACCCTAAAATTCATGATAATTGAATCTCTAATTACCCCATTATTAACTCTTTTTTAAACCCTAGTTACCACTAGTTGACCATTAGTTACCCCAATTAACCCCTAAGTAACCCTAATTACCCCTGAATGACCATTAATTACCACTAACTAAATCTTGACTATTCCATAATTTAGCCTAAATGACCCATAATTACCTCTGACCACTAATTACCGCTATATAATATTTAATTATGGATAATTAACCCCTACTTAGCCATAACTAACCATTAATTTCCATTAGTTACACCTAATTAACCTCTAATTACTTAATAGTTGATCCCAATTTCCCCTAATTAAACTATAATTACACTATAAGTGACCCTTTATTAAACCCTCATTACCACTAATTACCCCTAAATGACCGCTAAATGACCCCTAATTACCCCTCATTGACCCATGATTAGCCATAATAGACATCTAGCTCCACCTTTGACCCACGAACCATTGCCTCTACACCACTTGATTTAGATCCCGAATCCATGATTTTACATGTACAAATTGAATCCTAATGCCTTGGTTGTTGGTCTTAAACCATGGTTTTGACCTTAATATTAATCCCTCATATTATAAACATTAATAAGGTACCCATATACCACTCATATAAAAATTATTCCCTTTATAAGGTATTTGTGGTGGGTGAGGCCCCATGCACAACCCATGATCCATAAAAGTAACAAATAGGGCCTAAGACCTATGGTTTTGACCCAAAACAACAATATAGTCCTTTCCATACATAGTTAGTTCACCAAACCTCAAACTGGTTCCTTTATACCACTTCCATGAAATATAATTTCTTTGTAGGTTCTATGTGGTGGTTCAAGGCCCTCCACATGGTGGATGCGCCTTACAATTAATAGTTGTATCCAAATTTTCTATTTTTTCAATGTGAACAATGGATATAGGGCCTTATAGCTCATTCCTCATCCACCAAACCTTGGAAAGGATCCCATATGATTTTTATAATAAAATGATTCCTTATGTTAATCCTTGATTAGTACTTTGAAACAATACTAGCCATGGCATGCTAGGGACTCAAACTTTGACGATATTAGAGCTAAATCAAGTTAATTGATGTGCATTATTCACTTCTTCAATATATCTCTTACTTACAATATTATGAGCCAATTCTTTAAGCATATAAGGTCATCTGGGAGGAATTTTACAGAGTGAAACAATGCTTTAAAATATGACTGGATATGCTTAGCAGATGGAAGCAAAAAATTAGAATACTAGGGGTGTTCTAAATGATAAATCTCGGGTGTTCAATGACAAATGATGTACTGAGATTTAGTCAAAGAATTAAGCAGTTGCACAAATAGTAAACATCTCATGAATGGATACTAAATTGATAGCATGACACACATATGAGCAACAGTAACTGAAAACTTCAACACAATTGTTCACATATAGATTTGGAAAATTGGACCAGAGGTCAAATTAAATTGAAATCTCTACGACAATATTACATTCAAATCTATCTATATTAACAACACATATACACCAAAAATATTGTTGAAAGATTTATTTCATCTCATGAAATATTTACATGGATAAGGGTAGATATGGAATACATGAAGGAAACAAGTTACCAAAGAAGAACTCTCTACAACACTCTGTAATATTAATCTCACAAAATCATTTACATACAAAAGAAAATCTGACTTTCCTAAAGCATCTCTAAAAATTGCTAGCCCTTACAAATGAATTCGAGTTGCATTATATAGACTTGGAGAGTAACCGGATTCTGTTTGACTCTAAATTATTTTTAACAAACTTTAATTTGTCACATTTTACATTTCACTTTTACATTTTGCTTTTGATAGATTTTGAATTTTAACTTTTCTTCTTAGTTGTGCCTTTCTTCTTTCCTTTACTTTATGATTCTTGTCCCCTCATGTAGACTTGAGGCTACACATTTGGCTGACGAGGTGGTATACCTGCCTAGTTCATCATTTGGTGCATCATCTGTACATTTATATGTTCTCTAGGTGGCATAAAAGCCAAAGGGTTTGGATGACCTACTCACAGTCCATGTACTAAGGTGGAGGTTCCCATCGCCGAAAAGGATGTTATGGTTTGATTTTGATACTATTGTTGAACACATTTTGGATGCTCCATCCCACTCCATGTCCATCCAATGGGTAGCACAAACACCCAACCCTGAAAACCCAACTGCTGGGTGGAGATGCCCGTCATGTGAAATCGTTTGTTAAGGATTTTACCCACTGCATTGTTGTGTTGTTCCCTCCCTCTGCCCAAAGATATTTGAAATAATGAGTAATACTGCTTTCCTGGGTGGGGGTGCCCGTGACGTGAAACTGTTTGTTAAAGATTTTACCCACTGCACTGCTGAGTTGTTTCCTCCCTCTGCCCCAAAAGATTTGGGATGAGTAACAATGTAGTTTGTTATATTCACCTTTTCCTCGGTTGTTGCTCTTAACCCGTTATCCACTTCTGTCTAGAACAAACCGGCCCACACACAATATCTTATTTTAGTTGAGATCAAACCTTACATATCATAACTCGGTATTTGGAAATATTTTGTTCTTAAACGAACCATATCTTAATATGCTTCTACATAATTAGTTTTCTAATTAGCTTTCCCTGAAAGGATTTTTTTTTACACCACCCTTTTCTCCCTGGTAATCAAGGCTATCCCAGGCCCCCTAGTATTGTTTGAAATTTGAATTATTATTGTTGTTTTTTCTTCTCTGGTTTCTTATTCGAGCATTTCTAGTATTGAAAGTGTGGATATGTTATTTCAGAGAGATTTCGATATGCAGATCTATTATTTTATGATTCATTGTTCGAACATTACCAGAATTGAAAGTGTGGATATGTTATTTGAGAGAAATTTCGATATGAAGATTGACTATTGTATGATTTATTCCTAAATTTTTTATGTAGGATGTGATACATATTTTACATAATGAAGCCAATGAACTTTGAGCAGGGATTGCAATAGCTTCCCGGTTACTACGTCCCATGTAACCATATATCAGACAAGCCCTTGGAGTGGTTGAATGGCATGGATTGGTTGAAGGACGACCTCAATGAAATGTCAGAGGATTGGACATTCCTATGGGAAATTACATAAATGGCCTTGTTCATTCCTACAAGTCATCAACTCGATCCCAAGAGGTTCCATCCTTAAATGTTTTGGGTCACTGCACAAGTGAGTCCCAAGAGATTTCTTCCTTCAATTTTTTGAGTTCCATGATGAAGCCTTTGCCATCAACATTCACCGTGGATTTAGCTTATAAATTACTGCACCCAAAAAAAAGAGAAAAATGGTTCAATCCTCCAGCTATTCTACTATAAAGAGAAGAATAGTTCAATCCTCCAGCTATTCTGATATTATAAAGGTAGAGATGCAATTAAATCCCATGGTGAAACCTTCAAAGACTATGTCCAATTTACAGCCATCACGGGAATCTGTACTTGGACTTCGTCCCAAAAGGCCTCGACATCAAGACAATCACGGTCACATGGATGTCCATGAAATTGATCAAGTGTCTAATCTCTTACCTCAGTTTGCTTTCTTTGATGTAATTTGAAAGTTTATTATGATAATACTTAGGCATAAAAAATAAAGGATAATATCTGATAACTGAATTTTAGGGATAATGATACTAGAAGATGTATTGAATGTGTTATTCTTATTTTGTTTTTTAATTTTTTTACAGGAAATAAATAAAGAAGAAGGCTTCATGTTTCTTTTAAAAAAGAAGCTTATACAGAGTGATGTGGGTCCTTTAAAAAGAATAGTGATTCACATGGTAAGATGATATCATGAACAATAAAAGGAAGGTTGTTATTAAATAGTTGAATTAACATGAGAATTAAATCCTTCAATTGTATTTGTGCAGAAAGACGTTGAATCCCATCTTCTTGCACTCACTGACCAAGACCCAGAAATAATGTCGACGTCAATGGTGGACATGGATACCTTACAAAAATGGAATTTTAAATACAGATATACTTTTCTTACTTTATATGTTTCAAAAGGGTATTTAAAATTTCTTCAATTAAAAATTTCCCAAAATAATTTATTCTACTAGTTGAATTAAAGCAATTGGTTCATCATGGCATGATTTCAGGTTTTCGCTAAACAACAAAGGTAAAGGTAGAATGTACGTTTTAAAGAATACCGGTATGTATACATATCATACTACAGTGAATGGTTGATATATGTTAGATCTATTTTGACACAAATTCAATAAAAATATATAGAAGTTTACTAATATTAAATTATCCTCCTTCCTTCTTCTAGGTTAAGGTAAATAAAAGTTAATTTATGCATGAATAAATATTGGTTGGTTTTTCAATAATCCTCACCATCACTGTCATTGTTAGAGTTGATGGTATTTGAAGTACCGGATAGGATATAAGGAATAAATATGATGCTTTCATTATGAATTTATTTATGTGCTTTTTCATTAAGAAAGTAAAGAATGAATAAATGAGTTAGTTTTCATCTCTCACACACACAATTCTCAATAAAATTATAATCTAATCAGTTTCTATAAATTTATAATCTATGTCTAATTTGTTTATGAAGTTGTTAAAAAAAAATTTCATTTTCACAATACACATGAAGTGTTGGAGATTTTCATTTTCCCAACTGTACATGAACATGAACTGGCTTCTCTCATCACAATAAATTTTCTCAATTGTTCTATCCCTATTATGCATGAGTTGATTTCCCTCCTTAGTAAATTGCAGGAGAATTTGTTAAAATACAGGCCCTTGTACTTGGATATTTCATCATGGTTTACAAACACATTCTCAGTGGAAAATATGTGAGTAGGATTCAATGGGATAAGCTTGGTTTGAGAATTGTATGAATTTGATGGTTACATATATTGATTTTTATTTTTTGAAAACTAATGGGAGAAATACTCCATTATATCTAATCATTTTGTGGGTCCATTTTTATTTTCAATTTGGGGTGATTACAGGGAAGAAGCTCTCACATAATGAAGATGTTTTGGGAAATTCAAGTGATATAAATATATTCAATGCAATGTTGGGTGCCAAAGAACAATCAACGCCTGATAGAGATTGTAATGATGGAAGTAGCGAGTGACACTCTCTATTCTCTAGTATAGATGATGCGGCATCTGCATTTAATGAGGCACATGCTAGCATTCTCTGGAAGCAATATGTTATTGAACAAATTGGATATCTTAATGAAACATCTTAATTAATAAGTAGTGTACTAACTATATAGCACCGAGTGTGCTTCCTATTAAAATGGAGATATTGAAGTGCACTGTTTTGTCGTTTGTTTGTTTATATGTGTCCCTAGACATTTATTTGACTAATGCATATCCCTTTTACAAAACACGTGAAACATCTTTTCAACTTAGATTGTAATAATCTTCTCAATTTCCATTTACAATGTCAATTATCAATACAATTTAATAACGCTATCTTCCATGCAAGACTAACATTGTTAATGCAATGACATAATTCTAATTCTTTGTTCAGATACCAACATTATTTGGAGTTTAGGTATGTGTTTAAGCTAGTTTATTTTAATATCTATTATGTGAAGGTTTATAATTTAATTATTATTGTTTTAAAATTCTGATTTTTATTATTGTGTTGCGAATTCGTAAATACATAATAAAAAATTTAAAGTTAAAGATATTATATATATGAAATGTTAATTTGCTATTTTCTAATATATCTTCTTTTCCATATTAAGTTAATTATTTAAAATTAAACACATTTTTTGAAGGGAAGTTCTTTCAATTATGGAAGAAAATAAGTTTTTAGTTATTTTTCTAAAATGTTTTTTTTAGGATTTACTTATTCAAAATTAAGAAAAACTTTTATTTGTTTATACAATGTAAAAGATATAATATATATGAGATGTTAAAAATATTTTTTAATTTTGAAAAAGATAATTTATCTTTCTAATATGTCAGATATAAAACTAGTTACTTATTTAAAACTATTAATCATGTATTTGAAACTATGATGATTTTTAAATGAAATTTCTTTCATCCTTTGAACTTATAGAAGAAAACAAGTTTTTAGTTTTTATGAATGTTTTTTTAATAATAATGATAATTGAAAAATAAGAAATTATTTCATTTTCATCGACATAGACTTCAATTTTCTTGAGAATAATATCGCATATAGAAGGTTATGTATTGAAGAACTTATTTCATTTTCATGAAGATAGACCTCTATTTTTTTGAGAAAAATAGCATCTAAAAGATTTTGTATTTCCAATACAAATTTTTTCTTTGTAGTTGATTGATTTTTAATCATCGTCCCTTTAAGAGAATAGATTACCACAATTTGTTCTGCATTATTTTGAATTTGGAGGAGATACCGTATGTCGTCCCAATCTCTATTTGAATCTTTTAAACATGTTGGAACCTAATCTATCAGGTTAGGTGGATATGAAGAGTCATATCAGAAGTCTAAGAGATGTCTTGGGAATCTAAACCTAAGAGTCATCTCATATGTATCAATATGTGCATATGTTGAGATAAGTGTTATTTGAATCCTAATTCTTCTTGTATTTGTGTTACATTTGATTATTTACCCTATGGAGTATCCAACAGTGATATCGTAAAAGAGGCTTTGCCATATTCCCTGGCCATAAATCTTGCACTTCCAAACTTGTATTTTTACATGTTTGTCCTAGTCAAGACATTTTTTTCTAGTGCTATGTTGGCTCATTCTACTCTCTGGAATTTTCTTTGTGGGTTCTATCTTCCTCTACAAGTGGTACATTTATTCCCGTCAATGTGCATTGGTTTCACTTGGGTGTATCCTCTTCCTCTTGTTTGAATTTAATTTTGAAAATTCACCTTCATGTATTATGCTTTACCTTCATGTATCCTCTTCCACATTGTGCATTTTGGTATTAGCTAGTGAGGAAACCCTGATTCTCTCGCTCCTTAGAAATTTGTGGAAACTAGGAAAAACCTCTCCTTTATGGAGTATTCCTCCCTCCCATGAACTCACAATCCCAAGAAGTTGTATGCTACTTGTTTCACCTCCCCTCTGTGATCTCAAATCCCTCTACAGCTTGTCTCACCTACATCTGTGTGAGTCCATCTCCTCCGTGGATAGTTCTAAAATCCCTTGTTCTTAACCCCTGGTATTTTAATTAATTATAATCGATGTAAATGTACTTATGTAATATTTCATGGCATGGAGATCAAGGACAAGGTGTCTCCAATGAACATTGCATCACTTAATAACATTTTGACTATCTAGTAGAACCATGCACTGGCAAAGCATGGTGACGTCCTGAACATGATACAAGTTGTAAATGAAAAAATAAATCTCAGGACTGAATGTGCAAGAAAACTAAATAGATGGGAAACGGTATCCACTAAGGGGAGAATTCAGAGGCTAGTGAAGCCTTGGGAATTCTAGTAAAGATGATAAGGTGTCATCATGGTACCTTTGGGGGCATAAACGGAATCAAGTTGTTATTGCTCGCTTATTAACTTAAATCCCATATGTATGAGTATGAATTTACTATTAGTCTTTAATTGTTGTGGGACAACGCATTATGAACACGAGAAGGTGAATTGATTATTATTCGCCTGTAAGTGTAAAGTGAGCAATTAGTACTATGAGTTTATTATATCAAAGTGCCATATAAGCCTACCAGTAAATATTATGAGCTTACTCACGTGAGAAGGAAAATGGTTTCTTGTTCACCTATAAGTTTAAATAAGTTAGTAGTATTATTAATATTGTTATTATAAGCTTATGACCCAAAACATATTTATTGTTTTCTCGTGATCTAAAGGAAGTAAATTATTATGTGATTTAATGATCATGATGAATTTACATAGTGTTTTTATTTTGATCATTAATTAGTAAGGGTTTGATTAATTAATGATTATTAATTAATTAAAATAAATGAATTTTTTACTAAAACAGTTACTTTGTATTATAAACAATTGAGAAAAACAAATTCAAAGAGTACAAAATAGTAGTTCAAAGCATATCTAACAGTGTTTCATATGGTGCTTTCAATACCCTTTATAGTCCCTTAGAATAACTACACTGCTTTATATTTTAACAAACTGGCCTAACAGTTTTTGACAAAAATAAGCATGGGCTGGTGCAAGGTAATGATACCCACTTATGACGCGTTAGTTGCAAAGGCATGTTGGAAAAACAAAAATATTATCATTAAAATGAATTATTAGTGGTACCTACAAAACTTTTTAGAATTAGGTGTAAAAGGATGAAACGTAGAAAATCGGATCACTTTCCTGAATATATAAATTTTATTTATGGAAAAGTGGTATAACCACCCCAAAATGTCATTATTTTAAGATGTGTATGCTATTTTTTCTCTAAAACATAATGCATATGTTCGTGTTGGTCCACCGGTTTGTTATGTAAATTGTCAAATTATGAGGAAAAAATATGTAGAGGCGTAGGCAAGAGACGGATCTTGTGCAGGGCTATTTTTCCAAAATTTTAAAAGTTCATTTTTTTAAATTATGAAAGTCGGTGAAGCCTTAAAATGACATGGTCGAGTGTTGGTCCACCATATCATGGTCTGAACATAATCAATCAACTTTTTCTATTTTTATCTTGTAGGTATTCTTGTACTCTTGTGTGGGTTCTTTTCCATTTTAGAAATATGTAAGCCAATCAAAATTTATAGCCCAAATAAACGACCTGTGTTTTTTACAAATTTGACATGAGTGTAGTTAAAAATGAATTAAAAGTAGAAAATAATAACATATCTATTCAAAAATTATATAGTTAGAATCTGCACACAGAGCTCGACAAGTGTGTGCAATTTCATCAGTAGTGCACAAGTGGAGCATATGAGGAACTAAGCGTGAAAAACATTAAGTTACAAAAATGGGTGTGTTATGCCATAACTCATGCTGAGCCTCAAGGTTTGGAAATACGAAGCTAATACCAAACTTGCAAGGGTTCCAAAAAGAATTTGAATCCAAACACGCATGCGCGCACATGTAGAGGCGCCCACACGTTGTTGTGCACACACTTGTAGATGCATGCACGCGTTTCTGCTTGCATGTGTTCGTTTTTACACCTTATTTTTTTTCTATCTCTCCCTAAACCCCCCCTCCCTCTTTATAACCCCACCCCCTCTCTTCTTATCCACCCAATCCCCCCCCCTCTCTTCCACTCTACCCAATCCCTCCTCCCTCCATCACCCCTCTCTTCTCTCCTTCACCACAAGGGTTAAGAGATATATTATTACACAAAATAAATAACTCATATTATCCTCATGTACATATAAATATTCATCCTTATAACCATAAATCCATGATCCTGATATCTCAATCCCCAAACCCTTGACCATTAGTCCCTAGCCATTGCAATCCATAGTCCCTAGTACAACTAACCATTATAACTCTTGGCCCACTATAATCCTAAACTAGTGTAGCCCCTAAAAATACTAAATACTAACACATAATGATATATATCCCTTAACCCCTCTAATCCTAACCACCTAATCCTAACCTCTAAAGTGTCTAGTCAAATAAAAATTAACCCCTAACCCTTATAACCTCTAATTCTCATCAACCCTAAACTCTATCATCAAACACCCAACCCTTAAAATCGATAACCCATAGCCAATTTAGAGAGATAGTCAAAGAGATAGATACCTGAACCTTGGGCCATGAAGGAATATTCTATCCAGAAAGAGCTATGATGATTTCCCCCACTAACCACACATGACCTCTTAATGGTATAATTGGCCTATGATAAAGGATGTTGATACCATGAAGTGGTTTTGAGCAATATGTATGTGCCTGATCAAGGCTTTTGGAATGATGTTTTATGGAAGAATATCGTGCCTTGGCCATAAAGAAACCATTTAGACATAAAAGGCAATGGAAAATGTCTAAAAGCACCAAACAATACTTTACAGGGGTATGCATTGTGCTATGTATCCAAGTCTTGGGGACTTAGGGAATTGGACATGGTCAAGGGAGGAGACCTAATACTTGGGCCTTAAAGGAATCTTATATCCATCTAGGGCTAAAAAGGTTTCCTCCACCAACTACACATGGCCTCTTGAGGTATCATTGTCCTGTGATTGAGGATGGAATTGCCATTATATGGTTTTGAACTTAGTATCTACATGTCTTAGGGCCTTGGAAATGGTTTTCCAGGGAAGAATACCATGCATTTGGCCCTAAATAAACCATTGAGGCATACAAAACCATGAGAAATTCCTCTAGGAACCATGCATTACCTCATAGGGATATATGTGGAAATATGTATCTATGTCTTAGGGCCTTAGGACCTTGGACATAGTCAATGGAGGAGAGTTGATCCTATGGACCTAAATGAATCTTCTAGCCATCCAAGGATAAGAATATTTCACCCACCAACCACGCGTGACATATTGAGGGTATCATTACTCTATGATTGAGGATATTAGTTCCATTCAATATTTTAAAGTAGTGTGTACATGTATCAGGTCCTTTAGGATGATTCTTTAGGGGAGAATACTTCGAGCTTCAGAGCTAGTTGAGTTATTTTCCAGGTTTTATTCAATAAAATGGCTAGAGATTCAAGGGGATTTATAAAAAATGGTACGTTACATTACTCCTATTATGATTTATTTTTGTTTGATGGCAATGTCTTCAAATCGAAGCACGGTTTTGAAATACCGGGTGTCAAACTGTATATAGTAAAGAACAAAAAATGTTACCCTTGGTTGCGTTCGTTTTGTTTTCCCATGATGAAGAAATTTGTAATTTTTTTTATAAGAATACATCCGCTCAACTGTAATTTTTTTGTAAAAAATACACTGCTCAACCAAATAGCTTAAATTGATGGTATTTGTTCAAACTCTATAAAGTTGGAAACAAAAATTTTCATATTGAAGAAAATAGCTTGAAATTTGTAAAAAAATTCATATTGAAGAAAATAGCTTGAAATTTGAAAAGTGGTGTAGAATTGAAATTGAGTCTTTGTTTTTTTGTAAACTTTTGAAAAGCTTGAAACTAAATTTTATATTCCAAAATGAACATTGAACTGACTGTATTTGTTCTCGTTTTAAAGAAAAATTGGAAATCTCATAAAGAAAAGAGAAAGTAATAGGCAGGAGTTTCTTGTTGGACATGATAGAACATGTACTCGAAGTGCTTGGCAGTTCCGATCACATTACCATCATCGACCACATGAAGAGGCTGGTTCCTGTGAGGCTTGCTCTTGATCTTGGTCAGGCTTATATTCCTGAAAGCAAAGGCTGAAAGGACCTTGAACAACACAGATGTACCCTTATCTTGAGAAAACACAATGCTGGTCTTGAAGGGCTTGTTGGTTCTTGGAATGTTTTTCATGATGTTAGCTAAAGCCCATTCACTTTCCAATGGTTATTCTTTTGTTATATTATATACAAAACTTATCATTTATAGGTTGAGTAAGAGGATTTAAGCCTTTTCTTTGGGCGCTAACATCATCTCCTCACATCATGATATTAAGGTCAATAACAAACTGCATTGAGAAGGTTGAGATTTTGCATAAGGCACTGAGTATAAAAATAGGGCTCTCGATTCATAGTGCACCTTCGAGTCATTGAGAAAATAGGCCAAATGAGCGTTGTCCCATGCCACCTTGTATATTTGTGTCAAAAGGTACATAGAAACAGTTTCATAGACCAAGGAGTGAATTTTTCTGAATATAATAGCAGTCCTACCTGGAAGTGTAGATGGTTTATAGTTGCAAAAGATCCTTGACTATTGTATTGAAGACAAAAAGATGGGTTTCCATCCTCAGTAGCCAAATGCAGAGCTAACAGTAAGATATCATGGTCAATGCATTGGGGAAAGCAGTGTCATACTCTTGGAACGAGAAGCACATGCCCATATTTGATTGGAATCACCTGTAATATAACAAAGATGATCAATGAACATCATCTTTCAACATTTAAAATACATCAAGGTTCAAATAATGAATCTAAAAGTGCTTCCATCATTATTAATTTCTCTTACAAAGTTCAAACAATGACTTTAAAAGCGCTGCCATCATTATTAATTTTTTTGCATCGATGGCAATCACAATTGAACTGTGCAATAAGGGGGCTTTTCCAAATACTGAATTTTGGCTTCCTCACTTTCTTCAAAACGGAAGAGCGCCTCTTCTTGGACTACTTTGGTGAAGTAGAATTTACTAGATTCAAAGTCCTGCTGCACCTTGTCCACTTGAAACTTAATGGGACGTTTCTTAGATGGTGCCCCATACTTTCTCTAACTTTCCATGCACACCCAATATAGAGATCATGGTATGGTACACAATGACTGTATGGATGTAGTCTGGTTGTGAATCTACCCATTAAAAAACTTTGAATGCAGCCTTCTTATCGTACTAAAGTCTACAGAGAAGTTTCTGCACCATGAAGGAATGAAACCACAATCATCCATTGTTGCCTTAACTTCTTCAATAGGGAGGCTATGGAAATCCCTGGAAATGGATAACACCTTTTTAAAGCCACTACCTTCATTACTAATTTCTCGGTCTTCATCATTCTCAAGATTATATTCATCTCATGAATACACATCTGGAAAACCTAAGTCGATGGCCAAGGCTCATCTCTTTGAATCTTGTATGAATCTTGGCATTATTGAGTGCATGAAGCCTTTCATTTGGACTTACATACTATCCTTATCGGCAGACTACTTATTTATTGGCAATTATTTTATGTAAACCACTGGGAATTTGGGAATTACCTTTTCTCAATGCTTGGCCCAACCAAAAATGCCATTGATCAAAGGAAAAAAAGATTAGTATCCTAAGTCAAATCATTATTAAACGGTTATGAATATCACTTATATCAAAATTTATGTACAATAACAATAAAAAAGAAACTATGAACCATGGAATACTAAGTGGTATAGAAACCATCACAATAATCAATTATACAAATAAAGTTATGAATTCCACTGCTTAAAATACCATCCAGGGTGCACAATGTCTATCATGGCCTCTGGATGCAAATGAAATATGGCATATGACTACTGAGTATTGTATTCATATTCATAAACCAAAGAACAAAAACATGAATTTACCAAAGCTGCAAATTTATAAAGTGCATATAGTGAACAGAGGGATTGTTCATGGTTAAGCCGATACAAATTCTGTGTGAATATAAAATCCATTCATGTGGCTAAGAACAATTCATGATTAATCCATTCATGATTAAGACGATACAAATTCTGTGTGAATATAAAATCCAATAGAAAGAAAATACCAGTAGTTATCAGAAAAAGCCCGTAAGATTTCAGTTGATCCTAATAATAAGAACACTTATTAAAAAATTGTATTTATAAACTAATGAAGCATGAATTAAACAAGGGCCACCAAGTGGTAATGTACTTTGACAAAAGGGAATTTTGAAATTAAGTTATAGTTTTGAAGATGCTTAGAACATCACAAAGAGAGATGATCTCTACTTTGATCATTGGAATATTGATATACAAGAAAACAACACCAACATAGGATATTAATTCACAAGAGTCTCATTGCCTTAGCAAGTAGGCATGTTCCTGCAATTAAATTCATTTATATATGTGTATTTATTAAATTTATGTACTTATACATGCAGTTTACATATAGTTTACATAGTTGAAAAAAAAACATTTACCCAAAAAAATTTAAATAGATACAAAAATTATTTGAATAAAATTACAATCTTATTCAAAAATCCCAAAATAATTACATTTATCCCTAGATACTACCACAAAATTCACAATCTCTTACACAATTGAGATAACAAAAAAAATGTAAAGATTGTAATTATGTGTGAGAGATTTCCCTAAAAGTATACAAAATTAATACATAGTTGGATGTTACTAGAATGGGTGACCATTTAAGAATGAGTAAGAATCTACAAAATCCATCTCAATTTGGTTTTAATGTCAAGAATCCATCTCAATTTGGTTTTAATATCAAGAATCTCTTGAACATTTGTGTTGGTACAACGATTTCGGGCTTCTATTGCTTAGAAGGATGGACAATTTATTGCAAATCCAACTTAGAAGTTTTCATTCAAGATTTGCCCTGAAATATCTAACTAAAAAGAAATTCTATGGAAAATAGGCTACAAAGATTAATATAGAAAAACTATTTGGCTACCAAAGTACAAGGATATGATTAATCATAATGTGGAACAATGAAATGCAGTTGTACCTTCTCTTTGATCTATCATATACTTAACAATTTGATATTTCTGCAAATAAAAACATGTTCAAAATATTCCAGAAAAGGACCAACAAATCAAATAAATTCCAAGAAATGCAAAAAAAAAAGGCTGAAATCAATGTCTCAATACCAAACTTGCAAGTGACTTTTCACATGATATATTGTCAAGCCCTTGACATCCATAAGCTTTAAAACACCTTTTGGAGTTGCTTCTAGATGTCAATAGGATTGTGCCACTTCATTTTCATTTTTTTATGGGTATGTTCCAAACAAATTATCCCATAGTGGAGAAGTTAGTTCAAATCCATGTGTTTGATCCTTGAAATGATGAGCCACGTGATATCTCTGCATTTCAAAGGTAATCAGTCAGTCCTCAACCATGTGTTGTATGAAATATTGCAATCTAGTTTTGACATAAAATATGGAATCTTCAAAAGGCAGCTTGCATATAAGCATAACAAGGGTTTTGACATAGAATTTGGAATTTGCAAAAGACAGCTTGAATATAAGCATAACAAGTAGAGAAATTTTCAATTTATTAGAAAAATATTTGGAAGGTGTTTCAAAGTGAAGTTAGTAACTGGGTATGATTACATACAATGTCAGCTATGATGGGGTATAACGCTCCTTCCCACAACCACTATAGCTATACCAAATTGACAATGCAAATTATGATTTACTATGAGTACAATGACAAATGTAAATGCAGGAGATGATACAAGCGTATCTCCATCCATGGGATAATTGTGATGAAAACCATGAACAATGCAGGGTGATGCATTACCCCTAAAAATAAAGTGATGAATATTCATAGTGAATTTAAACTTCTCACAAGAAATCAAGCATACAGTCCACTGACCATTACAATAACAGTGAAGCTGAAATATTCACGATAGAACATATATGCCAGTATCTAGAATCTCTGGTGTGGAAAAGAAAACGATGTATAAGATACTCTAATAGACTCCAAGAGAAATCCCCTAAAAGCATGGTTGGTAGAATTGGTAGAATCCACCTTAGTGGATAAACTCTCTTTACAACATAGTATTCCATCTAGAGAGAAATGGGAATCCATATGGTAGAAATAGGGCACCACTTATTCTTTGTCAAGAATTGAAACAAAGATGAGGTCGGCTATCATCAATTCAGGGAGAGAACCATCGATATAGTTTAGAGACTTCTTTAATAGAGAGCCCTTAATATAATTTCTTTAAGTGAATGATGATTGTTAGTCTCTGTTTATTTTTCATGAAGCTTACTCCTAGAAGGTTTATTTTGCATGAAGCTTACTCCTAGAAGGATAACATACCCTTTCCTAAGCAAGAGATCTCTTGTAAGAAATCTTTTAGAGTATGTACTTGAAACACAACATTCCTTGAGAGTTGTGGGGTAGTCACAATTTCTTCTAACCTTCACTTGGGCCTTCCTAGAGAAGTTGGCTGAGGCAATGTCCTTCGGATGAGCTAAGTGCAAGGTAGGGGTATCAAGCCCTCCTGGAAGGTGACCCCTCAAAAGTCCAAACTCTGTGGAGGATGCTACTTTAGGGATCTTATTTGGTAAAGTGTTTTATAGGCTTTTTTCGTATATGGTTTGCAATCAGGAAACAATGAGGTGAGCATTCTCAACATCTACATATCTAATAAGTTCAAAAAAATTCTTATTTGAAGTTCCTTATTTTAGTAAAGAGAAAAGAGCGACTGTCTCGAGACAATCTCGATTGAAGATCTTACTATAGATCTTATTATACAGAAACAGTGTAGATAAATCTGAAGTAAACTTTAGATAACTATCTGATCTAAAATAACTGTAGATAACTATCCAAGGGATAAGACTCCCTTCTCTTACCATAAAAGGTGCAAACTTACAATAGGAGAAAATAGTGGAGTTGGAGTACTCCAGTAGTAATGTTGTATCTTAGAATATCATGCATATGGATAACTCTGGCCCTTTTATTCACATAGCAAAACAGTCTAACATTTCGTAAAGAAAGAAAATCCCTCTCTCTTTGAGTACAAAAAAACTTATTTATGGTAGAGGGTGGGAAGCTTTTTTCCTTCCGACTCTCTCTAACCTTTTGAATCTCCTTTCCCTTTCACTCTTTGATTTTCCTTGCAAATACAAGATTACATTTCTACACAAACAAGAGGAGAAAATACAAGATTAAAGCAATAATAGTCTAACATTTCTACACTATAATACAAGATTACAACCCACAAACAATAGGAGAAAATAGAGGAGTTGGAATACTCCTGTAGTAATGTTGTATCTTAGAATATCATGCATATGGCTAACTTTGGCCTTTTTATTCACATTGCAAAATAGTCTAACATTTTGTAAAGAAAGAAAAGCCCTCTCTCTTTGAGTACAAAAAAACTTATTTATGGTAGAGGTTGGGTGGCTTTTGTCCTTCCGACTCTTTCTAAACTTTTGAATCTCCTTTCCCTTTCACTCTTTGATTCGCTTTGCAAAATGTACTTCTCTAATTAAGGACTTAAAAAAAATTAATATTTTATATCCTTTGTCTCTAGTGAGGCTTTCCCCTCACCATTTGTCTTTCCTTTTATAACTTGTCAAAATAAGTTGAAGGATAGAACATTTATAATTGTATAGTTTATTCCCATAAAGCGTAAATTTAGCAATAAGAGCAAATTTCCTTCTCATCAACCAATGTTAAGCTCAAACCCTTGGGATTTAATTTTCTACACTATATGTGTGTAATCACACAGGCTATTATTCTCAAACTCTGTATGGCAAGTATATTGTATAATACAGAAAATATCAAAGCTTGGAGAGAGCTTTGAATTCCCTTTTCCAATTCTCACTTTAAATGGCCACATCCAAAAACAATTACATCTTTAGCTTCTAGACCATGCCAATGTTAACCTCGATTGAAGAAGATATGTATTGACAATTGTGAACAGAAAGCAACCTACAAAAACGTTTCTTTCTATTAAAAAATGAAGGGTTCCATGATCACTAATTCACTCCTACCTTGTTAGATTCGACGTTGTGAATGGAACCATCTGCATAACCTCCCACGATTATTCATCCACTGCAATGTCAACCAAATATAAAACTATCAGGCCAACTTTTCCAGTTAATGATTTCCTATATCCTCTGGCCCAAGGGCTTCTACATGAAGAGATTCCAATGGATAAAAATAGAAAAACTCTACAACAATATGGGATTTTTTATTACCAACATACAATTCTTGGAAATGGATGCTCAACTACCTTGGCTATATATAAAAAACTACATAATGAATGCACAATTCCATTATATAGAGTGTTCTTTAAATCTGTGTTGACGCTAGAGTTGTGCAAGAAAACAAATTGATTTGTTGTAATGAAACATATTTCAAATTTAAGATCGTAACTACCGTGTTGAACATGATAGAAATATAGCCATACCCGATGCCTAGGCTTGCTGCAACATTTGGAAGCTGTAAGAGGAGCGTTGGGTAAAGATCTGGGCTGTCAAACAGAGATCCAAAGGAACGTTAGTGTTCTGAATGCTAGCCAATATATCCTAGCTTGTGGAAAGAAGGGAAGATGAGTAGGAATATGCCTCAAAGATTTTCCCTTCAACTGTAGTGCTCCTTGATGCCCCCAAATCAATTAAGTAATTTTCTGTTGGAGTGAATGCAAATAGAGATTGAGCAACTTGAAAACCCAATATACAAAGAACAAGTTTCACCTTCCAAGAGAAGATGGGAAACATCCTCGCACCAACCATATTGTATAGCTCTTTTGCTGTCAATTTTTCCTTCTTTGCCCTGGTACCCTAGATCAGGAAACAGAAACCCTTCGGCCTATTGCTATAGATACAAAGTCTTAGGAGATGCCAACGATTTTGGTAGGTTGAATTCCAAAGTTTATCCAATTTAAACAAGAGGCTCACAACTTCAAAGAAATGTATGGGAAATATGGGCAACCAAAAACCCAGAATGAAAGCCCCTTTATCAAACATTTTGCAGACAATATCCTAACGGGATTTCCATGAATGGAAATTTGTCTGTCGTCTGCAGATAAATTCCTTCCCTTGAGTTTGGCTGGAAAATCCCAAGGATAATCTTAATGTTGTTGCTGCAATAGTAGTGGAAATGGCCCAGGCCTTGGCATATCTTCATTTCTGCGTTAACCTGCCCGTATTCCATGGAGATGTGAAATCTACCATATGGCACTTGTTCCTTGCATTCTGATACCGATAAATATTGATTTTATGAAGGTATTGAACAACCAAAAAGACGAGAATACCTAGGCTGAAGTTATCTGCCTCTTATCCTCCTAGAAAATTGGTATGAATAGCCTTGATCACCAACAGTGCCAAGAGGAGGTACTTTAAAAGTTCATGCTAAACAAAACAATCGATTCAACATTAGTAGTATGTTAAGGACTTAACATCGATATAAAAATATGGGTTCAATCCAAACATTTACCCTGTATTCGCCAATTTTTTCCCATGCTAAGTTTTTCCCATGGCCATTGTATAACTGACCATTGGCTCATAATCGCTCAGCCCTGCCTGTAATTTTTTAATTTATCAGCAATAAAGCGAGTAGGGATACACACAGTGAAATAGACGTTAACCCCAGGGGTGTCGATCATCTTGAATCATGCCATAACAGAAGCTTGTGGCCGCGGGCACGGCCAAAGGATTCCTCTACATGTTGCTGCGGCGTTTTTGGCAAGCCCCTGCT
Organism: Larix kaempferi; assembly: GCA_027924585.1. Taxonomy (NCBI): domain Eukaryota; kingdom Viridiplantae; phylum Streptophyta; class Pinopsida; order Pinales; family Pinaceae; genus Larix; species Larix kaempferi. Next base: position 28,397,445 of record BSBM01000767.1, on the reverse strand, counting down.
AGCCATCTGCGCTAGGCTTGCTAGGCTGCGACTTCAAAGTTTAGGGGTTGGTGCTAAATCCACCGGCAATAGAAATGATGAGATTAGAAGACTCATAGAAAGCCTTCTAAAGGTGAAGAAAAATAATTTGGTTCTCATAGGGGAGAAAAAGCCCGAAGCTGTAATAAGACTTGTGCAAAGAATAGAAAAAGGTGAAACCCCAACGCAACTTCAGATCCTTCCTATTGAAACAAAGATATCCGCTTTTTGTTCCAAAAATATTCGATGCCCTAAATACTGTTGAGCCTTAGGGTTTGGTATCATCCTTAGGGTTTGGTATCAACCTTCGGAGGAATGGTGAAATGAATGGTAAAATCCCATATATGCAATAGAGATCCGTAGGTATATGCAACCGCACAAGCAACTGTGGACACAAGAATGAAAACTTCTTTAGCAAGCAGCAATCCGACGTTGGCTTATCAAAATAGACGGATAAAAGAAAAACCACGACGATACGCGTGGCAAGATTCCATTCATCCTATAGACGAGGAATCTTGCTACAGTGCCAAGAATTTTCTTTCCCAGAAAGAATGCCTTTGGCGTAATTATATATACATTTATATAACTATGACAATAAACATAAATATATATATATATATATCGATGGAGTTATCACAAATTTTAATTATTATGAATTAATCCTCATTTATCATTATATATACATTTAATATGGCTGTCAGAAGAAACATAAATAAATATCATAATATATATATTATTCGTGCGACAATTATCATCCATATATCCATATCCTTAGAGTTATCACAAATTTAATTATTATGAATTAATCCTCATTTATCATTATATATTCATTTGGTACTTGGTTTTACTTGTCTAATTGTGAAGGAATCCAGCTGATCCAGAGTAACTGAAATGACAATTTGGAGTGCTCAAATCACAATTTCAACAATATAGGTAGTTTTAAAATAGGGCATTTATCTAGGATAGACAATTAAGATTGTTGAAATTGCAAAATTATTTTGACTAGTTTATGAAAAAATCGCCCAAGAAGTGAGACGTTTTAGTTATCTTTTATCCTACACGCTGAGGTATATATAGTATTATATTAAAAGTTAGAATTTATGTACAAGCGTTGATAATTAGATATATAATATTAAAATATTCGAATATAATATACGGTATTTCATTACACATCAAAATATAAGGTATCGAAACCGATGGTAACGAGCATATCACCCAAGTACTTATCTTCCGCAAATGGCATGAGAAAGGAATATTACAGATTAAACTACGAATTAAATTAATTTAAAAAATGGTGATAGCCAGCAATATGATATATTAATGTAAAATGAGTATTTGATATTAATGTAAAATAAGTATTTGAAATTAGCCACTGGATTTTAGGACCAATGATGGTCCTTGAGGAGAAGTCTAAGGAGTATGTACGTGACGAGTGTGGCTTCAACTTATGGATGCATTTGGCAGGAATTTAGGGCCAACAAGAAGTCAAGAGAGACTGCAACAACCTATTCGAGTTGGAGGCACTGTATTTGTAGTTGTAGTTGGGGAACAATAACTCAACTATAAAAAAAACTCAACTAATTCTACTAACTCTTGTTCTAAATTGCAAATCACGCTTCCAACCTTCATGTACGAACCTGAACTGTCGGTATTTGATTGAGAACCATTGGGGCCGGGTGTTTTGTACTATAAATAATGTATGCAATGACCTATTCGACTTGTAGCATTTGAGCTTTTTCCATTGGAGGGAAGCTTAAATAGGTGCCAAGAACAGTGCTCACGGTAACCAAGTAGGCTGTTATGGTTTGATTTTTATACTATTGTTGAACACATTTTGGATGCTCCAGCCCACTCCATGTCCATCCAATGGGTAGCACAAACTCCTTTTTTCTTTGCTTTCCTCCATTGTCCTTTTCTGCTTTGCTTTTGCTTCCGCCTTAGCCTTTTCTTCTTTTTTTTTACTTTTCTGACTTATCCTGCTTTTTTGGACTTTCCTGCTTTTCTCATTTGATCGTGCTTTCTTCTTTTGTGTTGCTTTCTCCTTTATGTTGCTTTTCTGATTTGTGCCATCTTTCTTTCCTTTTTCATAATTTTCTAGATTGGGATGCTTTCTACTAACTTCTTTTGCAAGTCATCTCCAAAGTCAACCTCATCCACTAAGGAACACTTGTGGAGCATTATCCTCTTTTATTTATGATACAAATTTTAAATGGATGAAAAATAATTATTCCAAGTGCATAATAAAATTTAGGCAAAATTAATTCACACTCCTAATTAACTAAATGCCTAGAATTCAAAATTAACCCCTTAGTAAATGAAGTTGTCTCCTCAACCCAAGGGATTGGTTGTGTTAGGAACTTGGTCCAATGATCTCTATTGAGGGGACATGACACTTTTATAGTACATATGATGCAACCAAAAATAGTTTTCACTTTTATTTTTATTTGTGTGCTTCTTCTAAATTCTCGTACCTTGTCTCATTTAAAATACAAGATCTGCTTTTTCTGAGGGAAATTGGCCTTTATATTTTAGGACCAATGATGGTCCCTGGTCAGTGATGAGAAGTATAAGATGTGCCTACGTGGCAAGTGCTGCTTCAACCATATCAATAACTAAAAAGGATTTAATTTGGATCAACTACTTTATTATCTTTATCACTAATGGATAGCATTTTGCAACTATGCTCATGGAACTTTAACCATATCAATCTCACTTTGTAACCTCTCTTATCTGTAACTTTAGCATACTTGGTCTCGTTCAATTAGTGCAAATGGAGGGTGTTTAGGACCATCAAAAACTAATAATTAGTTTCCAACCAACAAAAACTCGAGAGATACTTCTCGGACTATTAGGTCGAACAATTCATGACTATTAAGACCCACTATGACTAAATCACTAGTCTTGAACTATAAATATACCATGACTATTAAGCCCCACTCTGACTAAATCATTAGACCTGAACTAAATCACTGGACAATCAGTACTACTGTTGGACATTGTAAGTATATTGGAGAGCTATGACACCTAGAACTACTTGGTTTATAGGACCCTACAAACCTTAACCTCTATTGCACAGGCCATGAAATTCATATGAAAAGAGGGTGTATGGATCCTATCTACACCCTTGCAAGGTACCTATCTCAATATAATGAATGTTCTATGTTGATCGAAATAGACAACTTTCCAGTCATATTTTTTGCATACCAAAGGATTAATGGTCCTCACTATGGCCACAACCATGGAAGCCATGGTCAAGGAGATGGAGGACAAGATAACTAGGCTTGTATTAAAGATATCATCCAATATCACTATTCAAATCAGCCAACTTGATACTAGGTTTGAGACACTCCAATATACGTTGGACACTTTCATGGAAAACTTGGGTACCATGATTAAAGTTAAGGGGATTCAGCTAGAATCACTAGTAAAATTGGAGGGAGTTGAATCCTCCAATGGTGGTGGGTATCACAATGGTTCACATTTCCCTAAAACTCAAAATAACAAGTGGCACCACTATCCCAAGTGGACATGAACAATTTTAATGGTTTTGACCCCACTAGTTAGGTTACCCAGATGGAAGAATAATTTTCCCTCCATGGCATTACTCGTGATATGATGAAAATTTGGGTGGGGTTCTATACTTGGATCATAAGAAATGGAAATGGTGGCAATGCCATAAAAAAGGTTATGTCAACTACATTTCCTAGAGTTAGCTTTTGAAATCCATCTGTGCTCATTTTGATAGAGAACACAATACTTGTGTAGGCTAAAAAAGTTACACCAAATAGGCACAATAATTGAATTTACAATTTCCTTTGATAAATTTTCGATCTGCATAGAGGGCCTAGTCAATTCTTATATGGAATTTCTAATTGGTGGTCTCAAGGAAGAGATAAGAGCAGAAATTATCATTCAACACCCAACTACTTGGTTGGACGCCACCCAATGAGCTCTAGAATATAGGACAATTATTTAGAAACATGCCAATTATTGAAGCTAAAGGACATCAAAAGATGGAACACAATTTGTATGGACCATATCAAATTGTATAATGCATTACATAAGTGGCTTACAAATTATCCCCTCCATCCCACTCCAAGACCCGACATAGGTTTGATGTGTCCTATTTGATGAAGGTTGTGGGGGGGAATTGCCAATTTGAAACCACATTATTAGAACTTGATGAAGAACGATCGATTTCACTTTGACTAGAAGTAGTTTTGGCAACTAAAGAGCATTGCCTAGGTTATTTCACTTTCTAAGAAGTCATAGTCCAATGTAAGGATATTTCGTTTGAATATTCTATGTGGGAATTGACCATCATTTTGAAACAATTTCCCCATCTCTAGCCTTTAGAACAACATTGCTTTTAGAGGGGGAGGACATGTTAGGGTCCCACCCTAAATCCTTATGTAGATAGATAGGACTATGGATTGATTCCATCTCTTTTAAAGAAGACCGATAAAATAGATGTAGTATGGAAAGCTATAATTGCAAGAAGGCTTATTCAAAAGTTCCACGTACTAGAAAATTCCTTCTCTAGGAAGTATCTAGAAGATTCCACCTACTAGAAAGTACATAGGAGGGTAGCCTTAGAATCTATATAAATTAGAAGAAATGGAATGAGATTTCTTGTGAAGTATTGCTATATTTGGAGCTTTATTCAATTGAAAGGGCCCTCAACTTAAGAGGCAAGTGAACATTTCTTTCTAGTTATCCTAATACAAGTGTATATTTTTCATATTTTCATCTTGTTTATTTCTTGTATCTGGTTTTGTACATTCAAAATATCTATATACCTTGTGGTGTTTCAAGTTTAACGGTTAAGGAAGAAAACAACAAGCCAACTTCCATTGTCTCAAATAAAGACACCGCATTCACTAGAAAATTTAGGCAAGATCTGTTTAAAATTTATGGCACCCAATTGAACATGCGCATTGCATATCATCCCCCAGTAGACTATGAAGCAAAAGTGGTCAACAAGTGCTTAGAAAACTATTTGCAATGCCTCTCTTCCAAAAAGGCACAGTAATGGGCACAATGGGCTTTGATTGTAGAAGGGTTGTATAGTACCACTTATAATGGAGTTACAAAAATGACATCATATGAAACTATCTATGGCTAAAAACCTTATCATTGGCTTCATAATTACTAGGTACTACCAATGTTCATGTAGTGGATAGCACACTTTAGATCGAAACTAATCAAGGAGGATCCAAGATCACTCAAAATGTAAAAGTATTGAATGTTGTTGAAAGTGGGACCATCGCGAGCGAATGGTTCAACGAGATATTTCTGTAGAAGTTCGTTTGTCTCAAATGTACTCCATACGGTCGAGATATTCAGCTCAAAAGTTTCCGAAAACTAGTGTTTTAAGGTGCAAACTAGAAAAATGGGTACCACGTGGCACCACTAGAAGGGTCACTACAAGAAAAAAAGCATTTTAGCCTCACATTAGCACCACTATTTGTAAAGGATTTGGGAAATCCTCAATTTTCAAATAGTGGTGCAAAAGTGGTGATAATGTGGGGATATGCAAGTGGTGCTAAGATTTATGGTGTAAAAGTGGTGTTTGTCAAAAAATTGATTTTGGTGTTAAACGAATATGTGGCATTCAATGTTGTGTGCTACAAACCACCAAAAACAATCCTAGCTGGATTGAGATTTTATGGTGCAAAACACCAAAACCAATCCAACATGGATTGAGACTTTATGGTGCAAAACACCATAATATTAATCATTAGTATTATTTAATATACACAAAATTATGGTGCAAAGCACCATAAAATAATAAATGATGAAAAAAATATAAATTGCATTGATTATATATAAGAGATTAGAGGTGGGAGTAGCAAGGCTCCATTATAGACAATTTAGGTGGGAATCACATTAATTATATATATAAGATATTAGAGGTGGGAGTAGCGAGGCTCAATGTTTTAGTTATAGTTACAAAAAGTTTAGTGATATCTCTATGTTCCTATTCTTTGCAATGTGCTTATTGTTTTTAGTTAAGATTTCAGTAAGTTTAACGTATGAGATTTACAATTATGTTTTATTGTATGACATGTATGACCCTTTGTAGAAATAATCCGGAATGAATAAACTGGCAATGGTAACCCCCAAGAAGAAGAGACACTATCAGGTACAGGCGCGAAGCTCTACTTCTTTCCCCTATCTAGTTCCAGATTCTTGCCCATAAAGCAGATCATGTTAGGTATAAGCAGATGAATGAGGCAGATTCTTGCCCATAAAGTCCTTCGATTAGGTTACTATTGGCCAACGTTGTTCAGAGATACATACACGTTTGCTTGGAAATGCCAATTTTTCGAAAAGTCTGCCGAAAGATTGAAGAAACCTGCTTTTCCTGCTATAATCCACATAGAGGTGAAGTCTAGGTGACTATGCATTAAGAGAAGAATCCATATACACTAGCTTCTGTTTCTGTGGGATCAACTACTCGCTCATGGTCTTTTTCTGGATCAATGGATTTTGGTTTAGCATGCAAGAAATCAAGGAAGAAGGCTCGAGAGCGATGGCTCCTATCGTTAGGGACACCTGTCCCATACTTCTTTAAATTTTTCTAACACCCTAGGAAGGATAAGCGGCTCCACTCATGAAATGCGGATTTTCATAAATAGAAATTTATGTGAGTAGCCACGAAGAGATAATAAAGCGCAGGAATAGAGCATGCTGGAATAACTCTACCCAACGAACATATGCATCACCAGATTCTCTGCCCTCCCTGGGAACAGTTCAATGTACATGTCATTAACGAACTCAAAAATAACACATAAACACGATAAACTCAAATAAATTGTAAAACATTAAATAGGGATTCGAGCCTACCCTTGAACAGAAATTGTAAAACATTTTTTACTTCCTTCCCAAATTTCTGTATTGAATCACCGCTGGATGTGTTGACTATTTGAAGATCGTCCAACTGAATGGGGAGTGGAAAGAAACACCTTTTATGGCCTTCTGAACATGAACACCAATCTTCAATATGACCAGATCATCAAGATACCTGTGCATTATAAAAGGGCTTTGTTAGAAGAAGTAAAAGAAAATTAACTTCTTGTTAAATAAACCCGAGTAAAGGGATCAAGTACAACTTTAGTGGTCACAAAAATTCTTCATAAGGTAATCCTGGAAACATAACATAAACAAAGCACTGAGTAAAAATTAAAAAAAATAGCTAATTAAACAAAATGCCAAGTAAAAAGGAGGAGTAAACAACCTGCTTTACATAAAACCTCCTTAAATTTTACAGTAAGGTTACCATAGTAACCGAATCAACAAAGAAGGTGAATCTCTGAAGGTGTGTCCCTGATTTTTTTTTTAGTGTACACTTTATATATACATTAATAACCAAAAACATGAAGGTATAAGGTACAAGTACAAGGGACGGCTATGCGGCCACTATTAGAACCTTGTCCCAGAGAAAAGAAATGTGACCCAAGCATGCATACCTGAAGTGCCCAAGCGATATGGTTGAAGCTGCCAATGCCAGCTGAAAGGATATGTTCACAAGGGAAACAAATCCTAAATTAAATTTTAGTGTCCACCTCAAGGAAGCCACAACACGTTAAATAAAAAATGCAGAGGTACAAAAAAATTAATAGTAAAAAGCTGTGAGTTATTTACCAGGGAATGCTGGATTAAGTGAGTCTCTTCTGGCATCAACGGCCAAGACTCTCACTATTAACAATAGCGGCCATGAAACCTGGCCAAGAAACCCCCAACTGAATTCAAACAGGAGCATATAGAAGCCGACCAAATGAAATGAATGGCAAGACAAACCCTAAGGCCTTGTGAAGTTTCCACCTTAAGAATTGTGCCGTAGATCTATCGCCACATGGAGGAATGGACGATGGGGACAATACCTTCCGCTAACCAACAATTATTAAGTGCCTCTTTTCCTATATTACGACCTAGGGTTTTTTAAGATAAACCACTTCAAGGAACTTTAAAATTGTATCCACCGAGAAAGCAAATGGTTCACCAAGTTTTAAGGGCAATTTAACCATGGGGAAAAGAAACGTGTGGGTTTATGAAGTGTAGAAAAAACAATGAAGTCTAGGTAGAAAGTTTTTTTTTTTTGTTTTTTATTTATGTTTGTGTTTTTTTAGTTTCTTTTTTGTGTGTATATTAGATAGTTTCTTTATTTGTTTGTTTTTTAATGTTTGTGTTTTTTTTTTTTTAAAGAATATGATGTATATTTTTAGTGGTAAATTTCTTTATTATATTTGTTTGTTATATTATATTTGTCTTTTTTTAATATATGACTTAGGTTTTTTTTTTTAATTTTAGTGGAAAAAATAATAAAGAATTTTATTATAAAAAAAATTTGTATAAAAAACATATTATAATGTTTGTTTTATGTGTTTGGTTTTTTATATTTATTTTTTGTTTTTTAGAAAGTATGTATGTAAAGTTTTATGGAGATGCTGGGTATTTTTTTTATAAGAAGATATTATGTTTTTTTGTTGTACTTTGTTCTTAGTGATTGTGTGGCGAGTCATTGATCTTCACCCTTGATGCATGAAGATTTGTTTAGGGACTAAAAGTTAAGTTTCCTACCCCAACCATGTTCAAAGTTCTAAGAGCCATATCTATTTCCCACAACTTCCTATTGTCATTGATATTTCCATTGAGAGACCAAGATACCCTCGAGAGGTCATCCTTTGTATGCCCAAAATATTATTTTATAGTCACTCCTAACCATGTCCAAGGCCTTAGGATGTATACCTAGTGCTAAAAAACTCCTAATGGAACCATATCTTAGTTTGAGGGAAAATATACCATTTGAAGGTCACGTGTGATGCTCTTAGACATTGGTATTGGCCTTGGATGCCTAGAAAATGCTTTATGAAATAAGCCTAAGTTTCCTCCCCCATCTATCTCTAGGACATGAGACCCCTACCTGTTTTTATTTGTTATATATCCACTCATATATTCCCATTGATAGTCAAATGAAACCCTAAGGAGGTCTTTTGTGGTCGTTTGAGGCATTATTTTTGTCCTTGAATGGATAGAAGCTTCCTTTAGGGGTTGAGTCTTGGGTTTCCTCCCTTCATAATGTCGAGGCCCTCAAACTCATATCTAATGCTCAAAACCCCCTAAATATGATGGCACATTTTCTATGAGGCCAAGGATATCCTAGGCCTGTAGTCATGTGCGTTTATTTAAAATATTGCTTATGCCCTTGGACACCTTGAAGCTTCCTTTAGGGAGTAAGGCACATGATGCCTTCCTTGATCATGTATAGAGTCTCAATACCCATAAGTAATACTCAAGATCATCTAATAGTATAAATTTCCCTAGCCAAAGCTAAAAATACCCTAGAGAAGCCATGTGTGTTTGTTCAAGTTTCCCTTCTTGGCCATGGATTCTTAAAAGCATTCTTAAGGGATTCAGGCCTAGTTTTTTCTCTCAAGCATGCCTAGTCCACCCAAGACCCATACCAAGTTCTCAAAGAATTAAAATGGAACTGATATCCAAACTCATATGAAATCGATGCTCTTAGGAGGTCATGTGCAGTGGTTGTATGCATTATTCTTAGCCCAATTTGTTAAAAATTTTCCTTTAGGGCCTAGGAAAAATTCTTTCCCCCCAACCATATCCAAGGCATTGGCAGTTATACTTAGCCCTACAAATTTCCTTGTGATAGAAAAAACCCCACTCAAAGGCCAAAGATATCGTGGAAAGGTCCATTGTACTTGTTCAACATGTTATTCTTGGTTATAGATACTTAGAATCTTCCTTTAGGTCATAAAGCCCAAAGTTTCCTTCGTTAATGATGTCTAGGGTCCCAAGACCCCCACCTACTTCTCAAAAACTTCTATTGGTGCCCATATTCCCACTATAAGGCCAAATATCCCCTCAAGAGGTCATATTTGTTGGTTGTAGGCATCAGTCATAGACCTTTATTCCTAAAATTTTACTATATATCCCAATCCCTAAGCTTCCTACATCAACCATGGTTAAGAACTCAATAGGTAAGCCTAGTGCTCAAAAACTTGTAATGGTGCCCATATCTACACTTATAGGCTAGAGATAGCCTTAAGAGATCATATATTATGGTTCAAGGTGATGTTGTTGGCCTAGTCTACCCATATCCCAACTCATAAGAAATTGAGAGGTCATGTGTTTTGGTAAAAGGAATCATTGTTGGGACTAGATTCCATTAATATTCATTTAAGGAATAATGATCAGGAATTGGCTACCAGCAATTTTCAAGGCCCCAAGACACATAATTAAACCATGGAAATCCTTAATATTATTGATATTTCCACTTTGAGGCCAATGATATGCTTAACATGTTGATGTGTGGTGAATTGAGACATTGTTCTTTAACCTAGATGCATAGAACTTTCCTTTAGGAAACAAATCATATGTTTCCTTCCTCAACCATGTTCAAGGATTATAAAATCATACCTAGTATCCAAAACCTTCTAATGGCAGTTGTATCCCCACTCAAAGGTGAGGATAATCTTGAGAGGTCTTGGGTGGTGGCTTGATGTATTGTACCTATAATAATTTTTAGGAGTCATATCCCACATTTCCTTCCCAAACCATGCCAAATTACTTAAAAACATACCTACTACTAAAAATATTCCAATGGTTTCCTTACCCCTTCTTAGATGATAATGATACCCTCGAGAGATTCTATCTTGTAGCTTGAGTTGTTTCTCTGATCCCTAGATACCTACAAGCTTCTTTTATGGCCTAAGTTTTAGCATTCCCCCCAACCTTGTTTTGTGTTCCAATTCGCATACCTAGTGTTGAACAACTTCTTAATGGAATTGATATCACACAAAGAGGTAAAGTGTCAAATCTCATTTGTTGTGGCTTAAGGTGTTGTTATTGGTCCTCTACGCACAAAAGTTTTGTTTAGGGTGTAAGGAAAATATTTTTTGCATAGACCATGTTTATAATCCCGAGACCCATATCTATTGTTCAAATCCACCTAATGTAATTAATATTCCCACCAAGAGGTGAAGGATTTGTGCGTAGTCCATATGTGGTGATTTGAGCCTTTGTTATGGGCCTTGGGTGTCTAAAATGTGCCTTTAGGGCCTAAGGCCTAATATTCCTTTCTTGACCATGTCAAAGGAATTGAGACCCATGTCTATTACTCAAATCCACCAAATGGAATTGGTATCCCAACTCATAGGTCAATGATACCATCAATAGATCCTATATTCTCATTTGAAGTGTCTTCCTTGACCATAAATGCCTATATAGTTCCTTTACAATGTAAAGTTTGAGATTCCTCCCTCAACCATGTCTAGGGCCCCAATACCTATATATAATCCTTAAAACATCCCAAATTCGACCCATATTCCTATTTTAAGTTCATGGATTCCATCGAGAAGTCATCATTATTGTCATTGCCATCATCACTATCGTCATCAATCATTTCATTGTTTTCATCATCATTGTCGATGTTGTCATTGACATTGTCAATATCATTCACCATCATCACCATTATCATAGTTAATGTTGTCATTGCCATCATTGTCATTATAAGTAGAATCATTATCATCTTCATCATAGTCATTGTGAATAACATCATCATTATCCTCATCGTCATCTTCAACATCTAGGTGCAAATTTGGATGGAAAACTCGACATAAACCTAGATGGAAAAGTGGACGAAAACTTGGATGCAAAAGAGGATGCAAAAGTGGACGCATAAGTGGATGCAAAAGTAGGAACAAAAGTGGGTGTGGAATGGGACACAAAAAAAGTGGATCCAAAAGGGGATGCGAAAGAATTGATGATGTGTCTATTATTAAGGATTTTCCACTTAACAATTCTAATATTTTCCCTCTGATTAACCTTGGTTCATCTTCTTCTCCGCATGAGAGAGACTCTAGACATTCCTTTTCAGCTTCATGACAAATTTCCTTTGCTACCTCCTCGAGTATTTTGGATTCTACATTGAATCTATCTAATGATTCTAGAAATCCTTTGGTTGCTTCATCTTGAGATAAGTATAATCCTATGGTTTCTCCCTCATTTAAAGATATATTATCCAAATATCCCCTATATATTTATTCATATAAGTAGACTCCAAATCCTGTGGTTCTTCCCATAAACTCTATAATATGCCAAAATTTTACCATTATGAACAAAACATAAAGAAAAATCGTGATGTTTTATAGTCTAAGATATTTGAAACGAGGGTTGTTATTAATAGTGATTATATTCCCCTCTTTTTCCATTTTAAGCAGGCTCTGAATCACCTCGTAATACCTCTTTCTTGTAAGCCTCTCCTTCTAACCCTAGGGCCCTTAGAGCACCCATGCCCTCTCACCGAGTTACCAAATGATCCTTTCTTCTTTCAATATTAGGGGAATTGGGGGTCCCTCAAAACTATGTACCCTCAAGTGATTATTTGAGTTTAACAAACCTGATATTGTTTTGTTTCAATAGACAATGGCATATTGTAGTAAATCTTGTGAAATATTTTTGAAGATCTTTCTCGTGTGGGAAGTATGTGTAATTGATGCATTAGGTTTATTTAGGGAATTAATCGCTATCTAGAACCCTACGGTGGTTGAACTCAATCCTTTTTAAACCAGTGCAGGGATCCTTTTAGAAGGAAAAGTTAGGGATTTGAAGCAAGAGGTCATGATCATCAATTTCTATGGAGCTTCTTCAGGTCGTAGAGAGTTTTGGGATGAAGTGGTTACCGATGGTATATTAAATAATCATGATCAAATCTTGGGTGGTGACTTAAACCTCACCCTATGATCTTCTACATTCTGGGGTTCAAATCCCAGAGTTGATCCCTTAGCATATTATTTTAAAAATATCCTTCAAGGTTCAAATCTTATTGATGTTAGACGACCGAAATTATGCCTCACTTGGAAAAATGGTAGAATGGGGGAATCTGGTGTGGGGAAGAGACTTGACAGATTCCTTATTGCATATAATATTGCATCTGTTGTGGAGAGGTTTGGATATTGGTCTATTAATTTGAATATCTCATGCCATTCTCCAATATGTCTCCAAATTGAAGGTAACCAAAAGAAACAAAATTTTCCTTATAAATTTAACCGTACTTGGCTTAAGGATGAGGATTTCAAATATATGATCAAACACCAATGGAAAGGTTATGAGGATAATAGACTTAATTTGGATATGATGATAATGGTTGAGAAACTAAAAAGACTTAGTAAAGTGTTTTTTCAAGAAAATGTTCCATAAAATCTGCATTGGTTTAATATTGTTTTGTGCATTAAAAGTTGCTGGAGAGGTGTCTTTGGTATAGGATTGTGGTGTGAAACAGTGGAAACCAAATACCTGAAGAAACTATAGTGGTGGAGTGGATTATATCTACAAACTAATTTGATGTGAATGCTTCTATATTTTGGAAAGGATTTGTTAAGGCATTTCATTGGATGTCCACATCACCATTTTAAGGTCAAATATCCCCTTGAGAGGTCATGTGTTTTAGTTCAAGGCATCATTCTTGGAACTATATTCCATTAATATGCATTTAGTGCATTAGGATTAGGCATTGTCTACCAACCATGTCCAAGGCCCTGAGACACATACTTGGGCCAAGGATATGATCGATGGGTTGATGTGTGGTTGATCAAGGCATTGTTCTTTAACCTAAACACATAGAACTTTACTTTACAGAATAATTCCTACCTTTCCTTCCTCATCCATGTTCAATGAACAAAGACTCATACCTAGTATCCAAAATGTTCTAATGGCACTTGTATCCCCACTTGAAGGCAATGATAGTTCCTTGAGAGGTATTAGGTGGTGGTTTGAGGTCTTGTTGATGGCCATGAGTACCAATAATATTTTTTTGGAGTCATATCCCCACATTTCCACCCTAAACCATGTCAAATTCCTTGAAATTTATGCCTACTACTCAAGATATTCCAATGGATCCCTTAGCCCCACTCAAAAAAAAAGGATACCCTTGAGAGGTGCTATGATGTAGCTTAATTTGTTGCTCTAATCCATAGATACTTAGAAATTTCCTTTATGGTCTAAGTTTTAGGTTTTCTCCCCCAACCTTGCTCCTAGATCCAAGACCCATACATAGTGTTTAACAACTTCTTAATGTCATCAAGATCCCACTATTAGGCGAAGGGTATCTTTCAAAGGTTATTTTGGTGGTTTGATGTGTTTTTCTTGGCCCTCTATGCATAAAAGTTTCTTTTAGGGCATAAATCCAATATTTTCTTTGTAGACCATGTTCATAATCTTGAGACCCATACCTACTGTTTGAAGCTTTTTGATGTAATTAATATCCATACAAAGAGGTGAAAGATTCCCTTGATAGGTCATGTGTGGTGATTCAATCCATTGATATGGGCCTTAGGTGTCTAGAATGTGCCTTTAGGGTGTAAGGCCTAAGTTTCCTCCATTGACCACATCAAAGGCATCGAGACCCATGTCTATTTCCCAATTCCTCCTAATGGAATTTGTATCTCAACTCATAAGTTAAGGATACCCTCAAATGGTCTTGTATTGTCATTTGAAGTGTATTTCTTGACCATAGATTCCTAGATAGTTCCTTTAGGATCTAAAGTTCAACTTTCATCCCTTGTCCATGTCTAAGGTGCCAAGACCCATACCTAGTACTTACAACCATGCAAATTCCACCCACATCCCTATTATAAGGCCAAGGATCCCCTTGAGAACTCGTGTCTTGTGGTTGGAGGTATCTACATATCTATTAGCCTTAATTCCCTAAAAGTATCCTTTAGTGCCTAAGGCTTGGTTTCCTCCCTTGACCATGTAAATGACTCCTATTCTCATCTGTACTAATCAAAATTTTGTAATAGTATTGATATCCACACACATAGGCTAAGAATACCCTCACAAGTCCATGTACAGTGGTTTGAGGTGCTTTTACTGGCCATGTATGTTTAGAATATTCCTATAAGACTTAGGGTATAAGTTTCCTCCCTCAACCATGTCTAGGGCATCGAGAACCTACCTAGTGCTCAAATCTTCTTAATGGAACTAATACCCATCAAACAATTTGATCATTAATTATTAACATTAATAAAAAAATTATCATTCAAACAATTAAATTTTAATTCAAAACACTATTATCACCATCTTTATAATCTTAAAATTTATTATCTTTGATAGTCTTTCAATAATGATTTTGTAAAATGAAATGACAATAATATAAAAAGTAAATAATTGAATTAGTAATTTTGAGTGTAGATTGGGTGATTGGGAGGTATTTTGTTATACTCCCCACGTGGGCTCAAACCTCATGATGTGACATGTTATGTACAACCTAGGATTCCTTGCTTCTTGGTATTTTCCATGTGAAAAAAAATAATTGAATCAATTATTTACAAAATAATATTTTTTGAAAACTTGTTCTATATATGGTGTAAAGATTGATATTCAAAACATTCATTTGCTTGAATAAAATAAAAAATAAATAATTGAAGTGGGTTATTTGGAAAATAATTACTTTATTTTTTTAAACTTTATTTAGAAAATAATTACTTGTGAATTTGTTCTATGGTTGGTGCAAACCCTCATAATTAAAATTTATTTGTAAGTGTCAATGTGGCAAAGGACTTATCACCACCTTATTATACTTGTCAAAGTATCATACACCACCACTTCTCTAATTACCAAATATGATGTGGCATATCATTTCCAATAAAATTAACAAATAATATCACCACTTTAACACCATATAATATAAGTGGTGCTAATATCCCCATATTAACACCAAATATTATAAGTGGGGCTAACTTGTGGGGTTAACTTACTTAAGCTAGTGATTAAAATCTAATAGTGATACTAATGTCCATCAACAAATTTAATAAGCTCAACATAAATAATTCCAACTCAATAATCAAATTTCAATTTAAATAATTTTGATTGCTACTTTAAAATATCAATAATAAACAAAGGTGTTTTTGTTTGTTTGTCAATATTAAGAGTCCTAAGTATTTATTTCTTAAATAATATTAAAATTGAATTATTTACAAAATAATTGTTTGTGAAGTTCTTGTGTTCGTGGTGTCAAGCCTCATAAATGAATCGTGTGAATTTATTAGTTTAAATAGTATGAAAAATAAGAAATTGAATTTGTTGTCATTGCCGTGAAAAACTCATAAATTAATCTTGATCATTTATTTGAATAAAAAATATATAAATAATTAAATTAAATTATCTAAAAAATAATTATTTGTGAAATGGTTGTGTTTATGGTGAAAATATTCATAAATAAATCCTATATGTGCATGTCCATGTGACACATAATTATTAGCACCACTTTATGGTTCTTGCCAACATGGCATTTCTCTTAATATATATGAGAGAAAACATCATTTCTAATAAACATTAACACCATCTTAACACCACAAAATATATGTGGTGCTAATACCACCACCTTAGCACCACAAAATGTAAGTGGTGCTAATACCACCACCTTAGCACCATAAACAACTTGTGGTGCTAAAAGAGGGATTTTCTTGTTGTGGGTGCCACGTGGTCTTATGGAAATGATGTGGCATCCCCATGTAGCGCCACGTAGAAGATTAAGGTGGAAACCAAATGATTGTATGGACTAATCTATGTTGAACACATTGCATTGTAAGCTTGCATAGTTGACACTCCATTGGAGTGATGTGGAATTATCAGATCATTACACGTGGCACTTCCGATCTAACCATTTACAATCGTCTTCAACAAAATTATTATGTGGTCGTCTTCACTGTTACGGTACTATATGCCGTGTAAATCCTTTGGGAAAGAATTTTATTTAAGTTAATGAGTTCATATGGCAGAAACAAAATGTGGGGTTTATGGCATATAGCCCATTATAACGTTGGTGCCAATTGGTAGAACGTTGGGGTTTACTCCACATTTGGTGGTGGCCCAAAAAAAACAACGTATATTATATTATATATAACCATATGCGAAGTAATGCAAAAACTTTGTGTAGTCATTTTGAACAAAGATTTGGTTGGCGCTTTGCCAAATATATATATGTATTATGCCATGTCACGAGTACACGGGTTGGCGGTGGTTTTATTTTAGCAGTGGTTGGAAAGACTTCATGCCATATTTGATGGTAAAGTTTGGTGGCGCATGATGTATTTATCCATGTGTAACATATGGTTGTTATATGGATTGGTTGTTATAGCCAACAATACCATAAATGACATATGGTTGATAAAGTGGACCATTAGCATGTTTTATATGCTAACAATATTTTAATTGTGGTTGATGGCATTTCAAAGGCATTTTTGGGATCTGGGATACAAAATATGCATTTTGTATGGTGGTTTTGTGACCATAGCTTTTATTATTAATGTGTTTTATTTGCATTGTGATTTGAAGATGAATTGTTTTTGGTAAATAGACATGTGTATTCTTTGAGAGTAGATATTTAAGATCCTAGAAGTCTTTCATTAATGCTCTTTGGTGTTTTTGTAATGTTGAGATGGAAGTTGTATTCATTGTAGTGACTTGAAAATGATTATCACCGTGTTGTAATGGGCTTGTAGACACTTATGTGTGAGAGGCATCGTTTTCCTAAAGTCTTCTTTGGCGACTTTGTATTTACTTGATCGATATTTCATCAACTCTTTAGGACATGATGAGGCAAGTATTAACTTGCTTGAATCCGGCAGTCTTGTGAATATGTGATTATCAACTACAATCATGCACTAATGCAATTATCGGCCTTTGACATTCTCTGTCCGAAGAATAAAGGTTAAGTACTTGAAGGAGATTGTGCATTTTCAGAGACAAATGTTGCGCAGAAGAAGTAGCTATAGATTTGCATATTGATATAGGTGTTGGCCTTTGGAATTCCTTTTCCGGAGAACACAAGTGAAGGATCCTCAAGAGAATGTGGTCTTATACAGACATTGTTATGCAATCCAAATAGTGAGTGGGTGGTAAAGACTTCTTGCAGGTGAAATCCATTTGTAATGTAATAAGCTTTTATGCATTTTATTCATCATATTAATGGATCTATTCGCAGTTGAAGCGAGCCCAGAGATGTAGCCAGAAGAGTCTGGTGAACTCCATTATCACATGTGTGTAAACTTGAATGTGTGATTTTGGTTGTTTCTCTCACGTGGTTGATTTTGTTTAAAGATGCAAAATCATAATTTCTCATGTTCATATGCATATAATTGTTAGTAAAAGGTCCTTATCGAATATTTTTGTTTGATAAGTTCTTGCAGAAATATCGGATAAAAAACAACCATTCTCTGCACTATTTTTGCTCTCTTTCAACCATATAAACAAACATCACTCAAAAATAAAATTCCCAAGAAATTAGAACTAAAGTTCTATGGTCCCTAGAAGCTCATCTATTATGTTGGACAAGCATCTGACAAGCTAGTTCTTCCATCCTTCTCGAAGATTCATCTCACCTTTCATGTCTCTTGTCTAAAGAAGGTAGTGGGAACAAATTGCAAAGTGAAAACCAACTTACCAAAAGTTGATGAAAAGGTCTCTTTTTTGCTACATCCACCAGTACTATTAGGTATTAGAGAACATCAATTATGTAAGTGTACAATCCTAGAAGTATTAATCCAATGGAAACATATGTAGTGAGAAGATGCCACATGGAAACCAATAGTGATTTTTAGGAATTCTCTCATCTCCAACCTTGAGGACAATGCTTCCTTTGAAGGATATCTTCGGGCTACTTTAGGCTACCTAAGAGTTAGTAAAATAATGCATGCAACCATATTTTTTGAATAAGGTCAACTAGATAGTAGTGGATAATATTAATTAATGTAAAATGGTCATCTTTATTAATTAATGGTCATCCACAAGAGTCATATTTTATCTATGAAGAGCCTATTTAAGGAGCTAGATGCTAATAATTGTTTATTGTTGTATTTGAAGCTATGCTCATGTGAAATTTTGCCCATCATAAAAATTTTCTTTAGTTTTTTACATTATAATCTTATGTTTGATTGTGCTTTAGGTTTAATGTTTAAGGAGCACAAGGAATAATACACAAAACATACCGAACATAAACATATATGCTATCCTTTATGAAAAAATTATATATATATATATATATGTGTGTGTGTGTGTGTGTGTCACTAAATAAAATAATATATTTGAAAAGCATTTAATTTTTTATTTAAAATAAAAAATTGATTAGGTAAATATATCAAAATATCTTTTACAAATATATCAATTTTAAAAATTTAATAAACTTCCAATAATAAAATATTTAATAATACCTTATTTATCTTTGCAAGTTCTTATGTATGTTTTTAAGGTCATTATTAAGAAATTTTTAGTATATATGATTCTCACAAGAAACATATATATATATATATTCTATTGGAGAATTATTATCTATATATCTATTGAAGTGAAGTTATCACAAATTTAATTTTCCATTTATCATTATATATACATTTAATATGACTATCACAATAAACATATATATATATATATATATATATATTACATAACAATTATTATCCACATATTGATATGGATGAAGATTTATTATCCATATATATTGATATTAATAGAATTATCACCAATTTTAATTATTATGAATTAATCTTCATTTATCATTATATATACATTTAATATGATTGTAAAAAAAAAACATAAATAAATATCATAATTAATATATACATATATATTATCCGACCAACAGGAAGCCAAGAGAGAACCTATTCTAGTTGGAGGCAC
Source organism: Larix kaempferi (assembly GCA_027924585.1). NCBI lineage: Eukaryota > Viridiplantae > Streptophyta > Pinopsida > Pinales > Pinaceae > Larix > Larix kaempferi. The sequence goes on along the minus strand of BSBM01000767.1, from coordinate 28,377,729 downwards.
TGCAACAATAACTCAACTAACGCTTTCTAAAGCGCCAATCACGGTTTCAACCTTCATGTCCGAACCGTTGGGGAGTTTTGTGCTATAAATAATGTATGCAACGACCTACCTATTCGACTTGTGATTGAGAACTGTACTTAGTGGAGGGAACAGCGCTCACGGTAACCAGGTAACCTTTGTTTCACAGCTTAGCTTATAAAATAAAATTCAAAGAATGCTCCATTGTTATATAGAACACATTTTGGATGCTCCAGCCCACTCCATGTCCATTATTAATGTTATTATTGCTATTCATGATCTTTTTAACCCCCGTCCTCTTTCGACTCTTGTTTTACCTTGTTTTACCAATGTCCCTTTACTTTTGATCGGTGTAAGAAAGGTGCCTGGTATTTCTACCTTTCCCAACAGACTTTAAAAGCACTGTGATTGGATGGAAAGAGATAGAGCCCTAGATCCTCCATTTTAGACGTTATTATGCGCTATTCATTCTTATTTTTATCCACAGCTCTTTAGAAGCTGCTAGTTACCTTAGTCGCCCTATAACCATAGACCACAAGTCATAACCAGTAAGGCTCTCAGCTTTAGGCTGACTTGAAGGGCATAACTGTACATTCTGTGCTACAGAAGTCTTCTACAGAAGTCTGTGCATCGGGTCGAAGATAATTCATCCAACGCAATCTGCAGCTCTTCCCGCATCGAAGCAGACCTGGGCAGATGCAATAATTAGGGAAAGAGATGTCCAGCAAAACCTGTGGATACAAACCTGCTTTATTTGGAAGAGATGTCCAGCCACCTTCTCCGTGAGATTCGATGCGGGAAGAGCTGCCAGTAGAATTCCCTCTTGAAGGATCTGATGGCTAGACCCCAACCTTTTATACTACATAATCGTTGGTTGAGTTTAGATTGGACATACAGGTAAAAGGATTGATAAAGTTATCCACCAAGAAACCTTAGATCTGATCTCTGCGATCTCTAAAGTGTTCGCAGGGTGATCTCCCCGTTTTAACCTGATTTAGGTGTGTTATTTATGGCATATTGGAAAGATCCTTGTTTAACTGCAGGTTTTTCCGGTTGGAAGTGCTGTGTGCTGAGTTTTCCATTTAAGATACCGATCTCTATTGGATCTATCTTAGATAAGTCATTACAGTCTGGAATTTTGATTTATGTTCACATTCTTTGTAAGTATGCTGCCTGGAATTCGTATGTTCCTTTTGAAGTTGTGTAATGCAGGTATGATAATTATGCCAGTGTAAATTGCTAGCATCGATCTGATCTCAGCATAGCGTTTAAATCCCTGTATGTTTCTTTTGTTAAGCATATCGATATCCGATTTGTACTCTGCAGCATGAAATCCTGTATTACATCCTTTTAAAGTATGTTGAAGTGTCTATCGGTCGAATGCTTGATTTTTCTGCTTGGTTTGGTTAGAATAACAGAGCAGTCTAACGTTGAATTTTAAAAGTTATAATGAGGGACGAGAGTGTATAATCCATTCCGTTTTTAAAGTATGGTTTGTACTGTAGAATCCCTAATCCTTCGTATCTCCTGTCCTGTCTACAGCATCTGTACAACACCTTATTCACCACTCCGTCCTTTACTGAATCCCCCTAGCCAGTTCTATAAATTTTTAATAGAACTTAGAATCCATCATGTTGTTTTCAATATACTTACATAGATCCAAAACCGATTTTCTACCTTGGCGTTCCACCTGATAGAAGGGGTATTCCCTCAGTCTGTTTACCGAGCCTAATTTAGTTAAGCTGTTCCCATAAGTCGATTGATCTAAGAGCAAGCTGCCATTGAACTTTTAGCGACAACGTTTAAGATTTGTAATTTTGTATTGTGGCTATAATCATTCCTTTGGACGAACCGAGGATCCTTTATTCTTTTTAAATAAATAAAAAAATTCGAGAGAAGGTGGCTGGACATCTCTTCCAAAGAAAACCCAACTGCTGGGTGGAGATGTCCGTCATGCGAAACCCTGAAAATCTCCTATATCTTAAATTAATGCTTACTTAAACGAACCATATTTTTTTTTTACACCACCCTCTTCTACCTGGTAATCAAGGCTATCCCAGCCCCCTAGTATTGTTTGAAATTTGAATTGGCAGGATGGTTCGCTTATTGAGCTTGCTTGCTCGCCGCCTAGCTGGGTGGGATTAATGAGATATCTGGCTGGTGAGCTTCCTGGATGGGGAGCTTAGGATGGAGCTAAAACAGCGATTTCATGGTTTTATCACGTGCAAACGATTAAAAGAACCAAGGTAGATTGAAAGAACGATTAAAAGAACCAAGGTAGATTAAAATAACCAAAACAACTTTTGAAAGTGAAGTCAAAAAAATAAATAAATTAATATGTATATTATTTATCCCTAGATTTGGTAGTTTAAAAATTACACCGGGAATGGGCTAAACTTTAGACCGAATGCATCTTTTTTGGCCATTTTCATCTGAATCTGGTGAAGGGGAAATTGCTGAAACTACAATTTGGGTTGTTCAAATTGCAATTTTGGTAGATTACCATTGGTGCACCTCGATTATACAATTTTAGCAATCCAAAACTATCATTGAAGCAATTTCAGCTAGATTTTCATCGAAAAAATTCTTGGTACAAACTGTCTAGAATTTAGCTTACTCTATTACACTGCCGCCATATTTACACTGCCGCCATATTTAGTTGTCGTAGTCTGCAATTTTCGACATATAACCATGGATCAAAAATATTGCTGGGAAACATTGTTTCGAGCCAATGGGAAATTACAGCATTCCAGTGAATACAGCTGGTAAGGTAGACTCACAAGGAAGCTATTCGGCTGACACCCTACTCAGCACATCTGTACACTATCGATGACGTGACATATCTGCATTACCTTACCATAATATTAAAAATCTCGAAGCTAGTTTGCCCAAAATTTACATTTTTAAAGAGAAACTGCAAGATTAGAGGAGAAATTTTCAATTTTGTAGATACAAATCTACAATTTACAGTGATAGATTCACAAATGCATTTTAACCTTTCCTCAATATTTTAACCTATCGAAAATATTCACTACTTACTCATTTAACAACAGAATAGTTGCGATGTGCTGCATTATGAAATTTGTTCTGCAGGAAATTGTAAAAAGCAGTGCCTGGTTATTTTGATTCCTGAAAATCAAGTCGGAAAAAAACAAATGTATCAGTGTCCGGAAGACAAAATCCTCCTTTCTAGTTTGTACTCATCTCGATAATTTATGTTATTTGAGAGAGATTTCGATATGATTTATTCCTGAATTTTTGCTGTAGGAGGTGATACATATTAAACATAATGAAGCCAATGAACTTTGAGCAGGGATTGCAACAGTTGCCCAGTCGCAACGTCCCATGTAACCATATAACAGAGCAGCCCTTGGAGTGGTTGAATGACAATGATTGGTTGAAGGATTTGGAATTTGATGATTTGATTGTTAATCCCAATATTGACAATGCATACAGTAATGATTTCTCAGTCTTATCAGACGACGAAGTAGCCAATGGTAATTTTAATATTGACGTCCCATTATTATCCGAAGCCTACCTCAATGAAATGGCAGAGATATTGGACGTTCCTATGGGAAACATAAATGGCCTTGATCATTCCTACAATTCATCAACTGGGTCCCAAGAGATTCCATCATTAAAGGTTTTGGGTCACTGCACAACTGAGTCCCAAGAGATTTCATCCTTCAATGTTTTGAGTCCCATGATGGAGCCTCTGCCATCAACATTCACCATGGATTTCAGTTCTCAACAAATCAAAGAAATTACTGACATGGATTGGTTGAAGGACAACCTCAATGAAATGGCAGAGATATTGGAGTATGTTCCTGTTGGAAACATAAATGGCCTTGATCATTCCTACAAGTCATCAACTCGGTCCCAAGAGGTTCCATCCTTAAATGTTTTCGGTCACTGCACAACTGAGTCCCAAGAGATTTCATCCTTCAATGTTTTGAGTCCCATGATGGAGCCTCTGCCATCAACATTCACTCCGGATTTCACTTCTGAACAAATCAAAGAAATGCATGCACCCAAACAAAAGAGAAGGATGGGTCAATCCTCCAGCTATTCTGATATAAAGAGGAGAAAGGTTCAATCTTCCAGCTATTCTGATATTACAAAGGTAGAGATGCAGTTAAATCCCATGGAGAAATCTTCAAAGATTATGTCCAATTTACAGCCATCACGGGAATCTGTACTTGGAATTCGTCCCAAAAGGCCTCGACGTCGAGACAATCACGGTCACATGGATGCCCATGAAATTGATAAGGTGTGTAATCTCTTACCTGAGTTTGCTTTCTTTGATGTAATTTGAAAGTTTATTATGATAATACTTGAGCATAAAAAATAAAGGATAATATTTGATAACTGAATTTTAGGGATAATGATACCAGAAAAACATAGATGTATTGAATGTGTTATCCTTATTTTGTTTTTTTATTTTTTTTTACAGGAAATATATAAAGAAGAAGGTTTCATGTTTCTTTTCAAAAAGAAGCTTAAACAGAGTGATGTCGGTCCTTTAAAAAGAATAGTGATTCCCACGGTAAGATGATATCATCAACAATAAAAGGAAGGTTGTAAGGTTGTTGTCAAATAATTGAATATTAACATGAGAATTAAACCTTTCAATCTGTTTTTGTATTTGTGCAGAAAGAAGCTGAATTCCATCTTCCTGCACTCACTGACCAAGACCCAGAAATAATGTCTATGTCAATGGTGGACATGGATAACTTACGAACATGGACCTTTAAATATAGGTATACTTGTTTTCATTTTATATGTTTCAAAAGGGTATTTAAAATTTCTTCAATTAAAAACTTCTCAAAATGATGTATTCTATAAGTTGAATTAAAGCAATTTGTTCATCGTGGCATAATTTCAGGTTTTGGAAAAACAACAAAGGTAAAGGTAGAATGTCCGTTTTAAAGGAAACCGGTATGTATATATATCTCATTGCACTGAATGGTTGCCATATCTTAAACTTATTTTGATGCAAATTCATTAAAAATTAATAGAAGTTCACTAATATTTTTATCCTCCTTCCTTTCTCTAGGTTAACATAAATAAAAGTTAATTTATGGATGAATAAATATGGGTTGGTTTTTCAATAATCCTCACCATCACTGTCATTGTTAGACTCGACGGTATTTGAAGTGTACCACCTATTAGATAAGGAATAAATAGGATGCTTTGTTAATTATGAATTTAGTTATGTGCTTTTACATTAAGAAAGTAAGGAATGAATAAATGGGTTAGTTTTCATCTCTCTCACATACCCACACATGCAATTCTCAATAAATTTATAACTTTATTAGTTTCTATAAATTTATAATCTATGTCTAATTTATAAATTGCTAAATATTTTTTTTTCACTTTCACAATACACATGAAGTGCTGGAGATTTTCGTTTTCCCAACTCTACATGAACATGAAGTCGCTTCTCTCATCAGAATAAATTTTCTCAATTGTTCTATCCCTACTGTGCATGACTTGATTTCCCCACTTTAATAAATTGCAGGAGAATTTGTTAAAATGCATGCCCTTGTACTTGGAGATTACATCATGGTTTACAAACACATTCTCAGTGGAAAATATGTGAGTGGGATTCAATGGGATAAGCTTGGTTTGAGAATTGTATGAATTCAATCGTTACATATATTGATTTTTATTGTTTGAAAACTAATGGAAGAAATAGTCCGTGGTATCTAATCATTTTGTGGGTCCATTTTTATTTGCAATTTCAGGTGATTAAAGCGAAGAAGCTCTCACATAACGAAAATGTTTTTGGAAATTCAAGTGATATGAATGTATTCAATGCAATGTTGGATGGCAAAGAGCAATCGACACATGATAAAGATTGCAATAATGGAAGTAGGGAGTCACACTCTCTATTCTCTAGTATAGGTGATGTGGCATTTAATGAGGCTAGCTCTAACGCCTCATTTTTTACCTTACTACCTCAACTATCATTATATGTTGCACTTTTATTATTGTAAGACTCCGTTAGTTTGATGAAACTGTGGACATATGGTTCATGTTTTGATATATATTCATGTGTTAATTATGTCTCTTACATGCAAATTACTAAATGATGGGTGCGTGGATACCAAGTTAAAAGTTAAAAATTATATGTTAAATGTATAAATGTGATACCAGAACAATGTGGATAAATGTGATATATGATATAGGATAAATGAGAAAAAGCCTTATCCATTTATTTGATAAATGTGAATAAATGGATAAGGCTTTTTCTATCTCATATATATATATATATATATATGCATAATTTTCATTTTCATATAGATATATATATATATATTAATTTACAAGTTACTTTATTATTCTATCTCATATATATATTTTCATAATTTTTTAATAATTAATAATTATCATCATAGAAATTCATAATTTTTTTGAATAATTATTCATTATCATTAACTTGTAAAATTCACAACTTAAAGAATTTTTACATAAAAATGATTTGAGAAGATTTTGTATTACTATGTTTTTAATGGGAAATGTATTACTATTTTGTATGAAAAGTTATAAACGTATCTAGGCACTTCAATTTTTTTAATAACTAATTGATAAGAACATCTATTATGAACATATTTTTAGTATGTTTAGTGTTTTTTTTTATATTAATTCTTTATTTCTCTTTAAGATGTGTAAAATAAGAATGCAGATCTAATCTTAACTTCGGGGACCAAAAAGTGTAAACATCTCCTCAAAGCCCAACAAACTATCATGTGCATATATATATATATATATATATGACCAGTAGATCTTTCATATATATATATATATATATGACCAGTAGATCTTTCAACAGACCTGTCGCCATAATCATATGTCTTTTTCTCATAACTGTCACCCCATCAATTATATACCAACCGATACAAAATGTTCAAAATAACCCAAAAGAGTTTATAGATCACTAGCTACACAGTAATCTACTTAACATCAAAAGAGCAGAAAAATCTGAAAAGATCCCTGTCCAACCAACTCTGAAGTGTGGTATTCATCCCACAGGATGACACCTTCCTTGCCATGGCTGGCTACTGATTGTTGGGTATCAATTAATGCGAAGTTGGAATTTGGATTTGGTAGATCAAGAGAATTTATTGGAGCCTATCTTCTCTAGATCCATCAATTCTAAATTCCAATATTCCATTTAAATCCTAAATCCCTAATTCATGAATCGTGATTAGTGAAATGTAATTGTACGACTGTAAGTCATTTGTCATTGACTCCTGCCTCCTCGTCGCATTGGCCTTCAACATCAGTAGGACAAAAAGAGTGGGAACTGGGAAGTGGAAGTGGAACACAGACTCCGGAGACCAGCGAGAATGGTAACCAACATAGCACACAAGCAACAGAGTTGAACCTTGGAAGGTTAATACATTTTGAAACTCATATATTTGACACTTGAATCATGATTATAGAACTAGTTATGCAACCAACCCAACCCAACCCAACCACTCTGAATCAAAGCAAAGGAATTTTCAATTTAGCAAATTGCTCGAGACAGATACATTCTCTTGCCCATGGAAACCCATTGGAAATATCGCGTAGGATAAAAGACAACCAAAATGCCCCGCTTTTCTGGTTATTTTGGGATAAAAACGGGTTAAATTTCTTAATGGAAATTGTTATTTTTCACAATTTTGTAATTTCTGCAATCGAGATTGCCTATTCTAGACTAATTGACCAATTTTAAAACTACCCAGATCATCCAACCAACTCTGAAGTGTGGTATTCATCCCACAGGATGACACCTTCCTTGCCATCATATGCATTCTTTGAAAGGCGATCCGCCATAGAGTTATGTTGACGATAAATGTGATTGAAGGAAATGTCATCAAATATCAAAAAAAATTCTTTGATTCTACAACACCATTGGGAAAGTGATACAATATTGATGCAATACTCACCATTCTCCCATTTTATAGTGACCCGTGAGTCACCAAAAACAGCCAAAGTAGGTAGCGTAAAGATACATGCAGTAGAAAGAATGCACCATAATGCCAATAATTCGGATTTCATATTTGAACCATGCCCACAATTCATCCTCAATGAAAAATAATGGTCTTCATTGAGAAAGATGACACCGCGTGCAACACATAAACCGTTGCTTGTCGCAAGATCAAAAAAAGCATAAGATCTATTGGGTGGTGGACAAAAAGAACTAGGTCGACAAATCCAAACCAAATTCACTTCACTGCCATGAACAAAAATCACCATAATAATCTTGTTAAAGGTTTTCCATACTAAAGGAGACCGATCTTCAAAGATGGATAGATTTCTCATGTACAATATTGCCCACGCAGTAACAGCAAGTAGATGAGGGATATCCTGGCACTGTCTGCACCACTGTAGGACACAACTTTCAAATGAACCCATGCCCCACTGTAGATTCAAATTATAGTGTGATAAAAGCAAACATCACAACTATCTAGTGAATGTGCACTCCACAAAAATATGAGAGATGCATTTTGAATGACAGTGACAAAGAGTGCATCGGCTGGGGCCCGACCAACCTCTAATCATCAGGTTATCTCAAGTTTTGATTTCACCACGTAAAGCTAACCACATGAAACATTGAATTTTGACAGGGATTTTCCATTTGTATAGTACCGTATACCACCACTTTGCAGGGAAGTGTGTTTTTCAATGAATGATGGATGTGTACGCAGTATCGGCAATCAAAATACTAGTGGCTTTGTTTCCAGCCCAGATCAATTCATCATCTCTAGTGCCAAGTCTACAACCAATGGAGTTTAATCGATTGATATAGGATTCCCATTCAATGAAATCATTATCATAGAAACCAAGTTCCAAAGCATTAAGCGAATAAGGCTGATCAATGCCACCATGCTTCTTTTTTATTTTATTGAGTAAAGCTCGTTCAAAGCAGTGTAGGATATGAAGAATAGAGCTAGAAAGAGTATAATCACCATCCAACCCTGCGATCGGATCAATACCCACCAGGATCTCATTACCCTTGCCAACCTTCCAAGTTAGATCAACAGCCATCCAATTATATATTTTTAAGAAGCTGGACCACATAGGGGAGGCACCAATGTACTTCTTTGCAAGGATCCTTATCCAATCAATCACTCGTCCTTTTATATATTTGATAGCAAGCACCCGACTCCACAAAGTAGGTCCAAAAAGACCACGCCATAAGCTTTTGAGTCTAAGAGCAGTGCTGAAAGTAGTGACGTTCTTAAAGCCCCGACCCCCACAATTGACTAGGAGTGCGAAATTCTCCCACCGAGTCATCACCAATTTATTGTTTTCCTGCCTTCTAGACCATAAAATGGAGATATTTATGTGCACTATTTTTTCATTTAAATCCCTATCCTTGTAATTCAAATCTCTTATTAAACTCAAATCCCAACCATTTGTGTCATTTATTTTGGACGTGATGTTAAATGAATTTAAAAATTTACATATCATCAAATTTTGTCATTTGTTTGTTTGTATGTGTCCTTCAACATTTATTTGACTGCTGTAGATCCCTTTTACAAAACACATGAAACATCTTTTCAACTTAGATTGTAATAATCTTCTCAATTTCGATCTACAATGTCAATCATTAATCCAATTTAATAAGGTTATCTTCCATGCAAGACTAACATTGTTAATGCAATAGCATAATTCTTTGTTCATAACATTATTTGGTGTTTAAGTATGTGTTTAAGCTAGTTTATTTTAATATTCACTATGTGAAGGTTTATAATTTAATTATTATTGTTTTAAAATTTTGATTTTTATTATTGTGTTGAGAATTCCTAAATACATAATAAAAAAATTAAAGTTAAAGATATTATAAATATGAAATGTTAATTTTTTTATTTTCTCATATATATTCTTTTCCATATTAAATTAGTTAATTATTTAAAACTAAACATATTTTTTGAAGGCAAGTTCTTTCAATTATGGAAGAAAATAAGTTTTTAGTTCTTTTTCTAAAACATTTTTTAAGCATTCTTATTGAAAATTAAGAAATACTTTTATTTGTTTATATAATGTAAAATATATAATATATATATGAGATGTTAAAAAATATTTTTTAATTTTGAAAAAGATAATTTATTTTCTAATATGTTGGATATAGAACTAGTTACTTATTTAAAAATATTAATCAACTATTTACCTTTTTCATCTTTCGATCTTATAGATGAAAACAAGTTTTTAGTTTTTTATTAAATGTTTTTTAATAATAATGATAATTGAAAAATAAGAAATTATTTCATTTTCATGGACATAGACTTCAATTTTTTTGAGAATAATATAGCATATAGAAGGTTATGTATTGAAGAAATTATTTCATTTTCATGGAGATAGACCTCAATTTTCTTCAAAAAAAAATAGCATCTAAAAGGTTTTGTATTTCCAATAGAGATTTTGTCTTTCTAGTTGATTGATTTTTAATCATCATCCCTTTAAGAGAATAGATTACCACAAATTTTTCTGCATTATTTTGAATTTGGAGGAGATACCGTATGTCGTCCCAATCTCTATTTGAATCTTTTAAAAATGTTGGAACCTAATCTATTAGGTTAGGTGGATCTAAAGAGTCATATCAGAAGTCTAAGAGACATATTGGGAATATAAAGCCAAGAGTCATCTCATAATATCAGTGGTTAAATTTGATGCATGTATGCACATTTTCCCTTTTTTAGCCGTCAAATACAGGTCATATATATATATATATATATAGTTTGAGTGCTACTTAAACTACTGACTAGAGTCCGAGTTATTGTGCTTAGGGTGGCTGGCTGGCTACTGATTGTTGGGTATCAATTAATGCGAAGTTGGAATTTGGATTTGGTAGATCAAGAGAGTTTATTGGAGCCTATCTTATCTAGATCCATCAATTCTAAATTCCAATCTTCCATTTAAATCCTAAATCCCGAATTCATGAATCGTGATTAGTGAAATGTAATTGTACGACTGTAAGTCATTTGTCATTGACTCCTGCCTCCTCGTCGCATTGGCCTTCAACATCAGTAGGACAAAAAGAGTGGGAACTGGGAAGTGGAAGTGGAACACAGACTTCGGAGACCAGCGAGAATGGTAACCAACATAGCACACAAGCAACAGAGTTGAACCTTGGAAGGTTAATACATTTTGAAACTCATATATTTTACACTTGAATCATGATTATAAAACTAGTTATGCAACCAACCCAACCCAACCCAACCACTCTGAATCAAAGCAAAGGAATTTTCAATTTAGCAAATTGCTCGAGACAGATACATTCTCTTGCCCATGGAAACCCATTGGAAATATCCCGTAGGATAAAAGACAACCAAAATGCCCCGCTTTTCTGGTTATTTTGGGATAAAAACGGGTTAAATTTCTTAATGGAAATTGTTATTTTTCACAATTTTGTAATTTATGCAATCGAGATTGCCTATTCTAGACTAATTGACCAATTTTAAAACTACCCAGATCATCCAAATTGCGATCTGAGCTACCAGATTCTGGCGATTCAGGGGCATTTTGGTTAGCCCTTATACAGCTCTCCTTCACGGTCATGATCATTAACAATCTTCTGTTTGCAGTGGTCAATGGGTGACTAACATGCCCTGCATCTTCAATGTCTTTGACTTGCGGCTTGAGAGTCGGGTTTCCTCCATTGAATGGGCATTACCATTTGTTGAAAGTTCGTGTAGGATGCATTGTTGTCTCATCTGCCAGATGAATTGGGGTTCCATTGCATGTCCTATAGAATATTTTTCATTTTAAGCTTTAGAATGAATACACTTTACGCATTGGAGGCACCCAGGGCTAGGTGAATGAAATGGCAGAATCCAAAAGTTATAGTAGGAAAAGGGGCATCATTCCATTCATTTCCAACAGGGTCTAATACATCATTGCATATGCCCAACATTACTCAAGGCACAACAGCATTACATCATAAGTTTAGAGCTCATAGATGGCATACATTTCAGAGTCTTATAACACAATAGTGAACAACCCAAAACCAATAATAAAAAACTACCAACAAGCTAATATCCAACAATAAACCATTTCATATTCCGGGGCCTTTACATATATACGCAAATGTGCCTGTAGGTGCCCCCGGTATCAATATCATGGAACCCTCGTCCAACAATGTCTGCTATAAGTTCCAACAAAATGGATTATGCACTGAGATATCTGGCTAATTACCGAAATGAGATACGATAAATAAAAGCTTATATGGGTGGAGGATGACTTGTTGGGATAACATAATTCTCATCCATTTTTACAGGCGGATTTGTAAAGTCATGTTGTTTGGAAGAGCTGAGACCCATATGAAAGATTTTCGAGAGCATCCGTGGAGGGTCCAATGCAATTGCTAATGTAAAATGTAAATCTTCACTTTAAATGCAAAGATTTAGGAACTTTCCGAAAATCGGCCCAAATATAATTGGGCATGTAAAATGAATGCATCAAAAACTACTTAAAAATCTAGAAGACTTAGGGATTTTATTGGAATGCAAGGATCTTGAAGCCATGCTTTCAAAGTCTTGAAGGAAACAACCAACAATCATATTCTCAATATGTTCTCTTGAAGACGTACACAACCCCCTTTTCCAATTTCCTTTTCCTTTATTTTCCTTTGCTAGTTTCTTTTTAGACTTCCCAACCATTGTGGAATATCACACAATCTTGTATGTTTTTTCACAACTATGCCAGAACTTTAGTGATTTGGTTGAGGCTGGTTTCTTGCAACCGAAGAAGCCCTCTTTTGATGTTTTCTTGCATCATTATGTAAGAGTGACATAGGTGTAAGACAGACAGGCAGTTGATTGTAGTCAACTTGTCAGGCTAATTTTTTTTTGTGGTGAAGCGGATGCTATATATGCACTCAATGTAATTGAAAAGACATGGAGGTGGATTTTATGCAGACTTTAACAACAGCTATGCTACATTTCAAATTTCCAAGAATCCTCATCTAATTGTTAAAGAACATAGAACTACATATCTGAAAAGCATGGCAGATTGTTTTTGTAAGCTGTGAAGTCACATTCCTACCCAGGATTGGATCATGTCAATGTTTATGCTCTGTTGATGTGTAAAATTCTGGATATTTGGTCTTCTCCTGAATATTGGCAACATCTTTTGAATCAAGAATTCCCTGCTTTACTAAGCAATATCATGCTTGGTTGAACTTAACTACTCTAATATTATTTATCTTGCTTCACTAATGAAACAAACTTTACAAGACATCATGTTTAAAGAAATTTTTATATTTATCTTAGGCTACTTTGTGCTCGGGATTTACTGTACAAATATTTTGGGATGTGGACGTGATCATCGTTTGCATTGAGTGAGACTCACATTGTGAAATATAGATACTGGCAAAGTCGTCATGAAACTTTTGAACCATCCAATAATGTGGATGTAACAGGTTGGTCAATGAGGAATTTCAATAGCCTTGAATTCTCCACTTGTGGTCAGCCAGAACTGACCAAAACCTTTTGGATAGAACTTATCTCTAAGGTAATTCAGGGGTTCATATCACGGGATGCTAACGTGTAATACCCTGTCGTAAATAGCTTCTAAGCATCATTACCCTGTCGTAAATAGCTTCTAAGCATCATTATTTATATTGCCAGCCTACATAACTATGTTTTTTGGGCCACCCAGCGTGTAATACCCTGTCCTAAATAGCATTTTTTATTTTTTTTGGCCACCCAGCGTGTAATAGCCTGTCCTAAATAGCATTTTCTAAGCATCATTTTTTATATTGCCAGAATATACAACAATTTTTTTGGTTACCCAGGTATTATTACAAATTATATGTAGAGCAATCCTAGAAACAAAACCATAAAAAAAATTCACTGATGAGTAAAGGTGACCGTCAAATTTAACCCCTGGCTGGAAGCACTTGGAAAGCAAGCGTCCTCCTGCTCAAACAAAGCATTGAGCTCAGAAATTTTACCCCCCGCTGTTTTCCTGGGAAAGTTTCGATTATAATGCGTGTACAACGGCAGCTCATCAAACGAATTACAACTAATAATCGAATATTTCACAGTACAACAAAGTGCAGATTGCCTAAATGAACTCAAATTTCAATCCACATACAACAAAACCATTCTTAGATTACATTCCATGAACAGTAGCAAAATACAAATACTTGAAATCTTGAAGTTCGTTAGAATCACTCTAGCGCTCAAATAAATCTGGCTTGTTATGAGGCCTCAACTACGGTCGGTGGAGGCACTTTAAAATTCAGTGACAATGGCATGATGAAAGTAAGTAGAAACAAGATAGTAATTGGGAATTGGATCCAAATAACAATGGCTTAACTACTGTCCTGAACGTCGATAGGAGTGCCAATGTTTACTGTTTCCTGACTTAAAAATTAATTATTGGGGCAGGAAATTAAATGTTAGTTCTCTGTAACTATGAAAAGAGAATATGCCTTTTCTTGTACATTTCTAACTATCAATTTCTTTCATTTCTTTGATTAACAGTATAGGGGAAGTCAGAGATCACGAAACCATGCCTGTTTTCTTTCCTTTCTTTGATCTCCTTTTCGTTGGTTGGCATGAGTGATCTCCTCCAGTTGGCATGAGTCTTCTTTAGACTACACCCATTGCAGAACAAATTAAAATAAGAATTCGGTCAACTGAATCTTGAACCAATTATGTATTTTCTTGTACATTTCTAACTATCAAGTCTAGATTGATCTCTTTATTTCTTTTCGTTCTTTTGCATTAACCATACCTGATGATCTCCATCTTGATCTCCGTCTCGTCGTCTGTTCTGTCCATCTGAGTTCTGTCGGCCATGATGTGATGCAGTAATTTCAGATCTTGAATACAGTGCGGTCTTCTTTATAACTCTGCATCTTGGCTCTGTCCATGATGCGTCGATGCAGTCATCTCACTACGGAAGATATATCGCAGGCCAAGAGCTCCCCCGCCATGATTGCCATCTGTGGGCAGAGAGTTCCTGGAATGAGGAGATTATAATCGGGCCTTCTGAATTCTTAGAGTTGGATCTGTAGTCCGTTATCCGTTGGCTCTGAAGTGCATTCAAGAAAAAATGAGGCAAGAAAAAAATGTGGTCCGTTATCCATCTATTGCCCGTTACTTGCACACAGGCACGAACATTTGAACTCTGGAATAGTGACAGGAGAATTGAATGCCGTCGGCCTAAAGCTCTTTAAATCGTTCCATATCTAAATTCCTCTTCTTCATCAGTCGCTTTTCCATTTCTTGCAGCTCTTCCCTGCGGTCGTCTAACAGAGGCAAGACCTGCAAAAAGAATCAAAGACTACAAATCCTAAAACAAGAACAAGAAAGCTTCAGAGGATCACGATACTACGCTCCATTCCACCTACACCTGTGGCTGCTCTCGTCTGACTACGCTCCATTCCATCCATCGATAACAAACGTCTCATTGCTCATCTCACTACGTTGGAACTCCCGTAGTGAGACGCGTAGTGAGACGAGTTCAAGCATATCTCTTGCCGTTATAAATATGCTTTTGTAACTATATCTTGAAAAAAGCAAAAGATTCATGCTTTCTAAAATTTGAAAATATACTAAATATGGATAACCAAATATAACAGTAATCCTTATTGGCGTGTCATAACTGGCACTCAAATCTCTCTCTGTCGGTGACAATAAATTTTTTGGCGAGGCATAGTTTTATTTCTTTTTGTGATTTTTTTGGAATTTCGATGGTCTGAGTCATCTTAAAATGGTTCAAAAACCAGAAAGCACAGTTCCATAACATAATTCCACAATAAATAAAGTAGAACTATAATTTCACCAATTTTTATAACCAAATCTAGAAAACAAATCATCAAAAATATAAGACGATTTGAATACCAGTTATCCCATGCCATCTCGATTGAAAATTCTAAAAATAGATGAACCTGTCACCGCTGGTCCCACACGCCGTTTGAACTCAGTTCAAATCGTCAGTGTCAATTTCAATAAAGCTGAAGCCTTTCGATGACTACAATGATTAGGACTCAAGTTTCTAAAATCTCACAACAAATATATGGTTAATACTCTATCAAATTTTTTGATTAAATTGATCTATGATGATTTATTATATATAAATATATATACATGGAAAAGTATATAATAATAATAAATTTTATGTATAATATTTTATATTTTTAATTATTATTATTATTTTTAGTAAAAACAATTAATTTTAAAGTGTGAAACTGTAAAGGGATAAGTTATATAATTTTAGATTGTTAAATTAAATTGATGTATGACCATTTATGTATGTGTAACAAGAGCTGCAAGCAGCAATGTGTATGGATATGTAAATGAGAATTGTATAGACATGTGCTAATGTAATATGTACAAAAGTGGTTCTTGCCATGTCCATAAATATATCTAGATGTCTCTGCAGTATATATGAATTGGAAAGCTAGTTAGTAGAAATATGCCATTGCAAGAACATGGAGCTAGGAAATCTTATTGACCTCCCAAGTTAGAGTGAGAATGTGGGCACCTAATAAGCATGAAATTACATTTGTGCCTTAGGCTTCTAAGCTCAAAATCAAGATAAAAAAAATTTATATTGTAGTTTGTAGAAAAATCAATCCCAAATAGCGAAAAAGTTGTATCAAAATGCTTGAACCTAACTTAGTATGCAGCTCTTGGAACAATATCAACATCAACCATTATCTGCATAAAGCACCTCGTGAGAATGTTGCTTGTATTTCAATAGAAAAGAAAAAGAGATTTCAACTATCCCAAGCTTCAATATTATAAAGGAGTATAAAAAAGTTGTCGAAGATTTACGAAATCTATATAACATTTCGCGGCTTTCACGCTAGCTTATGCTGAACAATAACTGAAATAGTTTCTCTCATATCCTTGCCAAAGTCAAACAACACACATAAAGAAGAATTGTCTTCTAGCAAATGCATTTCAGTATGTTATCGTGATTTGACGAACAACAAAAACAATGAAAAATATTGCTTGTAGATTCGGATATAACCAAGAGCCTCAAATGCGATGGGTAAAGACGACGAGGACTCCATAATTTCTTTGGCAACAACCTTTATAATAAATATAAAGATCTCTTTTGACCTGGAAGCTGCCAATACTCTTTTTCTCATTTATTTTTTTTACATAAAGGATATTTCTATATAATAAGTATAGTGTGAATGTTTTGGATTTTGGAAAAAGACAAGGGAGATAGGAAGTCCCTTGGATGAAAATGGAGGCTACCTGTTTTGAACTAAACCCATGCTAAAGACATTTTCCAGCTCACTATCCCAAGTAGAAGGTGTGTGCCCCTGCCATGATTTTGGCTCTATGTCAATAAATTTTCAAAATGAATGGTGAGTGAAGGATGTGAAATTGGTTGAACAAAAAAATATGTTCTCACTTGAAAATTAACAGCATCCCCAAACATTTATGTAGAGCCTAGTCTTTGTAGTGATGTTGTAGTATCTTGCGTAGGCACATCCAATCCACTACATGCTCCTGCTTGCAACAAAGCTTGTTGTTGCTGTAGCATTTGGTGAAAGTGAAAATAGGGTGCCAGATTTGAAGATGTTCCTTCCAAAGAGGAAAAGTTTCCAAGAGTAGGAACAGGCATCATCATTTGTGCACAGTCCTCAAATGGCCACTTCAACATTTGCCTAAAATTGTACATAGAAGCAAAGAAAAAATTCAAGATACTCTCGTAACTTACCTCTCTTGCAAAAAAATTGTCGATGTTGAACTCCAAGATGGGATTCACGGCTGCCAGTTTCATTGATAAGAATTGATATGAAAGAGAATTGCCTCTCTTGCAAAAAATTTGTCGATGTTGAACTCCAAGATGGGATCCATGGCTGCCAGTTTCATTGATAAAAACTGATATGAAATAGAATATCATGAGGTTAGATGATAAATAAATGCTAGAATTCGAGGCAAAAATCATGAACTGGCACTTTTAAAGTGATGTTTGAGATATCAATGCTAGGCAATTATGTATGCTTACTTCTACTTTCCGTTGAAGAGATTGAACGTAGTTGATGATTTCATCCAGCATGACTGCTCTACCTGTAACCTAAATATAGAAAAGATTAAAGGGCATGTTAACAAGTCAGGCTACTAAATATTATGTCTTTTTTTCCTTGTATGTCCTTTTTTCGCAAGGAAAGAGTAGCAGTGGCAGTTGAATAAAATGTGTGGATCAATTCAAGAAGAGGGTTAATAATATTTACTTTATTGCACTCGGGAACCAAATCCTGCAAATATTTCATGCGTGCACTAATTTTCTCTCTTCGAACCTGGAGGTACGAAAATGGAAATCTTAGAAAAATCCTTCACATTTCTTTACTACCAACAGAAATTTCAAGCAACTAACAGAATGGCAGGTATTCTCATCCTATTGATCACTTGAGCCCTGCATAACTGCAGGTTATATGAGAAAATAGAAGAGCTTACTCTCTCTGCTAAGCTATGGTTTCCCGTTGCTTGACCTCGCCGAGCTCTAATATGAATGTAGTCTTGCTTCTGGCTCTTTAAAGGATTTGGATTTTCTCTCGTAGATTTTGGCCTAGAATCTACTGAATGATCATTATTACTCTGCTATGTTTTTTCCATTACCTCCTCTTTCTCCTTGGCTCCGGAATGGAAAGCTTTGCTTCGATTTTCCTTGGACCCTTCAGATTCCGCCACCTGGAATCAATTTCACTAGACGCGTTAAGGTTTCAGAGCCAAAATAGAATGGACTTCGAATGTAAAAAAGGTAAAATCTTATGGCAATCGAACTCTTCAAGAATTCAAGTTAATCACAAAAATGCAAATTCCTCAAAATGCTCAACCTTTTGACTTGAAAACAGTTTTATGAATTCTATTTTCAAAATGTAGTTGCCTAAAATAGATACAAATCTTCACTACAGTAAATCTTGGGAAAGATAAACCTTCATTCTATCCCAATCTTGGCCAAAATCCTTCAAAATGCACATCTATCACAATATTTTCTAAGGCTCTTAGTGATAATAATTTTAAAAACAATATTAAAAATAGAAAAGATAGGAGCAAAACTATATATGAAGAAGAGCATAATTCATAAAAGAACAGTTGAATGAATCGTTGTTCCTCTCAATATTTCTTCCAGAAATTATTTTTTCTTAAAAAAAATGGGATATTTATAGTATTTCCTCAAATTTATCCAAATATATGCAATATTTACAACAATAAACTTCATACGAACGTAATTTATATAAAAACTAAATTAGCATACCCTGTAGTTTTGAGCACTTGTCCTGCGGCTTTTCTTCTTCTTTACGGCATTGTTATTTGAAGTCTTGGCGTCCCCTGCAGATGACTTTCTAGAGAGGGAAGATTCTTCAGCCAGGTACCGACGATTTCTTAGTTTCAGCTGCTGCATTTTCGACAGTCAGAGGGTAGCTCGCCGTTCTACGAAATGCCTTCCTGCTTTCGGAATTGTCAAAATAGCCCACTTGCGTTTATTTTCCCTTTGACAACTGAAACCAAAGCCAGCACACCAAAAAATATGAGCGTCGACGATAATCAGCTGGTTCATCGACTTGCTCTTGCTATGCTCTCAACACAACCAGGCGACGATGAAATGCGTGTCCAACATCATTCCTTGGGAATGAAGAAGGGCCTTCCTGTTAGCGTGCTAACCACGATTTTGATTACAGTAAAGGGACATGATGGCACTGAGTAGAGGACGGCACGGACTAGGGACATGCGGTTGATTGCAGGCATATGGCTTCAAAGCCCCAGATGCCGACTCATGGGATGGACGGGGACACACGGCGGCCGAAACCCCTGCGACAAATTTCGAGGAAAGAATTACAACAAAAACATTGCAAAACTTTGTAACATAAACAAATTGCGATTTGTACAGTTAGATAAATATATCCCAAAACATTGCAAAACTTTGTAACATAAAAAAAATTGCGATTTGTATGGTGAGATTAATATATCCAAAATGGATACATTATGTCATGGACATAATAATCATGAATCTTGTGTATAATAATTTTAATTATTATTATTATTTTTATATAGTTTTAGTTAATTAAAATAATATTTTTAATTATTATTAATTTTTTTGTATAGTTTTAGTTAATTAAATTTAACTTTGAGATGTAAAGATATTATAAAAATTAATATTAATAATGATAATTTTAATATATAAATTAAAAAAGAAAAGAATATTTTTAAAAAATAAGTATTATTTATAATTTATTAGTTAATGTTAAATATTAAATATTTTAAAATTAATATGTTAATTATAATTGAACATAATTTATATTTTCATACAAACAAATCTATATACGAAAATAGATAAATATATTGACATAATCTAAAATGATATTATGTTTCTTGGCCATAGTTCCTTGGAACTATGATCAACATGAACTCCAAGGAATGATATTTGAAGTTTTGGTTAGTAATTAGACTTATTTTCATAATGTGTCATTGCATTGATAAAATTGTAGTGTACCCCAACGAGTGCTTTGACTTAAAATTCTCACACAAATAAGTTTTACACAATTTTTATTCAAAAAATAATAATTTCAATTCTCAATGATTATTACAAATGCTAATTTCATATAGATTGTTCATTTTATAGATAGATGTTCCTATTGAAATTTGTACATGAATTGGGGACAAACATAACAACATGTCGAACCATATATTTTCATTATGTGAATCGGGACGAACATAACAACAACATGTTGAACCATATATTTTCGTACAAGAGTGGGAAGTCTTAGATAGATAGAAGGATTTGTTCCCTCATTCATGGGAATTGAATTTTTGGAGGTGGTTTGTAAAAACATGCTCTTAAATGTCACATGAATTCAAGTTTGGAGGAAGTTTTTGAAAAATACACTAAAATTCATATGAATTGAGATTTTGGAGGCATTTTACAAAACAAACCACCTCCGAAACGTCAATTCTCATGAATTTTAGATGCGGTTTAAAAAAAAACCCACAAAATAATCACACTTTAATTACAATGACTTTTAGGGACAATTTTCAAAATGTTGTCCCTTACATCTATCTTGTAAAGTGATTTTGTGAAATATCCCCCTAAAATTCATGATAATTGAATCTCTAATTACCCCATTATTAACTCTTTTTTAAACCCTAGTTACCACTAGTTGACCATTAGTTACCCCAATTAACCCCTAAGTAACCCTAATTACCCCTGAATGACCATTAATTACCACTAACTAAATCTTGACTATTCCATAATTTAGCCTAAATGACCCATAATTACCTCTGACCACTAATTACCGCTATATAATATTTAATTATGGATAATTAACCCCTACTTAGCCATAACTAACCATTAATTTCCATTAGTTACACCTAATTAACCTCTAATTACTTAATAGTTGATCCCAATTTCCCCTAATTAAACTATAATTACACTATAAGTGACCCTTTATTAAACCCTCATTACCACTAATTACCCCTAAATGACCCCTAAATGACCCCTAATTACCCCTCATTGACCCATGATTAGCCATAATAGACATCTAGCTCCACCTTTGACCCACGAACCATTGCCTCTACACCACTTGATTTAGATCCCGAATCCATGATTTTACATGTACAAATTGAATCCTAATGCCTTGGTTGTTGGTCTTAAACCATGGTTTTGACCTTAATATTAATCCCTCATATTATAAACATTAATAAGGTACCCATATACCACTCATATAAAAATTATTCCCTTTATAAGGTATTTGTGGTGGGTGAGGCCCCTTGCACAACCCATGATCCATAAAAGTAACAAATAGGGCCTAAGACCTATGGTTTTGACCCAAAACAACAATATAGTCCTTTCCATACATAGTTAGTTCACCAAACCTCAAACTGGTTCCTTTATACCACTTCCATGAAATATAATTTCTTTGTAGGTTCTATGTGGTGGTTCAAGGCCCTCCACATGGTGG
The DNA here is from genome assembly GCA_027924585.1 of Larix kaempferi. Lineage (NCBI taxonomy): Eukaryota > Viridiplantae > Streptophyta > Pinopsida > Pinales > Pinaceae > Larix > Larix kaempferi. Next base: position 28,355,783 of record BSBM01000767.1, on the reverse strand, counting down.
ATGCGCCTTACAATTAATAGTTGTATCCAAATTTTCTATTTTTTCGATGTGAACAATGGATATAGGGCCTTATAGCTCATTCCTCATCCACCAAACCTTGGAAAGGATCCCATATGATTTTTATAATAAAATGATTCCTTATGTTAATCCTTGATTAGTACTTTGAAACAATACTAGCCATGGCATGCTAGGGACTCAAACTTTGACGATATTAGAGCTAAATCAAGTTAATTGATGTGCATTATTCACTTCTTCAATATATCTCTTACTTACAATATTATGAGCCAATTCTTTAAGCATATAAGGTCATCTGGGAGGAATTTTACAGAGTGAAACAATGCTTTAAAATATGACTGGATATGCTTAGCAGATGGAAGCAAAAAATTAGAATACTAGGGGTGTTCTAAATGATAAATCTCGGGTGTTCAATGACAAATGATGTACTGAGATTTAGTCAAAGAATTAAGCAGTTGCACAAATAGTAAACATCTCATGAATGGATACTAAATTGATAGCATGACACACATATGAGCAACAGTAACTGAAAACTTCAACACAATTGTTCACATATAGATTTGGAAAATTGGACCAGAGGTCAAATTAAATTGAAATCTCTACGACAATATTACATTCAAATCTATCTATATTAACAACACATATACACCAAAAATATTGTTGAAATATTTATTTCATCTCATGAAATATTTACATGGACAAGGGTAGATATGGAATACATGAAGGAAACAAGTTACCAAAGAAGAACTCTCTACAACACTCTGTAATATTAATCTCACAAAATCATTTACATACAAAAGAAAATCTAACTGACTCAAAAATTCCTAAAGCATCTCTAAAAATTGCTAGCCCTTACAAATGAATTCGAGTTGCATTATATAGACTTGGAGAGTAACCGGATTCTGTTTGACTCTAAATTATTTTTAACAAACTTTAATTTGTCACATTTTACATTTCACTTTTACATTCTGCTTTTGATAGATTTTGAATTTTAACTTTTCTTCTTAGTTGTGCCTTTCTTCTTTCCTTTACTTTATGATTCTTGTCCCCTCATGTAGACTTGAGGCTACACATTTGGCTGACGAGGTGGTATACCTGCCTAGTTCATCATTTGGTGCATCATCTGTACATTTATATGTTCTCTAGGTGGCATAAAAGCCAAAGGGTTTGGATGACCTACTCACAGTCCATGTACTAAGGTGGAGGTTCCCATCGCCGAAAAGGTTGTTATGGTTTGATTTTGATACTATTGTTGAACACATTTTGGATGCTCCATCCCACTCCATGTCCATCCAATGGGTAGCACAAACACCCAACCCTGAAAACCCAACTGCTGGGTGGAGATGCCCGTCATGTGAAATCGTTTGTTAAGGATTTTACCCACTGCATTGTTGTGTTGTTCCCTCCCTCTGCCCAAAGATATTTGAAATAATGAGTAATACTGCTTTCCTGGGTGGGGGTGCCTGTGACGTGAAACTGTTTGTTAAAGATTTTACCCACTGCACTGCTGAGTTGTTTCCTCCCTCTGCCCCAAAAGATTTGGGATGAGTAACAATGTAGTTTGTTATATTCACCTTTTCCTGGGTTGTTGCTCTTAACCCGTTATCCACTTCTGTCTAGAACAAACCGGCCCACACACAATATCTTATCTTAGTTGAGATCAAACCTTACATATCATAACTCGGTATTTGGAAATATTTTGTTCTTAAACGAACCATATCTTAATATGCTTCTACATAATTAGTTTTCTAATTAGCTTTCCCTGAAAGGATTTTTTTTTACACCACCCTTTTCTCCCTGGTAATCAAGGCTATCCCAGGCCCCCTAGTATTGTTTGAAATTTGAATTATTATTGTTGTTTTTTCTTCTCTGGTTTCTTATTCGAACATTTCTAGTATTGAAAGTGTGGATATGTTATTTCAGAGAGATTTCGATATGCAGATCTATTATTTTATGATTCATTGTTCGAACATTACCAGAATTGAAAGTGTGGATATGTTATTTGAGAGAAATTTCGATATGAAGATTGACTATTGTATGATTTATTCCTAAATTTTTTATGTAGGACGTGATACATATTTTACATAATGAAGCCAATGAACTTTGAGCAGGGATTGCAATAGCTTCCCGGTTACTACGTTCCATGTAACCATATATCAGACAAGCCCTTGGAGTGGTTGAATGGCATGGATTGGTTGAAGGACGACCTCAATGAAATGTCAGAGGATTGGACATTCCTATGGGAAATTACATAAATGGCCTTGTTCATTCCTACAAGTCATCAACTCGATCCCAAGAGGTTCCATCCTTAAATGTTTTGGGTCACTGCACAAGTGAGTCCCAAGAGATTTCTTCCTTCAATTTTTTGAGTTCCATGATGAAGCCTTTGCCATCAACATTCACCGTGGATTTAGCTTATAAATTACTGCACCCAAAAAAAAGAGAAAAATGGTTCAATCCTCCAGCTATTCTACTATAAAGAGAAGAATAGTTCAATCCTCCAGCTATTCTGATATTATAAAGGTAGAGATGCAATTAAATCCCATGGTGAAACCTTCAAAGACTATGTCCAATTTACAGCCATCACGAGAATCTGTACTTGGACTTCGTCCCAAAAGGCCTCGACATCAAGACAATCACGGTCACATGGATGTCCATGAAATTGATCAAGTGTCTAATCTCTTACCTCAGTTTGCTTTCTTTGATGTAATTTGAAAGTTTATTATGATAATACTTAGGCATAAAAAATAAAGGATAATATCTGATAACTGAATTTTAGGGATAATGATACTAGAAGATGTATTGAATGTGTTATTCTTATTTTTTTTTTTAATTTTTTTTACAGGAAATAAATAAAGAAGAAGGCTTCATGTTTCTTTTAAAAAAGAAGCTTATACAGAGTGATGTGGGTCCTTTAAAAAGAATAGTGATTCACATGGTAAGATGATATCATGAACAATAAAAGGAAGGTTGTTATTAAATAGTTGAATTAACATGAGAATTAAATCCTTCAATTGTATTTGTGCAGAAAGACGTTGAATCCCATCTTCTTGCACTCACTGACCAAGACCCAGAAATAATGTCGACGTCAATGGTGGACATGGATACCTTACAAAAATGGAATTTTAAATACAGATATACTTTTCTTACTTTATATGTTTCAAAAGGGTATTTAAAATTTCTTCAATTAAAAATTTCCCAAAATAATTTATTCTACTAGTTGAATTAAAGCAATTGGTTCATCATGGCATGATTTCAGGTTTTCGCTAAACAACAAACGTAAAGGTAGAATGTACATTTTAAAGAATACCGGTATGTATACATATCATACTACAGTGAATGGTTGATATATGTTAGATCTATTTTGACACAAATTCAATAAAAATATATAGAAGTTTACTAATATTAAATTATCCTCCTTCCTTCTTCTAGGTTAAGGTAAATAAAAGTTAATTTATGCATGAATAAATATTGGTTGGTTTTTCAATAATCCTCACCATCACTGTCATTGTTAGAGTTGATGGTATTTGAAGTACCAGATAGGATATAAGGAATAAATATGATGCTTTCATTATGAATTTATTTATGTGCTTTTTCATTAAGAAAGTAAAGAATGAATAAATGAGTTAGTTTTCATCTCTCACACACACAATTCTCAATAAAATTATAATCTAATCAGTTTCTATAAATTTATAATCTATGTCTAATTTGTTTATGAAGTTGTTAAAAAAAAAATTCATTTTCACAATACACATGAAGTGTTGGAGATTTTCATTTTCCCAACTGTACATGAACATGAACTGGCTTCTCTCATCACAATAAATTTTCTCAATTGTTCTATCCCTATTATGCATGAGTTGATTTCCCTCCTTAGTAAATTGCAGGAGAATTTGTTAAAATACAGGCCCTTGTACTTGGATATTTCATCATGGTTTACAAGCACATTCTCAGTGGAAAATATGTGAGTAGGATTCAATGGGATAAGCTTGGTTTGAGAATTGTATGAATTTGATGGTTACATATATTGATTTTTATTTTTTGAAAACTAATGGGAGAAATACTCCATTATATCTAATCATTTTGTGGGTCCATTTTTATTTTCAATTTGGGGTGATTACAGGGAAGAAGCTCTCACATAATGAAGATGTTTTGGGAAATTCAAGTGATATAAATATATTCAATGCAATGTTGGGTGCCAAAGAACAATCAACGCCTGATAGAGATTGTAATGATGGAAGTAGCGAGTGACACTCTCTATTCTCTAGTATAGATGATGCGGCATCTGCATTTAATGAGGCACATGCTAGCATTCTCTGGAAGCAATATGTTATTGAACAAATTGGATATCTTAATGAAACATCTTAATTAATAAGTAGTGTACAAACTATATAGCACCGAGTGTGCTTCCTATTAAAATGGAGATATTGAAGTGCACTATTTTGTCGTTTGTTTGTTTATATGTGTCCCTAGACATTTATTTGACTAATGCATATCCCTTTTACAAAACACGTGAAACATCTTTTCAACTTAGATTGTAATAATCTTCTCAATTTCCATTTACAATGTCAATTATCAATACAATTTAATAACGTTATCTTCCATGCAAGACTAACATTGTTAATGCAATAACATAATTCTAATTCTTTGTTCAGATACCAACATTATTTGGAGTTTAGGTATGTGTTTAAGCTAGTTTATTTTAATATCTATTATGTGAAGGTTTATAATTTAATTATTATTGTTTTAAAATTCTGATTTTTATTATTGTGTTGCGAATTCGTAAATACATAATAAAAAATTTAAAGTTAAAGATATTATATATATGAAATATTAATTTGCTATTTTCTAATATATCTTCTTTTCCATATTAAGTTAATTATTTAAAATTAAACACATTTTTTGAAGGGAAGTTCTTTCAATTATGGAAGAAAATAAGTTTTTAGTTATTTTTCTAAAATGTTTTTTTTAGGATTTACTTATTCAAAATTAAGAAAAACTTTTATTTGTTTATACAATGTAAAAGATATAATATATATGAGATGTTAAAAATATTTTTTAATTTTGAAAAAGATAATTTATCTTTCTAATATGTCAGATATAAAACTAGTTACTTATTTACAACTATTAATCATGTATTTGAAACTATGATGATTTTTAAATGAAATTTCTTTCATCCTTTGAACTTATAGAAGAAAACAAGTTTTTAGTTTTTATGAATGTTTTTTTAATAATAATGATAATTGAAAAATAAGAAATTATTTCATTTTCATGGACATAGACTTCAATTTTCTTGAGAATAATATCGCATATAGAAGGTTATGTATTGAAGAACTTATTTCATTTTCATGAAGATAGACCTCTATTTTTTTGAGAAAAATAGCATCTAAAAGATTTTGTATTTCCAATACAAATTTTTTCTTTGTAGTTGATTGATTTTTAATCATCGTCCCTTTAAGAGAATAGATTACCACAATTTGTTCTGCATTATTTTGAATTTGGAGGAGATACCGTATGTCGTCCCAATCTCTATTTGAATCTTTTAAACATGTTGGAACCTAATCTATCAGGTTAGGTGGATATGAAGAGTCATATCAGAAGTCTAAGAGATGTCTTGGGAATATAAACCTAAGAGTCATCTCATATGTATCAATATGTGCATATGTTGAGATAAGTGTTATTTGAATCCTAATTCTTCTTGTATTTGTGTTACATTTGATTATTTATCCTTTGGAGTATCCAACAGTGATATCGTAAAAGAGGCTTTGCCATATTCCCTGGCCATAAATCTTGCACTTCCAAACTTGTATTTTTACATGTTTGTCCTAGTCAAGACATTTTTTTCTAGTGCTATGTTGGCTCATTCTACTCTCTGGAATTTTCTTTGTGGGTTCTATCTTCCTCTACAAGTGGTACATTTATTCCCGTCAATGTGCATTGGTTTCACTTGGGTGTATCCTCTTCCTCTTGTTTGAATTTAATTTTGAAAATTCACCTTCATGTATTATGCTTTACCTTCATGTATCCTCTTCCACATTGTGCATTTTGGTATTAGCTAGTGAGGAAACCCTGATTCTCTCGCTCCTTAGAAATTTGTGGAAACTAGGAAAAACCTCTCCTTTATGGAGTATTCCTCCCTCCCATGAACTCACAATCCCAAGAAGTTGTATGCTACTTGTTTCACCTCCCCTCTGTGATCTCAAATCCCTCTACAGCTTGTCTCACCTACATCTGTGTGAGTCCATCTCCTCCGTGGATAGTTCTAAAATCCCTCGTTCTTAACCCCTGGTATTTTAATTAATTATAATCGATGTAAATGTACTTATGTAATATTTCATGGCATGGAGATCAAGGACAAGGTGTCTCCAATGAACATTGCATCACTTAATAACATTTTGACTATCTAGTGGAACCATGCACTGGCAAAGCATGGTGACGTCCTGAACATGATACAAGTTGTAAATGAAAAAATAAAACTCAGGACTGAATGTGCAAGAAAACTAAATAGATGGGAAACGGTATCCACTAAGGGGAGAATTCAGAGGCTAGTGAAGCCTTGGGAATTCTAGTAAAGATGATAAGGTGTCATCATGGTACCTTTGGGGGCATAAACGGAATCAAGTTGTTATTGCTCGCTTATTAACTTAAATCCCATATGTATGAGTATGAATTTACTATTAGTCTTTAATTGTTGTGGGACAACGCATTATGAACACGAGAAGGTGAATTGATTATTATTCGCCTGTAAGTGTAAAGTGAGCAATTAGTACTATGAGTTTATTATATCAAAGTGCCATATAATCCTACCAGTAAATATTATGAGCTTACTCACGTGACAAGGAAAATGGTTTCTTGTTCACCTATAAGTTTAAATAAGTTAGTAGTATTATTAATATTGTTATTATAAGCTTATGACCCAAAACATATTTATTGTTTTCTCGTGATCTAAAGGAAGCAAATTATTATGTGATTTAATGATCATGATGAATTTACATAGTGTTTTTATTTTGATCATTAATTAGTAAGGGTTTGATTAATTAATGATTATTAATTAATTAAAATAAATGAATTTTTTACTAAAACAGTTACTTTGTATTATACAATTGAGAAAAACAAATTCAAAGAGTACAAAATAGTAGTTCAAAGCATATCTAACAGTGTTTCATATGGTGCTTTCAATACCCTTTATAGTCCCTTAGAATAACTACACTGCTTTATATTTTAACAAACTGGCCTAACAGTTTTTGACAAAAATAAGCATGGGCTGGTGCAAGGTAATGATACCCACTTATGACGCGTTAGTTGCAAAGGCATGCTGGAAAAACAAAAATATTATCATTAAAATGAATTATTAGTGGTACCTACAAAACTTTTTAGAATTAGGTGTAAAAGGATGAAACGTAGAAAATCGGATCACTTTCCTGAATATATAAATTTTATTTATGGAAAAGTGGTATAACCACCCCAAAATGTCATTATTTTAAGATGTGTATGCTATTTTTTCTCTAAAACATAATGCATATGTTCGTGTTGGTCCACCGGTTTGTTATGTAAATTGTCAAATTATGAGGAAAAAATATGTAGAGGCATAGGCAAGAGACGGATCTTGTGCAGGGCTATTTTTCCAAAATTTTAAAAGTTCATTTTTTTAAATTATGAAAGTCGGTGAAGCCTTAAAATGACATGGTCGAGTGTTGGTCCACCATATCATGGTCTGAACATAATCAATCAACTTTTTCTATTTTTATCTTGTAGGTATTCTTGTACTCTTGTGTGGGTTCTTTTCCATTTTAGAAATATCTAAGCCAATCAAAATTTATAGCCCAAATAAACGACCTGTGTTTTTTACAAATTTGACATGAGTGTAGTTAAAAATGAATTAAAAGTAGAAAATAATAACATATCTATTCAAAAAGTATATAGTTAGAATCTGCACACAGAGCTCGACAAGTGTGTGCAATTTCATCAGTAGTGCACAAGTGGAGCATATGAGGAACTAAGCGTGAAAAACATTAAGTTACAAAAATTGGTGTGTTATGCCATAACTCATGCTGAGCCTCAAGGTTTGGAAATACGAAGCTAATACCAAACTTGCAAGGGTTCCAAAAAGAATTTGAATCCAAACACGCATGTGCGCACATGTAGAGGCGCCCACACGTTGTTGTGCACACACTTGTAGATGCGTGCATGCGTTTCTGCTTGCATGTGTTCGTTTTTACACCTTATTTTTTTTCTATCTCTCCCTAAACCCCCCCTCCCTCTTTATAATCACACCCCCTCTCTTCTTATCCACCCAATCCCCCCCCCCTCTCTTCCACTCTACCGAATCCCTCCTCCCTCCATCACCCCTCTCTTCTCTCCTTCACCACAAGGGTTAAGAGATATATTATTACACAAAATAAATAACTCATATTATCCTCATGTACATATAAATATTCATCCTTATAACCATAAATCCATGATCCTGATATCTCAATCCCCAAACCCTTGACCATTAGTCCCTAGCCATTGCAATCCATAGTCCCTAGTACAACTAACCATTATAACTCTTGGCCCACTATAATCCTAAACTAGTGTAGCCCCTAAAAATACTAAATACTAACACATAATGATATATATCCCTTAACCCCTCTAATCCTAACCACCTAATCCTAACCTCTAAAGTGTCTAGTCAAATAAAAATTAACCCCTAACCCTTATAACCTCTAATTCTCATCAACCCTAAACTCTATCATCAAACACCCAACCCTTAAAATCGATAACCCATAGCCAATTTAGAGAGATAGTCAAAGAGAGAGATACCTGAACCTTGGGCCATGAAGGAATATTCTATCCAGAAAGAGCTATGATGATTTCCCCCACTAACCACACATGACCTCTTAATGGTATAATTGGCCTATGATAAAGGATGTTGATACCATGAAGTGGTTTTGAGCAATATGTATGTGCCTGATCAAGGCTTTTGGAATGATGTTTTATGGAAGAATATCGTGCCTTGGCCATAAAGAAACCATTTAGACATAAAAGGCAATGGAAAATGTCTAAAAGCACCAAACAATACGTTACAGGGGTATGCATTGTGCTATGTATCCAAGTCTTGGGGACTTAGGGAATTGGACATGGTCAAGGGAGGAGACCTAATACTTGGGCCTTAAAGGAATCTTATATCCATCTAGGGCTAAAAAGGTTTCCTCCACCAACTACACATGGCCTCTTGAGGTATCATTGTCCTGTGATTGAGGATGGAATTGCCATTATATGGTTTTGAACTTAGTATCTACATGTCTTAGGGCCTTGGAAATGGTTTTCCAGGGAATAATACCATGCATTTGGCCCTAAATAAACCATTGAGGCATACAAAACCATGAGAAATTCCTCTAGGAACCATGCATTACCTCATAGGGATATATGTGGAAATATGTATCTATGTCTTAGGGCCTTAGGACCTTGGACATAGTCAATGGAGGAGAGTTGATCCTATGGACCTAAATGAATCTTCTAGCCATCCAAGGATAAGAATATTTCACCCACCAACCACGCGTGACATATTGAGGGTATCATTACTCTATGATTGAGGATATTAGTTCCATTCAATATTTTAAAGTAGTGTGTACATGTATCAGGTCCTTTAGGATGATTCTTTAGGGGAGAATACTTCGAGCTTCAGAGCTAGTTGAGTTATTTTCCAGGTTTTATTCAATAAAATGGCTAGAGATTCAAGGGGATTTATAAAAAATGGTACGTTACATTACTCCTATTATGATTTATTTTTGTTTGATGGCAATGTCTTCAAATCGAAGCACGGTTTTGAAATACCGGGTGTCAAATTGTATATAGTAAAGAACAAAAAATGTTACCCTTGGTTGCGTTCGTTTTGTTTTCCCATGATGAAGAAATTTGTAATTTTTTTTATAAGAATACATCCGCTCAACTGTAATTTTTTTGTAAAAAATACACTGCTCAACCAAATAGCTTAAATTGATGGTATTTGTTCAAACTCTATAAAGTTGGAAACAAAAATTTTCATATTGAAGAAAATAGCTTGAAATTTGTAAAAAAATTCATATTGAAGAAAATAGCTTGAAATTTGAAAAGTGGTGTAGAATTGAAATTGAGTCTTTGTTTTTTTTTAAACTTTTGAAAAGCTTGAAACTAAATTTTATATTCCAAAATGAACATTGAACTGACTGTATTTGTTCTCGTTTTAAAGAAAAATTGGAAATCTCATAAAGAAAAGAGAAAGTAATAGGCAGGAGTTTCTTGTTGGAAATGATAGAACATTTACTCGAAGTGCTTGGCAGTTCCGATCACATTACCATCATCGACCACATGAAGAGGCTGGTTCCTGTGAGGCCTGCTCTTGATCTTGGTCAGGCTTATATTCCTGAAAGCAAAGGCTGAAAGGACCTTGAACAACACAGATGTACCCTTATCTTGAGAAAACACAATGCTGGTCTTGAAGGGCTTGTTGGTTCTTGGAATGTTTTTCATGATGTTAGCTAAAGCCCATTCACTTTCCAATGGTTATTCTTTTGTTATATTATATACAAAACTTATCATTTATAGGTTGAGTAAGAGGATTTAAGCCTTTTCTTTGGGCGCTAACATCATCTCCTCACATCATGATATTAAGGTCAATAACAAACTGCATTGAGAAGGTTGAGATTTTGCATAAGGCACTGAGTATAAAAATAGGGCTCTCGATTCATAGTGCACCTTCGAGTCATTGAGAAGATAGGCCAAATGAGCGTTTTTCCATGCCACCTTGTATATTTGTGTCAAAAGGTACATAGAAACAGTTTCATAGACCAAGGAGTGAATTTTTCTGAATATAATAGCAGTCCTACCTGGAAGTGTAGATGGTTTATAGTTGCAAAAGATCCTTGACTATTGTACTGAAGACAAAAAGATGGGTTTCCATCCTCAGTAGCCAAATGCAGAGCTAACAGTAAGATATCATGGTTAATGCATTGGGGAAAGCGGTGTCATACTCTTGGAACGAGAAGCACATGCCCATATTTGATTGGAATCACCTGTAATATAACAAAGATGATCAATGAACATCATCTTTCAACATTTAAAATACATCAAGGTTCAAATAATGAATCTAAAAGTGCTTCCATCATTATTAATTTCTCTTACAAAGTTCAAGCAATGACTTTAAAAGCGCTGCCATCATTATTAATTTCTTTTGCATCGATGGCAATCACAATTGAACTGTGCAATAAGGGGGATTTTCCAAATACTGAATTTTGGCTTCCTCACTTTCTTCAAAACGGAAGAGCGCCTCTTCTTGGACTACTTTGGTGAAGTAGAATTTACTAGATTCAAAGTCCTGCTGCACCTTGTCCACTTGAAACTTAATGGGACGTTTCTTAGATGGTGCCCCATACTTTCTCTAACTTTCCATGCACACCCAATATAGAGATCATGGTATGGTACACAATGACTGTATGGATGTAGTCTGGTTGTGAATCTACCCATTAAAAAACTTTGAATGCAGCCTTCTTATCGTACTAAAGTCTACAGAGAAGTTTCTGCACCATGAAGGAATGAAACCACAATCATCCATTGTTGCCTTAACTTCTTCAATAGGGAGGCTATGGAAATCCCTGGCAATGGATAACACCTTTTTAAAGCCACTACCTTCATTACTAATTTCTCGGTCTTCATCATTCTCAAGATTATATTCATCTCATGAATACACATCTGGAAAACCTAAGTCGATGGCCAAGGCTCATCTCTTTGAATCTTGTATGAATCTTGGCATTATTGAGTGCATGAAGCCTTTCATTTGGACTTACATACTATCCTTATCGGCAGACTACTTATTTATTGGCAATTATTTTATGTAAACCACTGGGAATTTGGGAATTACCTTTTCTCAATGCTTGGCCCAACCAAAAATGCCATTGATCAAAGGAAAAAAAGATTAGTATCCTAAGTCAAATCATTATTAAACGGTTATGAATATCACTTATATCAAAATTTATGTACAATAACAATAAAAAAGAAACTATGAACCATGGAATACTAAGTGGTATAGAAACCATCACAATAATCAATTATACAAATAAAGTTATGAGTTCCACTGCTTAAAATACCATCCAGGGTGCACAATGTCTATCATGGCCTCTGGATGCAAATGAAATATGGCATATGACTACTGAGTATTGTATTCATATTCATAAACCAAAGAACAAAAACATGAATTTACCAAAGCTGCAGATTTATAAAGTGCATATAGTGAACAGAGGGATTGTTCATGGTTAAGCCGATACAAATTCTGTGTGAATATAAAATCTATTCATGTGGCTAATAACAATTCATGATTAATCCATTCATGATTAAGACGATACAAATTCTGTGTGAATATAAAATCCAATAGAAAGAAAATACCAGTAGTTATCAGAAAAAGCCCGTAAGATTTCAGTTGATCTTAATAATAAGAACACTTATTAAAAAATTGTATTTATAAACTAATGAAGCATGAATTAAACAAGGGCCACCAAGTGGTAATGTACTTTGACAAAAGGGCGTTTTGAAATTAAGTTATAGTTTTGAAGATGCTTAGAACATCACAAAGAGAGATGATCTCTACTTTGATCATTGGAATATTTATATACAAGAAAACAACACCAACATAGGATATTAATTCACAAGAGTCTCATTGCCTTAGCAAGTAGGCATGTTCCTGCAATTAAATTCATTTATATATGTGTATTTATTAAATTTATGTACTTATACATGCAGTTTACATATAGTTTACATAGTTGAAAAAAAAACATTTACCCAAAAAAATTTAAATAGATACAAAAATTATTTGAATAAAATTACAATCTTATTCAAAAATCCCAAAATAATTACATTTATCCCTAGATACTACCACAAAATTCACAATCTCTTACACAATTGAGATAACAAAAAAAATGTAAAGATTGTAATTATGTGTGAGAGATTTCCCTAAAAGTATACAAAATTAATACATAGTTGGATGTTACTAGAATGGGTGACCATTTAAGAATGAGTAAGAATCTACAAAATCCATCTCAATTTGGTTTTAATGTCAAGAATCCATCTCAATTTGGTTTTAATATCAAGAATCTCTTGAACATTTGTGTTGGTACAACGATTTCGAGCTTCTATTGCTTAGAAGGATGGACAATTTATTGCAAATCCAACTTAGAAGTTTTCATTCAAGATTTGCCTTGAAATATCTAACTAAAAAGAAATTCTATGGAAAATAGGCTACAAAGATTAATATAGAAAAACTATTTGGCTACCAAAGTACAAGGATATGATTAATCATAATGTGGAACAATGAAATGCAGTTGTACCTTCTCTTTGATCTATCATATACTTAACAATTTGATATTTCTGCAAATAAAAACATGTTCAAAATATTCCAGAAAAGGACCAACAAATCAAATAAATTCCAAGAAATGCAAAAAAAAAAGGCTGAAATCAATGTCTCAATACCAAACTTGCAAGTGACTTTTCACATGATATATTGTCAAGCCCTTGACATCCATAAGCTTTAAAACACCTTTTGGAGTTGCTTCTAGATGTCAATAGGATTGTGCCACTTCATTTTCATTTTTTTATGGGTATGTTCCAAACAAATTATCCCATAGTGGAGAAGTTAGTTCAAATCCATGTGTTTGATCCTTGAAATGATGAGCCACGTGATATCTCTGCATTTCAAAGGTAATCAGTCAGTCCTCAACCATGTGTTGTATGAAATATTGCAATCTAGTTTTGACATAAAATATGGAATCTTCAAAAGGCAGCTTGCATATAAGCATAACAAGGGTTTTGACATAGAATTTGGAATTTGCAAAAGACAGCTTGAATATAAGCATAACAAGTAGAGAAATTTTCAATTTATTAGAAAAATATTTGGAAGGTGTTTCAAAGTGAAGTTAGTAACTGGGTATGATTACATACAATGTCAGCTATGATGGGGTATAACGCTCCTTCCCACAACCACTATAGCTATACCAAATTGACAATGCAAATTATGATTTACTATGAGTACAATGACAAATGTAAATGCAGGAGATGATACAAGCGTATCTCCATCCATGGGATAATTGTGATGAAAACCATGAACAATGTAGGGTGATGCATTACCCCTAAAAATAAAGTGATGAATATTCATAGTGAATTTAAACTTCTCACAAGAAATCAAGCATACAGTCCACTGACCATTACAATAAGAGTGAAGCTGAAATATTCACGATAGAACATATATGCTAGTATCTAGAATCTCTGGTGTGGAAAAGAAAACGATGTATAAGATACTCTAATAGACTCCAAGAGAAATCCCCTAAAAGCATGGTTGGTAGAATTGGTAGAATCCACCTTAGTGGATAAACTCTCTTTACAACATAGTATTCCATCTAGAGAGAAATGGGAATCCATATGGTAGAAATAGGGCACCACTTATTCTTTGTCAAGAATTGAAACAAAGATGAGGTCGGCTATCATCAATTCAGGGAGAGAACCATCGATATAGTTTAGAGACTTCTTTAATAGAGAGCCCTTAATATAATTTCTTTAAGTGAATGATGATTGTTAGTCTCTGTTTATTTTTCATGAAGCTTACTCCTAGAAGGTTTATTTTGCATGAAGCTTACTCCTAGAAGGATAACATACCCTTTCCTAAGCAAGAGATCTCTTGTAAGAAATCTTTTAGAGTATGTACTTGAAACACAACATTCCTCGAGAGTTGTGGGGTAGTCACAATTTATTCTAACCTTCACTTGGGCCTTCCTAGAGAAGTTGGCTGAGGCAATGGCCTTCGGACGAGCTAAGTGCAAGGTAGGGGTATCAAGCCCTCCTGGAAGGTGACCCCTCAAAAGTCCAAACTCTGTGGAGGATGCTACTTTAGGGATCTTATTTGGTAAAGTGTTTTATAGGCTTTTTTCTTATATGGTTTGCAATCAGGAAACAATGAGGTGAGCATTCTCAACATCTACATATCTAATAAGTTCAAAAAAATTCTTATTTGAAGTTCCTTATTTTAGTAAAGAGAAAAGAGCGACTGTCTCGAGACAATCTCGATTGAAGATCTTACTATAGATCTTATTGTACAGAAACAGTGTAGATAAATCTGAAGTAAACTTTAGATAACTATCTGATCTGAAATAACTGTAGATAACTATCCAAGGGATAAGACTCCCTTCTCTTACCATAAAAGGTGCAAACTTACAATAGGAGAAAATAGTGGAGTTGGAGTACTCCAGTAGTAATGTTGTATCTTAGAATATCATGCATATGGATAACTCTGGCCCTTTTATTCACATAGCAAAACAGTCTAACATTTCGTAAAGAAAGAAAATCCCTCTCTCTTTGAGTACAAAAAAACTTATTTATGGTAGAGGGTGGGAAGCTTTTTTCCTTCCGACTCTCTCTAACCTTTTGAATCTCCTTTCCCTTTCACTCTTTGATTTTCCTTGCAAATACAAGATTACATTTCTACACAAACAAGAGGAGAAAATACAAGATTAAAGCAATAATAGTCTAACATTTCTACACTATAATACAAGATTACAACCCACAAACAATAGGAGAAAATAGAGGAGTTGGAATACTCCAGTAGTAATGTTGTATCTTAGAATATCATGCATATGGCTAACTCTGGCCTTTTTATTCACATTGCAAAATAGTCTAACATTTTGTAAAGAAAGAAAAGCCCTCTCTCTTTGAGTACAAAAAAACTTATTTATGGTAGAGGTTGGGTGGCTTTTGTCCTTCCGACTCTTTCTAAACTTTTGAATCTCCTTTCCCTTTCACTCTTTGATTTGCTTTGCAAAATGTACTTCTCTAATTAAGGACTTAAAAAAAATTAATATTTTATATCCTTTGTCTCTAGTGAGGCTTTCCCCTCACCATTTGTCTTTCCCTTTATAACTTGTCAAAATAAGTTGAAGGATAGAACATTTATAATTGTATAGTTTATTCCCATAAAGTGTAAATTTAGCAATAAGAGCAAATTTCCTTCTCATCAACCAATGTTAAGCTCAAACCCTTGGGCTTTAATTTTCTACACTATATGTGTGTAATCACACAGGCTATTATTCTCAAACTCTGTATGGCAAGTATATTGTATAATACAGAAAATATCAAAGCTTGGAGAGAGCTTTGAATTCCCTTTTCCAATTCTCACTTTAAATGGCCACATCCAAAAACAATTACATCTTTAGCTTCTAGACCATGCCAATGTTAACCTCAATTGAAGAAGATATGTATTGACAATTGTGAACAGAAAGCAACCTACAAAAACGTTTCTTTCTATTAAAAAATGAAGGGTTCCATGATCACTAATTCACTCCTACCTTGTTAGAGTCGACGTTGTGAATGGAACCATCTGCATAACCTCCCACGATTATTCATCCACTGCAATGTCAACCAAATATAAAACTATCAGGCCAACTTTTCCAGTTAATGATTTCCTATATCCTCTGGCCCAAGGGCTTCTACATGAAGAGATTCCAATGGATAAAAATAGAAAAACTCTACAACAATATGGGATTTTTTATTACCAACATACAATTCTTGGAAATGGATGCTCAACTACCTTGGCTATATATAAAAAACTACATAATGAATGCACAATTCCATTATATAGAGTGTTCTTTAAATCTGTGTTGACGCTAGAGTTGTGCAAGAAAATAAATTGATTTGTTGTAACGAAACATATTTCAAATTTAAGATCGTAACTACTGTGTTGAACATGATAGAAATATAGCCATACCCGATGCCTAGGCTTGCTGCAAAATTTGGAAGCTGTAAGAGGAGCGTTGGGTAAAGATCTGGGCTGTCAAACAGAGATCCGAAGGAACGTTAGTGTTCTGAATGCTAGCCAATATATCCTAGCTTGTGGAAAGAAGGGAAGATGAGTAGGAATATGCCTCAAAGATTTTCCCTTCAACTGTAGTGCTCCTTGATGCCCCCAAATCAATTAAGTAATTTTCTGTTGGAGTGAATGCAAATAGAGATTGAGCAACTTGAAAACCCAATATACAAAGAACAAGTTTCACCTTCCAAGAGAAGATGGGAAACATCCTCGCACCAACCATATTGTATAGCTCTTTTGCTGTCAATTTTTCCTTCTTTGCCCTGGTACCCTAGATCAGGAAACAGAAACGCTTCGGCCTATTGCTATAGATACAAAGTCTTAGGAGATGCCAACGATTTTGGTAGGTTGAATTCCAAAGTTTATCCAATTTAAACAAGAGGCTCACAACTTCAAAGCAATGTATGGGAAATATGGGCAACCAAAAACCCAGAATGAAGCCCCTTTATCAAACATTTTGCAGACAATATCCTAACGGGATTTCCATGAATGGAAATTTGTCTGTCGTCTGCGGATAAATTCCTTCCCTTGAGTTTGGCTGGAAAATCCCAAGGATAATCTTAATGTTGTTGCTGCAATAGTAGTGGAAATGGCCTAGGCCTTGGCATATCTTCATTTCTGCGTTAACCTGCCCGTATTCCATGGAGATGTGAAATCTACCATATGGCACTTGTTCCTTGCATTCTGATACCGATAAATATTGATTTTATGAAGGTATTGAACAACCAAAAAGACGAGAATACCTAGGCTGAAGTTATCTGCCTCTTATCCTCCTAGAAAATTGGTATGAATAGCCTTGATCACCAACAGTGCCAAGAGGAGGTACTTTAAAAGTTCATGCTAAACAAAACAATCGATTCAACATTAGTAGTATGTTAAGGACTTAACATCGATATAAAAATATGGGTTCAATCCAAACATTTACCCTGTATTCGCCAATTTTTTCCCATGCTAAGTTTTTCCCATGGCCATTGTATAACTGACCATTGGCTCATAATCGCTCAGCCCTGCCTGTAATTTTTTAATTTATCAGCAATAAAGCGAGTAGGGCTACACACAGTGAAATAGACGTTAACCCCAGGGGTGTCGATCATCTTGAATCATGCCATAACAGAAGCTTGTGGCCGCAGGCACGGCCAAAGGATTCCTCTACATGTTGCTGCGACGTTTTTGGCAAGCCCCTGCTAGCCATCTGCGCTAGGCTTGCTAGGCTGCGACTTCAAAGTTTAGGGGTTGGTGCTAAATCCACCGGCAATAGAAATGATGAGATTAGAAGACTCATAGAAAGCCTTCTAAAGGTGAAGAAAAATAATTTGGTTCTCATAGGGGAGAAAAATCCCGAAGCTGTAATAAGACTTGTGCAAAGAATAGAAAAAGGTGAAACCCCAACGCAACTTCAGATCCTTCCTATTGAAACAAAGATATCCGCTTTTTGTTCCAAAAATATTCGATGCCCTAAATACTGTTGAGCCTTAGGGTTTGGTATCATCCTTAGGGTTTGGTATCAACCTTCGGAGGAATGGTGAAATGAATGGTAAAATCCCGTATATGCAATAGAGATCCGTAGGTATATGCAACCGCACAAGCAACTGTGGACACAAGAATGAACACTTCTTTAGCAAGCAGCAATCCGACGTTGGCTTATCAAAATAGACGGATAAAAGAAAAACCACGACGATATGCGTGGCAAGATTCCATTCATCCTATAGACGAGGAATCTTGCTACAGTGCCAAGAATTTTCTTTCCCAGAAAGAACGCCTTTGGCGTAATTATATATACATTTATATAACTATGACAATAAACATAAATATATATATATATATATATATATATCGATGGAGTTATCACAAATTTTAATTATTATGAATTAATCCTCATTTATCATTATATATACATTTAATATGGCTGTCAGAAGAAACATAAATAAATATCATAATATATATATTATCCGTGCGACAATTATCATCCATATATCCATATCCTTAGAGTTATCACAAATTTAATTATTATGAATTAATCCTCATTTATCATTATATATTCATTTGGTACTTGGTTTTACTTGTCTAATTGTGAAGGAATCCAGCTGAGCCAGAGTAACTGAAATGACAATTTGGAGTGCTCAAATCACAATTTCGACAATATAGGTAGTTTTAAAATAGGGCATTTATCTAGGATAGACAATTAAGATTGTTGAAATTGCAAAATTATTTTGACTAGTTTATGAAAAAATCGCCCAAGAAGTGAGACGTTTTAGTTATCTTTTATCCTACACGCTGAGGTATATATAGTATTATATTAAAAGTTAGAATTTATGTACAAGCGTTGATAATTAGATATATAATATTAAAATATTCGAATATAATATACGGTATTTCATTACACATCAAAATATAAGGTATCGAAACCGATGGTAACGAGCATATCACCCAAGTACTTATCTTCCGCAAATGGCATGAGAAAGGAATATTACAGATTAAACTACGAATTAAATTAATTTAAAAAATGGTGATAGCCAGCAATATGATATATTAATGTAAAATGAGTATTTGATATTAATGTAAAATTAGTATTTGAAATTAGCCACTGGATTTTAGGACCAATGATGGTCCTTGAGGAGAAGTCTAAGGAGTATGTACGTGATGAGTGTGGCTTCAACCCTATCAACTAAACTTATGGATGCATTTGGCAGGAATTTAGGGCCAACAGGAAGTCAAGAGAGACTGCAACAACCTATTCGAGTTGGAGGCACTGTATTTGTAGTTGTAGTTGGGGAACAATAACTCAACTATAAAAAAAACTCAACTAATTCTACTAACTCTTGTTCTAAATTGCAAATCACGCTTCCAACCTTCATGTACGAACCTGAACTGTCGGTATTTGATTGAGAACCGTTGGGTCCGGGTGTTTTGTACTATAAATAATGTATGCAATGACCTATTCGATGTTGATGTATATGTAACTTCGGAATGTATTTCACATATATGTATATTATATTCCTATAGAGATGTTATTATTCCTCTATACGGAAGTGTCATCATTTATATTGTAAATGTTGTAACTTATACTTGATGGGTTATTAGACCACCTTGTTTGGGGTCGGCCCTGTATAAGTCATGTGGGTCAAAGGGTTATTAGACCACCCTATTGGGGGTCGGCCATGTGGTTCAAAGGGTTATTAGACCACCCTATTGGGGGTCGGCCTAGTCAGCATTATATTATGTGGTTAAGTTCGAGCCTACATGAGTTAGGTAAAAAGGCAAGTCAAGTCAAGTATAAATAGAGTGCGGGAGGCACTCTATTTGCTCACTCACTTCTCACACATGCACTCAAGGAGGAGTGGCGCACTTATGTAGGAGGAGGATCTGCTGCTAGGTTATGTCTATCTCTCTTGGTTGGTTGTATCATTGCTCTATCTATCTCTGAGGAAGTTATTGGGGTTTTTCACCTTTATGGTTTTCCCCAAGTAAATCTTCGTGTCTCTTGTGTGCTTGCATTATTGTCTCCATGATTGATATGCTGTACATGTTGTTCTCTCAGTTAAGATCCTAGATCATATTGAAGTAAATTCTGAAAATCTAACATGGTATCAGAGCTAGCCTGAAAGAAGGCATGATATGGCATGTATGACACTTGTTGCACTTACGATGCTAGGGCTTGATATAGCAAAAACCAGTCATCGTAGCACTTTCGCTATAAATCCGTTTTGGAGAAGTTTTCGGATCTGAAATTGTTACAGGCCGAAGCTAAGATCTCCAGGTATCTTGTGTCCAAAGGACAACCTCTAAATCGTTGTACTTTGTGATTTATGATCTGTACAATATAGGGTTTCTGCCTCTTCCAGATCTGAGTCAAAATCAGGTGACCTTGGGAAAAAGGTCATATCTTGGGCTAGGAAGCTCCAAATGAAATTTCGTAAAAAGTGACAGGTAGTACACAGTCTTTACTATCTCAGAAAACGTTTTCAGAGGCCGAAGTTGAACCAGTGACGCGTGGAACTCCGTACAAATTCGCTCTCCTGTATTATCCCATAAACAGGTCACATTGCGACATTTGGCATAACTCTCTCTCAGAGAGTCCAATTGAGGTCAGACCTGTCAGGATGGAAAGGTAACAGGCCGAGCTATCTTAGAAAACTTTTTCAGAGGCCGAAGTTAAAATAGTGACACGTGGCACGCCGTACAAGTTCGCTCTTCTGTTTTATCCCAAAACAGGTCACGTTGCGACATTTGGCATAACTCTCTCTCAGAGAATCCAACTGAAGTCAGACCTGTCAGGATGGAAAGATAACAGATCAGGCTATCTCAGGAAACTTTTTCAGACCCTGTGGATCAAAAATTTCGGAGTTACACCAGAAACAATCAGGTACATATTTCTGTCAAAACCGAATTATTTTTTGGTACCTTCATTCATGGCTTCCGGAATTTAGGGCTTTGGAGAAAGTTGGAATTTTTGTAATCGGAGACCACGGCTGGATGCTACTCATAAAAATAGAAATTTAGAGACCAACATCAGAATTTTTGGTTGGGCAGAAGGCCGGGCTTGATTAGACCCTAGTTCGGGACTTTGATCAGAAAAGTGAAAAATTAGGGCTTCTGTAAAAATGGGAATTTTTTAAATCTGTGACCACGGCTGGAAGCTCCTCAGAAAAATAGAAGCTTCTAGCTTTGGATCAAACATTTTGATTGGGAAGAAGAGTGGGCTTCATCAAACCCCATTTCAGGGTCACGTCCAGTGAATCCAGAAGTTTCAAAAGCAAAATTGAGGAGTAAAACTTTGCAGTTTTCAAATTCTGAATATACCAGTTTGATCAACTCATCAAGGCGCATATTTCTATCCTTTCGGAAGTTTGAAATTCAAAGTTTGAATTTTTGGGGTTTCTCTGACAAACCCATATCCAGCTCCAGGTCCAGTTCTTGCAAATCAAGTGGATTGGGTTAATCCTAGAAGAAGATGGATTGGTCACCTGCATAAGTGAAGAAGTTCCTGTCTCAGAGGGAGATGAGGATAAGGCCTTACATAAGAAGATTACAAACGATCTCGACAGGTATGACTCATCGAGGGATGTTTCGATATTTGTCCATGATTAAGTTTATGGTATGTTTGTCTTCATGTTATTACGGTTAGTACAATTTTGATTTTAGATTTGTCGTATTACCTTAATAAAACTATGAATGCACGATAGAAAATATTCATTGATTAGGGTATTGACACTTATGATTGTACTAATGAATTATGGTGTTGTATGAGGTTTATGTTGTCTACTAACATGAAAGGTACACCAAGAAATACAAATCATGTTCTGGTCCAAGAACATATGATCGTGATAACATGAGGACAAAGATTCATCCATTGTCATGGATCTCATAGAAGATCCATTTACGAGGTATGTATAACTTGGTTTTGTAATAGTTAACCTATGAGATATACAGGTTACTAGCACAAGTCATTGAAGAAGAACAAGAAGACATCATGTGAGTATGTTAGACATAAATAGCTAGCATGCTAATCCAGGAATGTTTTTCCTATATCAAGATAGAATCCTACCTTGTGTTAGGATCTTATACTGTTGTTGATAATGATTATTCATGAAGAGTCATAGGTTTGAATAATCATGATTGTATGCATATTATGTTTCTTACCATAATTGATGATATGACTAACCAGAAGAATCATGATGGTATAGGTTTGAATAATCACGGATTTTATGCATTTTATATCTCTTATCTTGATTGATGATTCAACTAACCTGAAGAGTCATAGGTTTGAGTAATTACAGGTTTAGACATGTTATGTTTCTTATGATTTGACTAACCTTAAGAATTCTACATAAACCTTGAATGCTAATGCTTATTATTTTCTGTTTGAAATGATCATGACTATACATGCTTGAGATTATTGTGTTTTAATAGTATACTAATGAATGTATGATTCTATATGAGATCACAAGGATAACACAATCATGATACTAATAAGCATGCATAGGAACCAAGGATGAATGTAAGTTCAAGGACAGGTAATCCAGGAAGCAAAGATCAAGAGGGAGTACACTCCAGTGGTTTATTCAAGGATGCAGATATTCAGAGAGAGTTGACCATCTCTCTACATCCCACAACAGAAAGGTGTAGAAGAAGCTACTTCAGATTAGGACTCCAGCAGCTCCTGCAAGGAAGCAAAGACTCAGAGGGAGTCCACCCAACGAACAAACAAAGATAAGTATTTCTTACATATTTGTTTGTTTAAATAAAATTGTTCAATGATGTATATGCTCATGGTCTTAGACTTAGAATATGTATTGTGCATATTAGAATAATTACATTAATGAACAGTATACTACAAATATGCATGGGTAAGTAGCCTATGGCACTGTACAACATTCCATTGCTACTTATCTAGAATGAAACCTCTTTGCTGACATGTTGGGAGTTGTGCACACTCTTAACAATGTTCTGGTAGAGATTGGAAGGCATCTAGAAAGTTACGGGATATGGATAAATGTTGTATTGAAGCATTGGCTAAGATAATTGCATGACTGTATGACATATTTATTTATGTGTAAGAATTTGTTCTGTAAACTATGAGATGTTTTCTAATCATGCAATTTAACTTGTTGTGTAGGAAAGATCGTATGCCATCTCCTACAAAAGAAGAACTACAACATTTGTTCAGCAACAAATTTATTGAAGATATTGAAGTTCCCAGGATCTGGGATGAAGAAATGGAATGCCATGATCCATCGATCATGAAGAATGATGTTTGGGATGTAGTCCCAAGATGTGAAGGGAAGTTTGTTATGACTTCCAAATGGAACTATCAGATCAAGCATGTTGCAGATGGCAGCATTGAGAAATATAAAAGTGATGAAATAGAAGATGCACCAGATGGATTTCAAGACAACATGGTGTAGTCATATATATGTGCAGAACTTGGTATGGTAGACAGCTTTCTATCCAGTTTGGGCTTTACCAAGAGTAAAGCAGATTCCAACCTTTTCTACAAGGTAGAGGAAGGCAATCCAATGATACTACTTTTGTATGCGGATAACCTGTTTGTTACAGGTGAAGATAGATTGATTTCCGACACGCAGCGGAAGCTTACTACCAAGTTCGAGATGAAGAACTTGGGGATGATGCACTATTTGTTTTTGGCATGGAGGTGTGGCAGAGTGCAGATGGAATCTGCCTTGGACAAGGGAAGTATGCAGTAGAGATCCCAAAGAGGTTCGGGATGATGGATTGCAAGGCCATGGCCACACCTATGGCATCGAATCTGAAGCTTCTATGTGATGCTTCATCCGAGCCAGTTGATCGCCAGATGATTGGGTCCTTGATGTACCTGACGAACATGAGACCAGACATTTGCTTTGCTGTGAACACATTAAGCCAGTTCCTGACAGATCCGAGGAATGTTCACCTGGTTGCTGTAAAGCATTATCTAAGGTACCTGAAGGGTACAGTGGATTATGGGCTCACGGATGAGGCGAATCAAAAGTTTAACCTACAGGGTTATGTTGATTCAGATTGGGCTGGCAGTGCTGTAGATAGGAAGAGCACATCTGGGTGCTGCTTCAGTATGGGATCAGGTGTGATCTCTTGGTTTAGCAGGAAGCAGTCCTGCGTAGCACTGAGTACAGCTGAGGCAGAGTATGTTGCAGCCTGTTCAGCTAGTTGTGAGGCAGTATGGCTACGGAAGCTACTGTCTGAGTTATTTGATCTCCCGTTGGAGGCTACTGGTATCTTCTGTGATAACCAGAGTTGTGTGAAGCTGTCCGAGAACCCAGTGTTTCATGACAGGTCGAAACACATAGAGATCAAATACCACTATATCAGGGATATGGTGCAGAGAGGAGCTGTGAAGCTCCTGTATGTTGCGATGGACGAGCAGATTGCAGATGTGCTGACGAAGCCACTAGCCAGGGTGAAGTTCGAGTACTTCAGAGAGAGGCTTGGCGTTATTCAGATCGAGGACACTTCGTGGAAGAAGTGATGGACACATCTGCTAAAGCCATTCCAAGCATGTTGGAAGGAGGATCCTTCACATGGCTGTGGATGTAAGCGCTGGATGATGAACATCAGGATGATGTTCTAGTTTCTGCTTGATATGATCAGTTAGATCATTTTATGTATGTATGTACGCATCATGTTGGATGCTGGATATGATCAGTTGGATCATTTTATGTATGTATGTACGCATCATGTTGGATGCTGGATATGATCAGTTGGATCATTTTATGTATGTATGTACGCATCATGTTGGATGCTGGATATGATCAGTTGGATCATGTGTATGTATTTTATATGCATCATGTTGGATGCTTGGACCATGTATCTGTATATGTATCAGGTGGATACATTGTATGATCAGGTGGATCATGTATGGTGATATATATCATATGTTTTGTATTTGTATCAGGTGGATACATTGATGATCAGGAGGATCATGTATGATGATATGTATCAGGTAGATACTTGGCATGCAGCAGGATGTTGCATTCATGATCAGGAGGATCATGTATGATGATATGTATCAGGTAGATACTTGACATGCAGCAGGATGTTGCAGTGATGATCAGGATGATCATAGATGACAAGCTTCAGGATGTTGCTCCAGATGACATGCAGCAGGATGTTGTAGTGATGATCAGGATGATCATAGATGACGAGCTTCAGGATGTTGCTCCAGATGACATGCAGCAAGACGTTGCAGTGATGATGATCAGGATGATCATAGATGACGAGCTTCAGGATGTTGCTCCAGATGACATGCAGCAGGACGTTGCAGTGATGATGATCAGGATGATCATGGATACATCAGGATGATGTATGGTGAGTATCAGGCTGATACTCTGTGGCCATGGATCAGGTTGTGCAGATGAGCATGTAATTCGTTGCCCTGGGAGATTTGCAGATGGTCTTGCGAGGTTTTGCCTATGGCATGTAATTCGTTGCCCTGGGACATCTGGCAAATGCTCTTTCGAGGTTTTGCTTTGGGAGGACATGTAATTCGTTGCCCTGGGAGATCTGCAGATAGTCTTGCGAGGTTTTGCCTATGGCATGTAATTCGTTGCCCTGGGATATCTGGCAGATGCTCTTGCGAGGTTTTGTCCTATGGCATGTAATTCGTTTCCCTGGGAGATCCGATAGGTTGGGCTGTGTGCCCGTAATCAATCCTGGGATGCTCTTGCGAGGTTTTGCCATGACCACATGTAATTCGTTGCCCTAGGAGATCCTATAGGTAGAGTTGTGTGCTCGTAACAGCCTGGGATGCTCTTGCGAGGTTTTGTGGTGAGGTCACATGTAATTCGTTGCCCTGGGAGATCCTATAGGTAGAGCTGTGTGCTCGTAACAGCCTGGGATGCTCTTGCGAGGTTTTGTGACGCACGTAAAAGTCCTGAGGATTCCACAGTATGGCCAGTGATGACGAAGACCTGCAGGTGGTGGGCCTACATCCAGTATGAAAAAGGACTGGCTCTGTAGAACTTCCTATGACGAGTAGATTCAGAGATTGAGTGAGATAGCAGCAGCAGTGACGATGATGATGACTCGATGACGATTATCCAGTGACGATGATCCAGAGAAGATGACTTGTGCTAGAAGAACTGTGCTGAGAAATACCTTCCTAGTTAAGAGGGAGTGTTGATGTATATGTAACTTCGGAATGTATTTCACATATATGTATATTATATTCCTATAGAGATGTTATTATTCCTCTATACGGAAGTGTCGTCATTTATATTGTAAGTGTCGTAACTTATACTTGATGGGTTATTAGACCACCTTGTTTAGGGTCGGCCCTGTATAAGTCATGTGGGTCAAAGGGTTATTAGACCACCCTATTGGGGGTCGGCCATGTGGGTCAAAGGGTTATTAGACCACCCTATTGGGGGTCGGCCCAGTCAGCATTATATTATGTGGTTAAGTTCGAGCCTACATGAGTTAGGTAAAAAGGCAAGTCAAGTCAAGTATAAATAGAGTGCGGGAGGCACTCTATTTTCTCACTCACTTCTCACACATGCACTCAAGGAGGAGTGGCGCACTTATGTAGGAGGAGGATCTGCTGCTAGGTTATGGCTATCTCTCTTGGTTGGTTGTATCATTGCTCTATCTATCTCTGAGGAAGTTATTGGGGTTTTTCACCTTTATGGTTTTCCCCAAGTAAATCTTCGTGTCTCTTGTGTGCTTGCATTATTGTCTCCATGATTGATATGCTGTACATGTTGTTCTCTCAGTTAAGATCCTAGATCATATTGAAGTAAATTCTGAAAATCTAACATTCGACTTGTAGCATTTGAGCTTTTTCCATTGGAGGGAAGCTTAAATAGGTGCCAAGAACAGTGCTCACGGTAACCAAGTAGGCTGTTATGGTTTGATTTTTATACTATTGTTGAACACATTTTGGATGCTCCAGCCCACTCCATGTCCATCCAATGGGTAGCACAAACTCCTTTTTTCTTTGCTTTCCTCCATTGTCCTTTTCTGCTTTGCTTTTGCTTCCGCCTTAGCCTTTTCTTCTTTTTTTTTACTTTTCTGACTTATCCTGCTTTTCTCATTTGATCGTGCTTTCTTCTTTTGTGTTGCTTTCTCCTTTATGTTGCTTTTCTGATTTGTGCCATCTTTCTTTCCTTTTTCATAATTTTCTAGATTGGGATGCTTTCTACTAACTTCTTTTGCAAGTCATCTCCAAAGTCAACCTCATCCACTAAGGAACACTTGTGGAGCATTATCCTCTTTTATTTATGATACAAATTTTAAATGGATGAAAAATAATTATTCCAAGTGCATAATAAAATTTAGGCAAAATTAATTCACACTCCTAATTAACTAAATGCCTAGAATTCAAAATTAACCCCTTAGTAAATGAAGTTGTCTCCTCAACCCAAGGGATTGGTTGTGTTAGGAACTTGGTCCAATGATCTCTATTGAGGGGACATGACACTTTTATAGTACATATGATGCAACCAAAAATAGTTTTCACTTTTATTTTTATTTGTGTGCTTCTTCTAAATTCTCGTACCTTGTCTCATTTAAAATACAAGATCTGCTTTTTCTAAGGAGGGAAATTGGCCTTTATATTTTAGGGCCAATGATGGTCCCTGGTCAATGATGAGAAGTATAAGATGTTCCTACGTGGCAAGTGCTGCTTCAACCATATCAATAACTAAAAAGGATTTAATTTGGATCAACTACTTTATTATCTTTATCACTAATGGATAGCATTTTGCAACTATGCTCATGGAACTTTAACCATATCAATCTCACTTTGTAACCTCTCTTATCTGTAACTTTAGCATACTTGGTCTCGTTCAATTAGTGCAAATGGAGGGTGTTTAGGACCATCAAAAACTAATAATTAGTTTCCAACCAACAAAAACTCGAGAGATACTTCTCGGACTATTAGGTCGAACAATTCATGACTATTAAGACCCACTATGACTAAATCACTAGTCTTGAACTATAAATATACCATGACTATTAAGCCCCACTCTGACTAAATCATTAGACCTGAACTAAATCACTGGACAATCAGTACTACTGTTGGACATTGTAAGTATATTGGAGAGCTATGACACCTAGAACTACTTGGTTTATAGGACCCTACAAACCTTAACCTCTATTGCACAGGCCATGAAATTCATATGAAAAGAGGGTGTATGGATCCTATCTACACCCTTGCAAGGTACCTATCTCAATCTAATGAATGTTCTATGTTGATCGAAATAGACAACTTTCCAGTCATATTTTTTGCATACCAAAGGATTAATGGTCCTCACTATGGCCACAACCATGGAAGCCATGGTCAAGGAGATGGAGGACAAGATAACTAGGCTTGTATTAAAGATATCATCCAATATCACTATTCAAATCAGCCAACTTCATACTAGGTTTGAGACACTCCAATATACGTTGGACACTTTCATGGAAAACTTGGGTACCATGATTAAAGTTAAGGGGATTCAGCTAGAATCACTAGTAAAATTGGAGGGAGTTGAATCCTCCAATGGTGGTGGGTATCACAATGGTTCACATTTCCCTAAAACTCAAAATAACAAGTGGCACCACTATCCCAAATGGACATGAACAATTTTAATGGTTTTGACCCCACTAGTTAGGTTACCCAGATGGAAGAATAATTTTCCCTCCATGGCATTACTCGTGACATGATGAAAATTTGGGTGGGGTTCTATACTTGGATCATAAGAAATGGAAATGGTGGCAATGCCATATAAAAGGTTATGTCAACTACATTTCCTAGAGTTAGCTTTTGAAATCCATCTGTGCTCATTTTGATAGAGAACACAATACTTGTGTAGGCTAAAAAAGTTACACCAAATAGGCACAATAATTGAATTTACAATTTCCTTTGATAAATTGTCCATCTGCATAGAGGGCCTAGTCAATTCTTATATGGAATTTCTAATTGGTGGTCTCAAGGAAGAGATAAGAGCAGAAATTATCATTCAACACCCAACTACTTGGTTGGACGCCACCCAATGAGCTCTAGAATATAGGACAATTATTTAGAAACATGCCAATTATTGAAGCTAAAGGACATCAAAAGATGGAACACAATTTGTATGGACCATATCAAATTGTATAATGCATTACATAAGTGGCTTACAAATTATTCCCTCCATCCCACTCCAAGACCCGCCACAGGTTTGATGTGTCCTATTTGATGAAGGTTGTGGGGGGGAATTGCCAATTTGAAACCACATTATTAGAACTTGATGAAGAACGATCGATTTCACTTTGACTAGAAGTAGTTTTGGCAACTAAAGAGCATTGCCTAGGTTATTTCACTTTCTAAGAAGTCATAGTCCAATGTAAGGATATTTCGTTTGAATATTCTATGTGGGAATTGACCATCATTTTGAAACAATTTCCCCATCTCTAGCCTTTAGAACAACATTGCTTTTAGAGGGGGAGGACATGTTAGGGTCCCACCCTAACTCCTTATGTAGATAGATAGGACTATGGATTGATTCCATCTCTTTTAAAGAAGACCGATAAAATAGATGTAGTATGGAAAGCTATAATTGCAAGAAGGCTTATTCAAAAGTTCCACGTACTAGAAAATTCCTTCTCTAGGAAGTATCTAGAAGGTTCCACCTACTAGAAAGTACATAGGAGGGTATCCTTAGAATCTATATAAATTAGAAGAAATGGAATGAGATTTCTTGTGAAGTATTGCTATATTTGGAGCTTTATTCAATTGAAAGGGCCCTCAACTTAAGAGGCAAGTGAACATTTCTTTCTAGTTATCCTAATACAAGTGTATATTTCTCATATTTTCATCTTGTTTATTTCTTGTATCTGGTTTTGTACATTCAAAATATCTATATACCTTGTGGTGTTTCAAGTTTAATCGTTAAGGAAGAAAATAACAAGCCAACTTCCATTGTCTCAAATTGAGACACCTCATTCACTAGAAAATTTAGGCAAGATCTGTTTAAACTTTATGGCACCCAATTGAACATGCACATTGCATATCATCCCCCAGTAGACTATGAAGCAAAAGTGGTCAACAAGTGCTTAGAAAACTATTTGCAATGCCTCTCTTCCAAAAAGGCACAGTAATGGGCACAATGGGCTTTGATTGTAGAAGGGTCGTATAGTACCACTTATAATGGAGTTACAAAAATGACATCATATGAAACTATCTATAGCTAAAAACCTTATCATTGGCTTCATAATTACTAGGTACTACCAATGTTCATGTAGTGGATAGCACACTTTAGATCGAAACTAATCAAGGAGGATCCAAGATCACTCAAAATGTAAAAGTATTGAATGTTGTTGAAAGTGGGACCATCGCGAGCGAATGGTTCAACGAGAGATTTCTGTAGAAGTTCGTTTGTCTCAAATGTACTCCATACGGTCGAGATATTCAGCTCGAAAGTTTCGGAAAACTAGTGTTTTAAGGTGCAAACTAGAAAAATGGGTACCACGTGGCACCACTAGAAGGGTCACTACAAGAAAAAAAGCATTTTAGCCTCACATTAGCACCACTATTTGTAAAGGATTTGGGAAATCCTCAATTTTCAAATAGTGGTGCAAAAGTGGTGATAATGTGGGGATATGCAAGTGGTGCTAAGATTTATGGTGTAAAAGTGGTGTTTGTCAAAAAATTGATTTTGGTGTTAAACGAATATGTGGCATTCAATGTTGTGTGCTGCAAACCACCAAAAACAATCCTAGCTGGATTGAGATTTTATGGTGCAAAACACCAAAACCAATCCAACATGGATTGAGACTTTATGGTGCAAAACACCATAATATTAATAATTAGTATTATTTAATATACACAAAATTATGGTGCAAAGCACCATAAAATAATAAATGATGAAAAAAATATAAATTGCATTGATTATATATAAGAGATTAGAGGTGGGAGTAGCAAGGCTCCATTATAGACAATTTAAGTGGGAATCACATTAATTATATATATAAGATATTAGAGGTGGGAGTAGCGAGGCTCAATGTTTTAGTTATAGTTACAAAACGTTTAGTGATATCTCTATGTTCCTATTCTTTGCAATGTGCTTATTGTTTTTAGTTAAGATTTCAGTAAGTTTAACGTATGAGATTTACAATTATGTTTTATTGTATGACATGTATGACCCTTTGTAGAAATAATCCGGAATGAATAAACTGGCAATGGTAACCCCCAAGAAGAAGAGACACTATCAGGTACAGGCGCGAAGCTCTACTTCTTTCCCCTATCTAGTTCCAGATTCTTGCCCATAAAGCAAATCATGTTAGGTATAAGCAAATGAATGAGGCAGATTCTTGCCCATAAAGTCCTTCGATTAGGTTACTATTGGCCAACGTTGTTCAGAGATACATACACGTTTGCTTGGAAATGCCAATTTTTCCAAAATTCTGCCGAAAGATTGAAGAAACCTGCTTTTCCTGCTATAATCCACATAGAGGTGAAGTCTAGGTGACTATGCATTAAGAGAAGAATCCATATACACTAGCTTCTATTTCTGTGGGATCAACTACTCGCTCATGGTCTTTTTCTGGATCAATGGATTTTGGTTTAGCATGCAAGAAATCAAGGAAGAAGGATCGAGAGCGATGGCTCCTATCGTTAGGGACACCTGTCCCATACTTCTTTAAATTTTTCTAACACCCTCGGAAGGATAAGCGGCTCCACTCATGAAATGCGGATTTTCATAAATAGAAATTTATGTGAGTAGCCACGAAGAGATAATAAAGCGCAGGAATAG
The DNA here is from genome assembly GCA_027924585.1 of Larix kaempferi. Lineage (NCBI taxonomy): Eukaryota > Viridiplantae > Streptophyta > Pinopsida > Pinales > Pinaceae > Larix > Larix kaempferi. Next base: position 28,323,680 of record BSBM01000767.1, on the reverse strand, counting down.
AGCATGATGGAATAACTCTACCCAACGAACATATGCATCACCAGATTCTCTGCCCTCCCTGGGAACAGTTCAATGTACATGTCATTAACGAACTCAAAAATAACACATAAACACGATAAACTCAAATAAATTGTAAAACATTAAATAGGGATTCGAGCCTACCCTTGAACAGAAATTGTAAAACATTTTTTACTTCCTTCCCAAATTTCTGTATTGAATCACCGCTGGATGTGTTGACTATTTGAAGATCGTCCAACTGAATGGGGAGTGGAAAGAAACACCTTTTATGGCCTTCTGAACATGAACACCAATCTTCAATATGACCAGATCATCAAGATACCTGCGCATTATAAAAGGGCTTTGTTAGAAGAAGTAAAAGAAAATTAACTTCTTGTTAAATAAACCCGAGTAAAGGGATCAAGTACAACTTTAGTGGTCACAAAAATTCTTCATAAGGTAATCCTGGAAACATAACATAAACAAAGCACTGAGTAAAAATTAAAAAAAATAGCTAATTAAACAAAATGCCAAGTAAAAAGGAGGAGTAAACAACCTGCTTTACATAAAACCTCCTTAAATTTTACAGTAAGGTTACCATAGTAACCGAATCAACAAAGAAGGTGAATCTCTGAAGGTGTGCCCCTGATTTTTTTTTTAGTGTACACTTTATATATACATTAATAACCAAAAACCTGAAGGTATAAGGTACAAGTACAAGGGACGGCTATGCGGCCACTATCAGAACCTTGTCCCAGAGAAAAGAAATGTGACCCAAGCATGCATACCTGAAGTGCCCAAGCGATATGGTTGAAGCTGCCAATGCCAGGTGAAAGGATATGTTCACAAGGGAAACAAATCCTAAATTAAATTTTAGTGTCCACCTCAAGGAAGCCACAACACGTTAAATAAAAAATGCAGAGGTAAAAAAAAATTAATAGTAAAAAGCTGTGAGTTATTTACCAGGGAATGCTGGATTGAGTGAGTCTCTTCTGGCATCAACGGCCAAGACTCTCACTATTAACAATAGCGGCCATGAAACCTAGCCAAGAAACCCCCAACTGAATTCAAACAAGAGCATATAGAAGCCGACCAAATGAAATGAATGGCCAGACAAACCCTAAGGCCTTGTGAAGTTTCCACCTTAAGAATTGTGCCGTAGATCTATCGCCACATGGAGGAATGGATGATGGGGACAATACCTTCCGCTAACCAACAATTATTAAGTGCCTCTTTTCCTATATTACGACCTAGGTTTTTTTAAGATAAACCACTTCAAGGAACTTTAAAATTGTATCCACTGAGAAAGCAAATGGTTCACCAAGTTTTAAGGGCAATTTAACCATGGGGAAAAGAAACGTGTGGGTTTATGAAGTGTAGAAAAAACAATGAAGTCTAGGTAGAAAGTTTATTTTTTTTTGTTTTTTATTTATGTTTGTGTTTTTTTGGTTTCTTTTTTGTGTGTATATTAGATAGTTTCTTTATTTGTTTGTTTTTTAATGTTTGTGTTTTTTTTGTTTTTTTTAAGAATATGATGTATATTTTTAGTGGTAAATTTCTTTATTATATTTGTTTGTTATATTATATTTGTCTTTTTTTAATATATGATTTAGGTTTTTTTTTAAATTTTAGTGGAAAAAATAATAAAGAATTTTATTATAAATTTTTTTTTTGTATAAAAAACATATTATAATGTTTGTTTTATGTGTTTGGTTTTTTATATTTATTTTTTGTTTTTTAGAAAGTATGTATGTAAAGTTTTATGGAGATGTTGGGTATTTTTTTTATAAGAAGATATTATGTTTTTTTGTTGTACTTTGTTCTTAGTGATTGTGTGGCGAGTCATTGATCTTCACCCTTGATGCATGAAGATTTGTTTAGGGACTAAAAGTTAAGTTTCCTACCCCAACCATGTTCAAAGTTCTAAGAGCCATATCTATTTCCCACAACTTCCTATTGTCATTGATATTTCCATTGAGAGACCAAGATACCCTCGAGAGGTCATCCTTTGTATGCCCAAAATATTATTTTATAGTCACTCCTAACCATGTCCAAGGCCTTAGGATGTATACCTAGTGCTAAAAAACTCCTAATGGAACCATATCTCAGTTTGAGGGAAAATATACCATTTGAAGGTCACGTGTGATGCTCTTAGACATTGGTATTGGCCTTGGATGCCTAGAAAATGATTTATGAAATAAGCCTAAGTTTCCTCCCCCATCTATCTCTAGGACATGAGACCCCTACCTGTTTTTATTTGTGATATATCCACTCATATATTCCCATTGATAGTCAAATGAAACCCTAAGGAGGTCTTTTGTGGTCGTTTGAGGCATTATTTTTGTCCTTGAATGGATAGAAGCTTCCTTTAGGGGTTGAGTCTTGGGTTTCCTCCCTTCATAATGTCGAGGCCCTCAAACTCATATCTAATGCTCAAAACCCCCTAAATATGATGGCACATTTTCTATGAGGCCAAGGATATCCTAGGCCTGCAGTCATGTGCGTTTATTTAAAATATTGCTTATGCCCTTGGACACCTTGAAGCTTCCTTTAGGGAGTAAGGCACATGATGCCTTCCTTGATCATGTATAGAGTCTCAATACCCATAAGTAATACTCAAGATCATCTAATAGTATAAATTTCCCTAGCCAAAGCTAAAAATACCCTAGAGAAGCCATGTGTGTTTGTTCAAGTTTCCCTTCTTGGCCATGGATTCTTAAAAGCATTCTTAAGGGATTCAGGCCTAGTTTTTTCTCTCAAGCATGCCTAGTCCACCCAAGACCCATACCAAGTTCTCAAAGAACTAAAATGGAACTGATATCCAAAGTCATATGAAATCGATGCTCTTAGGAGGTCATGTGCAGTGGTTGTATGCATTATTCTTAGCCCAATTTGTTAAAAATTTTCCTTTAGGGCCTAGGAAAAATTCTTTCCCCCCAACCATATCCAAGGCATTGGCAGTTATACTTAGCCCTACAAATTTCCTTGTGATAGAAAAAACCCCACTCAAAGGCCAAAGATATCGTGGAAAGGTCCATTGTACTTGTTCAACATGTTATTCCCACTATAAGGCCAAATATCCCCTCAAGAGGTCATATTTGTTGGTTGTAGGCATCAGTCATAGACCTTTATTCCTAAAATTTTACTATATATCCCAATCCCTAAGCTTCCTACATCAACCATGGTTAAGACCTCAATAGGTAAGCCTAGTGCTCAAAAACTTGTAATGGTGCCCATATCTACACTTAGAGGCTAGAGATAGCCTTAAGAGATCATATATTATGGTTCAAGGTGATGTTGTTGGCCTAGTCTACCCATATCCCAACTCATAAGAAATTGAGAGGTCATGTGTTTTGGTAAAAGGAATCATTGTTGGGACTATATTCCATTAATATTCATTTAAGGAATAATGATCAGGAATTGGCTACCAGCAATTTTCAAGGCCCCAAGACACATAATTAAACCATGGAAATCCTTAATATTATTGATATTTCCACTTTGAGGCCAATGATATGCTTAACATGTTGATGTGTGGTGAATTGAGACATTGTTCTTTAACCTAGATGCATAGAACTTTCCTTTAGGGAACAAATCATATGTTTCCTTCCTCAACCATGTTCAAGGATTATAAAATCATACCTAGTATCCAAAACCTTCTAATGGAAGTTGTATCCCCACTCAAAGGTGAGGATAATCTTGAGAGGTCTTGGGTGGTGGCTTGATGTATTGTACCTATAATAATTTTTAGGAGTCATATCCCACATTTCCTTCCCAAACCATGCCAAATTACTTAAAAACATACCTACTACTAAAAATATTCCAATGGTTTCCTTACCCCTTCTTAGATGATAATGATACCCTCGAGAGATTCTATCTTGTAGCTTGAGTTGTTTCTTTAATCCCTAGATACCTACAAGCTTCTTTTATGGCCTAAGTTTTAGCATTCCCCCCAACCTTGTTTTGTGTTCCAATTCGCATACCTAGTGTTGAACAACTTCTTAATGGAATTGATATCACACAAAGAGGTAAAGTGTAGCTTTCAAATCTCATTTGTTGTGGCTTAAGGTGTTGTTATTGGTCCTCTACACACAAAAGTTTCGTTTAGGGTGTAAGGAAAATATTTTTTGCATAGACCATGTTTATAATCCCGAGACCCATATCTATTGTTCAAATCCACCTAATGTAATTAATATTCCCACCAAGAGGTGAAGGATTTGTGCGTAGTCCATATGTGGTGATTTGAGCCTTTGTTATGGGCCTTGGGTGTCTAAAATGTGCCTTTAGGGCCTAAGGCCTAATATTCCTTTCTTGACCATGTCAAAGGAATTGAGACCCATGTCTATTACTCAAATCCACCAAATGGAATTGGTATCCCAACTCATAGGTCAATGATACCATCAATAGATCCTATATTCTCATTTGAAGTGTCTTCCTTGACCATAAATGCCTATATAGTTCCTTTACAATGTAAAGTTTGAGATTCCTCCCTCAACCATGTCTAGGGCCCCAATACCTATATATAATCCTTAAAACATCCCAAATTCGACCCATATTCCTATTTTAAGTTGAGGGATTCCATCGAGAAGTCATCATTATTGTCATTGCCATCATCACTATCGTCATCAATCATTTCATTGTTTTCATCATCATTGTCGATGTTGTCATTGACATTGTCAATATCATTCACCATCATCACCATTATCATCGTTAATGTTGTCATTGCCATCATTGCCATCATTGTCATTATAAGTAGAATCATTATCATCTTCATCATAGTCATTGTGAATAACATCATCATTATCCTCATCGTCATCTTCAACATCTAGGTACAAATTTGGATGGAAAACTGGACATAAAACTAGATGGAAAAGTGGACAAAAACTTGGATGCAAAAGAGGATGCAAAAGTGGACGCATAAGTGGATGCAAAAGTAGGAACAAAAGTGGGTGCGGAATGGGACACAAAAAAAGTGGATCCAAAAGGGGATGCGAAAGAATTGATGATGTGTCTATTATTAAGGATTTTCCACTTAACAATTCTAATATTTTCCCTCTGATTAACCTTGGTTCATCTTCTTCTCCGCATGAGAGAGACTCTAGACATTCCTTTTCAGCTTCGTGACAAATTTCCTTTGCTACCTCCTCGAGTATTCTGGATTCTACTTTGAATCTATCTAATGATTCTAGAAATCCTTTGGTTGCTTCATCTTGAGATAAGTATAATCCTATGGTTTCTCCCTCATTTAAAGATATATTATCCAAATATCCCCTATATATTTATTCATATAAGTAGACTCCAAATCCTGTGGTTCTTCCCATAAACTCTATAATATGCCAAAATTTTACCATTATGAACAAAACATAAAGAAAAATTGTGATGTTTTATAGTCTAAGATATTTGAAACGAGGGTTGTTATTAATAGTGATTATATTCCCCTCTTTTTCCATTTTAAGCAGGCTCTAAATCACCTCATAATACCTCTTTCTTGTAAGCCTCTCCTTCTAACCCTAGGGCCCTTAGAGCACCCATGCCCTCTCACCGAGTTACCAAATGATCCTTTCTTCTTTCAATATTAGGGGAATTGGGGGTCCCTCAAAACTTTGTACCCTCAAGTGATTATTTGAGTTTAACAAACCTGATATTGTTTTGTTTCAATAGACAATGGCATATTGTAGTAAATCTTGTGAAATATTTTTGAAGATCTTTCTCGTGTGGGAAGTATGTGTAATTGACGCATAAGGTTTATTTAGGGAATTAATCGCTATCTAGAACCCTACGGTGGTTGAACTCAATCCTTTTTAAACCAGTGCAGGGATCCTTTTAGAAGGAAAAGTTAGGGATTTGAAGCAAGAGGTCATGATCATCAATTTCTATGGAGCTTCTTCAGGTCGTAGAGAGTTTTGGGATGAAGTGGTTACCGATGGTATATTAAATAATCATGATCAAATCTTGGGTGGTGACTTAAACCTCACCCTATGATCTTCTACATTCCGGGGTTCAAATCCTAGAGTTGATCCCTTAGCATATTATTTTAAAAATATCCTTCAAGGTTCAAATCTTATTGATGTTAAACGACCGAAATTATGCCTCACTTGGAAAAATGGTAGAATGGGGGAATCTGGTGTGGGGAAGAGACTTGACAGATTCCTTATTGCATATAATATTGCATCTGTTGTGGAGAGGTTTGGATATTGGTCTATTAATTTGAATATCTCATGCCATTCTCCAATATGTCTCCAAATTGAAGGTAACCAAAAGAAACAAAATTTTCCTTATAAATTTAACCGTACTTGGCTTAAGGACGAGGATTTCAAATATATGATCAAACACCAATGGAAAGGTTATGAGGATAATAGAGTTAATTTGGATATGATGATAATGGTTGAGAAACTAAAAAGACTTAGTAAAGTGTTTTTTCAAGAAAATGTTCCATAAAATCTGCATTGGTTTAATATTGTTTTGTGCATTAAAAGTTGCTGGAGAGGTGTCTTTGGTATAGGATTGTGGTGTGAAACAGTGAAAACCAAATACCTGAAGAAACTATAGTGGTGGAGTGGATTATATCTACAAACTAATTTGATGTGAATGCTTCTATATTTTGGAAAGGATTTGTTAAGGAATTTCATTGGATGTCCACATCACCATTTTAAGGTCAAATATCCCCTTGAGAGGTCATGTGTTTTAGTTCAAGGCATCATTCTTGGAACTATATTCCATTAATATGCATTTAGTGCATTAGGATTAGGCATTGTCTACCGACCATGTCCAAGGCCCTGAGACACATACTTGGGCCAAGGATATGATCGATGGGTTGATGTGTGGTTGATCAAGGCATTGTTCTTTAACCTAAACACATAGAACTTTACTTTACAGAATAATTCCTACCTTTCCTTCCTCATCCATGTTCAATGAACAAAGACTCATACCTAGTATCCAAAATGTTCTAATGGCACTTGTATCCCCACTTGAAGGCAATGATAGTTCCTTGAGAGGTATTAGGTGGTGGTTTGAGGTCTTGTTGATGGCCATGAGTACCAATAATATTTTTTTGGAGTCATATCCCCACATTTCCACCCTAAACCATGTCAAATTCCTTGAAATTTATGCCTACTACTCAAGATATTCCAATGGATCCCTTAGCCCCACTCAAAAAAAAAGGATACCCTTGAGAAGTGCTATGATGTAGCTTAATTTGTTGCTCTAATCCATAGATACTTAGAAATTTCCTTTATGGACTAAGTTTTAGGTTTTCTCCCCCAACCTTGCTCCTAGATCCAAGACCCATACATAGTGTTTAACAACTTCTTAATGTCATCAAGATCCCACTATTAGGCGAAGGGTATCTTTCAAAGGTTATTTTGGTGGTTTGATGTGTTTTTCTTGGCCCTCTATGCATAAAAGTTTCTTTTAGGGCATAAATCCAATATTTTCTTTGTAGACCATGTTCATAATCTTGAGACCCATACCTACTGTTTGAAGCTTTTTGATGTAATTAATATCCCTACAAAGAGGTGAAAGATTCCCTTGATAGGTCATGTGTGGTGATTCAATCCATTGATATGGGCCTTAGGTGTCTAGAATGTGCCTTTAGGGCGTAAGGCCTAAGTTTCCTCCATTGACCACATCAAAGGCATCGAGACCCATGTCTATTTCCCAATTCCTCCTAATGGAATTTGTATCTCAACTCATAAGTTAAGGATACCCTCAAATGGTCTTGTATTGTCATTTGAAGTGTCTTTCTTGACCATAGATTCCTAGATAGTTCCTTTAGGATCTAAAGTTCAACTTTCATCCCTTGTCCATGTCTAAGGTGCCAAGACCCATACCTAGTACTTACAACCATGCAAATTCCACCCACATCCCTATTATAAGGCCAAGGATCCCCTTGAGAACTCGTGTCTTGTGGTTGGAGGTATCTACATATCTATTAGCCTTAATTCCCTAAAAGTATCCTTTAGTGCCTAAGGCTTGGTTTCCTCCCTTGACCATGTAAATGACTCCTATTCCCATCTGTACTAATCAAAATTTTGTAATAGTATTGATATCCACACACATAGGCTAAGAATACCCTCACAAGTCCATGTACAGTGGTTTGAGGTGCTTTTACTGGCCATGTATGTTTAGAATATTCCTATAAGACTTAGGGTATAAGTTTCCTCCCTCAACCATGTCTAGGGCATCGAGAACCTACCTAGTGCTCAAATATTCTTAATGGAACTAATACCCATCAAACAATTTGATCATTAATTATTAACATTAATAAAAAAATTATCATTCAAACAATTAAATTTTAATTCAAAACACTATTATCACCATCTTTATAATCTTAAAATTTATTATCTTTGATAGTCTTTCAATAATGATTTTGTAAAATGAAGTGACAATAATATAAAAAGTAAATAATTGAATTAGTAATTTTGAGTGTAGATTGGGTGATTGGGAGGTATTTTGTTATACTCCCCACGTGTGCTCAAACCTCATGATGTGACATGTTATGTACAACCTAGAATTCCTTGCTTCTTGGTATTTTCCATGTGAAAAAAAATAATTGAATCAATTATTTACAAAATAATATTTTTTGAAAACTTGTTCTATATATGGTGTAAAGATTGATATTAAAAACATTCATTTGCTTGAATAAAATAAAAAATAAATAATTGAAGTGGGTTATTTGGAAAATAATTACTCTATTTTTTTAAACTTTATTTAGAAAATAATTACTTGTGAATTTGTTCTATGGTTGGTGCAATAATTGAATCAATTATTTACAAAATAATATTTTTTGAAAACTTGTTCTTTATATGGTGTAAAGATTGATATTAAAAACATTCATTTGCTTGAATAAAATAAAAAAATAAATAATTGAAGTGGGTTATTTGGAAAATAATTACTTTATTTTTTTAAACTTTATTTAGAAAATAATTACTTGTGAATTTGTTCTATGGTTGGTGCAAACCCTCATAATTAAAATTTATTTGTAAGTGTCAATGTGGCAAAGGACTTATCACCACCTTATTATACTTGTCAAAGTATCATACACCACCACTTCTCTAATTACCAAATATGATGTGGCATATCATTTCCAATAAAATTAACAAATAATATCACCACTTTAACACCATATAATATAAGTGGTGCTAATATCCCCATATTAACACCAAATATTATAAGTGGGGCTAACTTGTGGGGTTAACTTACTTAAGCTAGTGATTAAAATCTAATAGTGATACTAATGTCCATCAACAAATTTAATAAGCTCAACATAAATAATTCCAACTCAATAATCAAATTTCAATTTAAATAATTTTGATTGCTACTTTAAAATATCAATAATAAACAAAGGTGTTTTTGTTTGTTTGTCAATATTAAGAGTCCTAAGTATTTATTTCTTAAATAATATTAAAATTGAATTATTTACAAAATAATTGTTTGTGAAGTTCTTGTGTTTGTGGTGTCAAGCCTCATAAATGAATCGTGTGAATTTATTAGTTTAAATAGTATGAAAAATAAGAAATTGAATTTGTTGTCATTGCCGTGAAAAACTCATAAATTAATCTTGATCATTTATTTGAATAAAAAATATATAAATAATTAAATTAAATTATCTAAAAAATAATTATTTGTGAAATGGTTGTGTTTATGGTGAAAATATTCATAAATAAATCCTATATGTGCATGTCCATGTGACACATAATTATTAGCACCACTTTATGGTTCTTGCCAACATGGCATTTCTCTTAATATATATGAGAGAAAACATCATTTCTAATAAACATTAACACCATCTTAACACCACAAAATATATGTGGTGCTAATACCACCACCTTAGCACCACAAAATGTAAGTGGTGCTAATACCACCACCTTAGCACCATAAACAACTTGTGGTGCTAACTTGTGGTGCTAAAAGAGGGATTTTCTTGTTGTGGGTGCCACGTGGTCTTATGGAAATGATGTGGCATCCCCATGTAGCGCCACGTAGAAGATTAAGGTGGAAACCAAATGATTGTATGGACTAATCTATGTTGAACACATTGCATTGTAAGCTTGCATAGTTGACACTCCATTGGAGTGATGTGGACTTATCAGATCATTACACGTGGCACTTCCGATCTAACCATTTACAATCGTCTTCAACAAAATTATTATGTGGTCGTCTTCACTGTTACGGTACTATATGCCGTGTAAATCCTTTGGGAAAGAATTTTATTTAAGTTAATGAGTTCATATGGCAGAAACAAAATGTGGGGTTTATGGCATATAGCCCATTATAACGTTGGTGCCAATTGGTAGAACGTTGGGGTTTACTCCACATTTGGTGGTGGCCCAAAAAAAACAACGTATATTATATTATATATAACCATATGCGAAGTAATGCAAAAACTTTGTGTAGTCATTTTGAACAAAGATTTGGTTGGCGCTTTGCCAAATATATATATGTATTATGCCATGTCACGAGTACACGGGTTGGCGGTGGTTTTATTTTAGCAGTGGTTGGAAAGACTTCATGCCATATTTGATGGTAAAGTTTGGTGGCGCATGATGTATTTATCCATGTGTAACATATGGTTGTTATATGGATTGGTTGTTATAGCCAACAATACCATAAATGACATATGGTTGATAAAGTGGACCATTAGCATGTTTTATATGCTAACAATATTTTAATTGTGGTTGATGGCATTTCAAAGGCATTTTTGGGATCTGGGATACAAAATATGCATTTTGTATGGTGGTTTTGTGACCATAGCTTTTATTATTAATGTGTTTTATTTGCATTGTGATTTGAAGATGAATTGTTTTTGGTAAATAGACATGTGTATTCTTTGAGAGTAGATATTTAAGATCCTAGAAGTCTTTCATTAATGCTTTTTGGTGTTTTTGTAATGTTGAGATGGAAGTTGTATTCATTGTAGTGACTTGAAAATGATTATCACCGTGTTGTAATGGGCTTGTAGCCACTTATGTGTGAGAGGCATCGTTTTCCTAAAGTCTTCTTTGGCGACTTTGTATTTACTTGATCGATATTTCATCAACTCTTTAGGACATGATGAGGCAAGTATTAACTTTCTTGAATCCGGCAGTCTTGTGAATATGTGATTATCAACTACAATCATGCACTAATGCAATTATCGGCCTTTGACATTCTCTGTCCGAAGAATAAAGGTTAAGTACTTGAAGGAGATTGTGCATTTTCAGAGACAAATGTTGCGCAGAAGAAGTAGCTATAGATTTGCATATTGATATAGGTGTTGGCCTTTGGAATTCCTTTTCCGGAGAACACAAGTGAAGGATCCTCAAGAGAATGTGGTCTTATACAGACATTGTTATGCAATCCAAATAGTGAGTGGGTGGTAAAGACTTCTTGTAGGTGAAATCCATTTGTAATGTAATAAGCTTTTATGCATTTTATTCATCATATTAATGGATCTATTCGCAGTTGAAGCGAGCCCAGAGATGTAGCCAGAAGAGTCTGGTGAACTCCATTATCACATGTGTGTAAAATTGAATGTGTGATTTTGGTTGTTTCTCTCACGTGGTTGATTTTGTTTAAAGATGCAAAATCATAATTTCTCATGTTCATATGCATATAATTGTTAGTAAAAGGTCCTTATCGAATATTTTTGTTTGATAAGTTCTTGCAGAAATATCGGATAAAAAACAACCATTCTCTGCACTATTTTTGCTCTCTTTCAACCATATAAACAAACATCACTCAAAAATAAAATTCCCAAGAAATTAGAACTAAAGTTCTATGGTCCCTAGAAGCTCATCTATTATGTTGGACAAGCATCTGACAAGCTAGTTCTTCCATCCTTCTCGAAGATTCATCTCACCTTTCATGTCTCTTGTCTAAAGAAGGTAGTGGGAACAAATTGCAAAGTGAAAACCAACTTACCAAAAGTTGATGAAAAGGCCTCTTTTTTGCTACATCCACCAGTACTATTAGGTATTAGAGAACATCAATTATGTAAGTGTACAATCCTAGAAGTATTAATCCAATGGAAACATATGTAGTGAGAAGATGCCACATGGAAACCAATAGTGATTTTTAGGAATTCTCTCATCTCCAACCTTGAGGACAATGCTTCCTTTGAAGGATATCTTCGGGCTACTTTAGGCTACCTAAGAGTTAGTAAAATAATGCATGCAACCATATTTTTTGAATAAGGTCAACTAGATAGTAGTGGATAATATTAATTAATGTAAAATGGTCATCTTTATTAATTAATGGTCATCCACAAGAGTCATATTTTATCTATGAAGAGCCTATTTAAGGAGCTAGATGCTAATAATTGTTTATTGTTGTATTTGAAGCTATGCTCATGTGAAATTTTGCCCATCATAAAAATTTTCTTTAGTTTTTTACATTATAATCTTATGTTTGATTGTGCTTTAAGTTTAATGTTTAAGGAGCACAAGGAATAATACACAAAACATACCGAACATAAACATATATGCTATCCTTCATGAAAAAATTATATATATATATATATATGTGTGTGTGTGTGTGTGTGTGTCACTAAATAAAATAATATATTTGAAAAGCATTTAATTTTTTATTTAAAATAAAAAATTGATTAGGTAAATATATCAAATTATCTTTTACAAATATATCAATTTTAAAAATTTAATAAAGTTCCAATGATAAAATATTTAATAATACCTTATTTATCTTTGCAAGTTCTTATGTATGTTTTTAAGGTCATTATTAAGAAATTTTTAGTATATATGATTCTCACAAGAAACATATATATATATTCTATTGGAGAATTATTATCTATATATCTATTGAAGTGAAGTTATCACAAATATAATTTTCCATTTATCATTATATATACATTTAATATGACTATCACAATATATATATATATATATATATATTACATAACAATTATTATCCACATATTGATATGGATGAAGATTTATTATCCATATATATTGATATTAATAGAATTATCACCAATTTTAATTATTATGAATTAATCTTCATTTATCATTATATATACATTTAATATGATTGTAAAAAAAAAACATAAATAAATATCATAATTAATATATACATATATATTATCCGACCAACAGGAAGCCAAGAGAGAACCTATTCTAGTTGGAGGCACTGCAACAATAACTCAACTAACGCTTTCTAAAGCGCCAATCACGGTTTCAACCTTCATGTCCGAACCGTTGGGGAGTTTTGTGCTTAGTTTTGTACTATAAATAATGTATGCAACGACCTACCTATTCGACTTGTGATTGAGAACTGTACTTAGTGGAGGGAACAGCGCTCACGGTAACCAGGTAACCTTTGTTTCACAGCTTAGCTTATAAAATAAAATTCAAAGAATGCTCCATTGTTATATAGAACACATTTTGGATGCTCCAGCCCACTCCATGTCCATTATTAATGTTATTATTGCTATTCATGATCTTTTTAACCCCCGTCCTCTTTCGACTCTTGTTTTACCTTGTTTTACCAATGTCCCTTTACTTTTGATCGGTGTAAGAAAGGTGCCTGGTATTTCTACCTTTCCCAACAGACTTTAAAAGCACTGTGATTGGATGGAAAGAGATAGAGCCCTAGATCCTCCATTTTAGACGTTATTATGCGCTATTCATTCTTATTTTTATCCACAGCTCTTTAGAAGCTGCTAGTTACCTTAGTCGCCCTATAACCATAGACCACAAGTCATAACCAGTAAGGCTCTCAGCTTTAGGCTGACTTGAAGGGCATAACTGTACATTCTGTGCTACAGAAGTCTTCTACAGAAGTCTGTGCATCGGGTCGAAGATAATTCATCCAACGCAATCTGCAGCTCTTCCCGCATCGAAGCAGACCTGGGCAGATGCAATAATTAGGGAAAGAGATGTCCAGCAAAACCTGTGGATACAAACCTGCTTTATTTGGAAGAGATGTCCAGCCACCTTCTCCGTGAGATTCGATGCGGGAAGAGCTGCCAGTAGAATTCCCTCTTGAAGGATCTGATGGCTAGACCCCAACCTTTTATACTACATAATCGTTGGTTGAGTTTAGATTGGACATACAGGTAAAAGGATTGATAAAGTTATCCACCAAGAAACCTTAGATCTGATCTCTGCGATCTCTAAAGTGTTCGCAGGGTGATCTCCCCGTTTTAACCTGATTTAGGTGAGTTATTTATGGCATATTGGAAAGATCCTTGTTTAACTGCAGGTTTTTCCGGTTGGAAGTGCTGTGTGCTGAGTTTTCCATTTAAGATACCGATCTCTATTGGATCTATCTTAGATAAGTCATTACAGTCTGGAATTTTGATTTATGTTCACATTCTTTGTAAGTATGCTGCCTGGAATTCGTATGTTCCTTTTGAAGTTGTGTAATGCAGGTATGATAATTATGCCAGTGTAAATTGCTAGCATCGATCTGATCTCAGCATAGCGTTTAAATCCCTGTATGTTTCTTTTGTTAAGCATATCGATATCCGATTTGTACTCTGCAGCATGAAATCCTGTATTACATCCTTTTAAAGTATGTTGAAGTGTCTATCGGTCGAATGCTTGATTTTTCTGCTTGGTTTGGTTAGAATAACAGAGCAGTCTAACGTTGAATTTTAAAAGTTATAATGAGGGACGAGAGTGTATAATCCATTCCGTTTTTAAAGTATGGTTTGTACTGTAGAATCCCTAATCCTTCGTATCTCCTGTCCTGTCTACAGCATCTGTACAACACCTTATTCACCACTCCGTCCTTTACTGAATCCCCCTAGCCAGTTCTATAAATTTTTAATAGAACTTAGAATCCATCATGTTGTTTTCAATATACTTACATAGATCCAAAACCGATTTTCTACCTTGGCGTTCCACCTGATAGAAGGGGTATTCCCTCAGTCTGTTTACCGAGCCTAATTTAGTTAAGCTGTTCCCATAAGTCGATTGATCTAAGAGCAAGCTGCCATTGAACTTTTAGCGACAACGTTTAAGATTTGTAATTTTGTATTGTGGCTATAATCATTCCTTTGGACGAACCGAGGATCCTTTATTCTTTTTAAATATAAAAAAAAATTCGAGAGAAGGTGGCTGGACATCTCTTCCAAAGAAAACCCAACTGCTGGGTGGAGATGTCCGTCATGCGAAACCCTGAAAATCTCCTATATCTTAAATTAATGCTTACTTAAACGAACCATATTTTTTTTTTACACCACCCTCTTCTACCTGGTAATCAAGGCTATCCCAGCCCCCTAGTATTGTTTGAAATTTGAATTGGCAGGATGGTTCGCTTATTGAGCTTGCTTGCTCGCCGCCTAGCTGGGTGGGATTAATGAGATATCTGGCTGGTGAGCTTCCTGGATGGGGAGCTTAGGATGGAGCTAAAACAGCGATTTCATGGTTTTATCACGTGCAAACGATTAAAAGAACCAAGGTAGATTGAAAGAACGATTAAAAGAACCAAGGTAGATTAAAATAACCAAAACAATTTTTGAAAGTGAAGTCAAAAAAATAAATAAATAAATTAATATGTATATTATTTATCCCTAGATTTGGTAGTTTAAAAATTACACCGGGAATGGGCTCAACTTTAGACCGAATGCATCTTTATTCGCCATTTTCATCTGAATCTGGTGAAGGGGAAATTGCTGAAACTACAATTTGGGTTGTTCGAATTGCAATTTTGGTAGATTACCATTGGTGCACCTCGATTATACAATTTTAGCAATCCAAAACTATCATTGAAGCAATTTCAGCTAGATTTTCATCGAAAAAATTCTTGGTACAAACTGTCTAGAATTTAGCTTACTCTATTACACTGCCGCCATATTTAGTTGTCGTAGTCTGCAATTTTCGACATATAACCATGGATCAAAAATATTGCTGGGAAACATTGTTTCGAGCCAATGGGAAATTACAGCATTCCAGTGAATACAGCTGGTAAGGTAGACTCACAAGGAAGCTATTCGGCTGACACCCTACTCAGCACATCTGTACACTATCGATGACGTGACATATCTGCATTACCTTACCATAATATTAAAAATCTCGAAGCTAGTTTGCCCAAAATTTACATTTTTAAAGAGAAACTGCAAGATTAGAGGAGAAATTTTCAATTTTGTAGATACAAATCTACAATTTACAGTGATAGATTCACAAATGCATTTTAACCTTTCCTCAATATTTTAACCTATCGAAAATATTCACTACTTACTCATTTATTCCTCAATATTTTAACCTATCGAAAATATTCACTACTTACTCATTTAACAACAGAATAGTTGCGATGTGCTGCATTATGAAATTTGTTCTGCAGGAAATTGTAAAAAGCAGTGCCTGGTTATTTTGATTCCTGAAAATCAAGTCGGAAAAAAACAAATGTATCAGTGTCCGGAAGACAAAATCCTCCTTTCTAGTTTGTACTCATCTCGATAATTTATGTTATTTGAGAGAGATTTCGATATGATTTATTCCTGAATTTTTGCTGTAGGAGGTGATACATATTAAACATAATGAAGCCAATGAACTTTGAGCAGGGATTGCAACAGTTGCCCAGTCGCAACGTCCCATGTAACCATATAACAGAGCAGCCCTTGGAGTGGTTGAATGACAATGATTGGTTGAAGGATTTGGAATTTGATGATTTGATTGTTAATCCCAATATTGACAATGCATACAGTAATGATTTCTCAGTCTTATCAGACGACGAAGTAGCCAATGGTAATTTTAATATTGACGTCCCATTATTATCCGAAGCCTACCTCAATGAAATGGCAGAGATATTGGACGTTCCTATGGGAAACATAAATGGCCTTGATCATTCCTACAATTCATCAACTGGGTCCCAAGAGATTCCATCATTAAAGGTTTTGGGTCACTGCACAACTGAGTCCCAAGAGATTTCATCCTTCAATGTTTTGAGTCCCATGATGGAGCCTCTGCCATCAACATTCACCATGGATTTCAGTTCTCAACAAATCAAAGAAATTACTGACATGGATTGGTTGAAGGACAACCTCAATGAAATGGCAGAGATATTGGAGTATGTTCCTGTTGGAAACATAAATGGCCTTGATCATTCCTACAAGTCATCAACTCGGTCCCAAGAGGTTCCATCCTTAAATGTTTTCGGTCACTGCACAACTGAGTCCCAAGAGATTTCATCCTTCAATGTTTTGAGTCCCATGATGGAGCCTCTGCCATCAACATTCACTCCGGATTTCACTTCTGAACAAATCAAAGAAATGCATGCACCCAAAGAAAAGAGAAGGATGGGTCAATCCTCCAGCTATTCTGATATAAAGAGGAGAAAGGTTCAATCTTCCAGCTATTCTGATATTACAAAGGTAGAGATGCAGTTAAATCCCATGGAGAAATCTTCAAAGATTATGTCCAATTTACAGCCATCACGGGAATCTGTACTTGGAATTCGTCCCAAAAGGCCTCGACGTCGAGACAATCACGGTCACATGGATGCCCATGAAATTGATAAGGTGTGTAATCTCTTACCTCAGTTTGCTTTCTTTGATGTAATTTGAAAGTTTATTATGATAATACTTAAGCATAAAAAATAAAGGATAATATTTGATAACTGAATTTTAGGGATAATGATACCAGAAAAACATAGATGTATTGAATGTGTTATCCTTATTTTGTTTTTTTGTTTTTTTTTACAGGAAATATATAAAGAAGAAGGTTTCATGTTTCTTTTCAAAAAGAAGCTTAAACAGAGTGATGTCGGTCCTTTAAAAAGAATAGTGATTCCCACGGTAAGATGATATCATCAACAATAAAAGGAAGGTTGTAAGGTTGTTGTCAAATAATTGAATATTAACATGAGAATTAAACCTTTCAATCTGTTTTTGTATTTGTGCAGAAAGAAGCTGAATTCCATCTTCCTGCACTCACTGACCAAGACCCAGAAATAATGTCTATGTCAATGGTGGACATGGATAACTTACGAACATGGACCTTTAAATATAGGTATACTTGTTTTCATTTTATATGTTTCAAAAGGGTATTAAAAATTTCTTCAATTAAAAACTTCTCAAAATGATGTATTCTATAAGTTGAATTAAAGCAATTTGTTCATCGTGGCATAATTTCAGGTTTTGGAAAAACAACAAAGGTAAAGGTAGAATGTCCGTTTTAAAGGAAACCGGTATGTATATATATCTCATTGCACTGAATGGTTGCCATATCTTAAACTTATTTTGATGCAAATTCATTAAAAATTAATAGAAGTTCACTAATATTTTTATCCTCCTTCCTTTCTCTAGGTTAACATAAATAAAAGTTAATTTATGGATGAATAAATATGGGTTGGTTTTTCAATAATCCTCACCATCACTGTCATTGTTAGACTCGACGGTATTTGAAGTGTACCACCTATTAGATAAGGAATAAATAGGATGCTTTGTTAATTATGAATTTAGTTATGTGCTTTTACATTAAGAAAGTAAGGAATGAATAAATGGGTTAGTTTTCATCTCTCTCACATACCCACACATGCAATTCTCAATAAATTTATAACTTTATTAGTTTCTATAAATTTATAATCTATGTCTAATTTATAAATTGCTAAATATTTTTTTTTCACTTTCACAATACACATGAAGTGCTGGAGATTTTCGTTTTCCCAACTCTACATGAACATGAAGTCGCTTCTCTCATCAGAATAAATTTTCTCAATTGTTCTATCCCTACTGTGCATGACTTGATTTCCCCACTTTAATAAATTGCAGGAGAATTTGTTAAAATGCATGCCCTTGTACTTGGAGATTACATCATGGTTTACAAACACATTCTCAGTGGAAAATATGTGAGTGGGATTCAATGGGATAAGCTTGGTTTGAGAATTGTATGAATTCAATCGTTACATATATTGATTTTTATTGTTTGAAAACTAATGGAAGAAATAGTCCGTGGTATCTAATCATTTTGTGGGTCCATTTTTATTTGCAATTTCAGGCGATTAAAGCGAAGAAGCTCTCACATAACGAAAATGTTTTTGGAAATTCAAGTGATATGAATGTATTCAATGCAATGCTGGATGGCAAAGAGCAATCGACACATGATAAAGATTGCAATAATGGAAGTAGGGAGTCACACTCTCTATTCTCTAGTATAGGTGATGTGGCATTTAATGAGGCTAGCTCTAACGCCTCATTTTTGACCTTACTACCTCAATTATCATTATATGTTGCACTTTTATTATTGTAAGACTCCGTTAGTTTAATGAAACTGTGGACATATGGTTCATGTTTTGATATATATTCATGTGTTAATTATGTCTCTTACATGCAAATTACTAAATGATGGGTGCGTGGATACCAAGTTAAAAGTTAAAAATTATATGTTAAATGTATAAATGTGATACCAGAACAATGTGGATAAATGTGATATATGATATAGGATAAATGAGAAAAAGCCTTATCCATTTATTTGATAAATATGAATAAATGGATAAGGCTTTTTCTATCTCATATATATATATATATATATATATATATATATATATATATATATTCATAATTTTCATTTTCATATATATATATATATTAATTTACAAGTTACTTTATTATTCTATCTCATATATATATTTTCATAATTTTTTAATAATTAATAATTATCATCATAGAAATTCATAATTTTTTTGAATAATTATTCATTATCATTAACTTGTAAAATTCACAACTTAAAGAATTTTTACATAAAAATGATTTGAGAAGATTTTGTATTACTATGCTTTTAATGGGAAATGTATTACTATTTTGTATGAAAAGTTATAAACGTATCTAGGCACTTCAATTTTCTTAATAACTAATTGATAAGAACATCTATTATGAACATATTTTTAGTATGTTTAGTGTTTTTTTTTTATATTAATTCTTTATTTCTCTTTAAGATGTGTAAAATAAGAATGCAGATCTAATCTTAACTTCGGGGACCAAAAAGTGTAAACATCTCCTCAAAGCCCAACAAACTATCATGTGCATATATATATATATATATATATGACCAGTAGATCTTTCAACAGACCTGTCGCCATAATCATATGTCTTTTTCTCATAACTGTCACCCCATCAATTATATACCAACCGATACAAAATGTTCAAAATAACCCAAAAGAGTTTATAGATCACTAGCTACACAGTAATCTACTTAACATCAAAAGAGCAGAAAACTCTGAAAAGATCCCTATCCAACCAACTCTGGAGTGTGGTATTCATCCCACAGGATGACACCTTCCTTGCCATCATATGCATTCTTTGAAAGGAGATCCGCCATAGAGTTATGTTGACGATAGATGTGATTGAAGGAAATATCATCAAATATCAAAAAAATTTCTTTGATTCTACAACACCATTGGGAAAGTGATACAATATTGATGCAATACTCACCATTCTCCCATTTTATAGTGACCCGTGAGTCACCAAAAACAGCCAATGTAGGTAGCGCAAAGATGCATGCAGTAGAAAGAATGCACCATAATGCCAATAATTCGGATTTCATATTTGAACCATGTCCACAATTCATCCTCAATGAAAAATGATGGTCTTCATTGAGAAAGATGACACCGCATGCAGCACATAAACCATCGCTTGTCGCACCATCAAAAAAAGCATAAGATCTGTTGGGTGGTGGACAAAAAGAACTAGGTCGACAAATCTGAACCAAATTCACTTCACTGCCATGAACAAAAATCACCATAATAATCTTGTTAAAGGTTTTCCATACTAAAGGAGACCAATCTTCAAAGATGGATAGATTTCTCATGTACCAGATTGCCCACGCAGTAACAGCAAGTAGATGAGGGAGATCCTGGCACTGTCTACACCATTGTAGGACACAACTTTAAAATGAACCTATGCCCCACTGTAGATTCAAATTATAGTGTGATAAACACAAACCTCACAATTGTCTAGTGAATGTGCACTCCACAAAAATATGAGAGATGGATTCTGAATGATAGTGACAAAGAGTGCATCGGCTGGGGCCTGACCAACCTCTAATCATCAGGTTATCTCAAGTTTTGATTTCACCACGTAAAGCTAACCACATGAAACATTGAATTTTGACAGGTATTTTCCATTTGTATAGTACTGTATACCACCAGTTTGCAGGGAAGTGTGTTTTTGAATGAATGATGGATGTGTACGTAGTATCGGCAATCATAATACTAGTGGCTTTCTTTCCATCCCAGATCAATTCATCATCTCTAGTGCCAAGTCTACAACCAATGGAGTTTAATCGATTGATATAGGATTCCCATTCAATGAAATCATTATCATAGAAACCAAGTTCCAAACCATTAAGCCAATAAGGCTGATCAATGCCACCATGCTTTTTTCTAATTTTATTGAGTGAAGCTCGTTCAAAGCAATGTAGGATATGAAGAATAGAGCTAGAAAGAGTATAATCACCATCCAACCCTACGATCGGATCAATACCCACCAGGATCTCATTACCCTTGCCAACCTTCCAAGTTAGATCAACAACCATAAAATTATATATTTTTAAGAAGTTGGACCACATAGGGGAGGCACCAATGTACTTCTTTGCAAGGTTCCTTATCCAATCAATCACTCGTCCTTTTATATATTTGACAGCAAGCACCCGACTCCACAAAGTAGGTCCAAAAAGACCATGCCATAAGCTTTTGAGTCTAAGAGCAATGCTGAAAGCAGCGACGTTCTTAATGCCCCGACCCCCACAATTGACTGGGAGTGCAAAATTCTCCCACCGAGTCATCACCAATTTATTGTTTATGTGCACTATTTTTTCATTTAAATCCCTATCCTTGTAATTCAAATCTCTTATTAAACTCAAATCCCAACCATTTTTGTCATTTATTTTGGACGTGATGTTAAATGAATCTAAAAATTTACATATCATAAAATTTTGTCATTTGTTTGTTTGTATGTGTCCTTCAACATTTATTTGACTACTGTAGATCCCTTTTACAAAACACACGAAACATCTTTTCAACTTAGATTGTAATAATCTTCTCAATTTCGATCTACAATGTCAATCATTAATCCAATTTAATAAGGTTATCTTCCATGCAAGACTAACATTGTTAATGCAATAGCATAATTCTTTGTTCGTAACATTATTTGGAGTTTAGGTATGTGTTTAAGCTAGTGAAGGTTTATAATTTAATTATTATTGTTTTTAAATTTTGATTTTTATTATTGTGTTGAGAATTCGTAAATACATAATAAAAAAATTAAAGTTAAAGATATTATAAATATGAAATGTTAATTTTTTTATTTTCTCATATATATTCTTTTCCATATTAAATTAGTTAATTATTTAAAACTAAACATATTTTTTGAAGGGAAGTTCTTCCAATTATGGAAGAAAATGAGTTTTTAGTTCTTTTTCTAAAACATTTTTTAAGCATACTTATTGAAAATTAAGAAATACTTTTATTTGTTTATATAATGTAAAATATATAATATATACGAGATGTTCAAAAATATTTTTTAATTTTGAAAAAGATAATTTATTTTCTAATATGTCGGATATAGAACTAGTTACTTATTTAAAAATATTAATCAACTATTTACTGTTTTTATCT
Source organism: Larix kaempferi (assembly GCA_027924585.1). Taxonomy (NCBI): domain Eukaryota; kingdom Viridiplantae; phylum Streptophyta; class Pinopsida; order Pinales; family Pinaceae; genus Larix; species Larix kaempferi. Next base: position 28,301,135 of record BSBM01000767.1, on the reverse strand, counting down.
TTCGATCTTATAGATGAAAATGTAAGTTTTTAGTTTTTTATTAAATGTCTTTTAATAATAATGATAATTGAAAAATAAGAAATTATTTCATTTTTATGGACATAGATTTCAATTTTTTTGAGAATAATATAGCATATAGAAGGTTATGTATTGAAGAAATTATTTCATTTTCACGAACATAGACCTCAATTTTCTTCAAAAAAAAAAAAGCATCTAAAAGGTTGTGTATTTCCAATAGAGATTTTGTCTTTCTAGTTGATTGATTTTTAATCATCATCCCTTTAAGAGAATAGATTACCACAAATTTTTCTGCATTATTTTGAATTTGGAGGAGATACCGTATGTTGTCCCAATCTCTATTTGAATCTTTTAAAAATGTTGGAACCTAATCTATTAGGTTAGGTGGATCTAAAGAGTCATATTAGAAGTCTAAGAGACATATTGGGAATATAAAGCCAAGAGTCATCTCATAATATCAGTGGTTAAATTTGACGCACTTATGCACATTTTCCGTTTTTTAGCCGTCAAATACAAGTCATATATATATATATATATAGTTTGAGTGCTACTTAAACAACTGACTAGAGTCCAAGTTATTGTGCTTAGGGTGGTTGGATGGCTACTGATTGTTGGGTATCAATTAATGCGAAGTTGGAATTTGGATTTGGTAGATCAAGAGAGTTTATTGGAGTCTGTCTTCTCGGTCCTCAACATCAGTCGGACAAAAAGAGTGGGAACTGGGAAGTGGAAGTGGAACACAGACTCCGGAGACCAGCGAGAATGGTAACCAACAGAGCACACGAGCAATAGAGTTGAACCTTGGAAGGTTAATACATTTTGAAACTCATATATTTTACACTTGAATCATGATTATAAAACTAGTTATGCAACCAACCCAACCCAACCCAACCACTCTGAATCAAAGCGAAGGAATTTTCAATTTAGCAAATTGCTCGAGACGGATACATTCTCTTGCCCATGGAAACCCATTGGAAATACCCTTCATATCATGTAGGATAAAAAACAACCAAAATGCCCCGCTTTTCTAGTGATTTTGTTATAAAAACGAGTTAAATTTCTTACTGGAAATTGTTATTTTTCGCAATTTTGTAATTTCTGCAATCGATATTGCCTGTCCTAAACCAATTGACCAATTTTAAAACTACCCACATCATCCAAATTGCGATCTGACCTGCGGGATTCCGGCGATTTGGGGGAATTTTGGTTAGCCCTTATACAGCTCCCCTTCACGGTCATGATCATTAACAATCTTCCGCTTGCAGTGGTCAATGGGTGATTAAGATGCCCTACATCTTCAATGTCTTTGACTTGCGGCTTGAGAGTCGAGTTTCCTCCATTGAATGAGCATTACCATTTGTCGAAAGTTCATGCAGGATGCACTGTTGTCTCATCTGCCAGAATATTTTTCATTTTAAGCTTTAGAATGAATACACTTTACGCATTGGAGGCACCCAGGGCTAGGTGAATGAAATGGCAGAATCCAAAAATTGTAGTAGGAAAAGGGGCATCATTCCATTCATTTCCAACAGGGTCTAATACATCATTGCATATGCCCAACATTACTCAAGGCACAACAACATTACATCATAAGTTTAGAGCTCATAAATGGCATACATTTCAGAGTCTTATAACACAATAGTGAACAACCCAAAACCAATAATAAAAAACTACCAACAAGCTAATATCCAACAATAAACCATTTCATATTCCGGGGCCTTTACATATATACGCAGATGAGGCTGTAGGTGCCCCCAGTATCAATATCATGGAACCCTCATCCAACAATGTCTGCTATAAGTTCCAACAAAATAGATTATGCACTTAGATATCTGGCTAATTACCGAAATGAGATACGATAAATAAAAACTTATATGGGTGGAGGATGACTTGTTGGGATAACATAATTCTCATCCATTTTTATAGACAGATTTGTAAAGTCATGTTGTTTGGAAGAGCTAAGACCCATAGGAGAGATTTTCGAGAGCATCCGTGGAGGGTCCAATGCAATTGCTAATGTAAAATGTAAATCTTCACTTTAAATGCAAAGATTTAGAAACTTTCCGAAAATCAGCCCAAATACAATTGGGCATGTAAAATGAATGCATCAAAAACTACTTAAAAATCTAGAAGACTTAAGGATTTTATTGGAATGCAAGGATCTTGAAACCATGCTTTCAAGGGCTTGAAGGAAACAACCAATAATCATGTTCTCAATATTTTATCTAGAAGGCATACACAACCCCGTTTTCCAATTTCCCTTTCCTTTATTTTCCTTTGCTAGTTTCTTTTTAGACTTCCCAACCATTGCGGAATATCACTCAATCTTGTATGTTTTTTCACAACTATGCCAGAACTTTAGTGATTTTGTTGACGCTGGTTTCTTGCAACCAAAGAAGCCCTCTTTTGATGTTTTCTTGCATCATTCTGTAAGAGTGACATAGGTGTAAGACAGACAGGCAGTTGATTGTAGTCAACTTGTCAGGCTAATTTTGTTTTGTGGTTAAGCGGATGTTATATATGCACTCAATGTAATTGAAAAGACATGGAGGTGGATTTTCTGCAGACTTTAGCAACAGCTATGCTACATTTCAAATTTCCAAGAATCCTCATCCAATTGTTAAAGAACATAGAACTACATATCTGAAAAACATGGCAGATTGTTTTTGTAAGCTGTGAAGTCACATTCCTACCCAGGATTGGCTCATGTCAATGTTTATGCTCTGTTGATGTGTAAAATTCTGGATATTTGGTCTTCTCCTGAATATTGGCAACATCTTTTGAATCAAGAATTACCTACTTTGTTCGCGGGATTTACTGTACAAATATTTTGGGATGTGGACGTGATCATCGTTTGCATTGCGTGAGACTCACATTGTGAAATATAGATACTGGCAAAGTCGTCATGAAACTGTTGAACCATCCAATAATGTGGATGTAAAAGGTTGGTCAAAGAGGAATTTCAATAGCCTTGAATTCTCAACTTGTGGTCAGCCAGAACTGACCAAAACCTTTTGGATAGAACTTATCTCTAAGGTGATTCAGGGGTTCATATCACGGGATGCTAACATGTAATACCCTGTCCTAAATAGCTTCTAAGCATCATGTTTTATATTGCCAGCCTACATAACTATTTTTTTTGGGCCACCCAGCATGTAATACCCTGTCCTAAATAGCATTTTTTTTTTTTTGGCCACCCAGCGTGTAATAGCCTGTCCTAAATAGCATTTTCTATGCATGATTTTTTATATTGCCAGAATATACAACAATTTTTTTGGTTACCCAGGTATTATTACAAATTATATGTAGAGCAGTCTTAGAAACAAAACCATAAAAAAAATTCACTGATGAGTAAGGGTGACCGTCAAATTTAACCCCTGGCTGGAAGCACTTGGAAAGCAAGCGTCCTCCTGCTCAAACAAAGCATTGAGCTCAGAAATTTTACCCCCCGCTGTTTTCCTGGGAAAGTTTCGATTATAATGCGTGTACAAAGGCAGCTCATCAAATGAATTACAACTAATAATCGAATATTTCACAGTACAACAAAGTGCAGATTGCCTAAATGAACTCAAATTTCAATCCACATACAACAAAATCATTCTTAGATTACATTCCATGAACAGTAGCAAAATACAAATACTTGAAATCTTGAAGTTCGTTTGAATCACTGTAGCGCTCATATAAATCTGGCTTGTTATGAGGCCTCAACTACTGTCGGTGGAGGCACTTTAAAATTCAGTGAGAATGGCATGATGAAAGTAAGTAGAAACAAGATAGTAATTGGGAATTGGATCCAAATAACAATGGCTTAACTACTGTCCTGAACGTCGATAGGAGTGCCAATGTTTACTGTTTCCTGACTTAAAAATTAATTATTGAGATTGAAATGATTATTAATTGGGGCAGGAAATTAAATGTTAGTTCTCTGTAACTATAAAAAGAGAATATGCCTTTTCTTGTACATTTCTAACTATCAATTTCTTTCATTTATTTGATTAACAGTATAGGGGAAGTCAGAGATCACGAAACCATGCCTGTTTTCTTTCCTTTCTTTGATCTCCTTTTCGTGGGTTGGCATGAGTGATCTCCTCCAGTTGGCATGAATCTTCTTTAGACTACACCCATTGCAGAACAAATTAAAATAAGAATTCGGTCAACTGAATCTTGAACCAATTATGTATTTTCTTGTACATTTCTAACTATCAAGTCTAGATTGATCTCTTTATTTCTTTCCGTTCTTTTGCATTAACCATACCTGATGATCTCCACGAGATCACGATCTTGATCTCCTCCTCGTCGTCTGTTCTGTCCATCTGAGTTCTGTCGGCCATGATGCGATGCAGAAATTTCAGATCTTGAATACAGTGCGGTCTTCTTTATAACTCTGCATCTTGGCTCTGTCCATGATGCGTCGATGCAGTCATCTCACTACGGAAGAGATATCGCAGGCCAAGAGCTCCCCCGCCATGACTGTGGTGCTAACAGCTTGGTGGGCGGTCGTCGGTTCCTAGGAATCTAGAACACGAGCCCGTGTCATGGATTGCCATCTGTGGGCACAGAGTGCCTGGAATGAGGAGATTATAATCGGGCCTTCTGAATTCTTCGAGTTGGATCTGTAGTCCGTTATCCGTTGGCTCTGAAGTGCATTCAAGAAACTTCAAGAAAAAATGAGGCAAGAAAAAAATGCAGTCCGTTATCCATCTATTGCCCGTTACTTGCACACAGGCACGAACATTTGAACTCTGGAATAGTGACAGGGGAGAATTGAATGCCGTCGGCCTAAAGCTCTTTAAATCGTCCCATATCGAAATTCCTCTTCTTCATCAGTCGCTTTTCCATTTCTTGCAAGACCTGCAACAAGAACAAGAAAGCTTCAGAGGATCACGATATTACGCTCCAACTCGCCAACCACATTCTCCCTCCCACTACCCTCTACACCTGTGGCCGTGCTCGTCTCACTACGCTCCATTCCATCCATCGATAACAAACGTCTCACTGCGATTGCTCATCTCACTACGTTGGAACTCCCGTAGTGAGACGCGTAGTGAGACGAGTTCAACATATCTTTTGCCGTTATAAATATGCTTTTGTAACTATATCTTGAAAAAAGCTAAAGATTCATGCTTCCTAAAATTTGAAAATATACTAAATATGGATAACCAAATATAACAGTAATCGTTATGGGCGTGTGATAACTGGCACTCAAATCCTTCTCTGTTGGTGACAGTAAATTTTTTGGCGAGGCATAGTTTTATCTCTTCTTGTTATTTTTTTGGAATTTTGATGATCTGAGTCGTCTTAAAATGGCTCAAAAATGCAAGTACACAGTTCCATTACATAATTCCACAGTAAATAGAATAGAAGTACAATTCCACCAATTTTTATAACCAAATCTAGAAAACAAATCACCAAAAATATAAGACGATTTGAGTACCAGTTATCCCACGCCATCTCGATTGAAAATTCTAAAAATAGATGAACCTGTCACCGCTGGTCCCACACGCCGTTTGAACTCAGTTCCAATCGTCAGTGTCAATTTCAATAAAGCTGAAGCCTTTCGATGACTACAATGATTAAGACTCAAGTTTCTAAAATCTCACAACAAATATATGGTTAATACTCTATCAAATTTTTTGATTAAATTGATCTCTGATGATTTATTATATATAAATATATATACATGGAAAAGTATATAATAATAATAAATTTTATGTATAATATTTTATATTTTTAATTATTATTATTATTTTTAGTCAAAAAACAATTAATTTTAAAGTGTGAAGCTGTAAAAGTATAAGTTATATAATTTTAGATTCTTAAATTAAATTGATGCTTGACCATTTATGTTTTGGTATGTATATGTATATGTAACAAGAACTGCAAGCAGCAATGTGTATGGATATGTAAATGAGAATTGTATAGACATGTGCTAATGTAATATGTACAAAAGTGGTTCTTGCCATGTCCATAAATATGTCCAGATGTCTCTGCAGTATATATGAATTGGAAAGCTAATTAGTAGAAATATGCCATTGCAAGAACACGGAGCTAGGAAATCTTATTGACCTCCCAAGTTAAAGTGAGAATGTGGGCACCTAATAAGCATGAAATTACATTTGTGCCTGAGGCTTCTGAGCTCAAAATCAAGATAAAAAAATCTATATTGTAGTTCGTAGAAAAATCAATCCCAATTAGCCAAAAAGTTGTATCAAAATGCTTGAACCTAACTTAGTATGCAGCTCTTGGAACAATATCAACATCAACCATTATCTGCATAAAGCACCTCGTGAGAATGTTGCTTGTATTTCAATAGAAAAGAAAAAGAGATTTCAACTATCCCAAGCTTCAATATTATAAAGGAGTATAACAAAGTTGTCAAAGATTTACGAAATCTATATAACATTTCACAGATTTCACGCTAGCTTATGCTAATCAATAACTGAAATAGTTTTTCTCATATCCTTGCCAAAGTCAAACAACATACATAACGCTGAATTGTCTTCTAGCAAACGCATTTCAGTATGTTATGGTGATTTGACAAACAACAAAAACAATGAAAAATATTGCTTGTAGATTCAGATATAACCAAGAGCCTCAAATGTGATGGGTAAAGACGACGAGGACTCCATAATTTCTTTGGCCACAACCTTTATAATAAATATAAAGATCTCGTTTGACTTGGAAGCTGCCAATACTCTTTTTCTCATTTATTTTTTTTACATAAAGGATATTTCTATATAATAAGTATAGCGCGAATGTTTTGGATTTCGGCAAAAGACAAGGGAGACAGGAAGTCCCTCGGATGAAAATGGAGGCTACCTGTTTTGAACTAAAGCCATGCTAAAGACATTTTGCAACTTGCTATCCCAAGTAGAAGGTGTGTGCCCTTGCCATGATTTTGGCTCTATGTCAATAAATTTTCAAAATGAATGGTGGCTGAAGGATGTGAAATTGGTTGAACAAAAAAATATGTTCTCACCTGAATATGAAGGATGTGAAATTTTCCTGACTTAAAAATTAATTACTGGGGCAGGAAATTAAATGTTAGTTCTCTGTAACTATGAAAAGAGAATATGCCTTTTCTTGTACATTTCTAACTATCAATTTCTTTCATTTCTTTGATTAACAGTATAGGGGAAGTCAGAGATCACGAAACCATGCATGTTTTCTTTCTTTTCTTTGATCTCCTTTTCGTTGGTTGGCATGAGTGATCTCCTCCAGTTGGCATGAGTCTTCTTTAGACTACACCCATTGCAGAACAAATTAAAATAAGAATTCGGTCAACTGAATCTTGAACCAATTATGTATTTTCTTGTACGTTTCTAACTATCAAGTCTAGATTGATCTCTTTATTTCTTTCCGTTCTTTTGCATTAACCATACCTGATGATCTCCATCTTGATCTCTGTCTCGTCGTCTGTTCTGTCCATCTGAGTTCTGTCGGCCATGATGCGATGCAGTAATTTCAGATCTTGAATACAGTGCGGTCTTCTTTATAACTCTGCATCTTGCCTCTGTCCATGATGCGTCGATGCAGTCATCTCACTACAGAAGATATATCGCAGGCCAAGAGCTCCCCCGCCATGATTGCCATCTGTGGGCAGAGAGTTCCTAGGATTGCCATCTGTGGGCAGAGAGTTCCTGGAATGAGGAGATTATAATCGGGCCTTCTGAATTCTTAGAGTTGGATCTGTAGTCCGTTATCCGTTGGCTCTGAAGTGCATTCAAGAAAAAATGAGGCAAGAAAAAAATGCAGTCCGTTATCCATCTATTGCCCGTTACTTGCACACAGGCACGAACATTTGAACTCTGGAATAGTGACGGGAGAATTGAATGCCGTCGGCCTAAAGCTCTTTAAATCGTTCCATATCTAAATTCCTCTTCTTCATCAGTCGCTTTTCGATTTCTTGCAGCTCTTCCCTGCGGTCGTCTAACAGAGGCAAGACCTGCAAAAAGAATCAAAGACTACAAATCCTAAAACAAGAACAAGAAAGCTTCAGAGGATCACGATACTACGCTCCATTCCACCTACACCTGTGGCTGCTCTCGTCTGACTACGCTCCATTCCATCCATCGATAACAAACGTCTCATTGCTCATCTCACTACGTTGGAACTCCCGTAGTGAGACGCGTAGTGAGACGAGTTCAAGCATATCTTTTGCCGTTATAAATATGCTTTTGTAACTATATCTTGAAAAAAGCTAAAGATTCATGCTTCCTAAAATTTGAAAATATACTAAATATGGATAACCAAATATAACAGTAATCCTTATTGGCGTGTCATAACTGGCACTCAAATCTCTCTCTGTCGGTGACAATAAATTTTTTGGCGAGGCATAGTTTTATCTCTTTTTGTGATTTTTTTGGAATTTGGATGATCTGAGTCATCTTAAAATGGTTCAAAAACCAGAAAGCACAGTTCCATAACATAATTCCATAGTAAATAAATAAAGTAGAACTATAATTTCACCAATTTTTATAACCAAATCTAGAAAACAAATCATCAAAAATATAAGACGATTTGAATACCAGTTATCCCATGCCATCTCGATTGAAAATTCTAAAAATAGATGAACCTGTCACCGCTGGTCCCACACGCCGTTTGAACTCAGTTCAAATCGTCAGTGTCAATTTCAATAAAGCTGAAGCCTTTCGATGACTACAATGATTAGGACTCAAGTTTCTAAAATCTCACAACAAATATATGGTTAATACTCTATCAAATTTTTTGATTAAATTGATCTATGATGATTTATTATATATAAATATATATACATGGAAAAGTATATAATAATAATAAATTTTATGTATAATATTTTATATTTTTAATTATTATTATTATTTTTAGTAAAAACAATTAATTTTAAAGTGTGAAACTGTAAAGGGATAAGTTATATAATTTTAGATTGTTAAATTAAATTGATGTATGACCATTTATGTTTCGGTATGTATATGTATGTGTAACAAGAGCTGCAAGCAACAATGTGTATGGATATGTAAATGAGAATTGTATAGACATGTGCTAATGTAATATGTACAAAAGTGGTTCTTGCCATGTCCATAAATATATCTAGATGTCTCTGCAGTATATATGAATTGGAAAGCTAATTAGTAGAAATATGCCATTGCAAGAACATGGAGCTAGGAAATCTTATTGACCTCCCAAGTTAGAGTGAGAATGTGGGCACCTAATAAGCATGAAATTACATTTGTGCCTTAGGCTTCTAAGCTCAAAATCAAGATAAAAAAAATTTATATTGTAGTTTGTAGAAAAATCAATCCCAAATAGCGAAAAAGTTGTATCAAAATGCTTGAACCTAACTTAGTATGCAGCTCTTGGAACAATATCAACATCAACCATTATCTGCATAAAGCACCTCGTGAGAATGTTGCTTGTATTTCAATAGAAAAGAAAAAGAGATTTCAACTATCCCAAGCTTCAATATTATAAAGGAGTATAAAAAAGTTGTCGAAGATTTACGAAATCTATATAACATTTCACGGCTTTCACGCTAGCTTATGCTGAGCAATAACTGTAATAGTTTCTCTCATATCCTTGCCAAAGTCAAACAACACACATAAAGCTGAATTGTCTTCTAGCAAATGCATTTCAGTATGTTATCGTGATTTGACGAACAACAAAAACAATGAAAAATATTGCTTGTAGATTCGGATATAACCAAGAGCCTCAAATGCGATGGGTAAAGACGACGAGGACTCCATAATTTCTTTGGCAACAACCTTTATAATAAATATAAAGATCTCTTTTGACCTGGAAGCTGCCAATACTCTTTTTCTCATTTATTTTTTTTACATAAAGGATATTTCTATATAATAAGTATAGTGTGAATGTTTTGGATTTTGGGAAAAGACAAGGGAGATAGGAAGTCCCTCTGATGAAAATGGAGGCTACCTGTTTTGAACTAAACCCATGCTAAAGACATTTTGCAGCTCGCTATCCCAAGTAGAAGGTGTGTGCCCCTGCCATGATTTTGGCTCTATGTCAATAAATTTTCAAAATGAATGGTGAGTGAAGGATGTGAAATTGGTTGAACAAAAAAATATGTTCTCACTTGAAAATTAACAGCATCCCCAAACATTTATGCAGAGCCTAGTCTTTGTAGTGATGTTGTAGTATCTTGCGTAGGCACATCCAATCCACTACATGCTCCTGCTTGCAACAAAGCTTGTTGTTGCTGTAGCATTTGGTGAAAGTGAAAATAGGGTGCCAGATTTGAAGATGTTCCTTCCAAAGAGGAAAAGTTTCCAAGAGTAGGAACAGGCATCATCATTTGTGCACAGTCCTCAAATGGCCACTTCAAAATTTGCCTAAAATTGTACATAGAAGCAAAGAAAAAATTCAAGATACTCTCGTAACTTACCTCTCTTGCAAAAAAATTGTCGATGTTGAACTCCAAGATGGGATTCACGGCTGCCAGTTTCATTGATAAGAACTGATATGAAAGAGAATTGCCTCTCTTGCAAAAAATTTGTCGATGTTGAACTCCAAGATGGGATCCATGGCTGCCAGTTTCATTGATAAAAACTGATATGAAATAGAATATCATGAGGTTAGATGATAAATAAATGCTAGAATTCGAGGCAAAAATCATGAACTAGCACTTTTAAAGTGATGTTTGAGATATCAATGCTAGGCAATTTTGTATGCTTACTTCTACTTTCCGTTGAAGAGATTGAACGTAGTTGATGATTTCATCCAGCATGACTGCTCTACCTGTAACCTAAATATAGAAAAGATTAAAGGGCATGTTAACAAGTCAGGCTACTAAATATTATGTCTTTTTTTCCTTGTATGTCGTTTTTTTGCAAGGAAAGAGTAGCAGTGACAGTTGAATAAAATGTGTGGATCAATTCAAGAAGAGGGTTAATAATATTTACTTTATTGCACTCGGGAACCAAATCCTGCAAATATTTCATGCGTGCACTAATTTTCTCTCTTCGAACCTGGAGGTACGAAAATGGAAATCTTAGAAAAATCCTTCGCATTTCTTTACTACCAGCAGAAATTTCAAGCAACTAACAGAATGGCAGGTATTCTCAGCCTATTGATCACTTGAGCCCTACATAACTGCAGGTTATATGAGAAAATAGAAGAGCTTACTCTCTCTGCTAAGCTATGGTTGCTCGTTGCTTGACCTCGTCGAGCTCTAATATGAATGTAGTCTTGCTTCTGGATCTTTAAAGGCTTTGGATTTTCTCTCGTAGATTTTGGCCTAGAATCTACTGAATGATCATTATTACTCTGCTATGTTTTTTCCATTACCTCCTCTTTCTCCTTGGCTCCGGAATGGAAAGCTTTGCTTCGATTTTCCTTGGACCCTTCAGATTCCGCCACCTGGAATCAATTTCACTAGACGCGTTAAGGTTTCAGAGCCAAAATAGAATGGACTTCGAATGTAAAAAAGGTAAAATCTTATGGCAATCGAACTCTTCAAGAATTCAAGTTAATCACAAAAATGCAAATTCCTCAAAATGCTCAACCTTTTGACTTGAAAACAGTTTTATGAATTCTATTTTCAAAATGTAGTTGCCTAAAATAGATACAAATCTTCACTACAGTAAATCTTGGAAAAGATAAACCTTCATTCTATCCCAATCTTGGCCAAAATCCTTCAAAATGCACATCTATCACAATATTTTCTAAGGCTCTTAGTGATAATAATTTTAAAAACAATATTAAAAATAGAAAAGATAGGAGCAAAACTATATATGAAGAAGAGCATAATTCATAAAACAACAGTTGAATGAATCGTTGTTCCTCTCAATATTTCTTCCAGAAATTATTTTTTCTTAAAAAAAATGGGATATTTATAGTATTTCCTCAAATTTATCCAAATATATGTAATATTTACAACAATAAACTTCATACGAACGTAATTTATATAAAAACTAAATTAGCATACCCTGTAGTTTTGAGCACTTGTCCTGCGGCTTTTCCTCTTCTTTACGGAATTGTTAATTGAAGTCTTGGCGTCCCCTGCAGATGACTTTCTAGAGAGGGAAGATTCTTCAGCCAGGTACCGACGATTTCTTAGTTTCAGCTGCTGCATTTTCGACAGTCAGAGGGTAGCTCGCCGTTCTACGAAATGCCTTCCTGCTTTCGGAATTGTCAAAATAGCCCACTTGCGTTTATTTTCCCTTTGACAACTGAAACCAAAGCCAGCACACCAAAAAATACGAGCGTCGGCGATAATCAGCTGGTTCATCGACTTGCTCTTGCTATGCTCTCAACATAACCAGGCGACGATGAAATGCGTGTCCAACATCATTCCTTGGGAATGAAGAAGGGCCTGCCTGTTAGCGTGCTAACCACGATTTTGATTACAGTAAAGGGACATGATGGCACTGAGCAGAGGACGGCACGGACTAGGGACATGCGGTTGATTGCAGGCATATGGCTTCAAAGCCTGAGATGCCGACTCATGGGATGGACGGGGACACGCGGCGGCCGAAACCCCTGCGACAAATTTCAAGGAAAGAATTACAACCAAAACATTGCAAAACTTTCTAACATAAACAAATTGCGATTTGTACAGTTAGATAAATATATCCCAAAACACTGCAAAACTTTGTAACATAAAAAAAATTGCGATTTGTACGGTGAGATTAATATATCCAAAATGGATACATTATGTCATGGACATAATAATCATGAATCTTGTGTATAATAATTTTAATTATTATTATTATTTTTATATAGTTTTAGTTAATTAAATAATATTTTTAATTATTATTAATTTTTTTGTATAGTTTTAGTTAATTAAATTTAACTTTGAGATGTAAAGATATTATTAAAATTAATATTAATAATGATAATTTTAATATATAAATTAAAAAAGAAAAGAATATTTTTAAAAAATAAGTATTATTTATAATTTATTAGTTAATGTTAAATATTAAATATTTTAAAATTCATATGTTAATTATAATTGAACATAATTTATATTTTCATACAAACAAATCTATATACGAAAATAGATAAATATATTGACATAATCTAAAATGATATTATGTTTCTTGACCATAGTTCCTTGGAACTATGATCAACATGAACTCCAAGGAATGATATTTGAAGTTTTGGTTAGTAATTAGACTTATTTTCATAATGTGTCATTGCATTGATAAAATTGTAGTGTACCCCAACGAGTGCTTTGACTTAAAATTCTCACACAAATAAGTTTTACACAATTTTTATTCAAAAAATAATAATTTCAATTCTCAATGAATATTACAAATGCTAATTTCATATAGATTGTTCATTTTATAGATAGATGTTCCTATTGAAATTTGTACATGAATTGGGGACAAACATAACAACATGTCGAACCATATATTTTCATTATGTGAATCGGGATGAACATAACAACAACATGTTGAACCATATATTTTCGTACAAGAGTGGGAAGTCTTAGATAGATAGAAGGATTTTTTCCCTCATTCATGGGAATTGAATTTTTGGAGGTGGTTTGTAAAAACATGCTCTTAAATGTCACATGAATTCAAGTTTGGAGGAAGTTTTTCTAAAATACACTAAAATTCATATGAATTGAGATTTTGGAGGCATTTTACAAAACAAACCACCTCCGAAACGTCAATTCTCATGAATTTTAGATGCGGTTTAAAAAAAAAACCCACAAAATAATCACACTTTAATTACAATGACTTTTAGGGACAATTTTCAAAATGTTGTCCCTTACATCTATCTTGTAAAGTGATTTTGTGAAATATCCCCCTAAAATTCATGATAATTGAATCTCTAATTACCCCATTATTAACTCTTTTTTAAACCCTAGTTACCACTAGTTGACCATTAGTTACCCCAATTAACCCCTAAGTAACCCTAATTACCCCTGAATGACCATTAATTACCACTAACTAAATCTTGACTATTCCATAATTTAGCCTAAATGACCCATAATTACCTCTGACCACTAATTACCCCTATATAATATTTAATTATGGATAATTAACCCCTACTTATCCATAACTAACCATTCATTTCCATTAGTTACCCCTAATTAACCTCTAATTACTTAATAGTTGATCCCAATCTCCCCTAATTAAACTATAATTACACTATAAGTGACCCTTTATTAAACCCTCATTACCACTAATTACCCCTAAATGACCCCTAATTACCCCTCATTGACCCATGATTATCCATAATAGACATCTAGCTCCACCTTTGACCCACGAACCATTGCCTCTACACCACTTGATTTAGATCCCGAATCCATGATTTTACATGTACAAATTGAATCCTAATGCCTTGGTTGTTGGTCTTAAACCATGGTTTTGACCTTAATATTAATCCCTCATATTATAAACATTAATAAGGTACCCATATACCACTCATAGAAAAATTATTCCCTTTATAAGGTATTTGTGGTGGGTGAGGCCCCATGCACAACCCATGATCCATAAAAGTAACAAATAGGGCCTAAGACCTATGGTTTTGACCCAAAACAACAATATAGTCCTTTCCATACATAGTTAGTTCACCAAACCTCAAACTGGTTCCTTTATACCACTTCCATGAAAATAATTTCTTTGTAGGTTCTATGTGGTGGTTCAAGGCCCTCCACATGGTGGATGCGCCTTACAATTAATAGTCGTATCCAAATTTTCTATTTTTTCGACATGAACAATGGATATAGGGCCTTATAGCTCATTCCTCATCCACCAAACCTTGGAAAGGATCCCATATGATTTTTATAATAAAATGATTCCTTATGTTAATCCTTAATTAGTACTTTGAAACAATACTAGCCATGGCATGCTAGGGACTCAAACTTTGACGATATTAGAGCTAAATCAAGTTAATTGATGTGCATTATTCACTTCTTCAATATATCTCTTACTTACAATATTATGAGCCAATTCTTTAAGCATATAAGGTCATCTGGGAGGAATTTTACAGAGTGAAACAATGCTTTAAAATATGACTGGATATGCTTAGCAGATGGAAGCAAAAAATTAGAATACTAGGGGTGTTCTAAACGATAAATCTCGGGTGTTCAATGACAAATGATGTACTGAGATTTAGTCAAAGAATTAAGCAGTTGCACAAATAGTAAACATCTCATGAATGGATACTAAATTGATAGCATGACACACATATGAGCAACAGTAACTGAAAACTTCAACACAACTGTTCACATATAGATTTGGAAAATTGGACCAGAGGTCAAATTAAATTGAAATCTCTACGACAATATTACATTCAAATCTATCTATGTTAAAAACACATATACACCAAAAATATTGTTGAAAGCTTTATTTCATCTCATGAAATATTTACATGGACAAAGGTAGATATGGAATACATGAAGGAAACAAGTTACCAAAGAAGAACTCTCTACAACACTCTGTAATATTAATCTCACAAAATCATTTACATACAAAAGAAAATCTAACTGACTCAAAAATTCCTAAAGCATCTCTAAAAATTGCTAGCCCTTACAAATGAATTCGAGTTGCATTATATAGACTTGGAGAGTAACCGGATTCTGTTTGACTCTAAATTATTTTTAACAAACTTTAATTTGTCACATTTTACATTTCACTTTTACATTCTGCTTTTGATAGATTTTGAATTTTAACTTTTCTTCTTAGTTGTGCCTTTCTTCTTTCCTTTACTTGATGATTCTTCTCCCCTCATGTAGACTTGAGGCTGCACATTTGGCTGACGAGGTGGTATACCTGCCTAGTTCATCATTTGGTGCATCATCTGTACATTTATATGTTCTCTAGGTGGCATAAAAGCCAAAGGGTTTGGATGACCTACTCACAATCCATGTACTAAGGTGGAGGTTCCCATCGCCGAAAAGGTTGTTATGGTTTGATTTTGATACTATTGTTGAACACATTTTGGATGTTGCATCCCACTCCATGTCCATCCAATGGGTAGCACAAACACCCAACCCTGAAAACCCAACTGCTTGGTGGAGATGCCCGTCATGTGAAATCGTTTGTTAAGGATTTTACCCACTGCATTGTTGTGTTGTTCCCTCCCTCTGCCCCAAGATATTTGAAATAATGAGTAATAATGCTTTCCTGGGTGGGGGTGCCCGTGACGTGAAACTGTTTGTTAAAGATTTTACCCACTGCACTGCTGAGTTGTTTCCTCCCTCTGCCCCAAAAGATTTGAGATGAGTAACAATGTAGTTTGTTATATTCACCTTTTCCTGGGTTGTTGCTCTTAACCCATTATCCACTTCTGTCTAGAACAAACCGGCCCACACACAATATCTTATCTTAGTTGAGATCAAACCTTACATATCATAACTCGGTATTTGGAAATATTTTGTTCTTAAACGAACCATATCTTAATATGCTTCTACATAATTAGTTTTCTAATTAGCTTTCCCTGAAAGGATTTTTTTTTACACCACCCTTTTCTCCCTGGTAATCAAGGCTATCCCAGGCCCCCTAGTATTGTTTGAAATTTGAATTATTATTGTTGTTTTTTCTTCTCTGGTTTCTTATTCGAGCATTTCTAGTATTGAAAGTGTGGATATGTTATTTCAGAGAGATTTCGATATGCAGATCTATTATTTTATGATTCATTGTTCGAACATTACCAGAATTGAAAGTGTGGATATGTTATTTGAGAGAAATTTCGATATGAAGATTGACTATTGTATGATTTATTCCTAAATTTTTTATGTAGGACGTGATACATATTTTACATAATGAAGCCAATGAACTTTGAGCAGGGATTGCAATAGCTTCCCGGTTACTACGTCCCATGTAACCATATATCAGACGAGCCCTTGGAGTGGTTGAATGGCATGGATTGGTTGAAGGACGACCTCAATGAAATGTCAGAGGATTGGACATTCCTATGGGAAATTACATAAATGGCCTTGTTCATTCCTACAAGTCATCAACTCGATCCCAAGAGGTTCCATCCTTAAATGTTTTGGGTCACTGCACAAGTGAGTCCCAAGAGATTTCTTCCTTCAATTTTTTGAGTTCCATGATGAAGCCTTTGCCATCAACATTCACCGTGGATTTAGCTTATAAATTACTGCACCCAAAAAAAAGAGAAAAATGGTTCAATCCTCCAGCTATTCTACTATAAAGAGAAGAATGGTTCAATCCTTCAGCTATTCTGATATTATAAAGGTAGAGATGCAATTAAATCCCATGGTGAAACCTTCAAAGACTATGTCCAATTTACAGCCATCACGGGAATCTGTACTTGGACTTCGTCCCAAAAGGCCTCGACATCAAGACAATCACGGTCACATGGATGTCCATGAAATTGATCAAGTGTCTAATCTCTTACCTCAGTTTGCTTTCTTTGATGTAATTTGAAAGTTTATTATGATAATACTTAGGCATAAAAAATAAAGGATAATATCTGATAATTGAATTTTAGGGATAATGATACTAGAAGATGTATTGAATGTGTTATTCTTATTTTGTTTTTTAATTTTTTTTACAGGAAATAAATAAAGAAGAAGGCTTCATGTTTCTTTTAAAAAAGAAGCTTATACAGAGTGATGTGGGTCCTTTAAAAAGAATAGTGATTCACATGGTAAGATGATATCATGAACAATAAAAGGAAGGTTGTTATTAAATAGTTGAATTAACATGAGAATTAAATCCTTCAATTGTATTTGTGCAGAAAGACGTTGAATCCCATCTTCTTGCACTCACCGACCAAGACCCAGAAATAATGTCGACGTCAATGGTGGACATGGATACCTTACAAAAATGGAATTTTAAATACAGATATACTTTTCTTACTTTATATGTTTCAAAAGGGTATTTAAAATTTCTTCAATTAAAAACTTCCCAAAATAATTTATTCTACTAGTTGAATTAAAGCAATTGGTTCATCATCGCTAAACAACAAAGGTAAAGGTAGAATGTACGTTTTAAAGAATACCGGTATGTATACATATCATACTGCAGTGAATGGTTGATATATGTTAGATCTATTTTGACACAAATTCATTAAAAATATATAGAAGTTTACTAATATTAAATTATCCTCCTTCCTTCTTCTAGGTTAAGGTAAATAAAAGTTAATTTATGCATGAATAAATATTGGTTGGTTTTTCAATAATCCTCACCATCACTGTCATTGTTAGAGTTGATGGTATTTGAAGTACCAGATAGGATATAAGGAATATAAATGATGCTTTCATTATGAATTTATTTATGTGCTTTTTCATTAAGAAAGTAAAGAATGAATAAATGAGTTAGTTTTCATCTCTCACACACACAATTCTCAATAAAATTATAATCTAATCAGTTTCTATAAATTTATAATCTATGTCTAATTTGTTTATGAAGTTGTTAAAAAAAAATTTCATTTTCACAATACACATGAAGTGTTGGATATTTTAATTTTCCCAACTGTACATGAACATGAACTGGCTTCTCTCATCACAATAAATTTTCTCAATTGTTCTATCCCTATTATGCATGAGTTGATTTCCCTCCTTAGTAAATTGCAGGAGAATTTGTTAAAATACAGGCCCTTGTACTTGGATATTTCATCATGGTTTACAAACACATTCTCAGTGGAAAATATGTGAGTAGGATTCAATGGGATAAGCTTGGTTTGAGAATTGTATGAATTTGATGGTTACATATATTGATTTTTATTTTTTGAAAACTAATGGGAGAAATACTCCATTATATCTAATCATTTTGTGGGTCCATTTTTATTTTCAATTTGGGGTGATTACAGGGAAGAAGCTCTCACATAATGAAGATGTTTTGGGAAATTCAAGTGATATAAACATATTCAATGCAATGTTGGGTGCCAAAGAACAATCAACGCCTGATAGAGATTGTAATGATGGAAGTAGCGAGTGACACTCTCTATTCTCTAGTATAGATGATGCGGCATCTGCATTTAATGAGGCACATGCTAGCATTCTCTGGAAGCAATATGTTATTGAACAAATTGGATATCTTAATGAAACATCTTAATTAATAAGCAGTGTACTAACTATATAGCACCGAGTGTGCTTCCTATTAAAATGGAGATATTGAAGTGCACTGTTTTGTCGTTTGTTTGTTTATATGTGTCCCTAGACATTTATTTGACTAATGCATATCCCTTTTACAAAACACATGAAACATCTTTTCAACTTAGATTGTAATAATCTTCTCAATTTCCATTTACAATGTCAATTATCAATCCAATTTAATAACGTTATCTTCCATGCAAGACTAACATTGTTAATGCAATAACATAATTCTAATTCTTTGTTCAGATACCAACATTATTTGGAGTTTAGGTATGTGTTTAAGCTAGTTTATTTTAATATCTATTATGTGAAGGTTTATAATTTAATTATTATTGTTTTAAAATTCTGATTTGTATTATTGTGTTGCGAATTCGTAAATACATAATAAAAAATTTAAAGTTAAAGATATTATATATATGAAATGTTAATTTGCTATTTTCTAATATATCTTCTTTTCCATATTAAGTTAATTATTTAAAATTAAACACATTTTTTGAAGGGAAGTTCTTTCAATTATGGAAGAAAATAAGTTTTTAGTTATTTTTCTAAAATGTTTTTTTTAGGATTTACTTATTCAAAATTAAGAAAAACTTTTATTTGTTTATACAATGTAAAAGATATAATATATATGAGATGTTAAAAATATTTTTTAATTTTGAAAAAGATAATTTATCTTTCTAATATGTCAGATATAAAACTAGTTACTTATTTAAAACTATTAATCATGTATTTGAAACTATGATAATTTTTAAATGAAATTTCTTTCATCCTTTGAACTTATAGAAGAAAACAAGTTTTTAGTTTTTATGAATGTTTTTTTAATAATAATGATAATTGAAAAATAAGAAATTATTTCATTTTCATGGACATAGACTTCAATTTTCTTGAGAATAATATCGCATATAGAAGGTTATGTATTGAAGAACTTATTTCATTTTCATGAAGATAGACCTCTATTTTTTTGAGAAAAATAGCATCTAAAAGATTTTGTATTTCCAATACAAATTTTTTCTTTGTAGTTGATTGATTTTTAATCATCGTCCCTTTAAGAGAATAGATTACCACAATTTGTTCTGCATTATTTTGAATTTGGAGGAGATACCGCATGTCGTCCCAATCTCTATTTGAATCTTTTAAACATGTTGGAACCTAATCTATCAGGTTAGGTCGATATGAAGAGTCATATCAGAAGTCTAAGAGATGTCTTGGGAATATAAACCCAAGAGTCATCTCATATGTATCAATATGTGCATATGTTGAGATAAGTGTTATTTGAATCGTAATTCTTCTTGTATTTGTGTTACATTTGATTATTTACCCTATGGAGTATCCAACAGTGATATCGTAAAAGAGGCTTTGCCATATTCCTTGGCCATAACTCTTGCACTTCCAAACTTGTATTTTTACATGTTTGTCCTAGTCAAGACATTTTTTTCTAGTGCTATGTTGGCTCATTCTACTCTCTGGAATTTTCTTTGTGGGTTCTATCTTCCTCTACAAGTGGTACATTTATTCCCGTCAATGTGCATTGGTTTCACTTGGGTGTATCCTCTTCCTCTCGTTTGAATTTAATTTTGAAAATTCACCTTCATGTATTATGCTTTACCTTCATGTATCCTCTTCCACATTGTGCATTTTGGTATTAGCTAGTGAGGAAACACTGATTCTCTCGCTCCTTAGAAATTTGTGGAAACTAGGAAAAACCTCTCCTTTATGGAGTATTCCTCCCTCCCATGAACTCACAATCCCAAGAAGTTGTATGCTACTTGTTTCACCTCCCCTCTATGATCTCAAATCCCTCTACAGCTTGTCTCACCTACATTTGTGTGAGTCCATCTCCTCCGTGGATAGTTCTAAAATCCCTCGTTCTTAACCCCTGGTATTTTAATTAATTATAATCGATGTAAATGTACTTATGTAATATTTCATGGCATGGAGATCAAGGACAAGGTGTCTCCAATGAACATTGCATCACTTAATAACATTTTGACTATCTAGTGGAACCATGCACTGGCAAAGCATGGTGACGTCCTGAACATGATACAAGTTGTAAATGAAAAAATAAAACTCAGGACTGAATGTGCAAGAAAACTAAATAGATGGGAAATGGTATCCACTAAGGGGAGAATTCAGAGGCTAGTGAAGCCTTGGGAATTCTAGTAAAGATGATAAGGTGTCATCATGGTACCTTTGGGGGCATAAACGGAATCAAGTTGTTATTGCTCGCTTATTAACTTAAATCCCATATGTATGAGTATGAATTTACTATTAGTCTTTAATTGTTGTGGGACAACGCATTATGAACATGAGAAGGTGAATTGATTATTATTCGCCTGTAAGTGTAAAGTGAGCAATTAGTACTATGAGTTTATTATATCAAAGTGCCATATAATCCTACCAGTAAATATTATGAGCTTACTCACGTGAGAAGGAAAATGGTTTCTTGTTCACCTATAAGTTTAAATAAGTTAGTAGTATTATTAATATTGTTATTATAAGCTTATGACCCAAAACATATTTATTGTTTTCTCGTGATCTAAAGGAAGCAAATTATTATGTGATTTAATGATCATGATGAATTTACATAGTGTTTTTATTTTGATCATTAATTAGTAAGGGTTTGATTAATTAATGATTATTAATTAATTAAAATAAATGAATTTTTTACTAAAACAGTTACTTTGTATTATACAATTGAGAAAAACAAATTCAAAGAGTACAAAATAGTAGTTCAAAGCATATCTAACAGTGTTTCATATGGTGCTTTCAATACCCTTTATAGTCCCTTAGAATAACTACACTGCTTTATATTTTAACAAACTGGCCTAACAGTTTTTGACAAAAATAAGCATGGGCTGGTGCAAGGTAATGATACCCACTTATGACGCGTTAGTTGCAAAGGCATGCTGGAAAAACAAAAATATTATCATTAAAATGAATTATTAGTGGTACCTACAAAACTTTTTAGAATTATTTTAAGATGTGTATGCTATTTTTTCTCTAAAACATAATGCATATGTTCGTGTTGGTCCACCGGTTTGTTATGTAAATTGTCAAATTATGAGGAAAAAATATGTAGAGGCGTAGGCAAGAGATGGATCTTGTGCAGGGCTATTTTTCCAAAATTTTAAAATTTCATTTTTTTAAATTATGAAAGTCGATGAAGCCTTAAAATGACATGGTTGAGTGTTGGTCCACCATATCATGGTCTGAACATAATCAATCAACTTTTTCTATTTTTATCTTGTAGGTATTCTTGTACTCTTGTGTGGGTTCTTTTCCGTTTTAGAAATATGTAAGCCAATCAAAATTTATAGCCCAAATAAACGACCTGTTTTTTTTACAAATTTGACATGAGTGTAGTTAAAAATGAATTAAAAGTAGAAAATAATAACATATCTATTCAGAAAGTATATAGTTAGAATCTACACACAGAGCTCGACAAGTGTGTGCAATTTCATCAGTAGTGCACAAGTGGAGCATATGAGGAACTAAGCGTGAAAAACATTAAGTTACAAAAATTGGTGTGTTATGCCATAACTCATGCTGAGCCTCAAGGTTTGGAAATACGAAGCTAATACCAAACTTGCAAGGGTTCCAAAAAGAATTTGAATCCAAACACGCATGCGCGCACATGTAGAGGCGCCCACACGTTGTTGTGCACACACTTGTAGATGCGTGCACGCGTTTCTGCTCGCATGTGTTCGTTTTTACACCTTATTTTTTTTCTATCTCTCCCTAAACCCCCCCTCCCTCTTTATAACCCCACCCCCTCTCTTCTTATCCACCCAATCCCCCCCCCTCTCTTCCACTCTACCCAATCCCTCCTCCCTCCATCACCCCTCTCTTCTCTCCTTCACCACAAGGGTTAAGAGATATATTATTACACAAAATAAATAACTCATATTATCCTCATGTACATATAAATATTCATCCTTACAACCATAAATCCATGATCCTGATATCTCAATCCCCAAACCCTTGACCATTAGTCCCTAGCCATTGCAATCCATAGTCCCTAGTACAACTAACCATTATAACTCTTGGCCCACTATAATCCTAAACTAGTGTAGCCCCTAAAAATACTAAATACTAACACATAATGATATATATCCCTTAACCCCTATAATCCTAACCACCTAATCCTAACCTCTAAAGTGTCTAGTCAAATAAAAATTAACCCCTAACCCTTTTAACCTCTAATTCTCATCAACCCTAAACTCTATCATCAAACACCCAACCCTTAAAACCTATAACCCATAGCCAATTTAGAGAGATAGTCAAAGAGAGAGATACCTGAACCTTGGGCCATGAAGGAATATTCTATCCAGAAAGAGCTATGATGATTTCCCCCACTAACCACACATGACCTCTTAATGGTATAATTGGCCTATGATAAAGGATGTTGATACCATGAAGTGGTTTTGAGCAATATGTATGTGCCTGATCAAGGCTTTTGGAATGATGTTTTATGGAAGAATATCGTGCCTTGGCCATAAAGAAACCATTTAGACATAAAAGGCAATGGAAAATGTCTAAAAGCACCAAACAATACTTTACAGGGGTATGCATTGTGCTATGTATCCAAGTCTTGGGGACTTAGGGAATTGGACATGGTCAAGCGAGGAGACCTAATACTTGGGCCTTAAAGGAATCTTATATCCATCTAGGGATAAAAAGGTTTCCTCCACCAACTACACATGGCCTCTTGAGGTATCATTGTCCTGTGATTGAGGATGGAATTGCCATTATATGGTTTTGAACTTAGTATCTACATGTCTTAGGGCCTTGGAAATGGTTTTCCAGGGAAGAATACCATGCATTTGGCCCTAAATAAACCATTGAGGCATACAAAACCATGAGAAATTCCTCTAGGAACCATGCATTACCTCATAGGGATATATGTGGAAATATGTATCTATGTCTTAGGGCCTTAGGACCTTGGACATAGTCAATGGAGGAGAGTTGATCCTATGGACCTAAATGAATCTTCTAGCCATCCAAGGATAAGAATATTTCACCCACCAACCACGCGTGACATATTGAGGGTATCATTACTCTATGATTGAGGATATTAGTTCCATTCAATATTTTAAAGTAGTGTGTACATGTATCAGGGCCTTTAGGATGATTCTTTAGGGGAGAATACTTCGAGCTTCAGAGCTAGTTGAGTTATTTTCCAGGTTTTATTCAATAAAATGGCTAGAGATTCAAGGGGATTTATAAAAAATGGTATGTTACATTACTCCTATTATGATTTATTTTTGTTTGATGGCAATGTCTTCAAATCGAAGCACGGTTTTGAAATACTGGGTGTCAAATTGTATATAGTAAAGAACAAAAAATGTTACCCTTGGTTGCGTTCGTTTTGTTTTCCCATGATGAAGAAATTTGTAATTTTTTTTATAAGAATACATCTGCTCAACTGTAATTTTTTTGTAAAAAATACATTGCTCAACCAAATAGCTTAAATTGATGGTATTTGTTCAAACTCTATAAAGTTGGAAACAAAAATTTTCATATTGAAGAAAATAGCTTGAAATTTGTAAAAAAATTCATATTGAAGAAAATAGCTTGAAATTTGAAAAGTTATGTAGAATTGAAATTGAGTCTTTGTTTTTTTGTAAAATTTTGAAAAGCTTGAAACTAAATTTTATATTCCAAAATGAACATTGAAGTGACTGTATTTGTTCTCATTTTGAAGTGACATCATCGACCACATGAAGAGGCTAGTTCCTGTGAGGCCTGCTCTTGATCTTGGTCAGGCTTATATTCCTGAAAGCAAAGGCTGAAAGGACCTTGAACAACACAGATGTACCCTTATCTTGAGAAAACACAATGTTGGTCTTGAAGGGCTTGTTGGTTCTCGGAATGTTTTTCATGATGTTAGCTAAAGCCCATTCACTTTCCAATGGTTATTCTTTTGTTATATTATATACAAAACTTATCATTTATAGGTTGAGTAAGAGGATTTAAGCCTTTTCTTTGGGCGCTAACATCATCTCCTCACATCATGATATTAAGGTGAAGGTTGAGATTTTGCATAAGGTACTGAGTATAAAAATAGGGCTCTTGATTCATAGTGCACCTTCGAGTCATTGAGAAAATAGGCCAAATGAGCGTTGTCCCATGCCACCTTGTATATTTGTGTCAAAAGGTACATAGAAACAGTTTCATAGACCAAGGAGTGAATTTTTCTGAATATAATAGCAGTCCTACCTGGAAGTGTAGATGGTTTATAGTTGCAAAAGATCCTTGACTATTGTACTGAAGACAAAAAGATGGGTTTCCATCCTCAGCAGCCAAATGCAGAACTAACAGTAAGATATCATGGTCAATGCGTTGGGGAAAGCGGTGTCATACTCTTGGAATGAGAAGCACATGCCCATATTTGATTGGAATCACCTGTAATATAACAAAGATGATCAATGAGCATCATCTTTCAACATTTAAAATACATCAAGGTTCAAATAATGAATCTAAAAGTGCTTCCATCATTATTAATTTCTCTTACAAAGTTCAAACAATGACTTTAAAAGCGCTGCCATCATTATTAATTTCTTTTGCATCGATGGCAATCACAATTGAACTGTGCAATAAGGGGGCTTTTCCAAATACTGAATTTTGGCTTCCTCACTTTCTTCAAAACGGAAGAGCGTCTCTTCTTGGACTACTTTGGTGAAGTAGAATTTACTAGATTCAAAGTCCTGCTGCACCTTGTCCACTTGAAACTTAGTGGGACGTTTCTTAGATGGTGCCCTTCATCCAGCTGAGCAATGAAACCATAATTACCATAACTATCAAAACATTTCCTTATAAATATCACCCCACGCAAATTGAAACATAGTTCATAATTTTTTCTTCAATGTTTTAAATCTAAAATTCCATGATGGAAAATTTTATGAAAAAAATACCTCTATATCATAATCATCATTGTTTGGCAAGTCACCATAGCGCTCTCATGCATTTTTATGATTAAACCCCATACTTTCTCTAACTTTCCATGCACACCCAATATAGAGATCATGGTATGGTACACAATGACTGTATGGATGTAGTCTGGTTGTGAATCTACCCATTAAAAAACTTTGAATGCAGCCTTCTTATCGTACTAAAGTCTACAGAGAAGTTTCTGCACCATGAAGGAATGAAACCACAATCATCCATTGTTGCCTTAGCTTCTTCAATAGGGAGGCTATGGAAATCCCTGGCAATGGATAACACCTTTTTAAAGCCACTACCTTCATTACTAATTTCTCGGTCTTCATCATTCTCAAGATTATATTCATCTCATGAATACACATCTGGAAAACCTAAGTCGATGGCCAAGGCTCATCTCTTTGAATCTTGTATGAATCTTGGCATTATTGAGTGCATGAAGCCTTTCATTTGGACTTACATACTATCCTTATCGGCAGACTACTTATTTATTGGCAATTATTTTATGTAAACCACTAGGAATTTGGGAATTACCTTTTCTCAATGCTTGGCCCAACCAAAAATGCCGTTGATCAAAGGAAAAAAAGATTAGTATCCTAAGTCAAATCATTATTAAACGGTTATGAATATCACTTATATCAAAATTTATGTACAATAACAATAAAAAAGAAACTATGAACCATGGAATACTAAGTGGTATAGAAACCATCACAATAATCAATTATACAAATAAAGTTATGAATTCCACTGCTTAAAATACCATCCAGGGTGCACAATGTCTATCATGGCCTCTGGATGCAAATGAAATATGGCATATGACTACTGAGTATTGTATTCATATTCATAAACCAAAGAACAAAAACATGAATTTACCAAAGCTACAGATTTATAAAGTGCATATAGTGAACAGAGGGATTGTTCATGGTTAAGCCGATACAAATTCTGTGTGAATATAAAATCCATTCATGTGGCTAAGAACAATTCATGATTAATCCATTCATGATTAAGACGATACAAATTCTGTGTGAATATAAAATCCAATAGAAAGAAAATACCAGTAGTTATCAGAAAAAGCCCGTAAGATTTCAGTTGATCTTAATAATAGGAACACTTATTAAAAAATTGTATTTATAAACTAATGAAGCATGAATTAAACAAGGGCCACCAAGTGGTAATGTACTTTGACAAAAGGGCGTTTTGAAATTAAGTTATAGTTTTGAAGATGCTTAGAACATCACAAAGAGAGATGATCTCTACTTTGATCATTGGAATATTGATATACAAGAAAACAACACCAACATAGGATATTAATTCACAAGAGTCTCATTGCCTTAGCAAGTAGGCATGTTCCTGCAATTAAATTCATTTATATATGTGTATTTATTAAATTTATGTACTTATACATGCAGTTTACATATAGTTTACATAGTTGAAAAAAAAACATTTACCCAAAAAAATTTAAATAGATACAAAAATTATTTGAATAAAATTACAATCTTATTCAAAAATCCCAAAATAATTACATTTATCCCTAGATACTACCACAAAATTCACAATCTCTTACACAATTGAGATAACAAAAAAAATGTAAAGATTGTAATTATGTGTGAGAGATTTCCCTAAAAATATACAAAATTAATACATAGTTGGATGTTACTAGAATGGGTGACCATTTAAGAATGAGTAAGGATCTACAAAATCCATCTCAATTTGGTTTTAATGTCAAGAATCCATCTCAATTTGGTTTTAATATCAAGAATCTCTTGAACATTTGTGTTGGTACAACGATTTCGGGCTTCTATTGCTTAGAAGGATGGACAATTTATTGCAAATCCAACTTAGAAGTTTTCATTCAAGATTTGCCCTGAAATATCTAACTAAAAAGAAATTCTATGGAAAATAGGCTACAAAGATTAATATAGAAAAACTATTTGGCTACCAAAGTACAAGGATATGATTAATCATAATGTGGAACAATGAAATGCAGTTGTACCTTCTCTTTGATCTATCATATACTTAACAATTTGATATTTCTGCAAATAAAAACATGTTCAAAATATTCCAGAAAAGGACCAACAAATCAAATAAATTCCAAGAAATGCAAAAAAAAAACGCTGAAATCAATGTCTCAATACCAAACTTGCAAGTGACTTTTCACATGATATATTGTCAAGCCCTTGACATCCATAAGCTTTAAAACACCTTTTGGAGTTGCTTCTAGATGTCAATAGGATTGTGCCACTTCATTTTCATTTTTTTATGGGTATGTTCCAAACAAATTATCCCACAGTGGAGAAGTTAGTTCAAATCCATGTGTTTGATCCTTGAAATGATGAGCCACGTGATATCTCTGCATTTCAAAGGTAATCAGTCAGTCCTCAACCATGTGTTGTATGAAATATTGCAATCTAGTTTTGACATAAAATATGGAATCTTCAAAAGGCAGCTTGCATATAAGCATAACAAGGGTTTTGACATAGAATTTGCAATTTGCAAAAGACAGCTTGAATATAAGCATAACAAGTAGAGAAATTTTCAATTTATGAGAAAAATATTTGGAAGGTGTTTCAAAGTGAAGTTAGTAATTGGGTATGATTACATACAATGTCAGCTATGATGGGGTATAACGCTCCTTCCCACAACCACTATAGCTAGACCAAATTGACAATGCAAATTATGATTTACTATGAGTACAATGACAAATGTAAATGCAGGAGATGATACAAGCGTATCTCCATCCATGGGATAATTGTGATGAAAACCATGAACAATGTAGGGTGATGCATTACCCCTAAAAATAAAGTGATGAATATTCATAGTGAATTTAAACTTCTCACAAGAAATCAAGCATACAGTCCACTGACCATTACAATAAGAGTGAAGCTGAAATATTCATGATAGAACATATATGCCAGTATCTAGAATATCTGGTGTGGAAAAGAAAACGATGTATAAGATACTCTAATAGACTCCAAGCGAAATCCCCTAAAAGCATGGTTGGTAGAATTGGTAGAATCCACCTTAGTGGCTAAACTCTATTTACAACATAGTATTCCATCTAGAGAGAAATGGGAATCCATATGGTAGAAATAGGGCACCACTTATTCTTTGTCAAGAATTGAAACAAAGATGAGGTCGGCTATCATCAATTCAGGGAGAGAACCATCGATATAGTTTAGAGACTTCTTTAATAGAGAGCCCTTAATATAATTTCTTTAAGTGAATGATGATTGTTAGTCTCTGTTTATTTTTCATGAAGCTTACTCCTAGAAGGTTTATTTTGCATGAAGCTTACTCCTAGAAGGATAACATACCCTTTCCTAAGCAAGAGATCTCTTGTAAGAAATATTTTAGAGTATGTACTTGGAACACAACATTCCTCAAGAGTTGTGGGGTAGTCACAATTTCTTCTAACCTTCACTTGGGCCTTCCTAGAGAAGTTGGATGAGGCAATGGCCTTCGGACGAGATAAGTGCAAGGTAGGGGTATCAAGCCCTCCTAGAAGGTGACCCCTCAAAAGTCCAAACTCTGTGGAGGATGCTACTTTAGGGATCTTATTTGGTAAAGTGTTTTATAGGCTTTTTTCTTATATGGTTTGCAATCAGGAAACAGTGAGGTGAGCATTCTCAACATCTACATATCTAATAAGTTCAAAAAAATTCTTATTTGAAGTTCCTTATTTTAGTAAAGAGAAAAGAGCGACTGTCTCGATACAATCTCGATTGAAGATCTTACTGTAGATCTTATTGTACAGAAACAGTGTAGATAACTATCTGATCTGAAATAACTGTAGATAACTATCCAAGGGATAAGACTCCCTTCTCTTACCATAAAAGGTGCAAACTTACAATAGGAGAAAATAGTGGAGTTGGAGTACTCCAGTAGTAATGTTGTATCTTAGAATATCATGCATATGGATAACTCTGGCCCTTTTATTCACATAGCAAAACAGTTTAACATTTCGTAAATAAAGAAAATCCCTCTCTCTTTGAGTACAAAAAAACTTATTTATGGTAGAGGGTGGGAAGCTTTTTTCCTTCCGACTCTCTCTAACCTTTTGAATCTCCTTTCCCTTTCACTCTTTGATTTTCCTTGCAAATACAAGATTACATTTCTACACAAACAAGAGGAGAAAATACAAGATTAAAGCAATAATAGTCTAACATTTCTACACTATAATACAAGATTACAACCCACAAACAATAGGAGAAAATAGAGGAGTTGGAATACTCCAGTAGTAATGTTGTATCTTAGAATATCATGCATATGGCTAACTCTGGCCTTTTTATTCACATTTCAAAATAGTCTAACATTTTGTAAAGAAAGAAAAGCCCTCTCTCTTTGAGTACAAAAAAACTTATTTATGGTAGAGGTTGGGTGGCTTTTGTCCTTCCGACTCTTTCTAAACTTTTGAATCCCCTTTCCCTTTCACTCTTTGATTTGCTTTGCAAAATGTACTTCTCTAATTAAGGACTTAAAAAAAATTAATATTTTATATCCTTTGTCTCTAGTGAGGCTTTCCCCTCACCATTTGTCTTTCCCTTTATAACTTGTCAAAATAAGTTGAAGGATAGAACATTTATAATTGTATAGTTTATTCCCATAAAGTGTAAATTTAGCAATAAGAGCAAATTTCCTTCTCATCAACCAATGTTAAGCTCAAACCCTTGGGCTTTAATTTTCTACACTATATGTGTGTAATCACACAGGCTATTATTCTCAAACTCTGTATGGCAAGTATATTGTATAATAAAGAAAATATCAAAGCTTGGAGAGAGCTTTGAATTCCCTTTTCCAATTCTCACTTTAAATGTCCATATCCAAAAACAATTACATCTTTAGCTTCTAGACCATGCCAATGTTAACCTCGATTGAAGAAGATATGTATTGACAATTGTGAACAGAAAGCAACCTACAAAAACGTTTCTTTCTATTAAAAAATGAAGGGTTCCATGATCACTAATTCACTCCTACCTTGTTAGAGTCGACGTTGTGAATGGAACCATCTGCATAACCTCCCACGATTATTTATCCACTGCAATGTCAACCAAATATAAAACTATTAGGCCAACTTTTCCAGTTATTGATTTCCTATATCCTCTGGCCCAAGGGATTCTACATGAAGAGATTCCAATGGATAAAAATAGAAAAACTCTACAACAATATGGGATTTTTTATTACCAACATACAATCCTTGGAAATGGATGCTCAACTACCTTGGCTATATATAAAAAACTACATAATGAATGCACAATTCCATTATATAGAGTGTTCTTTAAATCTGTGTTGACGCTAGAGTTGTGCAAGAAAAAAAATTGATTTGTTGTAACGAAACATATTTCAAATTTAAGATCGTAACTACCGTGTTGAACATGATAGAAATATAGCCATACCTAATGCCTAGGCTTGCTGCAAAATTTGGAAGCTGTAAGAGGAGCGTTGGGTAAAGATCTGGGCTGTCAAATAGAGATCCGAAGGAACGTTAGTGTTCTGAATGCTAGTCAATATATCCTAGCTTGTGGAAAGAAGGGAAGATGAGTAGGAATATGCCTCAAAGATTTTCCCTTCAACTGTAGTGCTCCTTGATGCCCCCAAATCAATTAAGTAATTTTCTGTTGGAGTGAATGCAAATAGAGATTGAGCAACTTGAAAACCCAATATACAAAGAACAAGTTTCACCTTCCAAGAGAAGATGGGAAACATCCTCGCACCAACCATATTGTATAGCTCTTTTGCTGTCAATTTTTCCTTCTTTGCCCTAGTACCCTAGATCAGGAAACAGAAACCCTCCGGCCTATTGCTATAGATACAAAGTCTTAGGAGATGCCAACGATTTTGGTAGATTGAATTCCAAATTTTATCCAATTTAAACAAGAGGCTCACAACTTCAAAGCAATGTATGGGAAATATGGGCAACCAAAAACCCAGAACGAAAGCCCCTTTATCAAACATTTTGCAGACAATATCCTAACGGGATTTCCATGAGTGGAAATTTGTCTGTCGTCTGCGGATAAATTCCTTCCCTTGAGTTTGGCTGGAAAATCCCAAGGATAATCTTAATGTTGTTGCTGCAATAGTAGTGGAAATGGCCTAGGCCTTGGCATATCTTCATTTCTGCGTTAACCTGCCCGTATTCCATGGAGATGTGAAATCTACCATATGGCACTTGTTCCTTGCATTCTGATACCGATAAATATTGATTTTATGAAGGTATTGAACAACCAAAAAGACGAGAATACCTAGGATGAAGTTATCTGCCTCTTATCCTCCTAGAAAATTGGTATGAATAGCCTTGATCACCAACAGTGCCAAGAGGAGGTACTTTAAAAGTTCATGCTAAACAAAACAATCGATTCAACATTAGTAGTATGTTAAGGAATTAACATCGATATAAAAATATGGGTTCAATCCAAACACTTACCCTGTATTCGCCAATTTTTTCCCATGCTAAGTTTTTCCCATGGCCATTGTATAACTGACCATTGCCTCATAATCGCTCAGCCCTGCCTGTAATTTTTTAATTTATCAGCAATAAAGCGATTAGGGCTACACACAGTGAAATAGACGCTAACCCCAGGGGTGTCGATCATCTTGAATCATGCCATAACAAAATCTTGTGGCCGCGGGCACGGCCAAACGATTCCTCTACATGTTGCTGCGACGTTTTTGGCAAGCCCCTGCTAGCCATCTGCGCTAGGCTTGCTTGGCTGCGACTTCAAAGTTTAGGGGTTGGTGCTAAATCCACCGGCAATAGAAATGATGAGATTAGAAGACTCATAGAAAGCCTTCTAAAGGTGAAGAAAAATAATTTGGTTCTCATAGGGGAGAAAAAGCCCGAAGCTGTAATAAGACTTGTGCAAAGAATAGAAAAAGGTGAAACCCCAATGCAACTTCAGATCCTTCCTATTGAAACAAAGATATCCGCTTTTTGTTCCAAAAATATTCGATGCCCTAAATACTGTTGAGCCTTAGGGTTTGGTATCAACCTTCGGAGGAATGGTGAAATGAATGGTAAAATCCCGTATATGCAATAGAGATCCGTAGGTATATGCAACCGCACAAGCAACTGTGGACACAAGAACGAAAACTTCTTTAGCAAGCAGCAATCCGACGTTTGCTTATCAAAATAGACGGATAAAAGAAAAACCACGACGATATGTGAGGCAATATTCCATTCATCCTATAGACGAGGAATCTTGCTACAGTGCCAAGAATTTTCTTTCCCAGAAAGAACGCCTTTGGCGTAATTATATATACATTTATATAACTATGACAATAAACATAAATATATATATATATATATATATAGATATATATAGATATATATATATATATCGATGGAGTTATCACAAATTTTAATTATTATGAATTAATCCTCATTTATCATTATATATACATTTAATATGGCTGTCAGAAGAAACATAAATAAATATCATAATAAATATATTATCAGTGCGACAATTATCATCCATATATCCATATCCTTAGAGTTATCACAAATTTAATTATTATGAATTAATCCTCATTTATCATTATATATTCATTTGGTACTTGGTTTTACTTGTCTAATTGTGAAGGAATCCAGCTGAGTCAGAGTAACTGAAATGACAATTTGGAGTGCTCAAATCACAATTTCAACAATATAGGTAGTTTTAAAATAGGGCATTTATCTAGGATAGACAATTAAGATTGTTGAAATTGCAAAATTATTTTGACTAGTTTATGAAAAAATCGCCCAAGAAGTGAGACGTTTTAGTTATCTTTTATCCTACATGTTGAGGTATATATAGTATTATATTAAAAGTTAGAATTTATGTACAAGCGTTGATAATTAGATATATAATATTAAAATATTCGAATATAATATACGGTATTTCATTACACATCAAAATATAAGGTATCGAAACCGATGGTAACGAGCATATCACCCAAGTACTTATCTTCCGCAAATGGCACGAGAAAGGAATATTACAGATTAAACTACGAATTAAATTAATTTAAAAAATGGTGATAGCCAGCAATATGATATATTAATGTAAAATGAGTATTTGATATTAATGTAAAATAAGTATTTGAAATTAGCCACTGGATTTTAGGACCAATGATGGTCCTTGAGAAGAAGTCTAAGGAGTATGTACGTGACGAGTGTGGCTTCAACCCTATAAACTAAACTTATGGATGCATTTGGCAGGAATTTAGGGCCAACAGGAAGTCAAGAGAGACTGCAACAACCTATTCGAGTTGGAGGCACTGTATTTGTAGTTGTAGTTGGGGAACAATAACTCAACTATAAAAAAACTCAACTAATTCCACTAACTCTTGTTCTAAATTGCAAATCACGCTTCCAACCTTCATGTACGAACCTGAACTGTCGGTATTTGATTGAGAACCATTGGGGCTGGGCGTTTTGTACTATAAATAATGTATGCAATGACCTATTCGACTTGTAGCATTTGAGCTTTTTCCATTGGAGGGAAGCTTAAATAGGTGCCAAGAACAGTGCTCACGGTAACCAAGTAGGCTGTTATGGTTTGATTTTTATACTATTATTGAACACATTTTGGATGCTCCAGCCCACTCCATGTCCATCCAATGGGTAGCACAAACTCCTTTTTTCTTTGCTTTCCTCCATTGTCCTTTTCTGCTTTGCTTTTGCTTCTACCTTAGCCTTTTCTTCTTTTTTTTTTACTTTTCTGACTTATCCTACTTTTTTGGACTTTCCTACTTTTCTCATTTGATCGTGCTTTCTTCTTTTGTGTTGCTTTCTCCTTTACGTTCCTTTTCTGATTTGTGCCATCTTTCTTTCCTTTTTCATAATTTTCTAGATTGGGATGCTTTCTACTAACTTCTTTTGCAAGTCATCTCCAAAGTCAACCTCATCCACTAAGGAACACTTGTGGAGCATTATCCTCTTTTATTTATGATACAAATTTTAAATGGATGAAAAATAATTATTCCAAGTGCATAATAAAATTTAGGCAAAATTAATTCACACTCCTAATTAACTAAATGCCTAGAATTCAAAATTAACCCCTTAGTAAATGAAGTTGTCTCCTCAACCCAAGGGATTGGTTGTGTTAGGAACTTGGTCCAATGATCACTATTGAGGGGACATGACACTTTTATAGTACATATGATGCAACCAAAAATAGTTTTCACTTTTATTTTTATTTGTGTGCTTCTTCTAAATTCCCGTACCTTGTCTCATTTAAAATACAAGATCTGCTTTTTCTAAGGATGGAAATTGGCCTTTATATTTTAGGACCAATGATGGTCCCTGGTCAGTGATGAGAAGTCTAAGATGTGCCTACGTGGCAAGTGCTGCTTCAACCATATCAATAACTAAAAAGGATTTAATTTGGATCAACTACTTTATTATCTTTATCACTAATGGATAGCATTTTGCAACTATGCTCATGGAACTTTAACCATATCAATCTCACTTTGTAACCTCTCTTATCTGTAACTTTAGCATACTTGGTCTCGTTTAATTAGTGCAAATGGAGGGTGTTTAGGACCATCAAAAACTAATAATTAGTTTCCAACCAACAAAAACTCGAGAGATACTTCTCGGACTATTAGGTCGAACAATTCATGACTATTAAGACCCACTATGACTAAATCACTAGTCTTGAACTATAAATATACCATGACTATTAAGCCCCACTCTGACTAAATCATTAGACCTGAACTAAATCACTGGACAATCAGTACTACTATTGGACATTGTAAGTATATTGGAGAGCTATGACACCTAGAACTACTTGGTTTATAGGACCCTACAAACCTTAACCTCTATTGCACAGGCCATGAAATTCATATGAAAAGAGGGTGTATGGATCCTATCTACACCCTTGCAAGGTACCTATCTCAATATAATGAATGTTCTATGTTGATCGAAATAGACAACTTTCCAGTCATATTTTTTGCATACCAAAGGATTAATGGTCCTCACTATGGCCACAACCATGGAAGCCATGGTCAAGGAGATGGAGGACAAGATAACTAGGCTTGTATTAAAGATATCATCCAATATCACTATTCAAATCAGCCAACTTGATACTAGGTTTGAGACACTCCAATATACGTTGGACACTTTCATGGAAAACTTGGGTACCATGATTAAAGTTAAGGGGATTCAGCTAGAATCACTAGTAAAATTGGAGGGAGTTGAATCCTCCAATGGTGGTGGGTATCACAATGGTTCACATTTCCCTAAAACTCAAAATAACAAGTGGCACCACTATCCCAAGTGGACATGAACAATTTTAATGGTTTTGACCCCACTAGTTAGGTTACCCAGATGGAAGAATAATTTTCCCTCCATGGCATTACTCATGATATGATGAAAATTTGGGTGGGGTTCTATACTTGGATCATAAGAAATGGAAATGGTGGCAATGCCATAAAAAAGGTTATGTCAACTACATTTCCTAGAGTTATCTTTTGAAATCCATCTGTGCTCATTTTGATAGAGAACACAATACTTGTGTAGGCTAAAAAAGTTACACCAAATAGGCACAATAATTGAATTTACAATTTCCTTTGATAAATTGTCCATCTGCATAGAGGGCCTAGTCAATTCTTATATGGAATTTCTAATTGGTGGTCTCAAGGAAGAGATAAGAGCAGAAAATATCATTCAACACCCAACTACTTGGTTGGATGCCACCCAATGAGCTCTAGAATATAGGACAATTATTTAGAAACATGCCAATTATTGAAGCTAAAGGACATCAAAAGATGGAACACAATTTGTATGGACCATATCAAATTGTATAATGCATTACATAAGTGGCTTACAAATTATCCCCTCCATCCCACTCCAAGACCCGCCACAGGTTTGATGTGTCCTATTTGAAGAAGGTTGTGGGGGGGAATTGCCAATTTGAAACCACATTATTAGAACTTGATGAAGAACGATCGATTTCACTTTGACTAGAAGTAGTTTTGGCAACTAAAGAGCATTGCCTAGGTTATTTCACTTTCTAAGAAGTCATAGTCCAATGTAAGGATATTTCATTTGAATATTCTATGTGGGAATTGACCATCATTTTGAAACAATTTCCCCATCTCTAGCCTTTATAACAACATTGCTTTTAGAGGGGGAGGACATGTTAGGGTCCCACCCTAACTCCTTATGTAGATAGATAGGACTATGGATTGATTCCATCTCTTTTAAAGAAGACCGATAAAATAGATGTAGTATGGAAAGCTATAATTGCAAGAAGGCTTATTCAAAAGTTCCACGTACTAGAAAATTCCTTCTCTAGGAAGTATCTAGAAGGTTCCACCTACTAGAAAGTACATAGGAGGGTAGCCTTAGAATCTATATAAAGTAGAAGAAATGGAATGAGATTTCTTGTGAAGTATTGCTATATTTGGAGCTTTATTCAATTGAAAGGGCCCTCAACTTAAGAGGCAAGTGAACATTTCTTTCTAGTTATCCTAATACAAGTGTATATTTCTCATATTTTTATCTTGTTTATTTCTTGTATCTGGTTTTGTACATTCAAAATATCTATATACCTTGTGGTGTTTCAAGTTTAATGGTTAAGGAAGAAAACAACAAGCCAACTTCCATTGTCTCAAATTGAGACACCGCATTCACTAGAAAATTTAGGCAAGATCTGTTTAAACTTTATGGCACCCAATTGAACATGCGCATTGCATATCATCCCCCAGTGGACTATGAAGCAAAAGTGGTCAACAAGTGCTTAGAAAACTATTTGCAATGCCTCTCTTCCAAAAAGGCACGGTAATGGGCACAATGGGCTTTGATTGTAGAAGGGTTGTATAGTACCACTTATAATGGAGTTACAGAAATGACATCATATGAAACTATCTATGGCTAAAAACCTTATCATTGGCTTCATAATTACTAGGTACTACCAATGTTCATGTAGTGGATAGCACACTTTAGATCGAAACTAATCAAGGAGGATCCAAGATCACTCAAAATTTAAAAGTATTGAATGTTGTTGAAAGTGGGACCATCTCGAGTGAATGGTTCAACGAGAGATTTCTGTAGAAGTTCGTTTGTCTCAAATGTACTCCATACGATCGAGATATTCAGCTCGAAAGTTTCGGAAAACTAGTGTTTTAAGGTGCAAACTAGAAAAATGGGTACCACGTGGCACCACTAGAAGGGTCACTACAAGAAAAAAAGCATTTTAGCCTCACATTAGCACCACTATTTGTAAAGGATTTGGGAAATCCTCAATTTTCAAATAGTGGTGCAAAAGTGGTGATAATGTGGCGATATGCAAGTGGTGCTAAGATTTATGGTGTAAAAGTGGTGTTTGTCAAAAAATTGATTTTGGTGTTAAACGAATATGTGGCATTCAATGTTGTGTGCTGCAAACCACCAAAAACAATCCTAGCTGGATTGAGATTTTATGGTGCAAAACACCAAAACCAATCCAACATGGATTGAGACTTTATGGTGCAAAACACCATAATATTAATAATTAGTATTATTTAATATACACAAAATTATGGTGCAAAGCACCATAAAATAATAAATGATGAAAAAAATATAAATTGCATTGATTATATATAAGAGATTAGAGGTGGGAGTAGCAAGGCTCCATTATAGACAATTTAGGTGGGAATCACATTAATTATATATATAAGATATTAGAGGTGGGAGTAGCGAGACTCAATGTTTTAGTTATAGTTACAAAAAGTTTAGTGATATCTCTATGTTCCTATTCTTTGCAATGTGCTTATTGTTTTTAGTTAAGATTTCAGTAAGTTTAACGTATGAGATTTACAATTATGTTTTATTGTATGACATGTATGACCCTTTGTAGAAATAATCCCGAATGAATAAACTGGCAACGGTAACCCCCAAGAAGAAGAGACACTATCAGGTACAGGTGCGAAGCTCTACTTCTTTCCCCTATCTAGTTCCAGATTCTTGCCCATAAAGCAGATCATGTTAGGTATAAGCAGATGAATGAGGCAGATTCTTGCCCATAAAGTCCTTCGATTAGGTTACTATTGGCCAACGTTGTTCAGAGATACATACACTTTTGCTTGGAAATGCCAATTTTGCCAAAAGTCTGCCGAAAGATTGAAGAAACCTGCTTTTCCTGCTATAATCCACATAGAGGTGAAGTCTACGTGACTATGCATTAAGAGAAGATTCCATATACACTAGCTTCTGTTTCTGTGGGATCAACTACTCGCTCATGGTCTTTTTCTGAATCAATGGATTTTGGTTTAGCATGCAAGAAATCAAGGAAGAAGGCTCGAGAGCGATGGCTCCTATCGTTAGGGACACCTGTCCCATACTTCTTTAAATTTTTCTAACACCCTCGGAAGGATAAGCGGCTCCACTCATGAAATGCGGATTTTCATAAATAGAAATTTATGTGAGTAGCCACGAAGAGATAATAAAGCGCAGGAATAGAGCATGCTGGAATAACTCTACCCAACGAACATATGCATCACCAGATTCTCTGCCCTCCCTGGGAACAGTTCAATGTACATGTCATTAACGAACTCAAAAATAACACATAAACACGATAAACTCAAATAAATTGTAAAACATTAAATAGGGATTCGAGCCTACCCTTGAACAGAAATTGTAAAACATTTTTTACTTCCTTCCCAAATTTATGTATTGAATCACTGCTGGATGTGTTGACTATTTGAAGATCGTCCAACTGAATGGGGAGTGGAAAGAAACACCTTTTATGGCCTTCTGAACATGAACACCAATCTTCAATATGACCAGATCATCAATATACCTGCGCATTATAAAAGGGCTTTATTAGAAGAAGTAAAAGAAAATTAACTTCTTGTTAAATAAACCCGAGTAAAGGGATCGAGTACAACTTCAGTGGTCACAAAAATTCTTCATAAGGTAATCCTGGAAACATAACATAAACAAAGCACTGAGTAAAAATTAAAAAAAATAGCTAATTAAACAAAATGCCAAGTAAAAAGGAGGAGTAAACAGCCTGCTTTACATAAAACATCCTTAAATTTTACAGTAAGGTTACCATAGTAACCGAATCAACAAAGAAGGTGAATCTCTGAAGGTGTGCCCCTGATTTTTTTTTTAGTGTACACTTTATATATACATTAATAACCAAAAACCTGAAGGTATAAGGTAGAAGTACAAGGGACGACTATGCGGCCACTATCAGAACCTTGTCCCAGAGAAAAGAAATGTGACCCAAGCATGCATACCTGAAGTGCCCAAGCGATATGGTTGAAGCTGCCAATGCCAGGTGAAAGGATATGTTCACAAGGGAAACAAATCCTAAATTAAATTTTAGTGTCCACCTCAAGGAAGCCACAACACGTTAAATAAAAAATGCAGAGGTAAAAAAAAATTAATAGTAAAAAGTTGTGAGTTATTTACCAGGGAATGCTGGATTGAGTGAGTCTCTTCTAGCATCAACGGCCAAGACTCTCACTATTAACAATAGCGGCCATGAAACCTGGCCAAGAAACCCCCAACTGAATTCAAACAAGAGCATATAGAAGCCGACCAAATGAAATGAATGGCCAGACAAACCCTAAGGCCTTGTGAAGTTTCCACCTTAAGAATTGTGTCGTAGATCTATCGCCACATGGAGGAATGGACGATGGGGACAATACCTTCCGCTAACCAACAATTATTAAGTGCCTCTTTTCCTATA
Source organism: Larix kaempferi (assembly GCA_027924585.1). Lineage (NCBI taxonomy): Eukaryota > Viridiplantae > Streptophyta > Pinopsida > Pinales > Pinaceae > Larix > Larix kaempferi. The sequence continues at coordinate 28,260,506 of BSBM01000767.1, read as the reverse complement.
TTACGACCTAGGGTTTTTTAAGATAAACCACTTCAAGGAACTTTAAAATTGTATCCACCGAGAAAGCAAATGGTTCACCATGTTTTAAGGGCAATTTAACCACGGGGAAAAGAAACGTGTGGGTTTATGAAGTGTAGAAAAAACAATGAAGTCTAGGTAGAAAGTTTATTTTTTTTTGTTTTTTATTTATGTTTGTGTTTTTTTGGTTTCTTTTTTGTGTGTATATTAGATAGTTTCTTTATTTGTTTGTTTTTTAATGTTTGTGTTTTTTTTTTTTTTTTAAGAATATGATGTATATTTTTAGTGGTAAATTTCTTTATTATATTTGTTTGTTATATTATATTTGTCTTTTTTTAATATATGACTTAGGTTTTTTTTTAAATTTTGGTGGAAAAAATAATAAAGAATTTTATTATAAAAAAATTTTGTATAAAAATCATATTATAATGTTTGTTTTATGTGTTTGGTTTTTTATATTTATTTTTTGTTTTTTAGAAAGTATGTATGTAAAGTTTTATGGAGATGTTGGGTATTTTTTTTATAAGAAGATATTATGTTTTTTTGTTGTACTTTGTTCTTAGTGATTGTGTGGCGAGTCATTGATCTTCACCCTTGATGCATGAAGATTTGTTTAGGGACTAAAAGTTAAGTTTCCTACCCCAACCATGTTCAAAGTTCTAAGAGCCATATCTATTTCCCACAACTTCCTATTGTCATTGATATTTCCATTGAGAGACCAAGATACCCTCGAGAGGTCATCCTTTGTATGCCCAAAATATTATTTTATAGTCACTCCTAACCATGTCCAAGGCCTTAGGATGTAGACCTAGTGCTAAAAAACTCCTAATGGAACCATATCTCAGTTTGAGGGAAAATATACCATTTGAAGGTCACGTGTGATGCTCTTAGACATTGGTATTGGCCTTGGATGCCTAGAAAATGCTTTATGAAATAAGCCTAAGTTTCCTCCCCCATCTATCTCTAGGACATGAGACCCCTACCTGTTTTTATTTGTGATATATCCACTCATATATTCCCATTGATAGTCAAATGAAACCCTAAGGAGGTCTTTTGTGGTCGTTTGAGGCATTATTTTTGTCCTTGAATGGATAGAAGCTTCCTTTAGGGGTTGAGTCTTGGGTTTCCTCCCTTCATAATGTCGAGGCCCTCAAACTCATATCTAATGCTCAAAACCCCCTAAATATGATGGCACATTTTCTATGAGGCCAAGGATATCCTAAGCCTGCAGTCATGTGCGTTTATTTAAAATATTGCTTATGCCCTTGGACACCTTGAAGCTTCCTTTAGGGAGTAAGGCACATGATGCCTTCCTTGATCATGTATAGAGTCTCAATACCCATAAGTAATACTCAAGATCATCTAATAGTATAAATTTCCCTAGCCAAAGCTAAAAATACCCTAGAGAAGCCATGTGTGTTTGTTCAAGTTTCCCTTCTTGGCCATGGATTCTTAAAAGCATTCTTAAGGGATTCAGGCCTGGTTTTTTCTCTCAAGCATGCCTAGTCCACCCAAGACCCATACCAAGTTCTCAAAGAATTAAAATGGAACTGATATCCAAACTCATATGAAATCGATGCTCTTAGGAGGTCATGTGCAGTGGTTGTATGCATTATTCTTAGCCCAATTTGTTAAAAATTTTCCTTTAGGGCCTAGGAAAAATTCTTTCCCCCCAACCATATCCAAGGCATTGGCAGTTATACTTAGCCCTACAAATTTCCTTGTGATAGAAAAAACCCCACTCAAAGGCCAAAGATATCGTGGAAAGGTCCATTGTACTTGTTCAACATGTTATTCTTGGTTATAGATACTTAGAAGCTTCCTTTAGGTCATAAAGCCCAAAGTTTCCTTCGTTAATGATGTCTAGGGTCCCAAGATCCACACCTACTTCTCAAAAACTTCTATTGGTGCCCATATTCCCACTATAAGGCCAAATATCCCCTCAAGAGGTCATATTTGTTGGTTGTAGGCATCAGTCATAGACCTTTATTCCTAAAATTTTACTATATATCCCAATCCCTAAGCTTCCTACATCAACCATGGTTAAGACCTCAATAGGTAAGCCTAGTGCTCAAAAACTTGTAATGGTGCCCATATCTACACTTATAGGCTAGAGATAGCCTTAAGAGATCATATATTATGGTTCAAGGTGATGTTGTTGGCCTAGTCTACCCATATCCCAACTCATAAGAAATTGAGAGGTCATGTGTTTTGGTAAAAGGAATCATTGTTGGGACTAGATTCCATTAATATTCATTTTAGGAATAATGATCAGGAATTGGATACCAACAATTTTCAAGGCCCCAAGACACATAATTAAACCATGGAAATCCTTAATATTATTGATATTTCCACTTTGAGGCCAATGATATGCTTAACATGTTGATGTGTGGTGAATTGAGACATTGTTCTTTAACCTAGATGCATAGAACTTTCCTTTAGGGAACAAATCATATGTTTCCTTCCTCAACCATGTTCAAGGATTATAAAATCATACCTAGTATCCAAAACCTTCTAATGGCAGTTGTATCCCCACTCAAAGGTGAGGATAATCTTGAGAGGTCTTGGGTGGTGGCTTGATGTATTGTACCTATAATAATTTTTAGGAGTCATATCCCACATTTCCTTCCCAAACCATGCCAAATTACTTAAAAACATACCTACTACTAAAAATATTCCAATGGTTTCCTTACCCCTTCTTAGATGATAATGATACCCTCGAGAGATTCTATCTTGTAGCTTGAGTTGTTTCTCTGATCCCTAGATACCTACAAGCTTCTTTTATGGCCTAAGTTTTAGCATTCCCCCCAACCTTGTTTTGTGTTCCAATTCGCATACCTAGTGTTGAACAACTTCTTAATGGAATTGATATCACACAAAGAGGTAAAGTGTAGCTTTCAAATCTCATTTGTTGTGGCTTAAGGTGTTGTTATTGGTCCTCTACGCACAAAAGTTTCGTTTAGGGTGTAAGGAAAATATTTTTTGCATAGACCATGTTTATAATCCCGAGACCCATATCTATTGTTCAAATCCACCTAATGTAATTAATATTCCCACCAAGAGGTGAAGGATTTGTGCGTAGTCCATATGTGGTGATTTGAGCCTTTGTTATGGGCCTTGGGTGTCTAAAATGTGCCTTTAGGGCCTAAGGCCTAATATTCCTTTCTTGACCATGTCAAAGGAATTGAGACCCATGTCTATTACTCAAATCCACCAAATGGAATTGGTATCCCAACTCATAGGTCAATGATACCATCAATAGATCCTATATTCTCATTTGAAGTGTCTTCCTTGACCATAAATGCCTATATAGTTCCTTTACAATGTAAAGTTTGAGATTCCTCCCTCAACCATGTCTAGGGCCCCAATACCTATATATAATCCTTAAAACATCCCAAATTCGACCCATATTCCTATTTTAAGTTCAGGGTTTCCATCGAGAAGTCATCATTATTGTCATTGTTGAGATATTGTAACCTCAAAGAATATTATATTTGTACTTTATTATTCCGGAGATGTTTCATTCCTCCGTGAAGATCTTATTGTATATCCGGAGATGTTTATTCCTCCGTCGGAATGTGGTAACTCGGGTTATTAGACTTCCCTAGTGGGGGTCGGCCCTGTACATGTTATGTGGGTCAAAGGGTTATTAGTCCACCCTAGAGGGGTCGGCCTAGTCAGTTGTAGTGGGGTATTTAACCCATTGGTTAAATACGAGCCTACGTGTACCTGTGTAAAATACATGTCAGTGTAGTGTATAAATAGAGGAGGTGTGTTCCTCATTTGACACATACACTCACTTGAGAAAGGAGCGCTTGTGGAGGAGAGGTCTGCTATGGTGGAGGAGGAGATCATATCTTTGGTTTGCATCTTTGTGTATTGCTGGTCATCTATATTGAGGAAGCTTTACTGGGTTTTCTACCCCATGAGGGTTTCCCAGGATAAATCTGTGGCTCTTGTGTTTATTCTATGCTTGTTGTTTCTTCAGTGATCCTGTATATGCTATTATTGTGAAATGGAATGTAATGCTGCTATTTTCAGTCTTAGCATATTAAATCTTAACATGGTATCAGATCTAACCTGAAGGAAGGCAAGGTATGGCACTTACGACACTTGATTTACTTACGACAATTTGAAGGTTAGGGTTTTACATAGAAAAAACCAGTCATCGTGGAACTTTCGCTATAAATCCATTTATGCGAAGTTTCAGGGTCTGAAAAGTTTACAGGTCGAAGATAACATCCCCAGGTACCTTGTGTCCAAAGGGCACCCTCATATTCGTTGTACTTTGTAAGTTATGATCAGTACAAGTTAGGGTTTCTGCCTCTTCCAGATCTCAGTCAAAATCAGGTGACCTAGGAAAAAAGGTCATAACTTGGGCTAGGAAGCTCCAAATGAAATTTCGTAAAAAGTGACAGGTATTAAATAGACTGTACTATCTAAAGAAACTTTTTCAGAGGCCGAAGGTGAACCAGTGACACATGGCACGCCGTACAAGTTCGCTCTCCTATTTTATCCCATAAACAGGTCACGTTGCGACACTTGGCATAACTCTCTCTTAGAGAGTCCAATTGAGGTCAGACCTGTTAGGATAGAAAGATAACAGGGCGGGCTATCTCAGGAAAAGTTTTCAGAGGCCGAAGGTCAAACAATGACACGTGGCATGTCGTACAAGTTTGCTCTCCTGTTTTATCCCATAAACAGGTCACGTTGCGACACTTGGCATAACTCTCTCTTAGAAAATCCAATTGAGGTCAGACCTGTCAGGATGGAAAGATGACAGGTCAGGCTACTACAAAAAACGTTTTCAGACCTTGTGGAGCAAAAATTTCAGAGTTACAGCAGAAACAATCAGGTGCATATTTCTGTCAAAACAGAATTATTTTTGGAGCACCTTTATTCATGGCTTCCGGAATTTAGGGTTTCAAAGAAAGTTAGAATTTTTGGAATCGGAATCCATGGCTGGAAGCTCCTCAGAAAAATAATATCTTAGAGCCTTGGATCAAACCTTTTGATTGAGCAAAAGGGTGGGATTCATCAAACCCTAGTTTGGGATCCTGTCAAGAAGATCTAGAAGTTTGAAAGGCAATTTTGAGGGGTCAAATTTTGGAGATTTCAAAATTGAAGAATGCTAGGTTGATCAGCTCAACAAGACACATTCTTCCATCCATTTAGAAGTGTGAAAGTCAAAGATTGAATTTTTAAGGTTTCTCTAGCAAACCCTAATCAAGCTCCAGATCAAGTTTCAGGGGGAGTTGAGGCTAAGTCCTTACATAAGAAGACTACAAGAAGTCTCGACAGGTATGACTCAAGGAGGTTCAGGTATGTCTTGAAATCTGATTCTTGATTAAGTTCATGATGTGTTTGTCTTCATATTATTTATTACTACAATCTTGATTAATGTTAGAATTGTCTTATCACCCTAGTAACAGTATGAATGCATGTGAATGATCAAAGACATTCATTGATTAGGGCTATATGATTGTACTAATGCATTATGGTGTTGTGTGAGGTTGATGTTGTCTGCTAACAAGATACAGGTACATCACAAAAGACAAATCAAGTTCCATGACGATGACAACATGAAGACAAAGACTCATCCATAATCTTTGTTCTACTTACAAGGTATGTATGACTTTGTTATATTATGCTTAACCTATGAGACATGCAGGTTCTAGCTCAGGATCTTTAAATCATTGAAGAGATTGTTTAGGTATGTTGTACATAACTAAGCAGGTATACTAATCCAGGTATGCTTTCCTATGTCAAGTTAGAATCTTACCTTGTCCATCCATCCCACTCCATGTCCATCCAATGGGTAGCACAAACTCCTTTTTTCTTTGCTTTCCTCCATTGTCCTTTTCTGCTTTGCTTTTGCTTCCGCCTTAGCCTTTTCTTCTTTTTTTTTACTTTTCTGACTTATCCTGCTTTTTTGGACTTTCCTGCTTTTCTCATTTGATCGTGCTTTCTTCTTTTGTGTTGCTTTCTCCTTTATGTTGCTTTTTTGATTTGTGCCATCTTTCTTTCCTTTTTCATAATTTTCTAGATTGGGATGCTTTCTACTAACTTCTTTTGCAAGTCATCTCCAAAGTCAACCTCATCCACTAAGGAACACTTGTGGAGCATTATCCTCTTTTATTTATGATACAAATTTTAAATGGATGAAAAATAATTATTCCAAGTGCATAATAAAATTTAGGCAAAATTAATTCACACTCCTAATTAAATAAATGCCTAGAATTCAAAATTAACCCCTTAGTAAATGAAGTTGTCTCCTCAACCCAAGGGATTGGTTGTGTTAGGAACTTGGTCCAATGATCACTATTGAGGGGACATGACACTTTTATAGTACATATGATGAAACCAAAAAAAGTTTTCACTTTTATTTTTATTTGTGTGCTTCTTCTAAATTCTCGTACCTTGTCTCATTTAAAATACAAGATCTGCTTTTTCTAAGGAGGGAAATTGGCCTTTATATTTTAGGACCAATGATGGTCCCTGGTCAGTGATGAGAAGTCTAAGATGTGCCTACGTGGCAAGTGCTGCTTCAACCATATCAATAACTAAAAAGGATTTAATTTGGATCAACTACTTTATTATCTTTATCACTAATGGATAGCATTTTGCAACTATGCTCATGGAACTTTAACCATATCAGTCTCACTTTGTAACCTCTCTTATCTGTAACTTTAGCATACTTGGTCTCGTTCAATTAGTGCAAATGGAGGGTGTTTAGGACCATCAAAAACTAATAATTAGTTTCCAACCAACAAAAACTCGAGAGATACTTCTCGGACTATTAGGTCGAACAATTCATGACTATTAAGACCCACTATGACTAAATCACTAGTCTTGAACTATAAATATACCATGACTATTAAGCCCCACTCTCACTAAATCATTAGACCTGAACTAAATCGCTGGACAATCAGTACTACTGTTGGACATTGTAAGTATATTGGAGAGCTATGACACCTAGAACTACTTGGTTTATAGGACCCTACAAACCTTAACCTCTATTGCACAGGCCATGAAATTCATATGAAAAGAGGGTGTATGGATCCTATCTACACCCTTGCAAGGTACCTATCTCAATACAATGAATGTTCTATGTTGATCGAAATAGACAACTTTCCAGTCATATTTTTTGCATACCAAAGGATTAATGGTCCTCACTATGGCCACAACCATGGAAGCCATGGTCAAGGAGATGGAGGACAAGATAACTAGGCTTGTATTAAAGATATCATCCAATATCACTATTCAAATCAGCCAACTTGATACTAGGTTTGAGACACTCCAATAGACGTTGGACACTTTCATGGAAAACTTGGGTACCATGATTAAAGTTAAGGGGATTCAGCTAGAATCACTAGTAAAATTGGAGGGAGTTGAATCCTCCAATGGTGGTGGGTATCACAATGGTTCACATTTCCCTAAAACTCAAAATAACAAGTGGCACCACTATCCCAAGTGGACATGAACAATTTTAATGGTTTTGACCCCACTAGTTAGGTTACCCAGATGGAAGAATAATTTTCCCTCCATGGCATTACTCGTGATATGATGAAAATTTGGGTGGGGTTCTATACTTGGATCATAAGAAATGGAAATGGTGGCAATGCCATAAAAAAGGTTATGTCAACTACATTTCCTAGAGTTAGCTTTTGAAATCCATCTGTGCTCATTTTGATAGAGAACACAATACTTGTGTAGGCTAAAAAAGATACACCAAATAGGCACAATAATTGAATTTACAATTTCCTTTGATAAATTGTCCATCTGCATAGAGGGCCTAGTCAATTCTTATATGGAATTTCTAATTGGTGGTCTCAACAAAGAGATAAGAGCAGAAATTATCATTCAACACCCAACTACTTGGTTGGACGCCACCCAATGAGCTCTAGAATATAGGACAATTATTTAGAAACATGCCAATTATTGAAGCTAAAGGACATCAAAAGATGGAACACAATTTGTATGGACCATATCAAATTGTATAATGCATTACATAAGTGGCTTACAAATTATCCCCTCCATCCCACTCCAAGACCCGCCACAGGTTTGATGTGTCCTATTTGAAGAAGTTTGTGGGGGGGAATTGCCAATTTGAAACCACATTATTAGAACTTGATGAAGAACGATCAATTTCACTTTGACTAGAAGTAGTTTTGGCAACTAAAGAGCATTGCCTAGGTTATTTCACTTTCTAAGAAGTCATAGTCCAATGTAAGGATATTTCGTTTGAATATTCTATGTGGGAATTGACCATCATTTTGAAACAATTTCCCCATCTCTAGCCTTTAGAACAACATTGCTTTTAGAGGGGGAGGACATGTTAGGGTCCCACCCTAACTCCTTATGTAGATAGATAGGACTATGGATTGATTCCATCTCTTTTAAAGAAGACCGATAAAATAGATGTAGTATGGAAAGCTATAATTGCAAGAAGGCTTATTCAAAAGTTCCATGTACTAGAAAATTCCTTCTCTAGGAAGTATCTAGAAGGTTCCACCTACTAGAAAGTACATAGGAGGGTAGCCTTAGAATCTATATAAAGTAGAAGAAATGGAATGCGATTTCTTGTGAAGTATTGCTATATTTGGAGCTTTATTCAATTGAAAGGGCCCTCAACTTAAGAGGCAAGTGAACATTTCTTTCTAGTTATCCTAATACAAGTGTATATTTCTCATATTTTTATCTTGTTTATTTCTTGTATCTGGTTTTGTACATTCAAAATATCTATATACCTTGTGGTGTTTCAAGTTTAATGGTTAAGGAAGAAAACAACAAGCCAACTTCCATTGTCTCAAATTGAGACACCGCATTCACTAGAAAATTTAGGCAAGATCTGTTTAAACTTTATGGCACCCAATTGAACATGCGCATTGCATATCATCCCCCAGTAGACTATGAAGCAAAAGTGGTCAACAAGTGCTTAGAAAACTATTTGCAATGCCTCTCTTCCAAAAAGGCACGGTAATGGGCACAATGGGCTTTGATTGTAGAAGGGTTGTATAGTACCACTTATAATGGAGTTACAAAAATGACATCATATGAAACTATCTATGGCTAAAAACCTTATCATTGGCTTCATAATTACTAGGTACTACCAATGTTCATGTAGTGGATAGCACACTTTAGATCGAAACTAATCAAGGAGGATCCAAGATCACTCAAAATTTAAAAGTATTGAATGTTGTTGAAAGTGGGACCATCGCGAGCGAATGGTTCAACGAGAGATTTCTGTAGAAGTTCGTTTGTCTCAAATGTACTCCATACGGTCGAGATATTCAGCTCGAAAGTTTCGGAAAACTAGTGTTTTAAGGTGCAAACTAGAAAAATGGGTACCACGTGGCACCACTAGAAGGGTCACTACAAGAAAAAAAGCATTTTAGCCTCACATTAGCACCACTATTTGTAAAGGATTTGGGAAATCCTCAATTTTCAAATAGTGGTGCAAAAGTGGTGATAATGTGGGGATATGCAAGTGGTGCTAAGATTTATGGTGTAAAAGTGGTGTTTGTCAAAAAATTGATTTTGGTGTTAAACGAATATGTGGCATTCAATGTTGTGTGCTGCAAACCACCAAAAACAATCCTAGCTGGATTGAGATTTTATGGTGCAAAACACCAAAACCAATCCAACATGGATTGAGACTTTATGGTGCAAGACACCATAATATTAATAATTAGTATTATTTAATATACACAAAATTATGGTGCAAAGCACCATAAAATAATAAATGATGAAAAAAATATAAATTGCATTGATTATATATAAGAGATTAGAGGTGGGAGTAGCAAGGCTCCATTATAGACAATTTAGGTGGGAATCACATTAATTATATATATAAGATATTAGAGGTGGGAGTAGCGAGGCTCAATGTTTTAGTTATAGTTACAAAAAGTTTAGTGATATCTCTATGTTCCTATTCTTTGCAATGCGCTTATTGTTTTTAGTTAAGATTTCAGTAAGTTTAACGTATGAGATTTACAATTATGTTTTATTGTATGACATGTATGACCCTCTGTAGAAATAATCCGGAATGAATAAACTGGCAACGGTAACCCCCAAGAAGAAGAGACACTATCAAGTACAGGCGCGAAGCTCTACTTCTTTCCCCTAACTAGTTCCAGATTCTTGCCCATAAAGCAGATCATGTTAGGTATAAGCAGATGAATGAGGCATATTCTTGCCCATAAAGTCCTTCGATTAGGTTACTATTGGCCAACGTTGTTTAGAGATACATACACGTTTGCTTGGAAATGCCAATTTTTCCAAAAGTCTGCCGAAAGATTGAAGAAACCTGCTTTTCCTGCTATAATCCACATAGAGGTGAAGTCTACGTGACTATGCATTAAGAGAAGATTCCATATACACTAGCTTCTGTTTCTGTGGGATCAACTACTCGCTCATGGTCTTTTTCTGGATCAATGGATTTTGGTTTAGCATGCAAGAAATCAAGGAAGAAGGCTCGAGAGCGATGGCTCCTATCGTTAGGGACACCTGTCCCATACTTCTTTAAATTTTTCTAACACCCTCGGAAGGATAAGCGGCTCCACTCATGAAATGCGGATTTTCATAAATAGAAATTTATGTGAGTAGTCACGAAGAGATAATAAAGCGCAGGAATAGAGCATGCTGGAATAACTCTACCCAACGAACATATGCATCACCAGATTCTCTGCCCTCCCTGGGAACAGTTCAATGTACATGTCATTAACGAACTCAAAAATAACACATAAACACGATAAACTCAAATAAATTGTAAAACATTAAATAGGGATTCGAGCCTACCCTTGAACAGAAATTGTAAAACATTTTTTACTTCCTTCCCAAATTTCTGTATTGAATCACCGTTGGATGTGTTGACTATTTGAAGATCGTCCAACTGAATGGGGAGTGGAAAGAAACACCTTTTATGGCCTTCTGAACATGAACACCAATCTTCAATATGACCAGATCATCAATATACCTGCGCATTATAAAAGGGCTTTATTAGAAGAAGTAAAAGAAAATTAACTTCTTGTTAAATAAACCCGAGTAAAGGGATCGAGTACAACTTCAGTGGTCACAAAAATTCTTCATAAGGTAATCCTGGAAACATAACATAAACAAAGCACTGAGTAAAAATTAAAAAAAATAGCTAATTAAACAAAATGCCAAGTAAAAAGGAGGAGTAAACAACCTGCTTTACATAAAACCTCCTTAAATTTTACATTAAGGTTACCATAGTAACCGAATCAACAAAGAAGGTGAATCTCTGAAGGTGTGTCCCTGATTTTTTTTTTAGTGTACACTTTATATATACATTAATAACCAAAAACATGAAGGTATAAGGTACAAGTACAAGGGACGGCTATGCGGCCACTATCAGAACCTTGTCCCAGAGAAAAGAAATGTGACCCAAGCATGCATACCTGAAGTGCCCAAGCGATATGGTTGAAGCTGCCAATGCCAGGTGAAAGGATATGTTCACAAGGGAAACAAATCCTAAATTAAATTTTAGTGTCCACCTCAAGGAAGCCACAACACGTTAAATAAAAAATGCAGAGGTAAAAAAAAATTAATAGTAAAAAGCTGTGAGTTATTTACCAGGGAATGCTGGATTGAGTGAGTCTCTTCTGGCATCAACGGCCAAGACTCTCACTATTAACAATAGCGGCCATGAAACCTGGCCAAGAAACCCCCAACTGAATTCAAACAAGAGCATATAGAAGCCGACCAAATGAAATGAATGGCCAGACAAACCCTAAGGCCTTGTGAAGTTTCCACCTTAAGAATTGTGCCGTAGATCTATCTCCACATGGAGGAATGGACGATGGGGACAATACCTTCCGCTAACCAACAATTATTAAGTGCCTATTTTCCTATATTACGACCTAGGGTTTTTTAAGATAAACCACTTCAAGGAACTTTAAAATTGTATCCACCGAGAAAGCAAATGGTTCACCAAGTTTTAAGGGCAATTTAACCATGGGGAAAAGAAACGTGTGGGTTTATGAAGTGTAGAAAAAACAATGAAGTCTAGGTAGAAAGTTTTTTTTTGTTTTGTTTTTTATTTAGGTTTGTGTTTTTTTAGTTTCTTTTTTGTGTGTATATTAGATAGTTTCTTTATTTGTTTGTTTTTTAATGTTTGTGTTTTTTTTTTTTTTTTAAGAATATGATGTATATTTTTAGTGGTAAATTTCTTTATTATATTTGTTTGTTATATTCTATTTGTCTTTTTTTAATATATGACTTAGGTTTTTTCTTTAATTTTAGTGGAAAAAATAATAAAGAATTTTATTATAAAAAAAATTTGTATAAAAAACATATTATAATGTTTGTTTTATGTGTTTGGTTTTTTATATTTATTTTTTGTTTTTTAGGATGTATGTAAAGTTTTATGGAGATGTTGGGTATTTTTTTTATAAGAAGATATTATGTTTTTTTGTTGTACTTTGTTCTTAGTGATTGTGTGGCGAGTCATTGATCTTCACCCTTGATGCATGAAGATTTGTTTAGGGACTAAAAGTTAAGTTTCCTACCCCAACCATGTTCAAAGTTCTAAGAGCCATATCTATTTCCCACAACTTCCTATTGTCATTGATATTTCCATTGAGAGACCAAGATACCCTCGAGAGGTCATCCTTTGTATGCCCAAAATATTATTTTATAGTCACTCCTAACCATGTCCAAGGCCTTAGGATGTATACCTAGTGCTAAAAAACTCCTAATGGAACCATATCTCAGTTTGAGGGAAAATATACCATTTGAAGGTCACATGTGATGCTCTTAGACATTGGTATTGGCCTTGGATGCCTAGAAAATGCTTTATGAAAAAAGCCTAAGTTTCCTCCCCCATCTATCTCTAGGACATGAGACCCCTACCTGTTTTTATTTGTGATATATCCACTCATATATTCCCATTGATAGTCAAATGAAACCCTAAGGAGGTCTTTTGTGGTCGTTTGAGGCATTATTTTTGTCCTTGAATGGATAGAAGCTTCCTTTAGGGGTTGAGTCTTGGGTTTCCTCCCTTCATAATGCTGAGGCCCTCAAACTCATATCTAATGCTCAAAACCCCCTAAATATGATGGCACATTTTCTATGAGGCCAAGGATATCCTAGGCCTGCAGTCATGTGCGTTTATTTAAAATATTGCTTATGCCCTTGGACACCTTGAAGCTTCCTTTAGGGAGTAAGGCACATGATGCCTTCCTTGATCATGTATAGAGTCTCAATACCCATAAGTAATACTCAAGATCATCTAATAGTATAAATTTCCTTAGCCAAAGCTAAAAATACCCTAGAGAAGCCATGTGTGTTTGTTCAAGTTTCCCTTCTTGGCCATGGATTCTTAAAAGCATTCTTAAGGGATTCAGGCCTAGTTTTTTCTCTCAAGCATGCCTAGTCCACCCAAGACCCATACCAAGTTCTCAAAGAATTAAAATGGAACTGATATCCAAACTCATATGAAATCGATGCTCTTAGGAGGTCATGTGCAGTGGTTGTATGCATTATTCTTAGCCCAATTTGTTAAAAATTTTCCTTTAGGGCCTAGGAAAAATTCTTTCCCCCCAACCATATCCAAGGCATTGGCAGTTATACTTAGCCCTACAAATTTCCTTGTGATAGAAAAAACCCCACTCAAAGGCCAAAGATATCGTGGAAAGGTCCATTGTACTTGTTCAACATGTTATTCTTGGTTATAGATACTTAGAAGCTTCCTTTAGGTCATAAAGCCCAAAGTTTCCTTCGTTAATGATGTCTAGGGTCCCAAGACCCACACCTACTTCTCAAAAACTTCTATTGGTGCCCATATTCCCACTATAAGGCCAAATATCCCCTCAAGAGGTCATATTTGTTGGTTGTAGGCATCAGTCATAGACCTTTATTCCTAAAATTTTACTATATATCCCAATCCCTAAGCTTCCTACATCAACCATGGTTAAGAACTCAATAGGTAAGCCTAGTGCTCAAAAACTTGTAATGGTGCCCATATCTACACTTATAGGCTAGAGATAGCCTTAAGAGATCATATATTATGGTTCAAGGTGATGTTGTTGGCCTAGTCTACCCATATCCCAACTCATAAGAAATTGAGAGGTCATGTGTTTTGGTAAAAGGAATCATTGTTGGGACTAGATTCCATTAATATTCATTTAAGGAGTAATGATCAGGAATTGGCTACCAGCAATTTTCAAGGCCCCAAGACACATAATTAAACCATGGAAATCCTTAATATTATTGATATTTCCACTTTGAGGCCAATGATATGCTTAACATGTTGATGTGTGGTGAATTGAGACATTGTTCTTTAACCTAGATGCATAGAACTTTCCTTTAGGGAACAAATCATATGTTTCCTTCCTCAACCATGTTCAAGGATTATAAAATCATACCTAGTATCCAAAACCTTCTAATGGCAGTTGTATCCCCACTCAAAGGTGAGGATAATCTTGAGAGGTCTTGGGTGGTGGCTTGATGTATTGTACCTATAATAATTTTTAGGAGTCATATCCCACATTTCCTTCCCAAACCATGCCAAATTACTTAAAAACATACCTACTACTAAAAATATTCCAATGGTTTCCTTACCCCTTCTTAGATGATAATGATACCCTCGAGAGATTCTATCTTGTAGCTTGAGTTGTTTCTCTGATCCCTAGATACCTACAAGCTTCTTTTATGGCCTAAGTTTTAGCATTCCCCCCAACCTTGTTTTGTGTTCCAATTCGCATACCTAGTGTTGAACAACTTCTTAATGGAATTGATATCACACAAAGAGGTAAAGTGTAGCTCTCAAATCTCATTTGTTGTGGCTTAAGGTGTTGTTATTGGTCCTCTACGCACAAAAGTTTCGTTTAGGGTGTAAGGAAAATATTTTTTGCATAGACCATGTTTATAATCCCGAGACCCATATCTATTGTTCAAATCCACCTAATGTAATTAATATTCCCACCAAGAGGTGAAGGATTTGTGCGTAGTCCATATGTGGTGATTTGAGCCTTTGTTATGGGCCTTGGGTGTCTAAAATGTGCCTTTAGGGCCTAGGGCCTAATATTCCTTTCTTGACCATGTCAAAGGAATTGAGACCCATGTCTATTACTCAAATCCACCAAATGGAATTGGTATCCCAACTCATAGGTCAATGATACCATCAATAGATCCTATATTCTCATTTGAAGTGTCTTCCTTGACCATAAATGCCTATATAGTTCCTTTACAATGTAAAGTTTGAGATTCCTCCCTCAACCATGTCTAGGGCCCCAATACCTATATATAATCCTTAAAACATCCCAAATTCGACCCATATTCCTATTTTAAGTTCAGGGATTCCATCGAGAAGTCATCATTATTGTCATTGCCATCATCACTATCGTCATCAATCATTTCATTGTTTTCATCATCATTGTCGATGTTGTCATTGACATTGTCAATATCATTCACCATCATCACCATTATCATCGTTAATGTTGTCATTGCCATCATTGCCATCATTGTCATTATAAGTAGAATCATTATCATCTTCATCATAGTCATTGTGAATAACATCATCATTATCCTCATCGTCATCTTCAACATCTAGGTGCAAATTTGGATGGAAAACTAGACATAAACCTAGATGGAAAAGTGGACGAAAACTTGGATGCAAAAGAGGATGCAAAAGTGGACGCATAAGTGGATGCAAAAGTAGGAACAAAAGTGGGTGCGGAATGGAACACAAAAAAAGTGGATCCAAAAGGGGATGTGAAAGAATTGATGATGTGTCTATTATTAAGGATTTTCCACTTAACAATTCTAATATTTTCCCTCTGATTAACCTTGGTTCATCTTCTTCTCCGCATGAGAGAGACTCTAGATATTCCTTTTCAGCTTCGTGACAAATTTCCTTTGCTGCCTCCTCGAGTATTCTGGATTCTACATTGAATCTATCTAATGATTCTAGAAATCCTTTGGTTGCTTCATCTTGAGATAAGTATAATCCTATGGTTTCTCCCTCATTTAAAGATATATTATCCAAATATCCCCTATATATTTATTCATATAAGTAGACTCCAAATCCTGTGGTTCTTCCCATAAACTCTATAATATGCCAAAATTTTACCATTATGAACAAAACATAAAGAAAAATCGTGATGTTTTATAGTCTAAGATATTTGAAACGAGGGTTGTTATTAATAGTGATTA
This sequence comes from Larix kaempferi, assembly GCA_027924585.1. NCBI lineage: Eukaryota > Viridiplantae > Streptophyta > Pinopsida > Pinales > Pinaceae > Larix > Larix kaempferi. The sequence continues at coordinate 28,244,309 of BSBM01000767.1, read as the reverse complement.
TATTCCCCTCTTTTTCCATTTTAAGCAGGCTCTGAATCACCTCGTAATACCTCTTTCTTGTAAGCCTCTCCTTCTAACCCTAGGGCCCTTAGAGCACCCATGCCCTCTCACCTAGTTACCAAATGATCCTTTCTTCTTTCAATATTAGGGGAATTGGGGGTCCCTCAAAACTTTGTACCCTCAAGTGATTATTTGAGTTTAACAAACCTGATATTGTTTTGTTTCAATAGACAATGGCATATTGTAGTAAATCTTGTGAAATATTTTTGAAGATCTTTCTCATGTGGGAAGTATGTGTAATTGATGCATAAGGTTTATTTAGGGAATTGATCGCTATCTAGAACCCTACGGTGGTTGAACTCAATCCTTTTTAAACCAGTGCAGGGATCCTTTTAGAAGGAAAAGTTAGGGATTTGAAGCAAGAGGTCATGATCATCAATTTCTATGGAGCTTCTTCAGGTCGTAGAGAGTTTTGGGATGAAGTGGTTACCGATGGTATATTAAATAATCATGATCAAATCTTGGGTGGTGACTTAAACCTCACCCTATGATCTTCTACATTCTGGGGTTCAAATCCCAGAGTTGATCCCTTAGCATATTATTTTAAAAATATCCTTCAAGGTTCAAATCTTATTGATGTTAGACGACCGAAATTATGCCTCACTTGGAAAAATGGTAGAATGGAGGAATCTGGTGTGGGGAAGAGACTTGACAGATTCCTTATTGCATATAATATTGCATCTGTTGTGGAGAGGTTTGGATATTGGTCTATTAATTTGAATATCTCATTCCATTCTCCAATATGTCTCCAAATTGAAGGTAACCAAAAGAAAAAAAAATTTCCTTATAAATTTAACCATACTTGGCTTAAGGATGAGGATTTCAAATATATGATCAAACACCAATGGAAAGGTTATGAGGATAATAGAGTTAATTTGGATATGATGATAATGGTTGAGAAACTAAAAAGACTTAGTAAAGTGTTTTTTCAAGAAAATGTTCCATAAAATCTGCATTGGTTTAATATTGTTTTGTGCATTAAAAGTTGCTGGAGAGGTGTCTTTGGTATAGGATTGTGGTGTGAAACAGTGAAAACCAAATACCTGAAGAAACTATAGTGGTGGAGTGGATTATATCTACAAACTAATTTGATGTGAATGCTTCTATATTTTGGAAAGGATTTGTTAAGGCATTTCATTGGATGTCCACATCACCATTTTAAGGTCAAATATCCCCTTGAGAGGTCATGTGTTTTAGTTCAAGGCATCATTCTTGGAACTATATTCCATTAATATGCATTTAGTGCATTAGGATTAGGCATTGTCTACCAACCATGTCCAAGGCCCTGAGACACATACTTGGGCCAAGGATATGATCGATGGGTTGATGTGTGGTTGATCAAGGCATTGTTCTTTAACCTAAACACATAGAACTTTACTTTACAGAATAATTCCTACCTTTCCTTCCTCATCCATGTTCAATGAACAAAGACTCATACCTAGTATCCAAAATGTTCTAATGGCACTTGTATCCCCACTTGAAGGCAATGATAGTTCCTTGAGAGGTATTAGGTGGTGGTTTGAGGTCTTGTTGATGGCCATGAGTACCAATAATATTTTTTTGGAGTCATATCCCCACATTTCCACCCTAAACCATGTCAAATTCCTTGAAATTTATACCTACTACTCAAGATATTCCAATGGATCCCTTAGCCCCACTCAAAAAAAAAGGATACCCTTGAGAGGTGCTATGATGTAGCTTAATTTGTTGCTCTAATCCCTAGATACTTAGAAATTTCCTTTATGGACTAAGTTTTAGGTTTTCTCCCCCAACCTTGCTCCTAGATCCAAGACCCATACATAGTGTTTAACAACTTCTTAATGTCATCAAGATCCCACTATTAGGCGAAGGGTATCTTTCAAAGGTTATTTTGGTGGTTTGATGTGTTTTTCTTGGCCCTCTATGCATAAAAGTTTCTTTTAGGGCATAAATCCAATATTTTCTTTGTAGACCATGTTCATAATCTTGAGACCCATACCTACTGTTTGAAGCTTTTTGATGTAATTAATATCCATACAAAGAGGTGAAAGATTCCCTTGATAGGTCATGTGTGGTGATTCAATTCATTGATATGGGCCTTAGGTGTCTAGAATGTGCCTTTAGGGCGTAAGGCCTAAGTTTCCTCCATTGACCACATCAAAGGCATCGAGACCCATGTCTATTTCCCAATTCCTCCTAATGGAATTTGTATCTCAACTCATAAGTTAAGGATACCCTCAAATGGTCTTGTATTGTCATTTGAAGTGTCTTTCTTGACCATAGATTCCTAGATAGTTCCTTTAGGATCTAAAGTTCAACTTTCATCCCTTGTCCATGTCTAAGGTGCCAAGACCCATACCTAGTACTTACAACCATGCAAATTCCACCCACATCCCTATTATAAGGCCAAGGATCCCCTTGAGAACTCGTGTCTTGTGGTTGGAGGTATCTACATATCTATTAGCCTTAATTCCCTAAAAGTATCCTTTAGTGCCTAAGGCTTGGTTTCCTCCCTTGACCATGTAAATGACTCCTATTCCCATCTGTACTAATCAAAATTTTGTAATAGTATTGATATCCACACACATAGGCTAAGAATACCCTCACAAGTCCATGTACAGTGGTTTGAGGTGCTTTTACTGGCCATGTATGTTTAGAATATTCCTATAAGACTTAGGGTATAAGTTTCCTCCCTCAACCATGTCTAGGGCATCGAGAACCTACCTAGTGCTCAAATCTTCTTAATGGAACTAATACCCATCAAACAATTTGATCATTAATTATTAACATTAATAAAAAAATTATCATTCAAACAATTAAATTTTAATTCAAAACACTATTATCACCATCTTTATAATCTTAAAATTTATTATCTTTGATAGTCTTTCAATAATGATTTTGTAAAATGAAGTGACAATAATATAAAAAGTAAATAATTGAATTAGTAATTTTGAGTGTAGATTGGGTGATTGGGAGGTATTTTGTTATACTCCCCATGTGGGCTCAAACCTCATGATGTGACATGTTATGTACAACCTAGGATTCCTTGCTTCTTGGTATTTTCCATGTGAAAAAAAAATAATTGAATCAATTATTTACAAAATAATATTTTTTGAAAACTTGTTCTATATATGGTGTAAAGATTGATATTAAAAACATTCATTTGCTTGAATAAAATAAAAAATAAATAATTGAAGTGGGTTATTTGGAAAATAATTACTTTATTTTTTTAAACTTTATTTAGAAAATAATTACTTGTGAATTTGTTCTAGGGTTGGTGCAATAATTGAATCAATTATTTACAAAATAATATTTTTTGAAAACTTGTTCTATATATGGTGTAAAGATTGATATTAAAAACATTCATTTGCTTGAATAAAATAAAAAATAAATAATTGAAGTGGGTTATTTGGAAAATAATTACTTTATTTAGAAAATAATTACTTGTGAATTTGTTCTATGGTTGGTGCAAACCCTCATAATTAAAATTTATTTGTAAGTGTCAATGTGGCAAAGGACTTATCACCACCTTATTATACTTGTCAAAGTATCATACACCACCACATCTCTAATTACCAAATATGATGTGGCATATCATTTCCAATAAAATTAACAAATAATATCACCACTTTAACACCATATAATATAAGTGGTGCTAATATCCCCATATTAACACCAAATATTATAAGTGGGGCTAACTTGTGGGGTTAACTTACTTAAGCTAGTGATTAAAATCTAATAGTGATACTAATGTCCATCAACAAATTTAATAAGCTCAACATAAATAATTCCAACTCAATAATCAAATTTCAATTTAAATAATTTTGATTGCTACTTTAAAATATCAATAATAAACAAAGGTGTTTTTGTTTGTTTGTCAATATTAAGAGTCCTAAGTATTTATTTCTTAAATAATATTAAAATTGAATTATTTACAAAATAATTGTTTGTGAAGTTCTTGTGCTCGTGGTGTCAAGCCTCATAAATGAATCGTGTGAATTTATTAGTTTAAATAGTATGAAAAATAAGAAATTGAATTTGTTGTCATTGCGGTGAAAAACTCATAAATTAATCTTGATCATTTATTTGAATAAAAAATATATAAATAATTAAATTAAATTATCTACAAAATAATTATTTGTGAAATGGTTGTGTTTATGGTGAAAATATTCATAAATAAATCCTATATGTGCATGTCCATGTGACACATAATTATTAGCACCACTTTATGGTTCTTGCCAACATGGCATTTCTCTTAATATATATGAGAGAAAACATCATTTCTAATAAACATTAACACCATCTTAACACCACAAAATATATGTGGTGCTAATACCACCACCTTAGCACCACAAAATGTAACTGGTGCTAATACCACCACCTTAGCACCATAAACAACTTGTGGTGCTAACTTGTGGTGCTAAAAGAGGGATTTTCTTGTTGTGGGTGCCACGTGGTCTTATGGAAATGATGTGGCATCCCCATGTAGCGCCACGCAGAAGATTAAGGTGGAAACCAAATGATTGTATGGACTAATCTATGTTGAACACATTGCATTGTAAGCTTGCATAGTTGACACTCCATTGGAGTGATGTGGACTTATCAGATCATTACACGTGGCACTTCCGATCTAACCATTTACAATCGTCTTCAACAAAATTATTATGTGGTCGTCTTCACTGTTACGGTACTATATGCCGTGTAAATCCTTTGGGAAAGAATTTTATTTAAGTTAATGAGTTCATATGGCAGAAACAAAATGTGGGGTTTATGGCATATAGCCCATTATAACGTTGGTGCCAATTGGTAGAACGTTGGGGTTTACTCCACATTTGGTGGTGGCCCAAAAAAAACAACGTATATTATATTATATATAACCATATGCGAAGTAATGCAAAAACTTTGTGTAGTCATTTTGAACAAAGATTTGGTTGGCGCTTTGCCAAATATATATATGTATTATGCCATGTCACGAGTACACGGGTTGGCGGTGGTTTTATTTTAGCAGTGGTTGGAAAGACTTCATGCCATATTTGATGGTAAAGTTTGGTGGCGCATGATGTATTTATCCATGTGTAACATATGGTTGTTATATGCATTGGTTGTTATAGCCAACAATACCATAAATGACATATGGTTGATAAAGTGGACCATTAGCATGTTTTATATGCTAACAATATTTTAATTGTGGTTGATGGCATTTCAAAGGCATTTTTGGGATCTGGGCTACAAAATATGCATTTTGTATGGTGGTTTTGTGACCATAGCTTTCATTATTAGTGTGTTCTATTTGCATTGTGATTTGAAGATGAATTGTTTTTGGTAAATAGACATGTCTATTTTTTGAGAGTAGATATTTAAGATCCTAGAAGTCTTCCATTAATGCTCTTTGGTGTTTTTGTAATGTTGAGATGGAAGTTGTATTCATTGTAGTGACTTGAAAATGATTATCACCGTGTTGTAATGGGCTTGTAGCCACTTATGTGTGAGAGGCATCGTTTTCCCAAAGTCTTCTTTGGCGACTTTGTATTTACTTGATCGATATTTCATCAACTCTTTAGGACATGATGAGGCAAGTATTAACTTGCTTGAATCCAGCAGTCTTGTGAATATGTGATTATCAACTACAATCATGCACTAATGGAATTGTCGGCCATTGACATTCTCTGTCCGAAGAATAAAGGTTAAGTACTTGAAGGAGATTGTGCATTTTCAGAGACAAATGTTGCGCAGAAGAAGTAGCTATAGATTTGCATATTGATATAGGTGTTGGCCTTTGGAATTCCTTTTCCGGAGAACACAAGTGAAGGATCCTCAAGAGAATGTGGTCTTATACAGACATTGTTATGCAATCCAAATAGTGAGTGGGTGGTAAAGACTTCTTGTAGGTGAAATCCATTTGTAATGTAATAAGCTTTTATGCATTTTATTCATCATATTAATGGATCTATTCGCAGTTGAAGCGAGCCCAGAGATGTAGCCAGAAGAGTCTGGTGAACTCCATTATCACATGTGTGTAAAATTGAATGTGTGATTTTGGTTGTTTCTCTCACGTGGTTGAAGTTGTTTAAAGATGCAAAATCATAATTTCTCATGTTCATATGCATATAATTGTTAGTAAAAGGTCCTTATCGAATATTTTTGTTTGATAAGTTCTTGCAGAAATATCGGATAAAAAACAACCATTCTCTGCACTATTTTTGCTCTTTTTCAACCATATAAACAAACATCACTCAAAAATAAAATTCCCAAGAAATTAGAACTAAAGTTCTATGGTCCCTAGAAGCTCATCTATTATGTTGGACAAGCATCTGACAAGCTAGTTCTTCCATCCTTCTCGAAGATTCATCTCACCTTTCATGTCTCTTGTCTAAAGAAGGTAGTGGGAACAAATTGCAAAGTGAAAACCAACTTACCAAAAGTTGATGAAAAGGCCTCTTTTTTGCTACATCCACCAGTACTATTAGGTATTAGAGAACATCAATTATGTAAGTGTACAATCCTAGAAGTATTAATCCAATGGAAACATATGTAGTGAGAAGATGCCACATGGAAACCAATAGTGATTTTTAGGAATTCTCTCATCTCCAACCTTGAGGACAATGCTTCCTTTGAAGGATATCTTCGGGCTACTTTAGGCTACCTAAGAGTTAGTAAAATAATGCATGCAACCATATTTTTTGAATAAGGTCAACTAGATAGTAGTGGATAATATTAATTAATGTAAAATGGTCATCTTTATTAATTAATGGTCATCCACAAGAGTCATATTTTATCTATGAAGAGCCTATTTAAGGAGCTAGATGCTAATAATTGTTTATTGTTGTATTTGAAGCTATGCTCATGTGAAATTTTGCCCATCATAAAAATTTTCTTTAGTTTTTTACATTATAATCTTATGTTTGATTGTGCTTTAGGTTTAATGTTTAAGGAGCACAAGGAATAATACACAAAACATACCGAACATAAACATATATGCTATCCTTTATGAAAAAATTATATATATATATATATATATATGTGTGTGTGTGTGTGTGTGTGTGTCACTAAATAAAATAATATATTTGAAAAGCATTTAATTTTTTATTTAAAATAAAAAATTGATTAGGTAAATATATCAAAATATCTTTTACAAATATATCAATTTTAAAAATTTAATAAACTTCCAATAATAAAATATTTAATAATACCTTATTTATCTTTGCAAGTTCTTATGTATGTTTTTAAGGTCATTATTAAGAAATTTTTAGTATATATGATTCTCACAAGAAACATATATATATATATATTCTATTGGAGAATTATTATCTATATATCTATTGAAGTGAAGTTATCACAAATTTAATTTTCCATTTATCATTATATATACATTTAATATGACTATCACAATAAACATATATATATATATATATATATATATATATATATATATTACATAACAATTATTATCCACATATTGATATGGATGAAGATTTATTATCCATATATATTGATATTAATAGAATTATCACCAATTTTAATTATTATGAATTAATCTTCATTTATCATTATATATACATTTAATATGATTGTAAAAAAAAAACATAAATAAATATCATAATTAATATATACATATATATTATCCGACCAACAGGAAGCCAAGAGAGAACCTATTCTAGTTGGAGGCACTGCAACAATAACTCAACTAACGCTTTCTAAAGCGCCAATCACGGTTTCAACCTTCATGTCCGAACCGTTGGGGAGTTTTGTGCTTAGTTTTGTACTATAAATAATGTATGCAACGACCTACCTATTCGACTTGTGATTGAGAACTGTACTTAGTGGAGGGAACAGCGCTCACGGTAACCAGGTAACCTTTGTTTCACAGCTTAGCTTATAAAATAAAATTCAAAGAATGCTCCATTGTTATATAGAACACATTTTGGATGCTCCAGCCCACTCCATGTCCATTATTAATGTTATTATTGCTATTCATGATCTTTTTAACCCCCGTCCTCTTTCGACTCTTGTTTTACCTTGTTTTACCAATGTCCCTTTACTTTTGATCGGTGTAAGAAAGGTGCCTGGTATTTCTACCTTTCCCAACAGACTTTAAAAGCACTGTGATTGGATGGAAAGAGATAGAGCCCTAGATCCTCCATTTTAGACGTTATTATGCGCTATTCATTCTTATTTTTATCCACAGCTCTTTAGAAGCTGCTAGTTACCTTAGTCGCCCTATAACCATAGACCACAAGTCATAACCAGTAAGGCTCTCAGCTTTAGGCTGACTTGAAGGGCATAACTGTACATTCTGTGCTACAGAAGTCTGTGCATCGGGTCGAAGATAATTCATCCAACGCAATCTGCAGCTCTTCCCGCATCGAAGCAGACCTGGGCAGATGCAATAATTAGGGAAAGAGATGTCCAGCAAAACCTGTGGATACAAACCTGCTTTATTTGGAAGAGATGTCCAGCCACCTTCTCCGTGAGATTCGATGCGGGAAGAGCTGCCAGTAGAATTCCCTCTTGAAGGATCTGATGGCTAGACCCCAACCTTTTATACTACATAATCGTTGGTTGAGTTTAGATTGGACATACAGGTAAAAGGATTGATAAAGTTATCCACCAAGAAACCTTAGATCTGATCTCTGCGATCTCTAAAGTGTTCGCAGGGTGATCTCCCCGTTTTAACCTGATTTAGGTGTGTTATTTATGGCATATTGGAAAGATCCTTGTTTAACTGCAGGTTTTTCCGGTTGGAAGTGCTGTGTGCTGAGTTTTCCATTTAAGATACCGATCTCTATTGGATCTATCTTAGATAAGTCATTACAGTCTGGAATTTTGATTTATGTTCACATTCTTTGTAAGTATGCTGCCTGGAATTCGTATGTTCCTTTTGAAGTTGTGTAATGCAGGTATGATAATTATGCCAGTGTAAATTGCTAGCATCGATCTGATCTCAGCATAGCGTTTAAATCCCTGTATGTTTCTTTTGTTAAGCATATCGATATCCGATTTGTACTCTGCAGCATGAAATCCTGTATTACATCCTTTTAAAGTATGTTGAAGTGTCTATCGGTCGAATGCTTGATTTTTCTGCTTGGTTTGGTTAGAATAACAGAGCAGTCTAACGTTGAATTTTAAAAGTTATAATGAGGGACGAGAGTGTATAATCCATTCCGTTTTTAAAGTATGGTTTGTACTGTAGAATCCCTAATCCTTCGTATCTCCTGTCCTGTCTACAGCATCTGTACAACACCTTATTCACCACTCCGTCCTTTACTGAATCCCCCTAGCCAGTTCTATAAATTTTTAATAGAACTTAGAATCCATCATGTTGTTTTCAATATACTTACATAGATCCAAAACCGATTTTCTACCTTGGCGTTCCACCTGATAGAAGGGGTATTCCCTCAGTCTGTTTACCGAGCCTAATTTAGTTAAGCTGTTCCCATAAGTCGATTGATCTAAGAGCAAGCTGCCATTGAACTTTTAGCGACAACGTTTAAGATTTGTAATTTTGTATTGTGGCTATAATCATTCCTTTGGACGAACCGAGGATCCTTTATTCTTTTTAAATAAATAAAAAAATTCGAGAGAAGGTGGCTGGACATCTCTTCCAAAGAAAACCCAACTGCTGGGTGGAGATGTCCGTCATGCGAAACCCTGAAAATCTCCTATATCTTAAATTAATGCTTACTTAAACGAACCATATTTTTTTTTTACACCACCCTCTTCTACCTGGTAATCAAGGCTATCCCAGCCCCCTAGTATTGTTTGAAATTTGAATTGGCAGGATGGTTCGCTTATTGAGCTTGCTTGCTCGCCGCCTAGCTGGGTGGGATTAATGAGATATCTGGCTGGTGAGCTTCCTGGATGGGGAGCTTAGGATGGAGCTAAAACAGCGATTTCATGGTTTTATCACGTGCAAACGATTAAAAGAACCAAGGTAGATTGAAAGAACGATTAAAAGAACCAAGGTAGATTAAAATAACCAAAACAACTTTTGAAAGTGAAGTCAAAAAAATAAATAAATTAATATGTATATTATTTATCCCTAGATTTGGTAGTTTAAAAATTACACCGGGAATGGGCTAAACTTTAGACCGAATGCATCTTTTTTGGCCATTTTCATCTGAATCTGGTGAAGGGGAAATTGCTGAAACTACAATTTGGGTTGTTCAAATTGCAATTTTGGTAGATTACCATTGGTGCACCTCGATTATACAATTTTAGCAATCCAAAACTATCATTGAAGCAATTTCAGCTAGATTTTCATCGAAAAAATTCTTGGTACAAACTGTCTAGAATTTAGCTTACTCTATTACACTGCCGCCATATTTACACTGCCGCCATATTTAGTTGTCGTAGTCTGCAATTTTCGACATATAACCATGGATCAAAAATATTGCTGGGAAACATTGTTTCGAGCCAATGGGAAATTACAGCATTCCAGTGAATACAGCTGGTAAGGTAGACTCACAAGGAAGCTATTCGGCTGACACCCTACTCAGCACATCTGTACACTATCGATGACGTGACATATCTGCATTACCTTACCATAATATTAAAAATCTCGAAGCTAGTTTGCCCAAAATTTACATTTTTAAAGAGAAACTGCAAGATTAGAGGAGAAATTTTCAATTTTGTAGATACAAATCTACAATTTACAGTGATAGATTCACAAATGCATTTTAACCTTTCCTCAATATTTTAACCTATCGAAAATATTCACTACTTACTCATTTAACAACAGAATAGTTGCGATGTGCTGCATTATGAAATTTGTTCTGCAGGAAATTGTAAAAAGCAGTGCCTGGTTATTTTGATTCCTGAAAATCAAGTCGGAAAAAAACAAATGTATCAGTGTCCGGAAGACAAAATCCTCCTTTCTAGTTTGTACTCATCTCGATAATTTATGTTATTTGAGAGAGATTTCGATATGATTTATTCCTGAATTTTTGCTGTAGGAGGTGATACATATTAAACATAATGAAGCCAATGAACTTTGAGCAGGGATTGCAACAGTTGCCCAGTCGCAACGTCCCATGTAACCATATAACAGAGCAGCCCTTGGAGTGGTTGAATGACAATGATTGGTTGAAGGATTTGGAATTTGATGATTTGATTGTTAATCCCAATATTGACAATGCATACAGTAATGATTTCTCAGTCTTATCAGACGACGAAGTAGCCAATGGTAATTTTAATATTGACGTCCCATTATTATCCGAAGCCTACCTCAATGAAATGGCAGAGATATTGGACGTTCCTATGGGAAACATAAATGGCCTTGATCATTCCTACAATTCATCAACTGGGTCCCAAGAGATTCCATCATTAAAGGTTTTGGGTCACTGCACAACTGAGTCCCAAGAGATTTCATCCTTCAATGTTTTGAGTCCCATGATGGAGCCTCTGCCATCAACATTCACCATGGATTTCAGTTCTCAACAAATCAAAGAAATTACTGACATGGATTGGTTGAAGGACAACCTCAATGAAATGGCAGAGATATTGGAGTATGTTCCTGTTGGAAACATAAATGGCCTTGATCATTCCTACAAGTCATCAACTCGGTCCCAAGAGGTTCCATCCTTAAATGTTTTCGGTCACTGCACAACTGAGTCCCAAGAGATTTCATCCTTCAATGTTTTGAGTCCCATGATGGAGCCTCTGCCATCAACATTCACTCCGGATTTCACTTCTGAACAAATCAAAGAAATGCATGCACCCAAACAAAAGAGAAGGATGGGTCAATCCTCCAGCTATTCTGATATAAAGAGGAGAAAGGTTCAATCTTCCAGCTATTCTGATATTACAAAGGTAGAGATGCAGTTAAATCCCATGGAGAAATCTTCAAAGATTATGTCCAATTTACAGCCATCACGGGAATCTGTACTTGGAATTCGTCCCAAAAGGCCTCGACGTCGAGACAATCACGGTCACATGGATGCCCATGAAATTGATAAGGTGTGTAATCTCTTACCTGAGTTTGCTTTCTTTGATGTAATTTGAAAGTTTATTATGATAATACTTGAGCATAAAAAATAAAGGATAATATTTGATAACTGAATTTTAGGGATAATGATACCAGAAAAACATAGATGTATTGAATGTGTTATCCTTATTTTGTTTTTTTATTTTTTTTTACAGGAAATATATAAAGAAGAAGGTTTCATGTTTCTTTTCAAAAAGAAGCTTAAACAGAGTGATGTCGGTCCTTTAAAAAGAATAGTGATTCCCACGGTAAGATGATATCATCAACAATAAAAGGAAGGTTGTAAGGTTGTTGTCAAATAATTGAATATTAACATGAGAATTAAACCTTTCAATCTGTTTTTGTATTTGTGCAGAAAGAAGCTGAATTCCATCTTCCTGCACTCACTGACCAAGACCCAGAAATAATGTCTATGTCAATGGTGGACATGGATAACTTACGAACATGGACCTTTAAATATAGGTATACTTGTTTTCATTTTATATGTTTCAAAAGGGTATTTAAAATTTCTTCAATTAAAAACTTCTCAAAATGATGTATTCTATAAGTTGAATTAAAGCAATTTGTTCATCGTGGCATAATTTCAGGTTTTGGAAAAACAACAAAGGTAAAGGTAGAATGTCCGTTTTAAAGGAAACCGGTATGTATATATATCTCATTGCACTGAATGGTTGCCATATCTTAAACTTATTTTGATGCAAATTCATTAAAAATTAATAGAAGTTCACTAATATTTTTATCCTCCTTCCTTTCTCTAGGTTAACATAAATAAAAGTTAATTTATGGATGAATAAATATGGGTTGGTTTTTCAATAATCCTCACCATCACTGTCATTGTTAGACTCGACGGTATTTGAAGTGTACCACCTATTAGATAAGGAATAAATAGGATGCTTTGTTAATTATGAATTTAGTTATGTGCTTTTACATTAAGAAAGTAAGGAATGAATAAATGGGTTAGTTTTCATCTCTCTCACATACCCACACATGCAATTCTCAATAAATTTATAACTTTATTAGTTTCTATAAATTTATAATCTATGTCTAATTTATAAATTGCTAAATATTTTTTTTTCACTTTCACAATACACATGAAGTGCTGGAGATTTTCGTTTTCCCAACTCTACATGAACATGAAGTCGCTTCTCTCATCAGAATAAATTTTCTCAATTGTTCTATCCCTACTGTGCATGACTTGATTTCCCCACTTTAATAAATTGCAGGAGAATTTGTTAAAATGCATGCCCTTGTACTTGGAGATTACATCATGGTTTACAAACACATTCTCAGTGGAAAATATGTGAGTGGGATTCAATGGGATAAGCTTGGTTTGAGAATTGTATGAATTCAATCGTTACATATATTGATTTTTATTGTTTGAAAACTAATGGAAGAAATAGTCCGTGGTATCTAATCATTTTGTGGGTCCATTTTTATTTGCAATTTCAGGTGATTAAAGCGAAGAAGCTCTCACATAACGAAAATGTTTTTGGAAATTCAAGTGATATGAATGTATTCAATGCAATGTTGGATGGCAAAGAGCAATCGACACATGATAAAGATTGCAATAATGGAAGTAGGGAGTCACACTCTCTATTCTCTAGTATAGGTGATGTGGCATTTAATGAGGCTAGCTCTAACGCCTCATTTTTTACCTTACTACCTCAACTATCATTATATGTTGCACTTTTATTATTGTAAGACTCCGTTAGTTTGATGAAACTGTGGACATATGGTTCATGTTTTGATATATATTCATGTGTTAATTATGTCTCTTACATGCAAATTACTAAATGATGGGTGCGTGGATACCAAGTTAAAAGTTAAAAATTATATGTTAAATGTATAAATGTGATACCAGAACAATGTGGATAAATGTGATATATGATATAGGATAAATGAGAAAAAGCCTTATCCATTTATTTGATAAATGTGAATAAATGGATAAGGCTTTTTCTATCTCATATATATATATATATATATATGCATAATTTTCATTTTCATATAGATATATATATATATATTAATTTACAAGTTACTTTATTATTCTATCTCATATATATATTTTCATAATTTTTTAATAATTAATAATTATCATCATAGAAATTCATAATTTTTTTGAATAATTATTCATTATCATTAACTTGTAAAATTCACAACTTAAAGAATTTTTACATAAAAATGATTTGAGAAGATTTTGTATTACTATGTTTTTAATGGGAAATGTATTACTATTTTGTATGAAAAGTTATAAACGTATCTAGGCACTTCAATTTTTTTAATAACTAATTGATAAGAACATCTATTATGAACATATTTTTAGTATGTTTAGTGTTTTTTTTTATATTAATTCTTTATTTCTCTTTAAGATGTGTAAAATAAGAATGCAGATCTAATCTTAACTTCGGGGACCAAAAAGTGTAAACATCTCCTCAAAGCCCAACAAACTATCATGTGCATATATATATATATATATATATGACCAGTAGATCTTTCATATATATATATATATATATGACCAGTAGATCTTTCAACAGACCTGTCGCCATAATCATATGTCTTTTTCTCATAACTGTCACCCCATCAATTATATACCAACCGATACAAAATGTTCAAAATAACCCAAAAGAGTTTATAGATCACTAGCTACACAGTAATCTACTTAACATCAAAAGAGCAGAAAAATCTGAAAAGATCCCTGTCCAACCAACTCTGAAGTGTGGTATTCATCCCACAGGATGACACCTTCCTTGCCATGGCTGGCTACTGATTGTTGGGTATCAATTAATGCGAAGTTGGAATTTGGATTTGGTAGATCAAGAGAATTTATTGGAGCCTATCTTCTCTAGATCCATCAATTCTAAATTCCAATATTCCATTTAAATCCTAAATCCCTAATTCATGAATCGTGATTAGTGAAATGTAATTGTACGACTGTAAGTCATTTGTCATTGACTCCTGCCTCCTCGTCGCATTGGCCTTCAACATCAGTAGGACAAAAAGAGTGGGAACTGGGAAGTGGAAGTGGAACACAGACTCCGGAGACCAGCGAGAATGGTAACCAACATAGCACACAAGCAACAGAGTTGAACCTTGGAAGGTTAATACATTTTGAAACTCATATATTTTACACTTGAATCATGATTATAGAACTAGTTATGCAACCAACCCAACCCAACCCAACCACTCTGAATCAAAGCAAAGGAATTTTCAATTTAGCAAATTGCTCGAGACAGATACATTCTCTTGCCCATGGAAACCCATTGGAAATATCGCGTAGGATAAAAGACAACCAAAATGCCCCGCTTTTCTGGTTATTTTGGGATAAAAACGGGTTAAATTTCTTAATGGAAATTGTTATTTTTCACAATTTTGTAATTTCTGCAATCGAGATTGCCTATTCTAGACTAATTGACCAATTTTAAAACTACCCAGATCATCCAACCAACTCTGAAGTGTGGTATTCATCCCACAGGATGACACCTTCCTTGCCATCATATGCATTCTTTGAAAGGCGATCCGCCATAGAGTTATGTTGACGATAAATGTGATTGAAGGAAATGTCATCAAATATCAAAAAAAATTCTTTGATTCTACAACACCATTGGGAAAGTGATACAATATTGATGCAATACTCACCATTCTCCCATTTTATAGTGACCCGTGAGTCACCAAAAACAGCCAAAGTAGGTAGCGTAAAGATACATGCAGTAGAAAGAATGCACCATAATGCCAATAATTCGGATTTCATATTTGAACCATGCCCACAATTCATCCTCAATGAAAAATAATGGTCTTCATTGAGAAAGATGACACCGCGTGCAACACATAAACCGTTGCTTGTCGCAAGATCAAAAAAAGCATAAGATCTATTGGGTGGTGGACAAAAAGAACTAGGTCGACAAATCCAAACCAAATTCACTTCACTGCCATGAACAAAAATCACCATAATAATCTTGTTAAAGGTTTTCCATACTAAAGGAGACCGATCTTCAAAGATGGATAGATTTCTCATGTACAATATTGCCCACGCAGTAACAGCAAGTAGATGAGGGATATCCTGGCACTGTCTGCACCACTGTAGGACACAACTTTCAAATGAACCCATGCCCCACTGTAGATTCAAATTATAGTGTGATAAAAGCAAACATCACAACTATCTAGTGAATGTGCACTCCACAAAAATATGAGAGATGCATTTTGAATGACAGTGACAAAGAGTGCATCGGCTGGGGCCCGACCAACCTCTAATCATCAGGTTATCTCAAGTTTTGATTTCACCACGTAAAGCTAACCACATGAAACATTGAATTTTGACAGGGATTTTCCATTTGTATAGTACCGTATACCACCACTTTGCAGGGAAGTGTGTTTTTCAATGAATGATGGATGTGTACGCAGTATCGGCAATCAAAATACTAGTGGCTTTGTTTCCAGCCCAGATCAATTCATCATCTCTAGTGCCAAGTCTACAACCAATGGAGTTTAATCGATTGATATAGGATTCCCATTCAATGAAATCATTATCATAGAAACCAAGTTCCAAAGCATTAAGCGAATAAGGCTGATCAATGCCACCATGCTTCTTTTTTATTTTATTGAGTAAAGCTCGTTCAAAGCAGTGTAGGATATGAAGAATAGAGCTAGAAAGAGTATAATCACCATCCAACCCTGCGATCGGATCAATACCCACCAGGATCTCATTACCCTTGCCAACCTTCCAAGTTAGATCAACAGCCATCCAATTATATATTTTTAAGAAGCTGGACCACATAGGGGAGGCACCAATGTACTTCTTTGCAAGGATCCTTATCCAATCAATCACTCGTCCTTTTATATATTTGATAGCAAGCACCCGACTCCACAAAGTAGGTCCAAAAAGACCACGCCATAAGCTTTTGAGTCTAAGAGCAGTGCTGAAAGTAGTGACGTTCTTAAAGCCCCGACCCCCACAATTGACTAGGAGTGCGAAATTCTCCCACCGAGTCATCACCAATTTATTGTTTTCCTGCCTTCTAGACCATAAAATGGAGATATTTATGTGCACTATTTTTTCATTTAAATCCCTATCCTTGTAATTCAAATCTCTTATTAAACTCAAATCCCAACCATTTGTGTCATTTATTTTGGACGTGATGTTAAATGAATTTAAAAATTTACATATCATCAAATTTTGTCATTTGTTTGTTTGTATGTGTCCTTCAACATTTATTTGACTGCTGTAGATCCCTTTTACAAAACACATGAAACATCTTTTCAACTTAGATTGTAATAATCTTCTCAATTTCGATCTACAATGTCAATCATTAATCCAATTTAATAAGGTTATCTTCCATGCAAGACTAACATTGTTAATGCAATAGCATAATTCTTTGTTCATAACATTATTTGGTGTTTAAGTATGTGTTTAAGCTAGTTTATTTTAATATTCACTATGTGAAGGTTTATAATTTAATTATTATTGTTTTAAAATTTTGATTTTTATTATTGTGTTGAGAATTCCTAAATACATAATAAAAAAATTAAAGTTAAAGATATTATAAATATGAAATGTTAATTTTTTTATTTTCTCATATATATTCTTTTCCATATTAAATTAGTTAATTATTTAAAACTAAACATATTTTTTGAAGGCAAGTTCTTTCAATTATGGAAGAAAATAAGTTTTTAGTTCTTTTTCTAAAACATTTTTTAAGCATTCTTATTGAAAATTAAGAAATACTTTTATTTGTTTATATAATGTAAAATATATAATATATATATGAGATGTTAAAAAATATTTTTTAATTTTGAAAAAGATAATTTATTTTCTAATATGTTGGATATAGAACTAGTTACTTATTTAAAAATATTAATCAACTATTTACCTTTTTCATCTTTCGATCTTATAGATGAAAACAAGTTTTTAGTTTTTTATTAAATGTTTTTTAATAATAATGATAATTGAAAAATAAGAAATTATTTCATTTTCATGGACATAGACTTCAATTTTTTTGAGAATAATATAGCATATAGAAGGTTATGTATTGAAGAAATTATTTCATTTTCATGGAGATAGACCTCAATTTTCTTCAAAAAAAAATAGCATCTAAAAGGTTTTGTATTTCCAATAGAGATTTTGTCTTTCTAGTTGATTGATTTTTAATCATCATCCCTTTAAGAGAATAGATTACCACAAATTTTTCTGCATTATTTTGAATTTGGAGGAGATACCGTATGTCGTCCCAATCTCTATTTGAATCTTTTAAAAATGTTGGAACCTAATCTATTAGGTTAGGTGGATCTAAAGAGTCATATCAGAAGTCTAAGAGACATATTGGGAATATAAAGCCAAGAGTCATCTCATAATATCAGTGGTTAAATTTGATGCATGTATGCACATTTTCCCTTTTTTAGCCGTCAAATACAGGTCATATATATATATATATATATATAGTTTGAGTGCTACTTAAACTACTGACTAGAGTCCGAGTTATTGTGCTTAGGGTGGCTGGCTGGCTACTGATTGTTGGGTATCAATTAATGCGAAGTTGGAATTTGGATTTGGTAGATCAAGAGAGTTTATTGGAGCCTATCTTATCTAGATCCATCAATTCTAAATTCCAATCTTCCATTTAAATCCTAAATCCCGAATTCATGAATCGTGATTAGTGAAATGTAATTGTACGACTGTAAGTCATTTGTCATTGACTCCTGCCTCCTCGTCGCATTGGCCTTCAACATCAGTAGGACAAAAAGAGTGGGAACTGGGAAGTGGAAGTGGAACACAGACTTCGGAGACCAGCGAGAATGGTAACCAACATAGCACACAAGCAACAGAGTTGAACCTTGGAAGGTTAATACATTTTGAAACTCATATATTTTACACTTGAATCATGATTATAAAACTAGTTATGCAACCAACCCAACCCAACCCAACCACTCTGAATCAAAGCAAAGGAATTTTCAATTTAGCAAATTGCTCGAGACAGATACATTCTCTTGCCCATGGAAACCCATTGGAAATATCCCGTAGGATAAAAGACAACCAAAATGCCCCGCTTTTCTGGTTATTTTGGGATAAAAACGGGTTAAATTTCTTAATGGAAATTGTTATTTTTCACAATTTTGTAATTTATGCAATCGAGATTGCCTATTCTAGACTAATTGACCAATTTTAAAACTACCCAGATCATCCAAATTGCGATCTGAGCTACCAGATTCTGGCGATTCAGGGGCATTTTGGTTAGCCCTTATACAGCTCTCCTTCACGGTCATGATCATTAACAATCTTCTGTTTGCAGTGGTCAATGGGTGACTAACATGCCCTGCATCTTCAATGTCTTTGACTTGCGGCTTGAGAGTCGGGTTTCCTCCATTGAATGGGCATTACCATTTGTTGAAAGTTCGTGTAGGATGCATTGTTGTCTCATCTGCCAGATGAATTGGGGTTCCATTGCATGTCCTATAGAATATTTTTCATTTTAAGCTTTAGAATGAATACACTTTACGCATTGGAGGCACCCAGGGCTAGGTGAATGAAATGGCAGAATCCAAAAGTTATAGTAGGAAAAGGGGCATCATTCCATTCATTTCCAACAGGGTCTAATACATCATTGCATATGCCCAACATTACTCAAGGCACAACAGCATTACATCATAAGTTTAGAGCTCATAGATGGCATACATTTCAGAGTCTTATAACACAATAGTGAACAACCCAAAACCAATAATAAAAAACTACCAACAAGCTAATATCCAACAATAAACCATTTCATATTCCGGGGCCTTTACATATATACGCAAATGTGCCTGTAGGTGCCCCCGGTATCAATATCATGGAACCCTCGTCCAACAATGTCTGCTATAAGTTCCAACAAAATGGATTATGCACTGAGATATCTGGCTAATTACCGAAATGAGATACGATAAATAAAAGCTTATATGGGTGGAGGATGACTTGTTGGGATAACATAATTCTCATCCATTTTTACAGGCGGATTTGTAAAGTCATGTTGTTTGGAAGAGCTGAGACCCATATGAAAGATTTTCGAGAGCATCCGTGGAGGGTCCAATGCAATTGCTAATGTAAAATGTAAATCTTCACTTTAAATGCAAAGATTTAGGAACTTTCCGAAAATCGGCCCAAATATAATTGGGCATGTAAAATGAATGCATCAAAAACTACTTAAAAATCTAGAAGACTTAGGGATTTTATTGGAATGCAAGGATCTTGAAGCCATGCTTTCAAAGTCTTGAAGGAAACAACCAACAATCATATTCTCAATATGTTCTCTTGAAGACGTACACAACCCCCTTTTCCAATTTCCTTTTCCTTTATTTTCCTTTGCTAGTTTCTTTTTAGACTTCCCAACCATTGTGGAATATCACACAATCTTGTATGTTTTTTCACAACTATGCCAGAACTTTAGTGATTTGGTTGAGGCTGGTTTCTTGCAACCGAAGAAGCCCTCTTTTGATGTTTTCTTGCATCATTATGTAAGAGTGACATAGGTGTAAGACAGACAGGCAGTTGATTGTAGTCAACTTGTCAGGCTAATTTTTTTTTGTGGTGAAGCGGATGCTATATATGCACTCAATGTAATTGAAAAGACATGGAGGTGGATTTTATGCAGACTTTAACAACAGCTATGCTACATTTCAAATTTCCAAGAATCCTCATCTAATTGTTAAAGAACATAGAACTACATATCTGAAAAGCATGGCAGATTGTTTTTGTAAGCTGTGAAGTCACATTCCTACCCAGGATTGGATCATGTCAATGTTTATGCTCTGTTGATGTGTAAAATTCTGGATATTTGGTCTTCTCCTGAATATTGGCAACATCTTTTGAATCAAGAATTCCCTGCTTTACTAAGCAATATCATGCTTGGTTGAACTTAACTACTCTAATATTATTTATCTTGCTTCACTAATGAAACAAACTTTACAAGACATCATGTTTAAAGAAATTTTTATATTTATCTTAGGCTACTTTGTGCTCGGGATTTACTGTACAAATATTTTGGGATGTGGACGTGATCATCGTTTGCATTGAGTGAGACTCACATTGTGAAATATAGATACTGGCAAAGTCGTCATGAAACTTTTGAACCATCCAATAATGTGGATGTAACAGGTTGGTCAATGAGGAATTTCAATAGCCTTGAATTCTCCACTTGTGGTCAGCCAGAACTGACCAAAACCTTTTGGATAGAACTTATCTCTAAGGTAATTCAGGGGTTCATATCACGGGATGCTAACGTGTAATACCCTGTCGTAAATAGCTTCTAAGCATCATTACCCTGTCGTAAATAGCTTCTAAGCATCATTATTTATATTGCCAGCCTACATAACTATGTTTTTTGGGCCACCCAGCGTGTAATACCCTGTCCTAAATAGCATTTTTTATTTTTTTTGGCCACCCAGCGTGTAATAGCCTGTCCTAAATAGCATTTTCTAAGCATCATTTTTTATATTGCCAGAATATACAACAATTTTTTTGGTTACCCAGGTATTATTACAAATTATATGTAGAGCAATCCTAGAAACAAAACCATAAAAAAAATTCACTGATGAGTAAAGGTGACCGTCAAATTTAACCCCTGGCTGGAAGCACTTGGAAAGCAAGCGTCCTCCTGCTCAAACAAAGCATTGAGCTCAGAAATTTTACCCCCCGCTGTTTTCCTGGGAAAGTTTCGATTATAATGCGTGTACAACGGCAGCTCATCAAACGAATTACAACTAATAATCGAATATTTCACAGTACAACAAAGTGCAGATTGCCTAAATGAACTCAAATTTCAATCCACATACAACAAAACCATTCTTAGATTACATTCCATGAACAGTAGCAAAATACAAATACTTGAAATCTTGAAGTTCGTTAGAATCACTCTAGCGCTCAAATAAATCTGGCTTGTTATGAGGCCTCAACTACGGTCGGTGGAGGCACTTTAAAATTCAGTGACAATGGCATGATGAAAGTAAGTAGAAACAAGATAGTAATTGGGAATTGGATCCAAATAACAATGGCTTAACTACTGTCCTGAACGTCGATAGGAGTGCCAATGTTTACTGTTTCCTGACTTAAAAATTAATTATTGGGGCAGGAAATTAAATGTTAGTTCTCTGTAACTATGAAAAGAGAATATGCCTTTTCTTGTACATTTCTAACTATCAATTTCTTTCATTTCTTTGATTAACAGTATAGGGGAAGTCAGAGATCACGAAACCATGCCTGTTTTCTTTCCTTTCTTTGATCTCCTTTTCGTTGGTTGGCATGAGTGATCTCCTCCAGTTGGCATGAGTCTTCTTTAGACTACACCCATTGCAGAACAAATTAAAATAAGAATTCGGTCAACTGAATCTTGAACCAATTATGTATTTTCTTGTACATTTCTAACTATCAAGTCTAGATTGATCTCTTTATTTCTTTTCGTTCTTTTGCATTAACCATACCTGATGATCTCCATCTTGATCTCCGTCTCGTCGTCTGTTCTGTCCATCTGAGTTCTGTCGGCCATGATGTGATGCAGTAATTTCAGATCTTGAATACAGTGCGGTCTTCTTTATAACTCTGCATCTTGGCTCTGTCCATGATGCGTCGATGCAGTCATCTCACTACGGAAGATATATCGCAGGCCAAGAGCTCCCCCGCCATGATTGCCATCTGTGGGCAGAGAGTTCCTGGAATGAGGAGATTATAATCGGGCCTTCTGAATTCTTAGAGTTGGATCTGTAGTCCGTTATCCGTTGGCTCTGAAGTGCATTCAAGAAAAAATGAGGCAAGAAAAAAATGCGGTCCGTTATCCATCTATTGCCCGTTACTTGCACACAGGCACGAACATTTGAACTCTGGAATAGTGACAGGAGAATTGAATGCCGTCGGCCTAAAGCTCTTTAAATCGTTCCATATCTAAATTCCTCTTCTTCATCAGTCGCTTTTCCATTTCTTGCAGCTCTTCCCTGCGGTCGTCTAACAGAGGCAAGACCTGCAAAAAGAATCAAAGACTACAAATCCTAAAACAAGAACAAGAAAGCTTCAGAGGATCACAATACTACGCTCCATTCCACCTACACCTGTGGCTGCTCTCGTCTGACTACGCTCCATTCCATCCATCGATAACAAACGTCTCATTGCTCATCTCACTACGTTGGAACTCCCGTAGTGAGACGCGTAGTGAGACGAGTTCAAGCATATCTCTTGCCGTTATAAATATGCTTTTGTAACTATATCTTGAAAAAAGCAAAAGATTCATGCTTTCTAAAATTTGAAAATATACTAAATATGGATAACCAAATATAACAGTAATCCTTATTGGCGTGTCATAACTGGCACTCAAATCTCTCTCTGTCGGTGACAATAAATTTTTTGGCGAGGCATAGTTTTATTTCTTTTTGTGATTTTTTTGGAATTTCGATGGTCTGAGTCATCTTAAAATGGTTCAAAAACCAGAAAGCACAGTTCCATAACATAATTCCACAATAAATAAAGTAGAACTATAATTTCACCAATTTTTATAACCAAATCTAGAAAACAAATCATCAAAAATATAAGACGATTTGAATACCAGTTATCCCATGCCATCTCGATTGAAAATTCTAAAAATAGATGAACCTGTCACCGCTGGTCCCACACGCCGTTTGAACTCAGTTCAAATCGTCAGTGTCAATTTCAATAAAGCTGAAGCCTTTCGATGACTACAATGATTAGGACTCAAGTTTCTAAAATCTCACAACAAATATATGGTTAATACTCTATCAAATTTTTTGATTAAATTGATCTATGATGATTTATTATATATAAATATATATACATGGAAAAGTATATAATAATAATAAATTTTATGTATAATATTTTATATTTTTAATTATTATTATTATTTTTAGTAAAAACAATTAATTTTAAAGTGTGAAACTGTAAAGGGATAAGTTATATAATTTTAGATTGTTAAATTAAATTGATGTATGACCATTTATGTATGTGTAACAAGAGCTGCAAGCAGCAATGTGTATGGATATGTAAATGAGAATTGTATAGACATGTGCTAATGTAATATGTACAAAAGTGGTTCTTGCCATGTCCATAAATATATCTAGATGTCTCTGCAGTATATATGAATTGGAAAGCTAGTTAGTAGAAATATGCCATTGCAAGAACATGGAGCTAGGAAATCTTATTGACCTCCCAAGTTAGAGTGAGAATGTGGGCACCTAATAAGCATGAAATTACATTTGTGCCTTAGGCTTCTAAGCTCAAAATCAAGATAAAAAAAATTTATATTGTAGTTTGTAGAAAAATCAATCCCAAATAGCGAAAAAGTTGTATCAAAATGCTTGAACCTAACTTAGTATGCAGCTCTTGGAACAATATCAACATCAACCATTATCTGCATAAAGCACCTCGTGAGAATGTTGCTTGTATTTCAATAGAAAAGAAAAAGAGATTTCAACTATCCCAAGCTTCAATATTATAAAGGAGTATAAAAAAGTTGTTGAAGATTTACGAAATCTATATAACATTTCGCGGCTTTCACGCTAGCTTATGCTGAACAATAACTGAAATAGTTTCTCTCATATCCTTGCCAAAGTCAAACAACACACATAAAGAAGAATTGTCTTCTAGCAAATGCATTTCAGTATGTTATCGTGATTTGACGAACAACAAAAACAATGAAAAATATTGCTTGTAGATTCGGATATAACCAAGAGCCTCAAATGCGATGGGTAAAGACGACGAGGACTCCATAATTTCTTTGGCAACAACCTTTATAATAAATATAAAGATCTCTTTTGACCTGGAAGCTGCCAATACTCTTTTTCTCATTTATTTTTTTTACATAAAGGATATTTCTATATAATAAGTATAGTGTGAATGTTTTGGATTTTGGAAAAAGACAAGGGAGATAGGAAGTCCCTTGGATGAAAATGGAGGCTACCTGTTTTGAACTAAACCCATGCTAAAGACATTTTCCAGCTCACTATCCCAAGTAGAAGGTGTGTGCCCCTGCCATGATTTTGGCTCTATGTCAATAAATTTTCAAAATGAATGGTGAGTGAAGGATGTGAAATTGGTTGAACAAAAAAATATGTTCTCACTTGAAAATTAACAGCATCCCCAAACATTTATGTAGAGCCTAGTCTTTGTAGTGATGTTGTAGTATCTTGCGTAGGCACATCCAATCCACTACATGCTCCTGCTTGCAACAAAGCTTGTTGTTGCTGTAGCATTTGGTGAAAGTGAAAATAGGGTGCCAGATTTGAAGATGTTCCTTCCAAAGAGGAAAAGTTTCCAAGAGTAGGAACAGGCATCATCATTTGTGCACAGTCCTCAAATGGCCACTTCAACATTTGCCTAAAATTGTACATAGAAGCAAAGAAAAAATTCAAGATACTCTCGTAACTTACCTCTCTTGCAAAAAAATTGTCGATGTTGAACTCCAAGATGGGATTCACGGCTGCCAGTTTCATTGATAAGAATTGATATGAAAGAGAATTGCCTCTCTTGCAAAAAATTTGTCGATGTTGAACTCCAAGATGGGATCCATGGCTGCCAGTTTCATTGATAAAAACTGATATGAAATAGAATATCATGAGGTTAGATGATAAATAAATGCTAGAATTCGAGGCAAAAATCATGAACTGGCACTTTTAAAGTGATGTTTGAGATATCAATGCTAGGCAATTATGTATGCTTACTTCTACTTTCCGTTGAAGAGATTGAACGTAGTTGATGATTTCATCCAGCATGACTGCTCTACCTGTAACCTAAATATAGAAAAGATTAAAGGGCATGTTAACAAGTCAGGCTACTAAATATTATGTCTTTTTTTCCTTGTATGTCCTTTTTTCGCAAGGAAAGAGTAGCAGTGGCAGTTGAATAAAATGTGTGGATCAATTCAAGAAGAGGGTTAATAATATTTACTTTATTGCACTCGGGAACCAAATCCTGCAAATATTTCATGCGTGCACTAATTTTCTCTCTTCGAACCTGGAGGTACGAAAATGGAAATCTTAGAAAAATCCTTCACATTTCTTTACTACCAACAGAAATTTCAAGCAACTAACAGAATGGCAGGTATTCTCATCCTATTGATCACTTGAGCCCTGCATAACTGCAGGTTATATGAGAAAATAGAAGAGCTTACTCTCTCTGCTAAGCTATGGTTTCCCGTTGCTTGACCTCGCCGAGCTCTAATATGAATGTAGTCTTGCTTCTGGCTCTTTAAAGGATTTGGATTTTCTCTCGTAGATTTTGGCCTAGAATCTACTGAATGATCATTATTACTCTGCTATGTTTTTTCCATTACCTCCTCTTTCTCCTTGGCTCCGGAATGGAAAGCTTTGCTTCGATTTTCCTTGGACCCTTCAGATTCCGCCACCTGGAATCAATTTCACTAGACGCGTTAAGGTTTCAGAGCCAAAATAGAATGGACTTCGAATGTAAAAAAGGTAAAATCTTATGGCAATCGAACTCTTCAAGAATTCAAGTTAATCACAAAAATGCAAATTCCTCAAAATGCTCAACCTTTTGACTTGAAAACAGTTTTATGAATTCTATTTTCAAAATGTAGTTGCCTAAAATAGATACAAATCTTCACTACAGTAAATCTTGGGAAAGATAAACCTTCATTCTATCCCAATCTTGGCCAAAATCCTTCAAAATGCACATCTATCACAATATTTTCTAAGGCTCTTAGTGATAATAATTTTAAAAACAATATTAAAAATAGAAAAGATAGGAGCAAAACTATATATGAAGAAGAGCATAATTCATAAAAGAACAGTTGAATGAATCGTTGTTCCTCTCAATATTTCTTCCAGAAATTATTTTTTCTTAAAAAAAATGGGATATTTATAGTATTTCCTCAAATTTATCCAAATATATGCAATATTTACAACAATAAACTTCATACGAACGTAATTTATATAAAAACTAAATTAGCATACCCTGTAGTTTTGAGCACTTGTCCTGCGGCTTTTCTTCTTCTTTACGGCATTGTTATTTGAAGTCTTGGCGTCCCCTGCAGATGACTTTCTAGAGAGGGAAGATTCTTCAGCCAGGTACCGACGATTTCTTAGTTTCAGCTGCTGCATTTTCGACAGTCAGAGGGTAGCTCGCCGTTCTACGAAATGCCTTCCTGCTTTCGGAATTGTCAAAATAGCCCACTTGCGTTTATTTTCCCTTTGACAACTGAAACCAAAGCCAGCACACCAAAAAATATGAGCGTCGACGATAATCAGCTGGTTCATCGACTTGCTCTTGCTATGCTCTCAACACAACCAGGCGACGATGAAATGCGTGTCCAACATCATTCCTTGGGAATGAAGAAGGGCCTTCCTGTTAGCGTGCTAACCACGATTTTGATTACAGTAAAGGGACATGATGGCACTGAGTAGAGGACGGCACGGACTAGGGACATGCGGTTGATTGCAGGCATATGGCTTCAAAGCCCCAGATGCCGACTCATGGGATGGACGGGGACACACGGCGGCCGAAACCCCTGCGACAAATTTCGAGGAAAGAATTACAACAAAAACATTGCAAAACTTTGTAACATAAACAAATTGCGATTTGTACAGTTAGATAAATATATCCCAAAACATTGCAAAACTTTGTAACATAAAAAAAATTGCGATTTGTATGGTGAGATTAATATATCCAAAATGGATACATTATGTCATGGACATAATAATCATGAATCTTGTGTATAATAATTTTAATTATTATTATTATTTTTATATAGTTTTAGTTAATTAAAATAATATTTTTAATTATTATTAATTTTTTTGTATAGTTTTAGTTAATTAAATTTAACTTTGAGATGTAAAGATATTATAAAAATTAATATTAATAATGATAATTTTAATATATAAATTAAAAAAGAAAAGAATATTTTTAAAAAATAAGTATTATTTATAATTTATTAGTTAATGTTAAATATTAAATATTTTAAAATTAATATGTTAATTATAATTGAACATAATTTATATTTTCATACAAACAAATCTATATACGAAAATAGATAAATATATTGACATAATCTAAAATGATATTATGTTTCTTGGCCATAGTTCCTTGGAACTATGATCAACATGAACTCCAAGGAATGATATTTGAAGTTTTGGTTAGTAATTAGACTTATTTTCATAATGTGTCATTGCATTGATAAAATTGTAGTGTACCCCAACGAGTGCTTTGACTTAAAATTCTCACACAAATAAGTTTTACACAATTTTTATTCAAAAAATAATAATTTCAATTCTCAATGATTATTACAAATGCTAATTTCATATAGATTGTTCATTTTATAGATAGATGTTCCTATTGAAATTTGTACATGAATTGGGGACAAACATAACAACATGTCGAACCATATATTTTCATTATGTGAATCGGGACGAACATAACAACAACATGTTGAACCATATATTTTCGTACAAGAGTGGGAAGTCTTAGATAGATAGAAGGATTTGTTCCCTCATTCATGGGAATTGAATTTTTGGAGGTGGTTTGTAAAAACATGCTCTTAAATGTCACATGAATTCAAGTTTGGAGGAAGTTTTTGAAAAATACACTAAAATTCATATGAATTGAGATTTTGGAGGCATTTTACAAAACAAACCACCTCCGAAACGTCAATTCTCATGAATTTTAGATGCGGTTTAAAAAAAAACCCACAAAATAATCACACTTTAATTACAATGACTTTTAGGGACAATTTTCAAAATGTTGTCCCTTACATCTATCTTGTAAAGTGATTTTGTGAAATATCCCCCTAAAATTCATGATAATTGAATCTCTAATTACCCCATTATTAACTCTTTTTTAAACCCTAGTTACCACTAGTTGACCATTAGTTACCCCAATTAACCCCTAAGTAACCCTAATTACCCCTGAATGACCATTAATTACCACTAACTAAATCTTGACTATTCCATAATTTAGCCTAAATGACCCATAATTACCTCTGACCACTAATTACCGCTATATAATATTTAATTATGGATAATTAACCCCTACTTAGCCATAACTAACCATTAATTTCCATTAGTTACACCTAATTAACCTCTAATTACTTAATAGTTGATCCCAATTTCCCCTAATTAAACTATAATTACACTATAAGTGACCCTTTATTAAACCCTCATTACCACTAATTACCCCTAAATGACCCCTAAATGACCCCTAATTACCCCTCATTGACCCATGATTAGCCATTATAGACATCTAGCTCCACCTTTGACCCACGAACCATTGCCTCTACACCACTTGATTTAGATCCCGAATCCATGATTTTACATGTACAAATTGAATCCTAATGCCTTGGTTGTTGGTCTTAAACCATGGTTTTGACCTTAATATTAATCCCTCATATTATAAACATTAATAAGGTACCCATATACCACTCATATAAAAATTATTCCCTTTATAAGGTATTTGTGGTGGGTGAGGCCCCTTGCACAACCCATGATCCATAAAAGTAACAAATAGGGCCTAAGACCTATGGTTTTGACCCAAAACAACAATATAGTCCTTTCCATACATAGTTAGTTCACCAAACCTCAAACTGGTTCCTTTATACCACTTCCATGAAATATAATTTCTTTGTAGGTTCTATGTGGTGGTTCAAGGCCCTCCACATGGTGGATGCGCCTTACAATTAATAGTTGTATCCAAATTTTCTATTTTTTCGATGTGAACAATGGATATAGGGCCTTATAGCTCATTCCTCATCCACCAAACCTTGGAAAGGATCCCATATGATTTTTATAATAAAATGATTCCTTATGTTAATCCTTGATTAGTACTTTGAAACAATACTAGCCATGGCATGCTAGGGACTCAAACTTTGACGATATTAGAGCTAAATCAAGTTAATTGATGTGCATTATTCACTTCTTCAATATATCTCTTACTTACAATATTATGAGCCAATTCTTTAAGCATATAAGGTCATCTGGGAGGAATTTTACAGAGTGAAACAATGCTTTAAAATATGACTGGATATGCTTAGCAGATGGAAGCAAAAAATTAGAATACTAGGGGTGTTCTAAATGATAAATCTCGGGTGTTCAATGACAAATGATGTACTGAGATTTAGTCAAAGAATTAAGCAGTTGCACAAATAGTAAACATCTCATGAATGGATACTAAATTGATAGCATGACACACATATGAGCAACAGTAACTGAAAACTTCAACACAATTGTTCACATATAGATTTGGAAAATTGGACCAGAGGTCAAATTAAATTGAAATCTCTACGACAATATTACATTCAAATCTATCTATATTAACAACACATATACACCAAAAATATTGTTGAAATATTTATTTCATCTCATGAAATATTTACATGGACAAGGGTAGATATGGAATACATGAAGGAAACAAGTTACCAAAGAAGAACTCTCTACAACACTCTGTAATATTAATCTCACAAAATCATTTACATACAAAAGAAAATCTAACTGACTCAAAAATTCCTAAAGCATCTCTAAAAATTGCTAGCCCTTACAAATGAATTCGAGTTGCATTATATAGACTTGGAGAGTAACCGGATTCTGTTTGACTCTAAATTATTTTTAACAAACTTTAATTTGTCACATTTTACATTTCACTTTTACATTCTGCTTTTGATAGATTTTGAATTTTAACTTTTCTTCTTAGTTGTGCCTTTCTTCTTTCCTTTACTTTATGATTCTTGTCCCCTCATGTAGACTTGAGGCTACACATTTGGCTGACGAGGTGGTATACCTGCCTAGTTCATCATTTGGTGCATCATCTGTACATTTATATGTTCTCTAGGTGGCATAAAAGCCAAAGGGTTTGGATGACCTACTCACAGTCCATGTACTAAGGTGGAGGTTCCCATCGCCGAAAAGGTTGTTATGGTTTGATTTTGATACTATTGTTGAACACATTTTGGATGCTCCATCCCACTCCATGTCCATCCAATGGGTAGCACAAACACCCAACCCTGAAAACCCAACTGCTGGGTGGAGATGCCCGTCATGTGAAATCGTTTGTTAAGGATTTTACCCACTGCATTGTTGTGTTGTTCCCTCCCTCTGCCCAAAGATATTTGAAATAATGAGTAATACTGCTTTCCTGGGTGGGGGTGCCTGTGACGTGAAACTGTTTGTTAAAGATTTTACCCACTGCACTGCTGAGTTGTTTCCTCCCTCTGCCCCAAAAGATTTGGGATGAGTAACAATGTAGTTTGTTATATTCACCTTTTCCTGGGTTGTTGCTCTTAACCCGTTATCCACTTCTGTCTAGAACAAACCGGCCCACACACAATATCTTATCTTAGTTGAGATCAAACCTTACATATCATAACTCGGTATTTGGAAATATTTTGTTCTTAAACGAACCATATCTTAATATGCTTCTACATAATTAGTTTTCTAATTAGCTTTCCCTGAAAGGATTTTTTTTTACACCACCCTTTTCTCCCTGGTAATCAAGGCTATCCCAGGCCCCCTAGTATTGTTTGAAATTTGAATTATTATTGTTGTTTTTTCTTCTCTGGTTTCTTATTCGAACATTTCTAGTATTGAAAGTGTGGATATGTTATTTCAGAGAGATTTCGATATGCAGATCTATTATTTTATGATTCATTGTTCGAACATTACCAGAATTGAAAGTGTGGATATGTTATTTGAGAGAAATTTCGATATGAAGATTGACTATTGTATGATTTATTCCTAAATTTTTTATGTAGGACGTGATACATATTTTACATAATGAAGCCAATGAACTTTGAGCAGGGATTGCAATAGCTTCCCGGTTACTACGTTCCATGTAACCATATATCAGACAAGCCCTTGGAGTGGTTGAATGGCATGGATTGGTTGAAGGACGACCTCAATGAAATGTCAGAGGATTGGACATTCCTATGGGAAATTACATAAATGGCCTTGTTCATTCCTACAAGTCATCAACTCGATCCCAAGAGGTTCCATCCTTAAATGTTTTGGGTCACTGCACAAGTGAGTCCCAAGAGATTTCTTCCTTCAATTTTTTGAGTTCCATGATGAAGCCTTTGCCATCAACATTCACCGTGGATTTAGCTTATAAATTACTGCACCCAAAAAAAAGAGAAAAATGGTTCAATCCTCCAGCTATTCTACTATAAAGAGAAGAATAGTTCAATCCTCCAGCTATTCTGATATTATAAAGGTAGAGATGCAATTAAATCCCATGGTGAAACCTTCAAAGACTATGTCCAATTTACAGCCATCACGAGAATCTGTACTTGGACTTCGTCCCAAAAGGCCTCGACA
The DNA here is from genome assembly GCA_027924585.1 of Larix kaempferi. Lineage (NCBI taxonomy): Eukaryota > Viridiplantae > Streptophyta > Pinopsida > Pinales > Pinaceae > Larix > Larix kaempferi. The sequence continues at coordinate 28,212,013 of BSBM01000767.1, read as the reverse complement.
TCAAGACAATCACGGTCACATGGATGTCCATGAAATTGATCAAGTGTCTAATCTCTTACCTCAGTTTGCTTTCTTTGATGTAATTTGAAAGTTTATTATGATAATACTTAGGCATAAAAAATAAAGGATAATATCTGATAACTGAATTTTAGGGATAATGATACTAGAAGATGTATTGAATGTGTTATTCTTATTTTTTTTTTTAATTTTTTTTACAGGAAATAAATAAAGAAGAAGGCTTCATGTTTCTTTTAAAAAAGAAGCTTATACAGAGTGATGTGGGTCCTTTAAAAAGAATAGTGATTCACATGGTAAGATGATATCATGAACAATAAAAGGAAGGTTGTTATTAAATAGTTGAATTAACATGAGAATTAAATCCTTCAATTGTATTTGTGCAGAAAGACGTTGAATCCCATCTTCTTGCACTCACTGACCAAGACCCAGAAATAATGTCGACGTCAATGGTGGACATGGATACCTTACAAAAATGGAATTTTAAATACAGATATACTTTTCTTACTTTATATGTTTCAAAAGGGTATTTAAAATTTCTTCAATTAAAAATTTCCCAAAATAATTTATTCTACTAGTTGAATTAAAGCAATTGGTTCATCATGGCATGATTTCAGGTTTTCGCTAAACAACAAACGTAAAGGTAGAATGTACATTTTAAAGAATACCGGTATGTATACATATCATACTACAGTGAATGGTTGATATATGTTAGATCTATTTTGACACAAATTCAATAAAAATATATAGAAGTTTACTAATATTAAATTATCCTCCTTCCTTCTTCTAGGTTAAGGTAAATAAAAGTTAATTTATGCATGAATAAATATTGGTTGGTTTTTCAATAATCCTCACCATCACTGTCATTGTTAGAGTTGATGGTATTTGAAGTACCAGATAGGATATAAGGAATAAATATGATGCTTTCATTATGAATTTATTTATGTGCTTTTTCATTAAGAAAGTAAAGAATGAATAAATGAGTTAGTTTTCATCTCTCACACACACAATTCTCAATAAAATTATAATCTAATCAGTTTCTATAAATTTATAATCTATGTCTAATTTGTTTATGAAGTTGTTAAAAAAAAATTTCATTTTCACAATACACATGAAGTGTTGGAGATTTTCATTTTCCCAACTGTACATGAACATGAACTGGCTTCTCTCATCACAATAAATTTTCTCAATTGTTCTATCCCTATTATGCATGAGTTGATTTCCCTCCTTAGTAAATTGCAGGAGAATTTGTTAAAATACAGGCCCTTGTACTTGGATATTTCATCATGGTTTACAAGCACATTCTCAGTGGAAAATATGTGAGTAGGATTCAATGGGATAAGCTTGGTTTGAGAATTGTATGAATTTGATGGTTACATATATTGATTTTTATTTTTTGAAAACTAATGGGAGAAATACTCCATTATATCTAATCATTTTGTGGGTCCATTTTTATTTTCAATTTGGGGTGATTACAGGGAAGAAGCTCTCACATAATGAAGATGTTTTGGGAAATTCAAGTGATATAAATATATTCAATGCAATGTTGGGTGCCAAAGAACAATCAACGCCTGATAGAGATTGTAATGATGGAAGTAGCGAGTGACACTCTCTATTCTCTAGTATAGATGATGCGGCATCTGCATTTAATGAGGCACATGCTAGCATTCTCTGGAAGCAATATGTTATTGAACAAATTGGATATCTTAATGAAACATCTTAATTAATAAGTAGTGTACAAACTATATAGCACCGAGTGTGCTTCCTATTAAAATGGAGATATTGAAGTGCACTATTTTGTCGTTTGTTTGTTTATATGTGTCCCTAGACATTTATTTGACTAATGCATATCCCTTTTACAAAACACGTGAAACATCTTTTCAACTTAGATTGTAATAATCTTCTCAATTTCCATTTACAATGTCAATTATCAATACAATTTAATAACGTTATCTTCCATGCAAGACTAACATTGTTAATGCAATAACATAATTCTAATTCTTTGTTCAGATACCAACATTATTTGGAGTTTAGGTATGTGTTTAAGCTAGTTTATTTTAATATCTATTATGTGAAGGTTTATAATTTAATTATTATTGTTTTAAAATTCTGATTTTTATTATTGTGTTGCGAATTCGTAAATACATAATAAAAAATTTAAAGTTAAAGATATTATATATATGAAATATTAATTTGCTATTTTCTAATATATCTTCTTTTCCATATTAAGTTAATTATTTAAAATTAAACACATTTTTTGAAGGGAAGTTCTTTCAATTATGGAAGAAAATAAGTTTTTAGTTATTTTTCTAAAATGTTTTTTTTAGGATTTACTTATTCAAAATTAAGAAAAACTTTTATTTGTTTATACAATGTAAAAGATATAATATATATGAGATGTTAAAAATATTTTTTAATTTTGAAAAAGATAATTTATCTTTCTAATATGTCAGATATAAAACTAGTTACTTATTTACAACTATTAATCATGTATTTGAAACTATGATGATTTTTAAATGAAATTTATTTCATCCTTTGAACTTATAGAAGAAAACAAGTTTTTAGTTTTTATGAATGTTTTTTTAATAATAATGATAATTGAAAAATAAGAAATTATTTCATTTTCATGGACATAGACTTCAATTTTCTTGAGAATAATATCGCATATAGAAGGTTATGTATTGAAGAACTTATTTCATTTTCATGAAGATAGACCTCTATTTTTTTGAGAAAAATAGCATCTAAAAGATTTTGTATTTCCAATACAAATTTTTTCTTTGTAGTTGATTGATTTTTAATCATCGTCCCTTTAAGAGAATAGATTACCACAATTTGTTCTGCATTATTTTGAATTTGGAGGAGATACCGTATGTCGTCCCAATCTCTATTTGAATCTTTTAAACATGTTGGAACCTAATCTATCAGGTTAGGTGGATATGAAGAGTCATATCAGAAGTCTAAGAGATGTCTTGGGAATATAAACCTAAGAGTCATCTCATATGTATCAATATGTGCATATGTTGAGATAAGTGTTATTTGAATCCTAATTCTTCTTGTATTTGTGTTACATTTGATTATTTACCCTTTGGAGTATCCAACAGTGATATCGTAAAAGAGGCTTTGCCATATTCCCTGGCCATAAATCTTGCACTTCCAAACTTGTATTTTTACATGTTTGTCCTAGTCAAGACATTTTTTTCTAGTGCTATGTTGGCTCATTCTACTCTCTGGAATTTTCTTTGTGGGTTCTATCTTCCTCTACAAGTGGTACATTTATTCCCGTCAATGTGCATTGGTTTCACTTGGGTGTATCCTCTTCCTCTTGTTTGAATTTAATTTTGAAAATTCACCTTCATGTATTATGCTTTACCTTCATGTATCCTCTTCCACATTGTGCATTTTGGTATTAGCTAGTGAGGAAACCCTGATTCTCTCGCTCCTTAGAAATTTGTGGAAACTAGGAAAAACCTCTCCTTTATGGAGTATTCCTCCCTCCCATGAACTCACAATCCCAAGAAGTTGTATGCTACTTGTTTCACCTCCCCTCTGTGATCTCAAATCCCTCTACAGCTTGTCTCACCTACATCTGTGTGAGTCCATCTCCTCCGTGGATAGTTCTAAAATCCCTCGTTCTTAACCCCTGGTATTTTAATTAATTATAATCGATGTAAATGTACTTATGTAATATTTCATGGCATGGAGATCAAGGACAAGGTGTCTCCAATGAACATTGCATCACTTAATAACATTTTGACTATCTAGTGGAACCATGCACTGGCAAAGCATGGTGACGTCCTGAACATGATACAAGTTGTAAATGAAAAAATAAAACTCAGGACTGAATGTGCAAGAAAACTAAATAGATGGGAAACGGTATCCACTAAGGGGAGAATTCAGAGGCTAGTGAAGCCTTGGGAATTCTAGTAAAGATGATAAGGTGTCATCATGGTACCTTTGGGGGCATAAACGGAATCAAGTTGTTATTGCTCGCTTATTAACTTAAATCCCATATGTATGAGTATGAATTTACTATTAGTCTTTAATTGTTGTGGGACAACGCATTATGAACACGAGAAGGTGAATTGATTATTATTCGCCTGTAAGTGTAAAGTGAGCAATTAGTACTATGAGTTTATTATATCAAAGTGCCATATAATCCTACCAGTAAATATTATGAGCTTACTCACGTGAGAAGGAAAATGGTTTCTTGTTCACCTATAAGTTTAAATAAGTTAGTAGTATTATTAATATTGTTATTATAAGCTTATGACCCAAAACATATTTATTGTTTTCTCGTGATCTAAAGGAAGCAAATTATTATGTGATTTAATGATCATGATGAATTTACATAGTGTTTTTATTTTGATCATTAATTAGTAAGGGTTTGATTAATTAATGATTATTAATTAATTAAAATAAATGAATTTTTTACTAAAACAGTTACTTTGTATTATACAATTGAGAAAAACAAATTCAAAGAGTACAAAATAGTAGTTCAAAGCATATCTAACAGTGTTTCATATGGTGCTTTCAATACCCTTTATAGTCCCTTAGAATAACTACACTGCTTTATATTTTAACAAACTGGCCTAACAGTTTTTGACAAAAATAAGCATGGGCTGGTGCAAGGTAATGATACCCACTTATGACGCGTTAGTTGCAAAGGCATGCTGGAAAAACAAAAATATTATCATTAAAATGAATTATTAGTGGTACCTACAAAACTTTTTAGAATTAGGTGTAAAAGGATGAAACGTAGAAAATCGGATCACTTTCCTGAATATATAAATTTTATTTATGGAAAAGTGGTATAACCACCCCAAAATGTCATTATTTTAAGATGTGTATGCTATTTTTTCTCTAAAACATAATGCATATGTTCGTGTTGGTCCACCGGTTTGTTATGTAAATTGTCAAATTATGAGGAAAAAATATGTAGAGGCATAGGCAAGAGACGGATCTTGTGCAGGGCTATTTTTCCAAAATTTTAAAAGTTCATTTTTTTAAATTATGAAAGTCGGTGAAGCCTTAAAATGACATGGTCGAGTGTTGGTCCACCATATCATGGTCTGAACATAATCAATCAACTTTTTCTATTTTTATCTTGTAGGTATTCTTGTACTCTTGTGTGGGTTCTTTTCCATTTTAGAAATATCTAAGCCAATCAAAATTTATAGCCCAAATAAACGACCTGTGTTTTTTACAAATTTGACATGAGTGTAGTTAAAAATGAATTAAAAGTAGAAAATAATAACATATCTATTCAAAAAGTATATAGTTAGAATCTGCACACAGAGCTCGACAAGTGTGTACAATTTCATCAGTAGTGCACAAGTGGAGCATATGAGGAACTAAGCGTGAAAAACATTAAGTTACAAAAATTGGTGTGTTATGCCATAACTCATGCTGAGCCTCAAGGTTTGGAAATACGAAGCTAATACCAAACTTGCAAGGGTTCCAAAAAGAATTTGAATCCAAACACGCATGTGCGCACATGTAGAGGCGCCCACACGTTGTTGTGCACACACTTGTAGATGCGTGCATGCGTTTCTGCTTGCATGTGTTCGTTTTTACACCTTATTTTTTTTCTATCTCTCCCTAAACCCCCCCTCCCTCTTTATAATCACACCCCCTCTCTTCTTATCCACCCAATCCCCCCCCCCCTCTCTTCCACTCTACCGAATCCCTCCTCCCTCCATCACCCCTCTCTTCTCTCCTTCACCACAAGGGTTAAGAGATATATTATTACACAAAATAAATAACTCATATTATCCTCATGTACATATAAATATTCATCCTTATAACCATAAATCCATGATCCTGATATCTCAATCCCCAAACCCTTGACCATTAGTCCCTAGCCATTGCAATCCATAGTCCCTAGTACAACTAACCATTATAACTCTTGGCCCACTATAATCCTAAACTAGTGTAGCCCCTAAAAATACTAAATACTAACACATAATGATATATATCCCTTAACCCCTCTAATCCTAACCACCTAATCCTAACCTCTAAAGTGTCTAGTCAAATAAAAATTAACCCCTAACCCTTATAACCTCTAATTCTCATCAACCCTAAACTCTATCATCAAACACCCAACCCTTAAAATCGATAACCCATAGCCAATTTAGAGAGATAGTCAAAGAGAGAGATACCTGAACCTTGGGCCATGAAGGAATATTCTATCCAGAAAGAGCTATGATGATTTCCCCCACTAACCACACATGACCTCTTAATGGTATAATTGGCCTATGATAAAGGATGTTGATACCATGAAGTGGTTTTGAGCAATATGTATGTGCCTGATCAAGGCTTTTGGAATGATGTTTTATGGAAGAATATCGTGCCTTGGCCATAAAGAAACCATTTAGACATAAAAGGCAATGGAAAATGTCTAAAAGCACCAAACAATACGTTACAGGGGTATGCATTGTGCTATGTATCCAAGTCTTGGGGACTTAGGGAATTGGACATGGTCAAGGGAGGAGACCTAATACTTGGGCTTTAAAGGAATCTTATATCCATCTAGGGCTAAAAAGGTTTCCTCCACCAACTACACATGGCCTCTTGAGGTATCATTGTCCTGTGATTGAGGATGGAATTGCCATTATATGGTTTTGAACTTAGTATCTACATGTCTTAGGGCCTTGGAAATGGTTTTCCAGGGAAGAATACCATGCATTTGGCCCTAAATAAACCATTGAGGCATACAAAACCATGAGAAATTCCTCTAGGAACCATGCATTACCTCATAGGGATATATGTGGAAATATGTATCTATGTCTTAGGGCCTTAGGACCTTGGACATAGTCAATGGAGGAGAGTTGATCCTATGGACCTAAATGAATCTTCTAGCCATCCAAGGATAAGAATATTTCACCCACCAACCACGCGTGACATATTGAGGGTATCATTACTCTATGATTGAGGATATTAGTTCCATTCAATATTTTAAAGTAGTGTGTACATGTATCAGGTCCTTTAGGATGATTCTTTAGGGGAGAATACTTCGAGCTTCAGAGCTAGTTGAGTTATTTTCCAGGTTTTATTCAATAAAATGGCTAGAGATTCAAGGGGATTTATAAAAAATGGTACGTTACATTACTCCTATTATGATTTATTTTTGTTTGATGGCAATGTCTTCAAATCGAAGCACGGTTTTGAAATACCGGGTGTCAAATTGTATATAGTAAAGAACAAAAAATGTTACCCTTGGTTGCGTTCGTTTTGTTTTCCCATGATGAAGAAATTTGTAATTTTTTTTATAAGAATACATCCGCTCAACTGTAATTTTTTTGTAAAAAATACACTGCTCAACCAAATAGCTTAAATTGATGGTATTTGTTCAAACTCTATAAAGTTGGAAACAAAAATTTTCATATTGAAGAAAATAGCTTGAAATTTGTAAAAAAATTCATATTGAAGAAAATAGCTTGAAATTTGAAAAGTGGTGTAGAATTGAAATTGAGTCTTTATTTTTTTTTAAACTTTTGAAAAGCTTGAAACTAAATTTTATATTCCAAAATGAACATTGAACTGACTGTATTTGTTCTCGTTTTAAAGAAAAATTGGAAATCTCATAAAGAAAAGAGAAAGTAATAGGCAGGAGTTTCTTGTTGGAAATGATAGAACATTTACTCGAAGTGCTTGGCAGTTCCGATCACATTACCATCATCGACCACATGAAGAGGCTGGTTCCTGTGAGGCCTGCTCTTGATCTTGGTCAGGCTTATATTCCTGAAAGCAAAGGCTGAAAGGACCTTGAACAACACAGATGTACCCTTATCTTGAGAAAACACAATGCTGGTCTTGAAGGGCTTGTTGGTTCTTGGAATGTTTTTCATGATGTTAGCTAAAGCCCATTCACTTTCCAATGGTTATTCTTTTGTTATATTATATACAAAACTTATCATTTATAGGTTGAGTAAGAGGATTTAAGCCTTTTCTTTGGGCGCTAACATCATCTCCTCACATCATGATATTAAGGTCAATAACAAACTGCATTGAGAAGGTTGAGATTTTGCATAAGGCACTGAGTATAAAAATAGGGCTCTCGATTCATAGTGCACCTTCGAGTCATTGAGAAGATAGGCCAAATGAGCGTTTTTCCATGCCACCTTGTATATTTGTGTCAAAAGGTACATAGAAACAGTTTCATAGACCAAGGAGTGAATTTTTCTGAATATAATAGCAGTCCTACCTGGAAGTGTAGATGGTTTATAGTTGCAAAAGATCCTTGACTATTGTACTGAAGACAAAAAGATGGGTTTCCATCCTCAGTAGCCAAATGCAGAGCTAACAGTAAGATATCATGGTTAATGCATTGGGGAAAGCGGTGTCATACTCTTGGAACGAGAAGCACATGCCCATATTTGATTGGAATCACCTGTAATATAACAAAGATGATCAATGAACATCATCTTTCAACATTTAAAATACATCAAGGTTCAAATAATGAATCTAAAAGTGCTTCCATCATTATTAATTTCTCTTACAAAGTTCAAGCAATGACTTTAAAAGCGCTGCCATCATTATTAATTTCTTTTGCATCGATGGCAATCACAATTGAACTGTGCAATAAGGGGGATTTTCCAAATACTGAATTTTGGCTTCCTCACTTTCTTCAAAACGGAAGAGCGCCTCTTCTTGGACTACTTTGGTGAAGTAGAATTTACTAGATTCAAAGTCCTGCTGCACCTTGTCCACTTGAAACTTAATGGGACGTTTCTTAGATGGTGCCCCATACTTTCTCTAACTTTCCATGCACACCCAATAAAGAGATCATGGTATGGTACACAATGACTGTATGGATGTAGTCTGGTTGTGAATCTACCCATTAAAAAACTTTGAATGCAGCCTTCTTATCGTACTAAAGTCTACAGAGAAGTTTCTGCACCATGAAGGAATGAAACCACAATCATCCATTGTTGCCTTAACTTCTTCAATAGGGAGGCTATGGAAATCCCTGGCAATGGATAACACCTTTTTAAAGCCACTACCTTCATTACTAATTTCTCGGTCTTCATCATTCTCAAGATTATATTCATCTCATGAATACACATCTGGAAAACCTAAGTCGATGGCCAAGGCTCATCTCTTTGAATCTTGTATGAATCTTGGCATTATTGAGTGCATGAAGCCTTTCATTTGGACTTACATACTATCCTTATCGGCAGACTACTTATTTATTGGCAATTATTTTATGTAAACCACTGGGAATTTGGGAATTACCTTTTCTCAATGCTTGGCCCAACCAAAAATGCCATTGATCAAAGGAAAAAAAGATTAGTATCCTAAGTCAAATCATTATTAAACGGTTATGAATATCACTTATATCAAAATTTATGTACAATAACAATAAAAAAGAAACTATGAACCATGGAATACTAAGTGGTATAGAAACCATCACAATAATCAATTATACAAATAAAGTTATGAGTTCCACTGCTTAAAATACCATCCAGGGTGCACAATGTCTATCATGGCCTCTGGATGCAAATGAAATATGGCATATGACTACTGAGTATTGTATTCATATTCATAAACCAAAGAACAAAAACATGAATTTACCAAAGCTGCAGATTTATAAAGTGCATATAGTGAACAGAGGGATTGTTCATGGTTAAGCCGATACAAATTCTGTGTGAATATAAAATCTATTCATGTGGCTAATAACAATTCATGATTAATCCATTCATGATTAAGACGATACAAATTCTGTGTGAATATAAAATCCAATAGAAAGAAAATACCAGTAGTTATCAGAAAAAGCCCGTAAGATTTCAGTTGATCTTAATAATAAGAACACTTATTAAAAAATTGTATTTATAAACTAATGAAGCATGAATTAAACAAGGGCCACCAAGTGGTAATGTACTTTGACAAAAGGGCGTTTTGAAATTAAGTTATAGTTTTGAAGATGCTTAGAACATCACAAAGAGAGATGATCTCTACTTTGATCATTGGAATATTTATATACAAGAAAACAACACCAACATAGGATATTAATTCACAAGAGTCTCATTGCCTTAGCAAGTAGGCATGTTCCTGCAATTAAATTCATTTATATATGTGTATTTATTAAATTTATGTACTTATACATGCAGTTTACATATAGTTTACATAGTTGAAAAAAAAACATTTACCCAAAAAAATTTAAATAGATACAAAAATTATTTGAATAAAATTACAATCTTATTCAAAAATCCCAAAATAATTACATTTATCCCTAGATACTACCACAAAATTCACAATCTCTTACACAATTGAGATAACAAAAAAAATGTAAAGATTGTAATTATGTGTGAGAGATTTCCCTAAAAGTATACAAAATTAATACATAGTTGGATGTTACTAGAATGGGTGACCATTTAAGAATGAGTAAGAATCTACAAAATCCATCTCAATTTGGTTTTAATGTCAAGAATCCATCTCAATTTGGTTTTAATATCAAGAATCTCTTGAACATTTGTGTTGGTACAACGATTTCGAGCTTCTATTGCTTAGAAGGATGGACAATTTATTGCAAATCCAACTTAGAAGTTTTCATTCAAGATTTGCCTTGAAATATCTAACTAAAAAGAAATTCTATGGAAAATAGGCTACAAAGATTAATATAGAAAAACTATTTGGCTACCAAAGTACAAGGATATGATTAATCATAATGTGGAACAATGAAATGCAGTTGTACCTTCTCTTTGATCTATCATATACTTAACAATTTGATATTTCTGCAAATAAAAACATGTTCAAAATATTCCAGAAAAGGACCAACAAATCAAATAAATTCCAAGAAATGCAAAAAAAAAAGGCTGAAATCAATGTCTCAATACCAAACTTGCAAGTGACTTTTCACATGATATATTGTCAAGCCCTTGACATCCATAAGCTTTAAAACACCTTTTGGAGTTGCTTCTAGATGTCAATAGGATTGTGCCACTTCATTTTCATTTTTTTATGGGTATGTTCCAAACAAATTATCCCATAGTGGAGAAGTTAGTTCAAATCCATGTGTTTGATCCTTGAAATGATGAGCCACGTGATATCTCTGCATTTCAAAGGTAATCAGTCAGTCCTCAACCATGTGTTGTATGAAATATTGCAATCTAGTTTTGACATAAAATATGGAATCTTCAAAAGGCAGCTTGCATATAAGCATAACAAGGGTTTTGACATAGAATTTGGAATTTGCAAAAGACAGCTTGAATATAAGCATAACAAGTAGAGAAATTTTCAATTTATTAGAAAAATATTTGGAAGGTGTTTCAAAGTGAAGTTAGTAACTGGGTATGATTACATACAATGTCAGCTATGATGGGGTATAACGCTCCTTCCCACAACCACTATAGCTATACCAAATTGACAATGCAAATTATGATTTACTATGAGTACAATGACAAATGTAAATGCAGGAGATGATACAAGCGTATCTCCATCCATGGGATAATTGTGATGAAAACCATGAACAATGTAGGGTGATGCATTACCCCTAAAAATAAAGTGATGAATATTCATAGTGAATTTAAACTTCTCACAAGAAATCAAGCATACAGTCCACTGACCATTACAATAAGAGTGAAGCTGAAATATTCACGATAGAACATATATGCTAGTATCTAGAATCTCTGGTGTGGAAAAGAAAACGATGTATAAGATACTCTAATAGACTCCAAGAGAAATCCCCTAAAAGCATGGTTGGTAGAATTGGTAGAATCCACCTTAGTGGATAAACTCTCTTTACAACATAGTATTCCATCTAGAGAGAAATGGGAATCCATATGGTAGAAATAGGGCACCACTTATTCTTTGTCAAGAATTGAAACAAAGATGAGGTCGGCTATCATCAATTCAGGGAGAGAACCATCGATATAGTTTAGAGACTTCTTTAATAGAGAGCCCTTAATATAATTTCTTTAAGTGAATGATGATTGTTAGTCTCTGTTTATTTTTCATGAAGCTTACTCCTAGAAGGTTTATTTTGCATGAAGCTTACTCCTAGAAGGATAACATACCCTTTCCTAAGCAAGAGATCTCTTGTAAGAAATCTTTTAGAGTATGTACTTGAAACACAACATTCCTCGAGAGTTGTGGGGTAGTCACAATTTATTCTAACCTTCACTTGGGCCTTCCTAGAGAAGTTGGCTGAGGCAATGGCCTTCGGACGAGCTAAGTGCAAGGTAGGGGTATCAAGCCCTCCTGGAAGGTGACCCCTCAAAAGTCCAAACTCTGTGGAGGATGCTACTTTAGGGATCTTATTTGGTAAAGTGTTTTATAGGCTTTTTTCTTATATGGTTTGCAATCAGGAAACAATGAGGTGAGCATTCTCAACATCTACATATCTAATAAGTTCAAAAAAATTCTTATTTGAAGTTCCTTATTTTAGTAAAGAGAAAAGAGCGACTGTCTCGAGACAATCTCGATTGAAGATCTTACTATAGATCTTATTGTACAGAAACAGTGTAGATAAATCTGAAGTAAACTTTAGATAACTATCTGATCTGAAATAACTGTAGATAACTATCCAAGGGATAAGACTCCCTTCTCTTACCATAAAAGGTGCAAACTTACAATAGGAGAAAATAGTGGAGTTGGAGTACTCCAGTAGTAATGTTGTATCTTAGAATATCATGCATATGGATAACTCTGGCCCTTTTATTCACATAGCAAAACAGTCTAACATTTCGTAAAGAAAGAAAATCCCTCTCTCTTTGAGTACAAAAAAACTTATTTATGGTAGAGGGTGGGAAGCTTTTTTCCTTCCGACTCTCTCTAACCTTTTGAATCTCCTTTCCCTTTCACTCTTTGATTTTCCTTGCAAATACAAGATTACATTTCTACACAAACAAGAGGAGAAAATACAAGATTAAAGCAATAATAGTCTAACATTTCTACACTATAATACAAGATTACAACCCACAAACAATAGGAGAAAATAGAGGAGTTGGAATACTCCAGTAGTAATGTTGTATCTTAGAATATCATGCATATGGCTAACTCTGGCCTTTTTATTCACATTGCAAAATAGTCTAACATTTTGTAAAGAAAGAAAAGCCCTCTCTCTTTGAGTACAAAAAAACTTATTTATGGTAGAGGTTGGGTGGCTTTTGTCCTTCCGACTCTTTCTAAACTTTTGAATCTCCTTTCCCTTTCACTCTTTGATTTGCTTTGCAAAATGTACTTCTCTAATTAAGGACTTAAAAAAAATTAATATTTTATATCCTTTGTCTCTAGTGAGGCTTTCCCCTCACCATTTGTCTTTCCCTTTATAACTTGTCAAAATAAGTTGAAGGATAGAACATTTATAATTGTATAGTTTATTCCCATAAAGTGTAAATTTAGCAATAAGAGCAAATTTCCTTCTCATCAACCAATGTTAAGCTCAAACCCTTGGGCTTTAATTTTCTACACTATATGTGTGTAATCACACAGGCTATTATTCTCAAACTCTGTATGGCAAGTATATTGTATAATACAGAAAATATCAAAGCTTGGAGAGAGCTTTGAATTCCCTTTTCCAATTCTCACTTTAAATGGCCACATCCAAAAACAATTACATCTTTAGCTTCTAGACCATGCCAATGTTAACCTCAATTGAAGAAGATATGTATTGACAATTGTGAACAGAAAGCAACCTACAAAAACGTTTCTTTCTATTAAAAAATGAAGGGTTCCATGATCACTAATTCACTCCTACCTTGTTAGAGTCGACGTTGTGAATGGAACCATCTGCATAACCTCCCACGATTATTCATCCACTGCAATGTCAACCAAATATAAAACTATCAGGCCAACTTTTCCAGTTAATGATTTCCTATATCCTCTGGCCCAAGGGCTTCTACATGAAGAGATTCCAATGGATAAAAATAGAAAAACTCTACAACAATATGGGATTTTTTATTACCAACATACAATTCTTGGAAATGGATGCTCAACTACCTTGGCTATATATAAAAAACTACATAATGAATGCACAATTCCATTATATAGAGTGTTCTTTAAATCTGTGTTGACGCTAGAGTTGTGCAAGAAAATAAATTGATTTGTTGTAACGAAACATATTTCAAATTTAAGATCGTAACTACTGTGTTGAACATGATAGAAATATAGCCATACCCGATGCCTAGGCTTGCTGCAAAATTTGGAAGCTGTAAGAGGAGCGTTGGGTAAAGATCTGGGCTGTCAAACAGAGATCCGAAGGAACGTTAGTGTTCTGAATGCTAGCCAATATATCCTAGCTTGTGGAAAGAAGGGAAGATGAGTAGGAATATGCCTCAAAGATTTTCCCTTCAACTGTAGTGCTCCTTGATGCCCCCAAATCAATTAAGTAATTTTCTGTTGGAGTGAATGCAAATAGAGATTGAGCAACTTGAAAACCCAATATACAAAGAACAAGTTTCACCTTCCAAGAGAAGATGGGAAACATCCTCGCACCAACCATATTGTATAGCTCTTTTGCTGTCAATTTTTCCTTCTTTGCCCTGGTACCCTAGATCAGGAAACAGAAACGCTTCGGCCTATTGCTATAGATACAAAGTCTTAGGAGATGCCAACGATTTTGGTAGGTTGAATTCCAAAGTTTATCCAATTTAAACAAGAGGCTCACAACTTCAAAGCAATGTATGGGAAATATGGGCAACCAAAAACCCAGAATGAAGCCCCTTTATCAAACATTTTGCAGACAATATCCTAACGGGATTTCCATGAATGGAAATTTGTCTGTCGTCTGCGGATAAATTCCTTCCCTTGAGTTTGGCTGGAAAATCCCAAGGATAATCTTAATGTTGTTGCTGCAATAGTAGTGGAAATGGCCTAGGCCTTGGCATATCTTCATTTCTGCGTTAACCTGCCCGTATTCCATGGAGATGTGAAATCTACCATATGGCACTTGTTCCTTGCATTCTGATACCGATAAATATTGATTTTATGAAGGTATTGAACAACCAAAAAGACGAGAATACCTAGGCTGAAGTTATCTGCCTCTTATCCTCCTAGAAAATTGGTATGAATAGCCTTGATCACCAACAGTGCCAAGAGGAGGTACTTTAAAAGTTCATGCTAAACAAAACAATCGATTCAACATTAGTAGTATGTTAAGGACTTAACATCGATATAAAAATATGGGTTCAATCCAAACATTTACCCTGTATTCGCCAATTTTTTCCCATGCTAAGTTTTTCCCATGGCCATTGTATAACTGACCATTGGCTCATAATCGCTCAGCCCTGCCTGTAATTTTTTAATTTATCAGCAATAAAGCGAGTAGGGCTACACACAGTGAAATAGACGTTAACCCCAGGGGTGTCGATCATCTTGAATCATGCCATAACAGAAGCTTGTGGCCGCAGGCACGGCCAAAGGATTCCTCTACATGTTGCTGCGACGTTTTTGGCAAGCCCCTGCTAGCCATCTGCGCTAGGCTTGCTAGGCTGCGACTTCAAAGTTTAGGGGTTGGTGCTAAATCCACCGGCAATAGAAATGATGAGATTAGAAGACTCATAGAAAGCCTTCTAAAGGTGAAGAAAAATAATTTGGTTCTCATAGGGGAGAAAAATCCCGAAGCTGTAATAAGACTTGTGCAAAGAATAGAAAAAGGTGAAACCCCAACGCAACTTCAGATCCTTCCTATTGAAACAAAGATATCCGCTTTTTGTTCCAAAAATATTCGATGCCCTAAATACTGTTGAGCCTTAGGGTTTGGTATCATCCTTAGGGTTTGGTATCAACCTTCGGAGGAATGGTGAAATGAATGGTAAAATCCCGTATATGCAATAGAGATCCGTAGGTATATGCAACCGCACAAGCAACTGTGGACACAAGAATGAACACTTCTTTAGCAAGCAGCAATCCGACGTTGGCTTATCAAAATAGACGGATAAAAGAAAAACCACGACGATATGCGTGGCAAGATTCCATTCATCCTATAGACGAGGAATCTTGCTACAGTGCCAAGAATTTTCTTTCCCAGAAAGAACGCCTTTGGCGTAATTATATATACATTTATATAACTATGACAATAAACATAAATATATATATATATATATATATATATATCGATGGAGTTATCACAAATTTTAATTATTATGAATTAATCCTCATTTATCATTATATATACATTTAATATGGCTGTCAGAAGAAACATAAATAAATATCATAATATATATATTATCCGTGCGACAATTATCATCCATATATCCATATCCTTAGAGTTATCACAAATTTAATTATTATGAATTAATCCTCATTTATCATTATATATTCATTTGGTACTTGGTTTTACTTGTCTAATTGTGAAGGAATCCAGCTGAGCCAGAGTAACTGAAATGACAATTTGGAGTGCTCAAATCACAATTTCGACAATATAGGTAGTTTTAAAATAGGGCATTTATCTAGGATAGACAATTAAGATTGTTGAAATTGCAAAATTATTTTGACTAGTTTATGAAAAAATCGCCCAAGAAGTGAGACGTTTTAGTTATCTTTTATCCTACACGCTGAGGTATATATAGTATTATATTAAAAGTTAGAATTTATGTACAAGCGTTGATAATTAGATATATAATATTAAAATATTCGAATATAATATACGGTATTTCATTACACATCAAAATATAAGGTATCGAAACCGATGGTAACGAGCATATCACCCAAGTACTTATCTTCCGCAAATGGCATGAGAAAGGAATATTACAGATTAAACTACGAATTAAATTAATTTAAAAAATGGTGATAGCCAGCAATATGATATATTAATGTAAAATGAGTATTTGATATTAATGTAAAATTAGTATTTGAAATTAGCCACTGGATTTTAGGACCAATGATGGTCCTTGAGGAGAAGTCTAAGGAGTATGTACGTGATGAGTGTGGCTTCAACCCTATCAACTAAACTTATGGATGCATTTGGCAGGAATTTAGGGCCAACAGGAAGTCAAGAGAGACTGCAACAACCTATTCGAGTTGGAGGCACTGTATTTGTAGTTGTAGTTGGGGAACAATAACTCAACTATAAAAAAAACTCAACTAATTCTACTAACTCTTGTTCTAAATTGCAAATCACGCTTCCAACCTTCATGTACGAACCTGAACTGTCGGTATTTGATTGAGAACCGTTGGGTCCGGGTGTTTTGTACTATAAATAATGTATGCAATGACCTATTCGATGTTGATGTATATGTAACTTCGGAATGTATTTCACATATATGTATATTATATTCCTATAGAGATGTTATTATTCCTCTATACGGAAGTGTCATCATTTATATTGTAAATGTTGTAACTTATACTTGATGGGTTATTAGACCACCTTGTTTGGGGTCGGCCCTGTATAAGTCATGTGGGTCAAAGGGTTATTAGACCACCCTATTGGGGGTCGGCCATGTGGTTCAAAGGGTTATTAGACCACCCTATTGGGGGTCGGCCTAGTCAGCATTATATTATGTGGTTAAGTTCGAGCCTACATGAGTTAGGTAAAAAGGCAAGTCAAGTCAAGTATAAATAGAGTGCGGGAGGCACTCTATTTGCTCACTCACTTCTCACACATGCACTCAAGGAGGAGTGGCGCACTTATGTAGGAGGAGGATCTGCTGCTAGGTTATGTCTATCTCTCTTGGTTGGTTGTATCATTGCTCTATCTATCTCTGAGGAAGTTATTGGGGTTTTTCACCTTTATGGTTTTCCCCAAGTAAATCTTCGTGTCTCTTGTGTGCTTGCATTATTGTCTCCATGATTGATATGCTGTACATGTTGTTCTCTCAGTTAAGATCCTAGATCATATTGAAGTAAATTCTGAAAATCTAACATGGTATCAGAGCTAGCCTGAAAGAAGGCATGATATGGCATGTATGACACTTGTTGCACTTACGATGCTAGGGCTTGATATAGCAAAAACCAGTCATCGTAGCACTTTCGCTATAAATCCGTTTTGGAGAAGTTTTCGGATCTGAAATTGTTACAGGCCGAAGCTAAGATCTCCAGGTATCTTGTGTCCAAAGGACAACCTCTAAATCGTTGTACTTTGTGATTTATGATCTGTACAATATAGGGTTTCTGCCTCTTCCAGATCTGAGTCAAAATCAGGTGACCTTGGGAAAAAGGTCATATCTTGGGCTAGGAAGCTCCAAATGAAATTTCGTAAAAAGTGACAGGTAGTACACAGTCTTTACTATCTCAGAAAACGTTTTCAGAGGCCGAAGTTGAACCAGTGACGCGTGGAACTCCGTACAAATTCGCTCTCCTGTATTATCCCATAAACAGGTCACATTGCGACATTTGGCATAACTCTCTCTCAGAGAGTCCAATTGAGGTCAGACCTGTCAGGATGGAAAGGTAACAGGCCGAGCTATCTTAGAAAACTTTTTCAGAGGCCGAAGTTAAAATAGTGACACGTGGCACGCCGTACAAGTTCGCTCTTCTGTTTTATCCCAAAACAGGTCACGTTGCGACATTTGGCATAACTCTCTCTCAGAGAATCCAACTGAAGTCAGACCTGTCAGGATGGAAAGATAACAGATCAGGCTATCTCAGGAAACTTTTTCAGACCCTGTGGATCAAAAATTTTGGAGTTACACCAGAAACAATCAGGTACATATTTCTGTCAAAACCGAATTATTTTTTGGTACCTTCATTCATGGCTTCCGGAATTTAGGGCTTTGGAGAAAGTTGGAATTTTTGTAATCGGAGACCACGGCTGGATGCTACTCATAAAAATAGAAATTTAGAGACCAACATCAGAATTTTTGGTTGGGCAGAAGGCCGGGCTTGATTAGACCCTAGTTCGGGACTTTGATCAGAAAAGTGAAAAATTAGGGCTTCTGTAAAAATGGGAATTTTTTAAATCTGTGACCACGGCTGGAAGCTCCTCAGAAAAATAGAAGCTTCTAGCTTTGGATCAAACATTTTGATTGGGAAGAAGAGTGGGCTTCATCAAACCCCATTTCAGGGTCACGTCCAGTGAATCCAGAAGTTTCAAAAGCAAAATTGAGGAGTAAAACTTTGCAGTTTTCAAATTCTGAATATACCAGTTTGATCAACTCATCAAGGCGCATATTTCTATCCTTTCGGAAGTTTGAAATTCAAAGTTTGAATTTTTGGGGTTTCTCTGACAAACCCATATCCAGCTCCAGGTCCAGTTCTTGCAAATCAAGTGGATTGGGTTAATCCTAGAAGAAGATGGATTGGTCACCTGCATAAGTGAAGAAGTTCCTGTCTCAGAGGGAGATGAGGATAAGGCCTTACATAAGAAGATTACAAACGATCTCGACAGGTATGACTCATCGAGGGATGTTTCGATATTTGTCCATGATTAAGTTTATGGTATGTTTGTCTTCATGTTATTACGGTTAGTACAATTTTGATTTTAGATTTGTCGTATTACCTTAATAAAACTATGAATGCACGATAGAAAATATTCATTGATTAGGGTATTGACACTTATGATTGTACTAATGAATTATGGTGTTGTATGAGGTTTATGTTGTCTACTAACATGAAAGGTACACCAAGAAATACAAATCATGTTCTGGTCCAAGAACATATGATCGTGATAACATGAGGACAAAGATTCATCCATTGTCATGGATCTCATAGAAGATCCATTTACGAGGTATGTATAACTTGGTTTTGTAATAGTTAACCTATGAGATATACAGGTTACTAGCACAAGTCATTGAAGAAGAACAAGAAGACATCATGTGAGTATGTTAGACATAAATAGCTAGCATGCTAATCCAGGAATGTTTTTCCTATATCAAGATAGAATCCTACCTTGTGTTAGGATCTTATACTGTTGTTGATAATGATTATTCATGAAGAGTCATAGGTTTGAATAATCATGATTGTATGCATATTATGTTTCTTACCATAATTGATGATATGACTAACCAGAAGAATCATGATGGTATAGGTTTGAATAATCACGGATTTTATGCATTTTATATCTCTTATCTTGATTGATGATTCAACTAACCTGAAGAGTCATAGGTTTGAGTAATTACAGGTTTAGACATGTTATGTTTCTTATGATTTGACTAACCTTAAGAATTCTACATAAACCTTGAATGCTAATGCTTATTATTTTCTGTTTGAAATGATCATGACTATACATGCTTGAGATTATTGTGTTTTAATAGTATACTAATGAATGTATGATTCTATATGAGATCACAAGGATAACACAATCATGATACTAATAAGCATGCATAGGAACCAAGGATGAATGTAAGTTCAAGGACAGGTAATCCAGGAAGCAAAGATCAAGAGGGAGTACACTCCAGTGGTTTATTCAAGGATGCAGATATTCAGAGAGAGTTGACCATCTCTCTACATCCCACAACAGAAAGGTGTAGAAGAAGCTACTTCAGATTAGGACTCCAGCAGCTCCTGCAAGGAAGCAAAGACTCAGAGGGAGTCCACCCAACGAACAAACAAAGATAAGTATTTCTTACATATTTGTTTGTTTAAATAAAATTGTTCAATGATGTATATGCTCATGGTCTTAGACTTAGAATATGTATTGTGCATATTAGAATAATTACATTAATGAACAGTATACTACAAATATGCATGGGTAAGTAGCCTATGGCACTGTACAACATTCCATTGCTACTTATCTAGAATGAAACCTCTTTGCTGACATGTTGGGAGTTGTGCACACTCTTAACAATGTTCTGGTAGAGATTGGAAGGCATCTAGAAAGTTACGGGATATGGATAAATGTTGTATTGAAGCATTGGCTAAGATAATTGCATGACTGTATGACATATTTATTTATGTGTAAGAATTTGTTCTGTAAACTATGAGATGTTTTCTAATCATGCAATTTAACTTGTTGTGTAGGAAAGATCGTATGCCATCTCCTACAAAAGAAGAACTACAACATTTGTTCAGCAACAAATTTATTGAAGATATTGAAGTTCCCAGGATCTGGGATGAAGAAATGGAATGCCATGATCCATCGATCATGAAGAATGATGTTTGGGATGTAGTCCCAAGATGTGAAGGGAAGTTTGTTATGACTTCCAAATGGAACTATCAGATCAAGCATGTTGCAGATGGCAGCATTGAGAAATATAAAAGTGATGAAATAGAAGATGCACCAGATGGATTTCAAGACAACATGGTGTAGTCATATATATGTGCAGAACTTGGTATGGTAGACAGCTTTCTATCCAGTTTGGGCTTTACCAAGAGTAAAGCAGATTCCAACCTTTTCTACAAGGTAGAGGAAGGCAATCCAATGATACTACTTTTGTATGCGGATAACCTGTTTGTTACAGGTGAAGATAGATTGATTTCCGACACGCAGCGGAAGCTTACTACCAAGTTCGAGATGAAGAACTTGGGGATGATGCACTATTTGTTTTTGGCATGGAGGTGTGGCAGAGTGCAGATGGAATCTGCCTTGGACAAGGGAAGTATGCAGTAGAGATCCCAAAGAGGTTCGGGATGATGGATTGCAAGGCCATGGCCACACCTATGGCATCGAATCTGAAGCTTCTATGTGATGCTTCATCCGAGCCAGTTGATCGCCAGATGATTGGGTCCTTGATGTACCTGACGAACATGAGACCAGACATTTGCTTTGCTGTGAACACATTAAGCCAGTTCCTGACAGATCCGAGGAATGTTCACCTGGTTGCTGTAAAGCATTATCTAAGGTACCTGAAGGGTACAGTGGATTATGGGCTCACGGATGAGGCGAATCAAAAGTTTAACCTACAGGGTTATGTTGATTCAGATTGGGCTGGCAGTGCTGTAGATAGGAAGAGCACATCTGGGTGCTGCTTCAGTATGGGATCAGGTGTGATCTCTTGGTTTAGCAGGAAGCAGTCCTGCGTAGCACTGAGTACAGCTGAGGCAGAGTATGTTGCAGCCTGTTCAGCTAGTTGTGAGGCAGTATGGCTACGGAAGCTACTGTCTGAGTTATTTGATCTCCCGTTGGAGGCTACTGGTATCTTCTGTGATAACCAGAGTTGTGTGAAGCTGTCCGAGAACCCAGTGTTTCATGACAGGTCGAAACACATAGAGATCAAATACCACTATATCAGGGATATGGTGCAGAGAGGAGCTGTGAAGCTCCTGTATGTTGCGATGGACGAGCAGATTGCAGATGTGCTGACGAAGCCACTAGCCAGGGTGAAGTTCGAGTACTTCAGAGAGAGGCTTGGCGTTATTCAGATCGAGGACACTTCGTGGAAGAAGTGATGGACACATCTGCTAAAGCCATTCCAAGCATGTTGGAAGGAGGATCCTTCACATGGCTGTGGATGTAAGCGCTGGATGATGAACATCAGGATGATGTTCTAGTTTCTGCTTGATATGATCAGTTAGATCATTTTATGTATGTATGTACGCATCATGTTGGATGCTGGATATGATCAGTTGGATCATTTTATGTATGTATGTACGCATCATGTTGGATGCTGGATATGATCAGTTGGATCATTTTATGTATGTATGTACGCATCATGTTGGATGCTGGATATGATCAGTTGGATCATGTGTATGTATTTTATATGCATCATGTTGGATGCTTGGACCATGTATCTGTATATGTATCAGGTGGATACATTGTATGATCAGGTGGATCATGTATGGTGATATATATCATATGTTTTGTATTTGTATCAGGTGGATACATTGATGATCAGGAGGATCATGTATGATGATATGTATCAGGTAGATACTTGGCATGCAGCAGGATGTTGCATTCATGATCAGGAGGATCATGTATGATGATATGTATTAGGTAGATACTTGACATGCAGCAGGATGTTGCAGTGATGATCAGGATGATCATAGATGACAAGCTTCAGGATGTTGCTCCAGATGACATGCAGCAGGATGTTGTAGTGATGATCAGGATGATCATAGATGACGAGCTTCAGGATGTTGCTCCAGATGACATGCAGCAAGACGTTGCAGTGATGATGATCAGGATGATCATAGATGACGAGCTTCAGGATGTTGCTCCAGATGACATGCAGCAGGACGTTGCAGTGATGATGATCAGGATGATCATGGATACATCAGGATGATGTATGGTGAGTATCAGGCTGATACTCTGTGGCCATGGATCAGGTTGTGCAGATGAGCATGTAATTCGTTGCCCTGGGAGATTTGCAGATGGTCTTGCGAGGTTTTGCCTATGGCATGTAATTCGTTGCCCTGGGACATCTGGCAAATGCTCTTTCGAGGTTTTGCTTTGGGAGGACATGTAATTCGTTGCCCTGGGAGATCTGCAGATAGTCTTGCGAGGTTTTGCCTATGGCATGTAATTCGTTGCCCTGGGATATCTGGCAGATGCTCTTGCGAGGTTTTGTCCTATGGCATGTAATTCGTTTCCCTGGGAGATCCGATAGGTTGGGCTGTGTGCCCGTAATCAATCCTGGGATGCTCTTGCGAGGTTTTGCCATGACCACATGTAATTCGTTGCCCTAGGAGATCCTATAGGTAGAGTTGTGTGCTCGTAACAGCCTGGGATGCTCTTGCGAGGTTTTGTGGTGAGGTCACATGTAATTCGTTGCCCTGGGAGATCCTATAGGTAGAGCTGTGTGCTCGTAACAGCCTGGGATGCTCTTGCGAGGTTTTGTGACGCACGTAAAAGTCCTGAGGATTCCACAGTATGGCCAGTGATGACGAAGACCTGCAGGTGGTGGGCCTACATCCAGTATGAAAAAGGACTGGCTCTGTAGAACTTCCTATGACGAGTAGATTCAGAGATTGAGTGAGATAGCAGCAGCAGTGACGATGATGATGACTCGATGACGATTATCCAGTGACGATGATCCAGAGAAGATGACTTGTGCTAGAAGAACTGTGCTGAGAAATACCTTCCTAGTTAAGAGGGAGTGTTGATGTATATGTAACTTCGGAATGTATTTCACATATATGTATATTATATTCCTATAGAGATGTTATTATTCCTCTATACGGAAGTGTCGTCATTTATATTGTAAGTGTCGTAACTTATACTTGATGGGTTATTAGACCACCTTGTTTAGGGTCGGCCCTGTATAAGTCATGTGGGTCAAAGGGTTATTAGACCACCCTATTGGGGGTCGGCCATGTGGGTCAAAGGGTTATTAGACCACCCTATTGGGGGTCGGCCCAGTCAGCATTATATTATGTGGTTAAGTTCGAGCCTACATGAGTTAGGTAAAAAGGCAAGTCAAGTCAAGTATAAATAGAGTGCGGGAGGCACTCTATTTTCTCACTCACTTCTCACACATGCACTCAAGGAGGAGTGGCGCACTTATGTAGGAGGAGGATCTGCTGCTAGGTTATGGCTATCTCTCTTGGTTGGTTGTATCATTGCTCTATCTATCTCTGAGGAAGTTATTGGGGTTTTTCACCTTTATGGTTTTCCCCAAGTAAATCTTCGTGTCTCTTGTGTGCTTGCATTATTGTCTCCATGATTGATATGCTGTACATGTTGTTCTCTCAGTTAAGATCCTAGATCATATTGAAGTAAATTCTGAAAATCTAACATTCGACTTGTAGCATTTGAGCTTTTTCCATTGGAGGGAAGCTTAAATAGGTGCCAAGAACAGTGCTCACGGTAACCAAGTAGGCTGTTATGGTTTGATTTTTATACTATTGTTGAACACATTTTGGATGCTCCAGCCCACTCCATGTCCATCCAATGGGTAGCACAAACTCCTTTTTTCTTTGCTTTCCTCCATTGTCCTTTTCTGCTTTGCTTTTGCTTCCGCCTTAGCCTTTTCTTCTTTTTTTTTACTTTTCTGACTTATCCTGCTTTTCTCATTTGATCGTGCTTTCTTCTTTTGTGTTGCTTTCTCCTTTATGTTGCTTTTCTGATTTGTGCCATCTTTCTTTCCTTTTTCATAATTTTCTAGATTGGGATGCTTTCTACTAACTTCTTTTGCAAGTCATCTCCAAAGTCAACCTCATCCACTAAGGAACACTTGTGGAGCATTATCCTCTTTTATTTATGATACAAATTTTAAATGGATGAAAAATAATTATTCCAAGTGCATAATAAAATTTAGGCAAAATTAATTCACACTCCTAATTAACTAAATGCCTAGAATTCAAAATTAACCCCTTAGTAAATGAAGTTGTCTCCTCAACCCAAGGGATTGGTTGTGTTAGGAACTTGGTCCAATGATCTCTATTGAGGGGACATGACACTTTTATAGTACATATGATGCAACCAAAAATAGTTTTCACTTTTATTTTTATTTGTGTGCTTCTTCTAAATTCTCGTACCTTGTCTCATTTAAAATACAAGATCTGCTTTTTCTAAGGAGGGAAATTGGCCTTTATATTTTAGGGCCAATGATGGTCCCTGGTCAATGATGAGAAGTATAAGATGTTCCTACGTGGCAAGTGCTGCTTCAACCATATCAATAACTAAAAAGGATTTAATTTGGATCAACTACTTTATTATCTTTATCACTAATGGATAGCATTTTGCAACTATGCTCATGGAACTTTAACCATATCAATCTCACTTTGTAACCTCTCTTATCTGTAACTTTAGCATACTTGGTCTCGTTCAATTAGTGCAAATGGAGGGTGTTTAGGACCATCAAAAACTAATAATTAGTTTCCAACCAACAAAAACTCGAGAGATACTTCTCGGACTATTAGGTCGAACAATTCATGACTATTAAGACCCACTATGACTAAATCACTAGTCTTGAACTATAAATATACCATGACTATTAAGCCCCACTCTGACTAAATCATTAGACCTGAACTAAATCACTGGACAATCAGTACTACTGTTGGACATTGTAAGTATATTGGAGAGCTATGACACCTAGAACTACTTGGTTTATAGGACCCTACAAACCTTAACCTCTATTGCACAGGCCATGAAATTCATATGAAAAGAGGGTGTATGGATCCTATCTACACCCTTGCAAGGTACCTATCTCAATCTAATGAATGTTCTATGTTGATCGAAATAGACAACTTTCCAGTCATATTTTTTGCATACCAAAGGATTAATGGTCCTCACTATGGCCACAACCATGGAAGCCATGGTCAAGGAGATGGAGGACAAGATAACTAGGCTTGTATTAAAGATATCATCCAATATCACTATTCAAATCAGCCAACTTCATACTAGGTTTGAGACACTCCAATATACGTTGGACACTTTCATGGAAAACTTGGGTACCATGATTAAAGTTAAGGGGATTCAGCTAGAATCACTAGTAAAATTGGAGGGAGTTGAATCCTCCAATGGTGGTGGGTATCACAATGGTTCACATTTCCCTAAAACTCAAAATAACAAGTGGCACCACTATCCCAAATGGACATGAACAATTTTAATGGTTTTGACCCCACTAGTTAGGTT
The DNA here is from genome assembly GCA_027924585.1 of Larix kaempferi. NCBI lineage: Eukaryota > Viridiplantae > Streptophyta > Pinopsida > Pinales > Pinaceae > Larix > Larix kaempferi. The sequence goes on along the minus strand of BSBM01000767.1, from coordinate 28,185,669 downwards.
ACCCAGATGGAAGAATAATTTTCCCTCCATGGCATTACTCGTGACATGATGAAAATTTGGGTGGGGTTCTATACTTGGATCATAAGAAATGGAAATGGTGGCAATGCCATATAAAAGGTTATGTCAACTACATTTCCTAGAGTTAGCTTTTGAAATCCATCTGTGCTCATTTTGATAGAGAACACAATACTTGTGTAGGCTAAAAAAGTTACACCAAATAGGCACAATAATTGAATTTACAATTTCCTTTGATAAATTGTCCATCTGCATAGAGGGCCTAGTCAATTCTTATATGGAATTTCTAATTGGTGGTCTCAAGGAAGAGATAAGAGCAGAAATTATCATTCAACACCCAACTACTTGGTTGGACGCCACCCAATGAGCTCTAGAATATAGGACAATTATTTAGAAACATGCCAATTATTGAAGCTAAAGGACATCAAAAGATGGAACACAATTTGTATGGACCATATCAAATTGTATAATGCATTACATAAGTGGCTTACAAATTATTCCCTCCATCCCACTCCAAGACCCGCCACAGGTTTGATGTGTCCTATTTGATGAAGGTTGTGGGGGGGAATTGCCAATTTGAAACCACATTATTAGAACTTGATGAAGAACGATCGATTTCACTTTGACTAGAAGTAGTTTTGGCAACTAAAGAGCATTGCCTAGGTTATTTCACTTTCTAAGAAGTCATAGTCCAATGTAAGGATATTTCGTTTGAATATTCTATGTGGGAATTGACCATCATTTTGAAACAATTTCCCCATCTCTAGCCTTTAGAACAACATTGCTTTTAGAGGGGGAGGACATGTTAGGGTCCCACCCTAACTCCTTATGTAGATAGATAGGACTATGGATTGATTCCATCTCTTTTAAAGAAGACCGATAAAATAGATGTAGTATGGAAAGCTATAATTGCAAGAAGGCTTATTCAAAAGTTCCACGTACTAGAAAATTCCTTCTCTAGGAAGTATCTAGAAGGTTCCACCTACTAGAAAGTACATAGGAGGGTATCCTTAGAATCTATATAAATTAGAAGAAATGGAATGAGATTTCTTGTGAAGTATTGCTATATTTGGAGCTTTATTCAATTGAAAGGGCCCTCAACTTAAGAGGCAAGTGAACATTTCTTTCTAGTTATCCTAATACAAGTGTATATTTCTCATATTTTCATCTTGTTTATTTCTTGTATCTGGTTTTGTACATTCAAAATATCTATATACCTTGTGGTGTTTCAAGTTTAATCGTTAAGGAAGAAAATAACAAGCCAACTTCCATTGTCTCAAATTGAGACACCTCATTCACTAGAAAATTTAGGCAAGATCTGTTTAAACTTTATGGCACCCAATTGAACATGCACATTGCATATCATCCCCCAGTAGACTATGAAGCAAAAGTGGTCAACAAGTGCTTAGAAAACTATTTGCAATGCCTCTCTTCCAAAAAGGCACAGTAATGGGCACAATGGGCTTTGATTGTAGAAGGGTCGTATAGTACCACTTATAATGGAGTTACAAAAATGACATCATATGAAACTATCTATAGCTAAAAACCTTATCATTGGCTTCATAATTACTAGGTACTACCAATGTTCATGTAGTGGATAGCACACTTTAGATCGAAACTAATCAAGGAGGATCCAAGATCACTCAAAATGTAAAAGTATTGAATGTTGTTGAAAGTGGGACCATCGCGAGCGAATGGTTCAACGAGAGATTTCTGTAGAAGTTCGTTTGTCTCAAATGTACTCCATACGGTCGAGATATTCAGCTCGAAAGTTTCGGAAAACTAGTGTTTTAAGGTGCAAACTAGAAAAATGGGTACCACGTGGCACCACTAGAAGGGTCACTACAAGAAAAAAAGCATTTTAGCCTCACATTAGCACCACTATTTGTAAAGGATTTGGGAAATCCTCAATTTTCAAATAGTGGTGCAAAAGTGGTGATAATGTGGGGATATGCAAGTGGTGCTAAGATTTATGGTGTAAAAGTGGTGTTTGTCAAAAAATTGATTTTGGTGTTAAACGAATATGTGGCATTCAATGTTGTGTGCTGCAAACCACCAAAAACAATCCTAGCTGGATTGAGATTTTATGGTGCAAAACACCAAAACCAATCCAACATGGATTGAGACTTTATGGTGCAAAACACCATAATATTAATAATTAGTATTATTTAATATACACAAAATTATGGTGCAAAGCACCATAAAATAATAAATGATGAAAAAAATATAAATTGCATTGATTATATATAAGAGATTAGAGGTGGGAGTAGCAAGGCTCCATTATAGACAATTTAAGTGGGAATCACATTAATTATATATATAAGATATTAGAGGTGGGAGTAGCGAGGCTCAATGTTTTAGTTATAGTTACAAAACGTTTAGTGATATCTCTATGTTCCTATTCTTTGCAATGTGCTTATTGTTTTTAGTTAAGATTTCAGTAAGTTTAACGTATGAGATTTACAATTATGTTTTATTGTATGACATGTATGACCCTTTGTAGAAATAATCCGGAATGAATAAACTGGCAATGGTAACCCCCAAGAAGAAGAGACACTATCAGGTACAGGCGCGAAGCTCTACTTCTTTCCCCTATCTAGTTCCAGATTCTTGCCCATAAAGCAAATCATGTTAGGTATAAGCAAATGAATGAGGCAGATTCTTGCCCATAAAGTCCTTCGATTAGGTTACTATTGGCCAACGTTGTTCAGAGATACATACACGTTTGCTTGGAAATGCCAATTTTTCCAAAATTCTTCCGAAAGATTGAAGAAACCTGCTTTTCCTGCTATAATCCACATAGAGGTGAAGTCTAGGTGACTATGCATTAAGAGAAGAATCCATATACACTAGCTTCTATTTCTGTGGGATCAACTACTCGCTCATGGTCTTTTTCTGGATCAATGGATTTTGGTTTAGCATGCAAGAAATCAAGGAAGAAGGATCGAGAGCGATGGCTCCTATCGTTAGGGACACCTGTCCCATACTTCTTTAAATTTTTCTAACACCCTCGGAAGGATAAGCGGCTCCACTCATGAAATGCGGATTTTCATAAATAGAAATTTATGTGAGTAGCCACGAAGAGATAATAAAGCGCAGGAATAGAGCATGATGGAATAACTCTACCCAACGAACATATGCATCACCAGATTCTCTGCCCTCCCTGGGAACAGTTCAATGTACATGTCATTAACGAACTCAAAAATAACACATAAACACGATAAACTCAAATAAATTGTAAAACATTAAATAGGGATTCGAGCCTACCCTTGAACAGAAATTGTAAAACATTTTTTACTTCCTTCCCAAATTTCTGTATTGAATCACCGCTGGATGTGTTGACTATTTGAAGATCGTCCAACTGAATGGGGAGTGGAAAGAAACACCTTTTATGGCCTTCTGAACATGAACACCAATCTTCAATATGACCAGATCATCAAGATACCTGCGCATTATAAAAGGGCTTTGTTAGAAGAAGTAAAAGAAAATTAACTTCTTGTTAAATAAACCCGAGTAAAGGGATCAAGTACAACTTTAGTGGTCACAAAAATTCTTCATAAGGTAATCCTGGAAACATAACATAAACAAAGCACTGAGTAAAAATTAAAAAAAATAGCTAATTAAACAAAATGCCAAGTAAAAAGGAGGAGTAAACAACCTGCTTTACATAAAACCTCCTTAAATTTTACAGTAAGGTTACCATAGTAACCGAATCAACAAAGAAGGTGAATCTCTGAAGGTGTGCCCCTGATTTTTTTTTTAGTGTACACTTTATATATACATTAATAACCAAAAACCTGAAGGTATAAGGTACAAGTACAAGGGACGGCTATGCGGCCACTATCAGAACCTTGTCCCAGAGAAAAGAAATGTGACCCAAGCATGCATACCTGAAGTGCCCAAGCGATATGGTTGAAGCTGCCAATGCCAGGTGAAAGGATATGTTCACAAGGGAAACAAATCCTAAATTAAATTTTAGTGTCCACCTCAAGGAAGCCACAACACGTTAAATAAAAAATGCAGAGGTAAAAAAAAATTAATAGTAAAAAGCTGTGAGTTATTTACCAGGGAATGCTGGATTGAGTGAGTCTCTTCTGGCATCAACGGCCAAGACTCTCACTATTAACAATAGCGGCCATGAAACCTAGCCAAGAAACCCCCAACTGAATTCAAACAAGAGCATATAGAAGCCGACCAAATGAAATGAATGGCCAGACAAACCCTAAGGCCTTGTGAAGTTTCCACCTTAAGAATTGTGCCGTAGATCTATCGCCACATGGAGGAATGGATGATGGGGACAATACCTTCCGCTAACCAACAATTATTAAGTGCCTCTTTTCCTATATTACGACCTAGGTTTTTTTAAGATAAACCACTTCAAGGAACTTTAAAATTGTATCCACTGAGAAAGCAAATGGTTCACCAAGTTTTAAGGGCAATTTAACCATGGGGAAAAGAAACGTGTGGGTTTATGAAGTGTAGAAAAAACAATGAAGTCTAGGTAGAAAGTTTATTTTTTTTTGTTTTTTATTTATGTTTGTGTTTTTTTGGTTTCTTTTTTGTGTGTATATTAGATAGTTTCTTTATTTGTTTGTTTTTTAATGTTTGTGTTTTTTTTGTTTTTTTTAAGAATATGATGTATATTTTTAGTGGTAAATTTCTTTATTATATTTGTTTGTTATATTATATTTGTCTTTTTTTAATATATGATTTAGGTTTTTTTTTAAATTTTAGTGGAAAAAATAATAAAGAATTTTATTATAAATTTTTTTTTTGTATAAAAAACATATTATAATGTTTGTTTTATGTGTTTGGTTTTTTATATTTATTTTTTGTTTTTTAGAAAGTATGTATGTAAAGTTTTATGGAGATGTTGGGTATTTTTTTTATAAGAAGATATTATGTTTTTTTGTTGTACTTTGTTCTTAGTGATTGTGTGGCGAGTCATTGATCTTCACCCTTGATGCATGAAGATTTGTTTAGGGACTAAAAGTTAAGTTTCCTACCCCAACCATGTTCAAAGTTCTAAGAGCCATATCTATTTCCCACAACTTCCTATTGTCATTGATATTTCCATTGAGAGACCAAGATACCCTCGAGAGGTCATCCTTTGTATGCCCAAAATATTATTTTATAGTCACTCCTAACCATGTCCAAGGCCTTAGGATGTATACCTAGTGCTAAAAAACTCCTAATGGAACCATATCTCAGTTTGAGGGAAAATATACCATTTGAAGGTCACGTGTGATGCTCTTAGACATTGGTATTGGCCTTGGATGCCTAGAAAATGATTTATGAAATAAGCCTAAGTTTCCTCCCCCATCTATCTCTAGGACATGAGACCCCTACCTATTTTTATTTGTGATATATCCACTCATATATTCCCATTGATAGTCAAATGAAACCCTAAGGAGGTCTTTTGTGGTCGTTTGAGGCATTATTTTTGTCCTTGAATGGATAGAAGCTTCCTTTAGGGGTTGAGTCTTGGGTTTCCTCCCTTCATAATGTCGAGGCCCTCAAACTCATATCTAATGCTCAAAACCCCCTAAATATGATGGCACATTTTCTATGAGGCCAAGGATATCCTAGGCCTGCAGTCATGTGCGTTTATTTAAAATATTGCTTATGCCCTTGGACACCTTGAAGCTTCCTTTAGGGAGTAAGGCACATGATGCCTTCCTTGATCATGTATAGAGTCTCAATACCCATAAGTAATACTCAAGATCATCTAATAGTATAAATTTCCCTAGCCAAAGCTAAAAATACCCTAGAGAAGCCATGTGTGTTTGTTCAAGTTTCCCTTCTTGGCCATGGATTCTTAAAAGCATTCTTAAGGGATTCAGGCCTAGTTTTTTCTCTCAAGCATGCCTAGTCCACCCAAGACCCATACCAAGTTCTCAAAGAACTAAAATGGAACTGATATCCAAAGTCATATGAAATCGATGCTCTTAGGAGGTCATGTGCAGTGGTTGTATGCATTATTCTTAGCCCAATTTGTTAAAAATTTTCCTTTAGGGCCTAGGAAAAATTCTTTCCCCCCAACCATATCCAAGGCATTGGCAGTTATACTTAGCCCTACAAATTTCCTTGTGATAGAAAAAACCCCACTCAAAGGCCAAAGATATCGTGGAAAGGTCCATTGTACTTGTTCAACATGTTATTCCCACTATAAGGCCAAATATCCCCTCAAGAGGTCATATTTGTTGGTTGTAGGCATCAGTCATAGACCTTTATTCCTAAAATTTTACTATATATCCCAATCCCTAAGCTTCCTACATCAACCATGGTTAAGACCTCAATAGGTAAGCCTAGTGCTCAAAAACTTGTAATGGTGCCCATATCTACACTTAGAGGCTAGAGATAGCCTTAAGAGATCATATATTATGGTTCAAGGTGATGTTGTTGGCCTAGTCTACCCATATCCCAACTCATAAGAAATTGAGAGGTCATGTGTTTTGGTAAAAGGAATCATTGTTGGGACTAGATTCCATTAATATTCATTTAAGGAATAATGATCAGGAATTGGCTACCAGCAATTTTCAAGGCCCCAAGACACATAATTAAACCATGGAAATCCTTAATATTATTGATATTTCCACTTTGAGGCCAATGATATGCTTAACATGTTGATGTGTGGTGAATTGAGACATTGTTCTTTAACCTAGATGCATAGAACTTTCCTTTAGGGAACAAATCATATGTTTCCTTCCTCAACCATGTTCAAGGATTATAAAATCATACCTAGTATCCAAAACCTTCTAATGGAAGTTGTATCCCCACTCAAAGGTGAGGATAATCTTGAGAGGTCTTGGGTGGTGGCTTGATGTATTGTACCTATAATAATTTTTAGGAGTCATATCCCACATTTCCTTCCCAAACCATGCCAAATTACTTAAAAACATACCTACTACTAAAAATATTCCAATGGTTTCCTTACCCCTTCTTAGATGATAATGATACCCTCGAGAGATTCTATCTTGTAGCTTGAGTTGTTTCTTTAATCCCTAGATACCTACAAGCTTCTTTTATGGCCTAAGTTTTAGCATTCCCCCCAACCTTGTTTTGTGTTCCAATTCGCATACCTAGTGTTGAACAACTTCTTAATGGAATTGATATCACACAAAGAGGTAAAGTGTAGCTTTCAAATCTCATTTGTTGTGGCTTAAGGTGTTGTTATTGGTCCTCTACACACAAAAGTTTCGTTTAGGGTGTAAGGAAAATATTTTTTGCATAGACCATGTTTATAATCCCGAGACCCATATCTATTGTTCAAATCCACCTAATGTAATTAATATTCCCACCAAGAGGTGAAGGATTTGTGCGTAGTCCATATGTGGTGATTTGAGCCTTTGTTATGGGCCTTGGGTGTCTAAAATGTGCCTTTAGGGCCTAAGGCCTAATATTCCTTTCTTGACCATGTCAAAGGAATTGAGACCCATGTCTATTACTCAAATCCACCAAATGGAATTGGTATCCCAACTCATAGGTCAATGATACCATCAATAGATCCTATATTCTCATTTGAAGTGTCTTCCTTGACCATAAATGCCTATATAGTTCCTTTACAATGTAAAGTTTGAGATTCCTCCCTCAACCATGTCTAGGGCCCCAATACCTATATATAATCCTTAAAACATCCCAAATTCGACCCATATTCCTATTTTAAGTTGAGGGATTCCATCGAGAAGTCATCATTATTGTCATTGCCATCATCACTATCGTCATCAATCATTTCATTGTTTTCATCATCATTGTCGATGTTGTCATTGACATTGTCAATATCATTCACCATCATCACCATTATCATCGTTAATGTTGTCATTGCCATCATTGCCATCATTGTCATTATAAGTAGAATCATTATCATCTTCATCATAGTCATTGTGAATAACATCATCATTATCCTCATCGTCATCTTCAACATCTAGGTACAAATTTGGATGGAAAACTGGACATAAAACTAGATGGAAAAGTGGACAAAAACTTGGATGCAAAAGAGGATGCAAAAGTGGACGCATAAGTGGATGCAAAAGTAGGAACAAAAGTGGGTGCGGAATGGGACACAAAAAAAGTGGATCCAAAAGGGGATGCGAAAGAATTGATGATGTGTCTATTATTAAGGATTTTCCACTTAACAATTCTAATATTTTCCCTCTGATTAACCTTGGTTCATCTTCTTCTCCGCATGAGAGAGACTCTAGACATTCCTTTTCAGCTTCGTGACAAATTTCCTTTGCTACCTCCTCGAGTATTCTGGATTCTACTTTGAATCTATCTAATGATTCTAGAAATCCTTTGGTTGCTTCATCTTGAGATAAGTATAATCCTATGGTTTCTCCCTCATTTAAAGATATATTATCCAAATATCCCCTATATATTTATTCATATAAGTAGACTCCAAATCCTGTGGTTCTTCCCATAAACTCTATAATATGCCAAAATTTTACCATTATGAACAAAACATAAAGAAAAATTGTGATGTTTTATAGTCTAAGATATTTGAAACGAGGGTTGTTATTAATAGTGATTATATTCCCCTCTTTTTCCATTTTAAGCAGGCTCTAAATCACCTCATAATACCTCTTTCTTGTAAGCCTCTCCTTCTAACCCTAGGGCCCTTAGAGCACCCATGCCCTCTCACCGAGTTACCAAATGATCCTTTCTTCTTTCAATATTAGGGGAATTGGGGGTCCCTCAAAACTTTGTACCCTCAAGTGATTATTTGAGTTTAACAAACCTGATATTGTTTTGTTTCAATAGACAATGGCATATTGTAGTAAATCTTGTGAAATATTTTTGAAGATCTTTCTCGTGTGGGAAGTATGTGTAATTGACGCATAAGGTTTATTTAGGGAATTAATCGCTATCTAGAACCCTACGGTGGTTGAACTCAATCCTTTTTAAACCAGTGCAGGGATCCTTTTAGAAGGAAAAGTTAGGGATTTGAAGCAAGAGGTCATGATCATCAATTTCTATGGAGCTTCTTCAGGTCGTAGAGAGTTTTGGGATGAAGTGGTTACCGATGGTATATTAAATAATCATGATCAAATCTTGGGTGGTGACTTAAACCTCACCCTATGATCTTCTACATTCCGGGGTTCAAATCCTAGAGTTGATCCCTTAGCATATTATTTTAAAAATATCCTTCAAGGTTCAAATCTTATTGATGTTAAACGACCGAAATTATGCCTCACTTGGAAAAATGGTAGAATGGGGGAATCTGGTGTGGGGAAGAGACTTGACAGATTCCTTATTGCATATAATATTGCATCTGTTGTGGAGAGGTTTGGATATTGGTCTATTAATTTGAATATCTCATGCCATTCTCCAATATGTCTCCAAATTGAAGGTAACCAAAAGAAACAAAATTTTCCTTATAAATTTAACCGTACTTGGCTTAAGGACGAGGATTTCAAATATATGATCAAACACCAATGGAAAGGTTATGAGGATAATAGAGTTAATTTGGATATGATGATAATGGTTGAGAAACTAAAAAGACTTAGTAAAGTGTTTTTTCAAGAAAATGTTCCATAAAATCTGCATTGGTTTAATATTGTTTTGTGCATTAAAAGTTGCTGGAGAGGTGTCTTTGGTATAGGATTGTGGTGTGAAACAGTGAAAACCAAATACCTGAAGAAACTATAGTGGTGGAGTGGATTATATCTACAAACTAATTTGATGTGAATGCTTCTATATTTTGGAAAGGATTTGTTAAGGAATTTCATTGGATGTCCACATCACCATTTTAAGGTCAAATATCCCCTTGAGAGGTCATGTGTTTTAGTTCAAGGCATCATTCTTGGAACTATATTCCATTAATATGCATTTAGTGCATTAGGATTAGGCATTGTCTACCGACCATGTCCAAGGCCCTGAGACACATACTTGGGCCAAGGATATGATCGATGGGTTGATGTGTGGTTGATCAAGGCATTGTTCTTTAACCTAAACACATAGAACTTTACTTTACAGAATAATTCCTACCTTTCCTTCCTCATCCATGTTCAATGAACAAAGACTCATACCTAGTATCCAAAATGTTCTAATGGCACTTGTATCCCCACTTGAAGGCAATGATAGTTCCTTGAGAGGTATTAGGTGGTGGTTTGAGGTCTTGTTGATGGCCATGAGTACCAATAATATTTTTTTGGAGTCATATCCCCACATTTCCACCCTAAACCATGTCAAATTCCTTGAAATTTATGCCTACTACTCAAGATATTCCAATGGATCCCTTAGCCCCACTCAAAAAAAAAGGATACCCTTGAGAAGTGCTATGATGTAGCTTAATTTGTTGCTCTAATCCATAGATACTTAGAAATTTCCTTTATGGACTAAGTTTTAGGTTTTCTCCCCCAACCTTGCTCCTAGATCCAAGACCCATACATAGTGTTTAACAACTTCTTAATGTCATCAAGATCCCACTATTAGGCGAAGGGTATCTTTCAAAGGTTATTTTGGTGGTTTGATGTGTTTTTCTTGGCCCTCTATGCATAAAAGTTTCTTTTAGGGCATAAATCCAATATTTTCTTTGTAGACCATGTTCATAATCTTGAGACCCATACCTACTGTTTGAAGCTTTTTGATGTAATTAATATCCCTACAAAGAGGTGAAAGATTCCCTTGATAGGTCATGTGTGGTGATTCAATCCATTGATATGGGCCTTAGGTGTCTAGAATGTGCCTTTAGGGCGTAAGGCCTAAGTTTCCTCCATTGACCACATCAAAGGCATCGAGACCCATGTCTATTTCCCAATTCCTCCTAATGGAATTTGTATCTCAACTCATAAGTTAAGGATACCCTCAAATGGTCTTGTATTGTCATTTGAAGTGTCTTTCTTGACCATAGATTCCTAGATAGTTCCTTTAGGATCTAAAGTTCAACTTTCATCCCTTGTCCATGTCTAAGGTGCCAAGACCCATACCTAGTACTTACAACCATGCAAATTCCACCCACATCCCTATTATAAGGCCAAGGATCCCCTTGAGAACTCGTGTCTTGTGGTTGGAGGTATCTACATATCTATTAGCCTTAATTCCCTAAAAGTATCCTTTAGTGCCTAAGGCTTGGTTTCCTCCCTTGACCATGTAAATGACTCCTATTCCCATCTGTACTAATCAAAATTTTGTAATAGTATTGATATCCACACACATAGGCTAAGAATACCCTCACAAGTCCATGTACAGTGGTTTGAGGTGCTTTTACTGGCCATGTATGTTTAGAATATTCCTATAAGACTTAGGGTATAAGTTTCCTCCCTCAACCATGTCTAGGGCATCGAGAACCTACCTAGTGCTCAAATATTCTTAATGGAACTAATACCCATCAAACAATTTGATCATTAATTATTAACATTAATAAAAAAATTATCATTCAAACAATTAAATTTTAATTCAAAACACTATTATCACCATCTTTATAATCTTAAAATTTATTATCTTTGATAGTCTTTCAATAATGATTTTGTAAAATGAAGTGACAATAATATAAAAAGTAAATAATTGAATTAGTAATTTTGAGTGTAGATTGGGTGATTGGGAGGTATTTTGTTATACTCCCCACGTGTGCTCAAACCTCATGATGTGACATGTTATGTACAACCTAGAATTCCTTGCTTCTTGGTATTTTCCATGTGAAAAAAAATAATTGAATCAATTATTTACAAAATAATATTTTTTGAAAACTTGTTCTATATATGGTGTAAAGATTGATATTAAAAACATTCATTTGCTTGAATAAAATAAAAAATAAATAATTGAAGTGGGTTATTTGGAAAATAATTACTCTATTTTTTTAAACTTTATTTAGAAAATAATTACTTGTGAATTTGTTCTATGGTTGGTGCAATAATTGAATCAATTATTTACAAAATAATATTTTTTGAAAACTTGTTCTTTATATGGTGTAAAGATTGATATTAAAAACATTCATTTGCTTGAATAAAATAAAAAATAAATAATTGAAGTGGGTTATTTGGAAAATAATTACTTTATTTTTTTAAACTTTATTTAGAAAATAATTACTTGTGAATTTGTTCTATGGTTGGTGCAAACCCTCATAATTAAAATTTATTTGTAAGTGTCAATGTGGCAAAGGACTTATCACCACCTTATTATACTTGTCAAAGTATCATACACCACCACTTCTCTAATTACCAAATATGATGTGGCATATCATTTCCAATAAAATTAACAAATAATATCACCACTTTAACACCATATAATATAAGTGGTGCTAATATCCCCATATTAACACCAAATATTATAAGTGGGGCTAACTTGTGGGGTTAACTTACTTAAGCTAGTGATTAAAATCTAATAGTGATACTAATGTCCATCAACAAATTTAATAAGCTCAACATAAATAATTCCAACTCAATAATCAAATTTCAATTTAAATAATTTTGATTGCTACTTTAAAATATCAATAATAAACAAAGGTGTTTTTGTTTGTTTGTCAATATTAAGAGTCCTAAGTATTTATTTCTTAAATAATATTAAAATTGAATTATTTACAAAATAATTGTTTGTGAAGTTCTTGTGTTTGTGGTGTCAAGCCTCATAAATGAATCGTGTGAATTTATTAGTTTAAATAGTATGAAAAATAAGAAATTGAATTTGTTGTCATTGCCGTGAAAAACTCATAAATTAATCTTGATCATTTATTTGAATAAAAAATATATAAATAATTAAATTAAATTATCTAAAAAATAATTATTTGTGAAATGGTTGTGTTTATGGTGAAAATATTCATAAATAAATCCTATATGTGCATGTCCATGTGACACATAATTATTAGCACCACTTTATGGTTCTTGCCAACATGGCATTTCTCTTAATATATATGAGAGAAAACATCATTTCTAATAAACATTAACACCATCTTAACACCACAAAATATATGTGGTGCTAATACCACCACCTTAGCACCACAAAATGTAAGTGGTGCTAATACCACCACCTTAGCACCATAAACAACTTGTGGTGCTAACTTGTGGTGCTAAAAGAGGGATTTTCTTGTTGTGGGTGCCACGTGGTCTTATGGAAATGATGTGGCATCCCCATGTAGCGCCACGTAGAAGATTAAGGTGGAAACCAAATGATTGTATGGACTAATCTATGTTGAACACATTGCATTGTAAGCTTGCATAGTTGACACTCCATTGGAGTGATGTGGACTTATCAGATCATTACACGTGGCACTTCCGATCTAACCATTTACAATCGTCTTCAACAAAATTATTATGTGGTCGTCTTCACTGTTACGGTACTATATGCCGTGTAAATCCTTTGGGAAAGAATTTTATTTAAGTTAATGAGTTCATATGGCAGAAACAAAATGTGGGGTTTATGGCATATAGCCCATTATAACGTTGGTGCCAATTGGTAGAACGTTGGGGTTTACTCCACATTTGGTGGTGGCCCAAAAAAAACAACGTATATTATATTATATATAACCATATGCGAAGTAATGCAAAAACTTTGTGTAGTCATTTTGAACAAAGATTTGGTTGGCGCTTTGCCAAATATATATATGTATTATGCCATGTCACGAGTACACGGGTTGGCGGTGGTTTTATTTTAGCAGTGGTTGGAAAGACTTCATGCCATATTTGATGGTAAAGTTTGGTGGCGCATGATGTATTTATCCATGTGTAACATATGGTTGTTATATGGATTGGTTGTTATAGCCAACAATACCATAAATGACATATGGTTGATAAAGTGGACCATTAGCATGTTTTATATGCTAACAATATTTTAATTGTGGTTGATGGCATTTCAAAGGCATTTTTGGGATCTGGGATACAAAATATGCATTTTGTATGGTGGTTTTGTGACCATAGCTTTTATTATTAATGTGTTTTATTTGCATTGTGATTTGAAGATGAATTGTTTTTGGTAAATAGACATGTGTATTCTTTGAGAGTAGATATTTAAGATCCTAGAAGTCTTTCATTAATGCTTTTTGGTGTTTTTGTAATGTTGAGATGGAAGTTGTATTCATTGTAGTGACTTGAAAATGATTATCACCGTGTTGTAATGGGCTTGTAGCCACTTATGTGTGAGAGGCATCGTTTTCCTAAAGTCTTCTTTGGCGACTTTGTATTTACTTGATCGATATTTCATCAACTCTTTAGGACATGATGAGGCAAGTATTAACTTTCTTGAATCCGGCAGTCTTGTGAATATGTGATTATCAACTACAATCATGCACTAATGCAATTATCGGCCTTTGACATTCTCTGTCCGAAGAATAAAGGTTAAGTACTTGAAGGAGATTGTGCATTTTCAGAGACAAATGTTGCGCAGAAGAAGTAGCTATAGATTTGCATATTGATATAGGTGTTGGCCTTTGGAATTCCTTTTCCGGAGAACACAAGTGAAGGATCCTCAAGAGAATGTGGTCTTATACAGACATTGTTATGCAATCCAAATAGTGAGTGGGTGGTAAAGACTTCTTGTAGGTGAAATCCATTTGTAATGTAATAAGCTTTTATGCATTTTATTCATCATATTAATGGATCTATTCGCAGTTGAAGCGAGCCCAGAGATGTAGCCAGAAGAGTCTGGTGAACTCCATTATCACATGTGTGTAAAATTGAATGTGTGATTTTGGTTGTTTCTCTCACGTGGTTGATTTTGTTTAAAGATGCAAAATCATAATTTCTCATGTTCATATGCATATAATTGTTAGTAAAAGGTCCTTATCGAATATTTTTGTTTGATAAGTTCTTGCAGAAATATCGGATAAAAAACAACCATTCTCTGCACTATTTTTGCTCTCTTTCAACCATATAAACAAACATCACTCAAAAATAAAATTCCCAAGAAATTAGAACTAAAGTTCTATGGTCCCTAGAAGCTCATCTATTATGTTGGACAAGCATCTGACAAGCTAGTTCTTCCATCCTTCTCGAAGATTCATCTCACCTTTCATGTCTCTTGTCTAAAGAAGGTAGTGGGAACAAATTGCAAAGTGAAAACCAACTTACCAAAAGTTGATGAAAAGGCCTCTTTTTTGCTACATCCACCAGTACTATTAGGTATTAGAGAACATCAATTATGTAAGTGTACAATCCTAGAAGTATTAATCCAATGGAAACATATGTAGTGAGAAGATGCCACATGGAAACCAATAGTGATTTTTAGGAATTCTCTCATCTCCAACCTTGAGGACAATGCTTCCTTTGAAGGATATCTTCGGGCTACTTTAGGCTACCTAAGAGTTAGTAAAATAATGCATGCAACCATATTTTTTGAATAAGGTCAACTAGATAGTAGTGGATAATATTAATTAATGTAAAATGGTCATCTTTATTAATTAATGGTCATCCACAAGAGTCATATTTTATCTATGAAGAGCCTATTTAAGGAGCTAGATGCTAATAATTGTTTATTGTTGTATTTGAAGCTATGCTCATGTGAAATTTTGCCCATCATAAAAATTTTCTTTAGTTTTTTACATTATAATCTTATGTTTGATTGTGCTTTAAGTTTAATGTTTAAGGAGCACAAGGAATAATACACAAAACATACCGAACATAAACATATATGCTATCCTTCATGAAAAAATTATATATATATATATATATGTGTGTGTGTGTGTGTGTGTGTCACTAAATAAAATAATATATTTGAAAAGCATTTAATTTTTTATTTAAAATAAAAAATTGATTAGGTAAATATATCAAATTATCTTTTACAAATATATCAATTTTAAAAATTTAATAAAGTTCCAATGATAAAATATTTAATAATACCTTATTTATCTTTGCAAGTTCTTATGTATGTTTTTAAGGTCATTATTAAGAAATTTTTAGTATATATGATTCTCACAAGAAACATATATATATATTCTATTGGAGAATTATTATCTATATATCTATTGAAGTGAAGTTATCACAAATATAATTTTCCATTTATCATTATATATACATTTAATATGACTATCACAATATATATATATATATATATATTACATAACAATTATTATCCACATATTGATATGGATGAAGATTTATTATCCATATATATTGATATTAATAGAATTATCACCAATTTTAATTATTATGAATTAATCTTCATTTATCATTATATATACATTTAATATGATTGTAAAAAAAAAACATAAATAAATATCATAATTAATATATACATATATATTATCCGACCAACAGGAAGCCAAGAGAGAACCTATTCTAGTTGGAGGCACTGCAACAATAACTCAACTAACGCTTTCTAAAGCGCCAATCACGGTTTCAACCTTCATGTCCGAACCGTTGGGGAGTTTTGTGCTTAGTTTTGTACTATAAATAATGTATGCAACGACCTACCTATTCGACTTGTGATTGAGAACTGTACTTAGTGGAGGGAACAGCGCTCACGGTAACCAGGTAACCTTTGTTTCACAGCTTAGCTTATAAAATAAAATTCAAAGAATGCTCCATTGTTATATAGAACACATTTTGGATGCTCCAGCCCACTCCATGTCCATTATTAATGTTATTATTGCTATTCATGATCTTTTTAACCCCCGTCCTCTTTCGACTCTTGTTTTACCTTGTTTTACCAATGTCCCTTTACTTTTGATCGGTGTAAGAAAGGTGCCTGGTATTTCTACCTTTCCCAACAGACTTTAAAAGCACTGTGATTGGATGGAAAGAGATAGAGCCCTAGATCCTCCATTTTAGACGTTATTATGCGCTATTCATTCTTATTTTTATCCACAGCTCTTTAGAAGCTGCTAGTTACCTTAGTCGCCCTATAACCATAGACCACAAGTCATAACCAGTAAGGCTCTCAGCTTTAGGCTGACTTGAAGGGCATAACTGTACATTCTGTGCTACAGAAGTCTTCTACAGAAGTCTGTGCATCGGGTCGAAGATAATTCATCCAACGCAATCTGCAGCTCTTCCCGCATCGAAGCAGACCTGGGCAGATGCAATAATTAGGGAAAGAGATGTCCAGCAAAACCTGTGGATACAAACCTGCTTTATTTGGAAGAGATGTCCAGCCACCTTCTCCGTGAGATTCGATGCGGGAAGAGCTGCCAGTAGAATTCCCTCTTGAAGGATCTGATGGCTAGACCCCAACCTTTTATACTACATAATCGTTGGTTGAGTTTAGATTGGACATACAGGTAAAAGGATTGATAAAGTTATCCACCAAGAAACCTTAGATCTGATCTCTGCGATCTCTAAAGTGTTCGCAGGGTGATCTCCCCGTTTTAACCTGATTTAGGTGAGTTATTTATGGCATATTGGAAAGATCCTTGTTTAACTGCAGGTTTTTCCGGTTGGAAGTGCTGTGTGCTGAGTTTTCCATTTAAGATACCGATCTCTATTGGATCTATCTTAGATAAGTCATTACAGTCTGGAATTTTGATTTATGTTCACATTCTTTGTAAGTATGCTGCCTGGAATTCGTATGTTCCTTTTGAAGTTGTGTAATGCAGGTATGATAATTATGCCAGTGTAAATTGCTAGCATCGATCTGATCTCAGCATAGCGTTTAAATCCCTGTATGTTTCTTTTGTTAAGCATATCGATATCCGATTTGTACTCTGCAGCATGAAATCCTGTATTACATCCTTTTAAAGTATGTTGAAGTGTCTATCGGTCGAATGCTTGATTTTTCTGCTTGGTTTGGTTAGAATAACAGAGCAGTCTAACGTTGAATTTTAAAAGTTATAATGAGGGACGAGAGTGTATAATCCATTCCGTTTTTAAAGTATGGTTTGTACTGTAGAATCCCTAATCCTTCGTATCTCCTGTCCTGTCTACAGCATCTGTACAACACCTTATTCACCACTCCGTCCTTTACTGAATCCCCCTAGCCAGTTCTATAAATTTTTAATAGAACTTAGAATCCATCATGTTGTTTTCAATATACTTACATAGATCCAAAACCGATTTTCTACCTTGGCGTTCCACCTGATAGAAGGGGTATTCCCTCAGTCTGTTTACCGAGCCTAATTTAGTTAAGCTGTTCCCATAAGTCGATTGATCTAAGAGCAAGCTGCCATTGAACTTTTAGCGACAACGTTTAAGATTTGTAATTTTGTATTGTGGCTATAATCATTCCTTTGGACGAACCGAGGATCCTTTATTCTTTTTAAATATAAAAAAAAATTCGAGAGAAGGTGGCTGGACATCTCTTCCAAAGAAAACCCAACTGCTGGGTGGAGATGTCCGTCATGCGAAACCCTGAAAATCTCCTATATCTTAAATTAATGCTTACTTAAACGAACCATATTTTTTTTTTACACCACCCTCTTCTACCTGGTAATCAAGGCTATCCCAGCCCCCTAGTATTGTTTGAAATTTGAATTGGCAGGATGGTTCGCTTATTGAGCTTGCTTGCTCGCCGCCTAGCTGGGTGGGATTAATGAGATATCTGGCTGGTGAGCTTCCTGGATGGGGAGCTTAGGATGGAGCTAAAACAGCGATTTCATGGTTTTATCACGTGCAAACGATTAAAAGAACCAAGGTAGATTGAAAGAACGATTAAAAGAACCAAGGTAGATTAAAATAACCAAAACAATTTTTGAAAGTGAAGTCAAAAAAATAAATAAATAAATTAATATGTATATTATTTATCCCTAGATTTGGTAGTTTAAAAATTACACCGGGAATGGGCTCAACTTTAGACCGAATGCATCTTTATTCGCCATTTTCATCTGAATCTGGTGAAGGGGAAATTGCTGAAACTACAATTTGGGTTGTTCGAATTGCAATTTTGGTAGATTACCATTGGTGCACCTCGATTATACAATTTTAGCAATCCAAAACTATCATTGAAGCAATTTCAGCTAGATTTTCATCGAAAAAATTCTTGGTACAAACTGTCTAGAATTTAGCTTACTCTATTACACTGCCGCCATATTTAGTTGTCGTAGTCTGCAATTTTCGACATATAACCATGGATCAAAAATATTGCTGGGAAACATTGTTTCGAGCCAATGGGAAATTACAGCATTCCAGTGAATACAGCTGGTAAGGTAGACTCACAAGGAAGCTATTCGGCTGACACCCTACTCAGCACATCTGTACACTATCGATGACGTGACATATCTGCATTACCTTACCATAATATTAAAAATCTCGAAGCTAGTTTGCCCAAAATTTACATTTTTAAAGAGAAACTGCAAGATTAGAGGAGAAATTTTCAATTTTGTAGATACAAATCTACAATTTACAGTGATAGATTCACAAATGCATTTTAACCTTTCCTCAATATTTTAACCTATCGAAAATATTCACTACTTACTCATTTATTCCTCAATATTTTAACCTATCGAAAATATTCACTACTTACTCATTTAACAACAGAATAGTTGCGATGTGCTGCATTATGAAATTTGTTCTGCAGGAAATTGTAAAAAGCAGTGCCTGGTTATTTTGATTCCTGAAAATCAAGTCGGAAAAAAACAAATGTATCAGTGTCCGGAAGACAAAATCCTCCTTTCTAGTTTGTACTCATCTCGATAATTTATGTTATTTGAGAGAGATTTCGATATGATTTATTCCTGAATTTTTGCTGTAGGAGGTGATACATATTAAACATAATGAAGCCAATGAACTTTGAGCAGGGATTGCAACAGTTGCCCAGTCGCAACGTCCCATGTAACCATATAACAGAGCAGCCCTTGGAGTGGTTGAATGACAATGATTGGTTGAAGGATTTGGAATTTGATGATTTGATTGTTAATCCCAATATTGACAATGCATACAGTAATGATTTCTCAGTCTTATCAGACGACGAAGTAGCCAATGGTAATTTTAATATTGACGTCCCATTATTATCCGAAGCCTACCTCAATGAAATGGCAGAGATATTGGACGTTCCTATGGGAAACATAAATGGCCTTGATCATTCCTACAATTCATCAACTGGGTCCCAAGAGATTCCATCATTAAAGGTTTTGGGTCACTGCACAACTGAGTCCCAAGAGATTTCATCCTTCAATGTTTTGAGTCCCATGATGGAGCCTCTGCCATCAACATTCACCATGGATTTCAGTTCTCAACAAATCAAAGAAATTACTGACATGGATTGGTTGAAGGACAACCTCAATGAAATGGCAGAGATATTGGAGTATGTTCCTGTTGGAAACATAAATGGCCTTGATCATTCCTACAAGTCATCAACTCGGTCCCAAGAGGTTCCATCCTTAAATGTTTTCGGTCACTGCACAACTGAGTCCCAAGAGATTTCATCCTTCAATGTTTTGAGTCCCATGATGGAGCCTCTGCCATCAACATTCACTCCGGATTTCACTTCTGAACAAATCAAAGAAATGCATGCACCCAAAGAAAAGAGAAGGATGGGTCAATCCTCCAGCTATTCTGATATAAAGAGGAGAAAGGTTCAATCTTCCAGCTATTCTGATATTACAAAGGTAGAGATGCAGTTAAATCCCATGGAGAAATCTTCAAAGATTATGTCCAATTTACAGCCATCACGGGAATCTGTACTTGGAATTCGTCCCAAAAGGCCTCGACGTCGAGACAATCACGGTCACATGGATGCCCATGAAATTGATAAGGTGTGTAATCTCTTACCTCAGTTTGCTTTCTTTGATGTAATTTGAAAGTTTATTATGATAATACTTAAGCATAAAAAATAAAGGATAATATTTGATAACTGAATTTTAGGGATAATGATACCAGAAAAACATAGATGTATTGAATGTGTTATCCTTATTTTGTTTTTTTGTTTTTTTTTACAGGAAATATATAAAGAAGAAGGTTTCATGTTTCTTTTCAAAAAGAAGCTTAAACAGAGTGATGTCGGTCCTTTAAAAAGAATAGTGATTCCCACGGTAAGATGATATCATCAACAATAAAAGGAAGGTTGTAAGGTTGTTGTCAAATAATTGAATATTAACATGAGAATTAAACCTTTCAATCTGTTTTTGTATTTGTGCAGAAAGAAGCTGAATTCCATCTTCCTGCACTCACTGACCAAGACCCAGAAATAATGTCTATGTCAATGGTGGACATGGATAACTTACGAACATGGACCTTTAAATATAGGTATACTTGTTTTCATTTTATATGTTTCAAAAGGGTATTAAAAATTTCTTCAATTAAAAACTTCTCAAAATGATGTATTCTATAAGTTGAATTAAAGCAATTTGTTCATCGTGGCATAATTTCAGGTTTTGGAAAAACAACAAAGGTAAAGGTAGAATGTCCGTTTTAAAGGAAACCGGTATGTATATATATCTCATTGCACTGAATGGTTGCCATATCTTAAACTTATTTTGATGCAAATTCATTAAAAATTAATAGAAGTTCACTAATATTTTTATCCTCCTTCCTTTCTCTAGGTTAACATAAATAAAAGTTAATTTATGGATGAATAAATATGGGTTGGTTTTTCAATAATCCTCACCATCACTGTCATTGTTAGACTCGACGGTATTTGAAGTGTACCACCTATTAGATAAGGAATAAATAGGATGCTTTGTTAATTATGAATTTAGTTATGTGCTTTTACATTAAGAAAGTAAGGAATGAATAAATGGGTTAGTTTTCATCTCTCTCACATACCCACACATGCAATTCTCAATAAATTTATAACTTTATTAGTTTCTATAAATTTATAATCTATGTCTAATTTATAAATTGCTAAATATTTTTTTTTCACTTTCACAATACACATGAAGTGCTGGAGATTTTCGTTTTCCCAACTCTACATGAACATGAAGTCGCTTCTCTCATCAGAATAAATTTTCTCAATTGTTCTATCCCTACTGTGCATGACTTGATTTCCCCACTTTAATAAATTGCAGGAGAATTTGTTAAAATGCATGCCCTTGTACTTGGAGATTACATCATGGTTTACAAACACATTCTCAGTGGAAAATATGTGAGTGGGATTCAATGGGATAAGCTTGGTTTGAGAATTGTATGAATTCAATCGTTACATATATTGATTTTTATTGTTTGAAAACTAATGGAAGAAATAGTCCGTGGTATCTAATCATTTTGTGGGTCCATTTTTATTTGCAATTTCAGGCGATTAAAGCGAAGAAGCTCTCACATAACGAAAATGTTTTTGGAAATTCAAGTGATATGAATGTATTCAATGCAATGCTGGATGGCAAAGAGCAATCGACACATGATAAAGATTGCAATAATGGAAGTAGGGAGTCACACTCTCTATTCTCTAGTATAGGTGATGTGGCATTTAATGAGGCTAGCTCTAACGCCTCATTTTTGACCTTACTACCTCAATTATCATTATATGTTGCACTTTTATTATTGTAAGACTCCGTTAGTTTAATGAAACTGTGGACATATGGTTCATGTTTTGATATATATTCATGTGTTAATTATGTCTCTTACATGCAAATTACTAAATGATGGGTGCGTGGATACCAAGTTAAAAGTTAAAAATTATATGTTAAATGTATAAATGTGATACCAGAACAATGTGGATAAATGTGATATATGATATAGGATAAATGAGAAAAAGCCTTATCCATTTATTTGATAAATATGAATAAATGGATAAGGCTTTTTCTATCTCATATATATATATATATATATATATATATATATATATATATATATATTCATAATTTTCATTTTCATATATATATATATATTAATTTACAAGTTACTTTATTATTCTATCTCATATATATATTTTCATAATTTTTTAATAATTAATAATTATCATCATAGAAATTCATAATTTTTTTGAATAATTATTCATTATCATTAACTTGTAAAATTCACAACTTAAAGAATTTTTACATAAAAATGATTTGAGAAGATTTTGTATTACTATGCTTTTAATGGGAAATGTATTACTATTTTGTATGAAAAGTTATAAACGTATCTAGGCACTTCAATTTTCTTAATAACTAATTGATAAGAACATCTATTATGAACATATTTTTAGTATGTTTAGTGTTTTTTTTTATATTAATTCTTTATTTCTCTTTAAGATGTGTAAAATAAGAATGCAGATCTAATCTTAACTTCGGGGACCAAAAAGTGTAAACATCTCCTCAAAGCCCAACAAACTATCATGTGCATATATATATATATATATATATGACCAGTAGATCTTTCAACAGACCTGTCGCCATAATCATATGTCTTTTTCTCATAACTGTCACCCCATCAATTATATACCAACCGATACAAAATGTTCAAAATAACCCAAAAGAGTTTATAGATCACTAGCTACACAGTAATCTACTTAACATCAAAAGAGCAGAAAACTCTGAAAAGATCCCTATCCAACCAACTCTGGAGTGTGGTATTCATCCCACAGGATGACACCTTCCTTGCCATCATATGCATTCTTTGAAAGGAGATCCGCCATAGAGTTATGTTGACGATAGATGTGATTGAAGGAAATATCATCAAATATCAAAAAAATTTCTTTGATTCTACAACACCATTGGGAAAGTGATACAATATTGATGCAATACTCACCATTCTCCCATTTTATAGTGACCCGTGAGTCACCAAAAACAGCCAATGTAGGTAGCGCAAAGATGCATGCAGTAGAAAGAATGCACCATAATGCCAATAATTCGGATTTCATATTTGAACCATGTCCACAATTCATCCTCAATGAAAAATGATGGTCTTCATTGAGAAAGATGACACCGCATGCAGCACATAAACCATCGCTTGTCGCACCATCAAAAAAAGCATAAGATCTGTTGGGTGGTGGACAAAAAGAACTAGGTCGACAAATCTGAACCAAATTCACTTCACTGCCATGAACAAAAATCACCATAATAATCTTGTTAAAGGTTTTCCATACTAAAGGAGACCAATCTTCAAAGATGGATAGATTTCTCATGTACCAGATTGCCCACGCAGTAACAGCAAGTAGATGAGGGAGATCCTGGCACTGTCTACACCATTGTAGGACACAACTTTAAAATGAACCTATGCCCCACTGTAGATTCAAATTATAGTGTGATAAACACAAACCTCACAATTGTCTAGTGAATGTGCACTCCACAAAAATATGAGAGATGGATTCTGAATGATAGTGACAAAGAGTGCATCGGCTGGGGCCTGACCAACCTCTAATCATCAGGTTATCTCAAGTTTTGATTTCACCACGTAAAGCTAACCACATGAAACATTGAATTTTGACAGGTATTTTCCATTTGTATAGTACTGTATACCACCAGTTTGCAGGGAAGTGTGTTTTTGAATGAATGATGGATGTGTACGTAGTATCGGCAATCATAATACTAGTGGCTTTCTTTCCAGCCCAGATCAATTCATCATCTCTAGTGCCAAGTCTACAACCAATGGAGTTTAATCGATTGATATAGGATTCCCATTCAATGAAATCATTATCATAGAAACCAAGTTCCAAACCATTAAGCCAATAAGGCTGATCAATGCCACCATGCTTTTTTCTAATTTTATTGAGTGAAGCTCGTTCAAAGCAATGTAGGATATGAAGAATAGAGCTAGAAAGAGTATAATCACCATCCAACCCTACGATCGGATCAATACCCACCAGGATCTCATTACCCTTGCCAACCTTCCAAGTTAGATCAACAACCATAAAATTATATATTTTTAAGAAGTTGGACCACATAGGGGAGGCACCAATGTACTTCTTTGCAAGGTTCCTTATCCAATCAATCACTCGTCCTTTTATATATTTGACAGCAAGCACCCGACTCCACAAAGTAGGTCCAAAAAGACCATGCCATAAGCTTTTGAGTCTAAGAGCAATGCTGAAAGCAGCGACGTTCTTAATGCCCCGACCCCCACAATTGACTGGGAGTGCAAAATTCTCCCACCGAGTCATCACCAATTTATTGTTTATGTGCACTATTTTTTCATTTAAATCCCTATCCTTGTAATTCAAATCTCTTATTAAACTCAAATCCCAACCATTTTTGTCATTTATTTTGGACGTGATGTTAAATGAATCTAAAAATTTACATATCATAAAATTTTGTCATTTGTTTGTTTGTATGTGTCCTTCAACATTTATTTGACTACTGTAGATCCCTTTTACAAAACACACGAAACATCTTTTCAACTTAGATTGTAATAATCTTCTCAATTTCGATCTACAATGTCAATCATTAATCCAATTTAATAAGGTTATCTTCCATGCAAGACTAACATTGTTAATGCAATAGCATAATTCTTTGTTCGTAACATTATTTGGAGTTTAGGTATGTGTTTAAGCTAGTGAAGGTTTATAATTTAATTATTATTGTTTTTAAATTTTGATTTTTATTATTGTGTTGAGAATTCGTAAATACATAATAAAAAAATTAAAGTTAAAGATATTATAAATATGAAATGTTAATTTTTTTATTTTCTCATATATATTCTTTTCCATATTAAATTAGTTAATTATTTAAAACTAAACATATTTTTTGAAGGGAAGTTCTTCCAATTATGGAAGAAAATGAGTTTTTAGTTCTTTTTCTAAAACATTTTTTAAGCATACTTATTGAAAATTAAGAAATACTTTTATTTGTTTATATAATGTAAAATATATAATATATACGAGATGTTCAAAAATATTTTTTAATTTTGAAAAAGATAATTTATTTTCTAATATGTCGGATATAGAACTAGTTACTTATTTAAAAATATTAATCAACTATTTACTTTTTTTATCTTTCGATCTTATAGATGAAAATGTAAGTTTTTAGTTTTTTATTAAATGTCTTTTAATAATAATGATAATTGAAAAATAAGAAATTATTTCATTTTTATGGACATAGATTTCAATTTTTTTGAGAATAATATAGCATATAGAAGGTTATGTATTGAAGAAATTATTTCATTTTCACGAACATAGACCTCAATTTTCTTCAAAAAAAAAAAAGCATCTAAAAGGTTGTGTATTTCCAATAGAGATTTTGTCTTTCTAGTTGATTGATTTTTAATCATCATCCCTTTAAGAGAATAGATTACCACAAATTTTTCTGCATTATTTTGAATTTGGAGGAGATACCGTATGTTGTCCCAATCTCTATTTGAATCTTTTAAAAATGTTGGAACCTAATCTATTAGGTTAGGTGGATCTAAAGAGTCATATTAGAAGTCTAAGAGACATATTGGGAATATAAAGCCAAGAGTCATCTCATAATATCAGTGGTTAAATTTGACGCACTTATGCACATTTTCCGTTTTTTAGCCGTCAAATACAAGTCATATATATATATATATATATAGTTTGAGTGCTACTTAAACAACTGACTAGAGTCCAAGTTATTGTGCTTAGGGTGGTTGGATGGCTACTGATTGTTGGGTATCAATTAATGCGAAGTTGGAATTTGGATTTGGTAGATCAAGAGAGTTTATTGGAGTCTGTCTTCTCGGTCCTCAACATCAGTCGGACAAAAAGAGTGGGAACTGGGAAGTGGAAGTGGAACACAGACTCCGGAGACCAGCGAGAATGGTAACCAACAGAGCACACGAGCAATAGAGTTGAACCTTGGAAGGTTAATACATTTTGAAACTCATATATTTTACACTTGAATCATGATTATAAAACTAGTTATGCAACCAACCCAACCCAACCCAACCACTCTGAATCAAAGCGAAGGAATTTTCAATTTAGCAAATTGCTCGAGACGGATACATTCTCTTGCCCATGGAAACCCATTGGAAATACCCTTCATATCATGTAGGATAAAAAACAACCAAAATGCCCCGCTTTTCTAGTGATTTTGTTATAAAAACGAGTTAAATTTCTTACTGGAAATTGTTATTTTTCGCAATTTTGTAATTTCTGCAATCGATATTGCCTGTCCTAAACCAATTGACCAATTTTAAAACTACCCACATCATCCAAATTGCGATCTGACCTGCGGGATTCCGGCGATTTGGGGGAATTTTGGTTAGCCCTTATACAGCTCCCCTTCACGGTCATGATCATTAACAATCTTCCGCTTGCAGTGGTCAATGGGTGATTAAGATGCCCTACATCTTCAATGTCTTTGACTTGCGGCTTGAGAGTCGAGTTTCCTCCATTGAATGAGCATTACCATTTGTCGAAAGTTCATGCAGGATGCACTGTTGTCTCATCTGCCAGAATATTTTTCATTTTAAGCTTTAGAATGAATACACTTTACGCATTGGAGGCACCCAGGGCTAGGTGAATGAAATGGCAGAATCCAAAAATTGTAGTAGGAAAAGGGGCATCATTCCATTCATTTCCAACAGGGTCTAATACATCATTGCATATGCCCAACATTACTCAAGGCACAACAACATTACATCATAAGTTTAGAGCTCATAAATGGCATACATTTCAGAGTCTTATAACACAATAGTGAACAACCCAAAACCAATAATAAAAAACTACCAACAAGCTAATATCCAACAATAAACCATTTCATATTCCGGGGCCTTTACATATATACGCAGATGAGGCTGTAGGTGCCCCCAGTATCAATATCATGGAACCCTCATCCAACAATGTCTGCTATAAGTTCCAACAAAATAGATTATGCACTTAGATATCTGGCTAATTACCGAAATGAGATACGATAAATAAAAACTTATATGGGTGGAGGATGACTTGTTGGGATAACATAATTCTCATCCATTTTTATAGACAGATTTGTAAAGTCATGTTGTTTGGAAGAGCTAAGACCCATAGGAGAGATTTTCGAGAGCATCCGTGGAGGGTCCAATGCAATTGCTAATGTAAAATGTAAATCTTCACTTTAAATGCAAAGATTTAGAAACTTTCCGAAAATCAGCCCAAATACAATTGGGCATGTAAAATGAATGCATCAAAAACTACTTAAAAATCTAGAAGACTTAAGGATTTTATTGGAATGCAAGGATCTTGAAACCATGCTTTCAAGGGCTTGAAGGAAACAACCAATAATCATGTTCTCAATATTTTATCTAGAAGGCATACACAACCCCGTTTTCCAATTTCCCTTTCCTTTATTTTCCTTTGCTAGTTTCTTTTTAGACTTCCCAACCATTGCGGAATATCACTCAATCTTGTATGTTTTTTCACAACTATGCCAGAACTTTAGTGATTTTGTTGACGCTGGTTTCTTGCAACCAAAGAAGCCCTCTTTTGATGTTTTCTTGCATCATTCTGTAAGAGTGACATAGGTGTAAGACAGACAGGCAGTTGATTGTAGTCAACTTGTCAGGCTAATTTTGTTTTGTGGTTAAGCGGATGTTATATATGCACTCAATGTAATTGAAAAGACATGGAGGTGGATTTTCTGCAGACTTTAGCAACAGCTATGCTACATTTCAAATTTCCAAGAATCCTCATCCAATTGTTAAAGAACATAGAACTACATATCTGAAAAACATGGCAGATTGTTTTTTGTAAGCTGTGAAGTCACATTCCTACCCAGGATTGGCTCATGTCAATGTTTATGCTCTGTTGATGTGTAAAATTCTGGATATTTGGTCTTCTCCTGAATATTGGCAACATCTTTTGAATCAAGAATTACCTACTTTGTTCGCGGGATTTACTGTACAAATATTTTGGGATGTGGACGTGATCATCGTTTGCATTGCGTGAGACTCACATTGTGAAATATAGATACTGGCAAAGTCGTCATGAAACTGTTGAACCATCCAATAATGTGGATGTAAAAGGTTGGTCAAAGAGGAATTTCAATAGCCTTGAATTCTCAACTTGTGGTCAGCCAGAACTGACCAAAACCTTTTGGATAGAACTTATCTCTAAGGTGATTCAGGGGTTCATATCACGGGATGCTAACATGTAATACCCTGTCCTAAATAGCTTCTAAGCATCATGTTTTATATTGCCAGCCTACATAACTATTTTTTTTGGGCCACCCAGCATGTAATACCCTGTCCTAAATAGCATTTTTTTTTTTTTGGCCACCCAGCGTGTAATAGCCTGTCCTAAATAGCATTTTCTATGCATGATTTTTTATATTGCCAGAATATACAACAATTTTTTTGGTTACCCAGGTATTATTACAAATTATATGTAGAGCAGTCTTAGAAACAAAACCATAAAAAAAATTCACTGATGAGTAAGGGTGACCGTCAAATTTAACCCCTGGCTGGAAGCACTTGGAAAGCAAGCGTCCTCCTGCTCAAACAAAGCATTGAGCTCAGAAATTTTACCCCC
The DNA here is from genome assembly GCA_027924585.1 of Larix kaempferi. NCBI lineage: Eukaryota > Viridiplantae > Streptophyta > Pinopsida > Pinales > Pinaceae > Larix > Larix kaempferi. The sequence goes on along the minus strand of BSBM01000767.1, from coordinate 28,156,536 downwards.
CGCTGTTTTCCTGGGAAAGTTTCGATTATAATGCGTGTACAAAGGCAGCTCATCAAATGAATTACAACTAATAATCGAATATTTCACAGTACAACAAAGTGCAGATTGCCTAAATGAACTCAAATTTCAATCCACATACAACAAAATCATTCTTAGATTACATTCCATGAACAGTAGCAAAATACAAATACTTGAAATCTTGAAGTTCGTTTGAATCACTGTAGCGCTCATATAAATCTGGCTTGTTATGAGGCCTCAACTACTGTCGGTGGAGGCACTTTAAAATTCAGTGAGAATGGCATGATGAAAGTAAGTAGAAACAAGATAGTAATTGGGAATTGGATCCAAATAACAATGGCTTAACTACTGTCCTGAACGTCGATAGGAGTGCCAATGTTTACTGTTTCCTGACTTAAAAATTAATTATTGAGATTGAAATGATTATTAATTGGGGCAGGAAATTAAATGTTAGTTCTCTGTAACTATAAAAAGAGAATATGCCTTTTCTTGTACATTTCTAACTATCAATTTCTTTCATTTATTTGATTAACAGTATAGGGGAAGTCAGAGATCACGAAACCATGCCTGTTTTCTTTCCTTTCTTTGATCTCCTTTTCGTGGGTTGGCATGAGTGATCTCCTCCAGTTGGCATGAATCTTCTTTAGACTACACCCATTGCAGAACAAATTAAAATAAGAATTCGGTCAACTGAATCTTGAACCAATTATGTATTTTCTTGTACATTTCTAACTATCAAGTCTAGATTGATCTCTTTATTTCTTTCCGTTCTTTTGCATTAACCATACCTGATGATCTCCACGCGATCACGATCTTGATCTCCTCCTCGTCGTCTGTTCTGTCCATCTGAGTTCTGTCGGCCATGATGCGATGCAGAAATTTCAGATCTTGAATACAGTGCGGTCTTCTTTATAACTCTGCATCTTGGCTCTGTCCATGATGCGTCGATGCAGTCATCTCACTACGGAAGAGATATCGCAGGCCAAGAGCTCCCCCGCCATGACTGTGGTGCTAACAGCTTGGTGGGCGGTCGTCGGTTCCTAGGAATCTAGAACACGAGCCCGTGTCATGGATTGCCATCTGTGGGCACAGAGTGCCTGGAATGAGGAGATTATAATCGGGCCTTCTGAATTCTTCGAGTTGGATCTGTAGTCCGTTATCCGTTGGCTCTGAAGTGCATTCAAGAAACTTCAAGAAAAAATGAGGCAAGAAAAAAATGCAGTCCGTTATCCATCTATTGCCCGTTACTTGCACACAGGCACGAACATTTGAACTCTGGAATAGTGACAGGGGAGAATTGAATGCCGTCGGCCTAAAGCTCTTTAAATCGTCCCATATCGAAATTCCTCTTCTTCATCAGTCGCTTTTCCATTTCTTGCAAGACCTGCAACAAGAACAAGAAAGCTTCAGAGGATCACGATATTACGCTCCAACTCGCCAACCACATTCTCCCTCCCACTACCCTCTACACCTGTGGCCGTGCTCGTCTCACTACGCTCCATTCCATCCATCGATAACAAACGTCTCACTGCGATTGCTCATCTCACTACGTTGGAACTCCCGTAGTGAGACGCGTAGTGAGACGAGTTCAACATATCTTTTGCCGTTATAAATATGCTTTTGTAACTATATCTTGAAAAAAGCTAAAGATTCATGCTTCCTAAAATTTGAAAATATACTAAATATGGATAACCAAATATAACAGTAATCGTTATGGGCGTGTGATAACTGGCACTCAAATCCTTCTCTGTTGGTGACAGTAAATTTTTTGGCGAGGCATAGTTTTATCTCTTCTTGTTATTTTTTTGGAATTTTGATGATCTGAGTCGTCTTAAAATGGCTCAAAAATGCAAGTACACAGTTCCATTACATAATTCCACAGTAAATAGAATAGAAGTACAATTCCACCAATTTTTATAACCAAATCTAGAAAACAAATCACCAAAAATATAAGACGATTTGAGTACCAGTTATCCCACGCCATCTCGATTGAAAATTCTAAAAATAGATGAACCTGTCACCGCTGGTCCCACACGCCGTTTGAACTCAGTTCCAATCGTCAGTGTCAATTTCAATAAAGCTGAAGCCTTTCGATGACTACAATGATTAAGACTCAAGTTTCTAAAATCTCACAACAAATATATGGTTAATACTCTATCAAATTTTTTGATTAAATTGATCTCTGATGATTTATTATATATAAATATATATACATGGAAAAGTATATAATAATAATAAATTTTATGTATAATATTTTATATTTTTAATTATTATTATTATTTTTAGTCAAAAAACAATTAATTTTAAAGTGTGAAGCTGTAAAAGTATAAGTTATATAATTTTAGATTCTTAAATTAAATTGATGCTTGACCATTTATGTTTTGGTATGTATATGTATATGTAACAAGAACTGCAAGCAGCAATGTGTATGGATATGTAAATGAGAATTGTATAGACATGTGCTAATGTAATATGTACAAAAGTGGTTCTTGCCATGTCCATAAATATGTCCAGATGTCTCTGCAGTATATATGAATTGGAAAGCTAATTAGTAGAAATATGCCATTGCAAGAACACGGAGCTAGGAAATCTTATTGACCTCCCAAGTTAAAGTGAGAATGTGGGCACCTAATAAGCATGAAATTACATTTGTGCCTGAGGCTTCTGAGCTCAAAATCAAGATAAAAAAATCTATATTGTAGTTCGTAGAAAAATCAATCCCAATTAGCCAAAAAGTTGTATCAAAATGCTTGAACCTAACTTAGTATGCAGCTCTTGGAACAATATCAACATCAACCATTATCTGCATAAAGCACCTCGTGAGAATGTTGCTTGTATTTCAATAGAAAAGAAAAAGAGATTTCAACTATCCCAAGCTTCAATATTATAAAGGAGTATAACAAAGTTGTCAAAGATTTACGAAATCTATATAACATTTCACAGATTTCACGCTAGCTTATGCTAATCAATAACTGAAATAGTTTTTCTCATATCCTTGCCAAAGTCAAACAACATACATAACGCTGAATTGTCTTCTAGCAAACGCATTTCAGTATGTTATGGTGATTTGACAAACAACAAAAACAATGAAAAATATTGCTTGTAGATTCAGATATAACCAAGAGCCTCAAATGTGATGGGTAAAGACGACGAGGACTCCATAATTTCTTTGGCCACAACCTTTATAATAAATATAAAGATCTCGTTTGACTTGGAAGCTGCCAATACTCTTTTTCTCATTTATTTTTTTTACATAAAGGATATTTCTATATAATAAGTATAGCGCGAATGTTTTGGATTTCGGCAAAAGACAAGGGAGACAGGAAGTCCCTCGGATGAAAATGGAGGCTACCTGTTTTGAACTAAAGCCATGCTAAAGACATTTTGCAACTTGCTATCCCAAGTAGAAGGTGTGTGCCCTTGCCATGATTTTGGCTCTATGTCAATAAATTTTCAAAATGAATGGTGGCTGAAGGATGTGAAATTGGTTGAACAAAAAAATATGTTCTCACCTGAATATGAAGGATGTGAAATTTTCCTGACTTAAAAATTAATTACTGGGGCAGGAAATTAAATGTTAGTTCTCTGTAACTATGAAAAGAGAATATGCCTTTTCTTGTACATTTCTAACTATCAATTTCTTTCATTTCTTTGATTAACAGTATAGGGGAAGTCAGAGATCACGAAACCATGCATGTTTTCTTTCTTTTCTTTGATCTCCTTTTCGTTGGTTGGCATGAGTGATCTCCTCCAGTTGGCATGAGTCTTCTTTAGACTACACCCATTGCAGAACAAATTAAAATAAGAATTCGGTCAACTGAATCTTGAACCAATTATGTATTTTCTTGTACGTTTCTAACTATCAAGTCTAGATTGATCTCTTTATTTCTTTCCGTTCTTTTGCATTAACCATACCTGATGATCTCCATCTTGATCTCTGTCTCGTCGTCTGTTCTGTCCATCTGAGTTCTGTCGGCCATGATGCGATGCAGTAATTTCAGATCTTGAATACAGTGCGGTCTTCTTTATAACTCTGCATCTTGCCTCTGTCCATGATGCGTCGATGCAGTCATCTCACTACAGAAGATATATCGCAGGCCAAGAGCTCCCCCGCCATGATTGCCATCTGTGGGCAGAGAGTTCCTAGGATTGCCATCTGTGGGCAGAGAGTTCCTGGAATGAGGAGATTATAATCGGGCCTTCTGAATTCTTAGAGTTGGATCTGTAGTCCGTTATCCGTTGGCTCTGAAGTGCATTCAAGAAAAAATGAGGCAAGAAAAAAATGCAGTCCGTTATCCATCTATTGCCCGTTACTTGCACACAGGCACGAACATTTGAACTCTGGAATAGTGACGGGAGAATTGAATGCCGTCGGCCTAAAGCTCTTTAAATCGTTCCATATCTAAATTCCTCTTCTTCATCAGTCGCTTTTCGATTTCTTGCAGCTCTTCCCTGCGGTCGTCTAACAGAGGCAAGACCTGCAAAAAGAATCAAAGACTACAAATCCTAAAACAAGAACAAGAAAGCTTCAGAGGATCACGATACTACGCTCCATTCCACCTACACCTGTGGCTGCTCTCGTCTGACTACGCTCCATTCCATCCATCGATAACAAACGTCTCATTGCTCATCTCACTACGTTGGAACTCCCGTAGTGAGACGCGTAGTGAGACGAGTTCAAGCATATCTTTTGCCGTTATAAATATGCTTTTGTAACTATATCTTGAAAAAAGCTAAAGATTCATGCTTCCTAAAATTTGAAAATATACTAAATATGGATAACCAAATATAACAGTAATCCTTATTGGCGTGTCATAACTGGCACTCAAATCTCTCTCTGTCGGTGACAATAAATTTTTTGGCGAGGCATAGTTTTATCTCTTTTTGTGATTTTTTTGGAATTTGGATGATCTGAGTCATCTTAAAATGGTTCAAAAACCAGAAAGCACAGTTCCATAACATAATTCCATAGTAAATAAATAAAGTAGAACTATAATTTCACCAATTTTTATAACCAAATCTAGAAAACAAATCATCAAAAATATAAGACGATTTGAATACCAGTTATCCCATGCCATCTCGATTGAAAATTCTAAAAATAGATGAACCTGTCACCGCTGGTCCCACACGCCGTTTGAACTCAGTTCAAATCGTCAGTGTCAATTTCAATAAAGCTGAAGCCTTTCGATGACTACAATGATTAGGACTCAAGTTTCTAAAATCTCACAACAAATATATGGTTAATACTCTATCAAATTTTTTGATTAAATTGATCTATGATGATTTATTATATATAAATATATATACATGGAAAAGTATATAATAATAATAAATTTTATGTATAATATTTTATATTTTTAATTATTATTATTATTTTTAGTAAAAACAATTAATTTTAAAGTGTGAAACTGTAAAGGGATAAGTTATATAATTTTAGATTGTTAAATTAAATTGATGTATGACCATTTATGTTTCGGTATGTATATGTATGTGTAACAAGAGCTGCAAGCAACAATGTGTATGGATATGTAAATGAGAATTGTATAGACATGTGCTAATGTAATATGTACAAAAGTGGTTCTTGCCATGTCCATAAATATATCTAGATGTCTCTGCAGTATATATGAATTGGAAAGCTAATTAGTAGAAATATGCCATTGCAAGAACATGGAGCTAGGAAATCTTATTGACCTCCCAAGTTAGAGTGAGAATGTGGGCACCTAATAAGCATGAAATTACATTTGTGCCTTAGGCTTCTAAGCTCAAAATCAAGATAAAAAAAATTTATATTGTAGTTTGTAGAAAAATCAATCCCAAATAGCGAAAAAGTTGTATCAAAATGCTTGAACCTAACTTAGTATGCAGCTCTTGGAACAATATCAACATCAACCATTATCTGCATAAAGCACCTCGTGAGAATGTTGCTTGTATTTCAATAGAAAAGAAAAAGAGATTTCAACTATCCCAAGCTTCAATATTATAAAGGAGTATAAAAAAGTTGTCGAAGATTTACGAAATCTATATAACATTTCACGGCTTTCACGCTAGCTTATGCTGAGCAATAACTGTAATAGTTTCTCTCATATCCTTGCCAAATTCAAACAACACACATAAAGCTGAATTGTCTTCTAGCAAATGCATTTCAGTATGTTATCGTGATTTGACGAACAACAAAAACAATGAAAAATATTGCTTGTAGATTCGGATATAACCAAGAGCCTCAAATGCGATGGGTAAAGACGACGAGGACTCCATAATTTCTTTGGCAACAACCTTTATAATAAATATAAAGATCTCTTTTGACCTGGAAGCTGCCAATACTCTTTTTCTCATTTATTTTTTTTACATAAAGGATATTTCTATATAATAAGTATAGTGTGAATGTTTTGGATTTTGGGAAAAGACAAGGGAGATAGGAAGTCCCTCTGATGAAAATGGAGGCTACCTGTTTTGAACTAAACCCATGCTAAAGACATTTTGCAGCTCGCTATCCCAAGTAGAAGGTGTGTGCCCCTGCCATGATTTTGGCTCTATGTCAATAAATTTTCAAAATGAATGGTGAGTGAAGGATGTGAAATTGGTTGAACAAAAAAATATGTTCTCACTTGAAAATTAACAGCATCCCCAAACATTTATGCAGAGCCTAGTCTTTGTAGTGATGTTGTAGTATCTTGCGTAGGCACATCCAATCCACTACATGCTCCTGCTTGCAACAAAGCTTGTTGTTGCTGTAGCATTTGGTGAAAGTGAAAATAGGGTGCCAGATTTGAAGATGTTCCTTCCAAAGAGGAAAAGTTTCCAAGAGTAGGAACAGGCATCATCATTTGTGCACAGTCCTCAAATGGCCACTTCAAAATTTGCCTAAAATTGTACATAGAAGCAAAGAAAAAATTCAAGATACTCTCGTAACTTACCTCTCTTGCAAAAAAATTGTCGATGTTGAACTCCAAGATGGGATTCACGGCTGCCAGTTTCATTGATAAGAACTGATATGAAAGAGAATTGCCTCTCTTGCAAAAAAATTGTCGATGTTGAACTCCAAGATGGGATCCATGGCTGCCAGTTTCATTGATAAAAACTGATATGAAATAGAATATCATGAGGTTAGATGATAAATAAATGCTAGAATTCGAGGCAAAAATCATGAACTAGCACTTTTAAAGTGATGTTTGAGATATCAATGCTAGGCAATTTTGTATGCTTACTTCTACTTTCCGTTGAAGAGATTGAACGTAGTTGATGATTTCATCCAGCATGACTGCTCTACCTGTAACCTAAATATAGAAAAGATTAAAGGGCATGTTAACAAGTCAGGCTACTAAATATTATGTCTTTTTTTCCTTGTATGTCGTTTTTTTGCAAGGAAAGAGTAGCAGTGACAGTTGAATAAAATGTGTGGATCAATTCAAGAAGAGGGTTAATAATATTTACTTTATTGCACTCGGGAACCAAATCCTGCAAATATTTCATGCGTGCACTAATTTTCTCTCTTCGAACCTGGAGGTACGAAAATGGAAATCTTAGAAAAATCCTTCGCATTTCTTTACTACCAGCAGAAATTTCAAGCAACTAACAGAATGGCAGGTATTCTCAGCCTATTGATCACTTGAGCCCTACATAACTGCAGGTTATATGAGAAAATAGAAGAGCTTACTCTCTCTGCTAAGCTATGGTTGCTCGTTGCTTGACCTCGTCGAGCTCTAATATGAATGTAGTCTTGCTTCTGGATCTTTAAAGGCTTTGGATTTTCTCTCGTAGATTTTGGCCTAGAATCTACTGAATGATCATTATTACTCTGCTATGTTTTTTCCATTACCTCCTCTTTCTCCTTGGCTCCGGAATGGAAAGCTTTGCTTCGATTTTCCTTGGACCCTTCAGATTCCGCCACCTGGAATCAATTTCACTAGACGCGTTAAGGTTTCAGAGCCAAAATAGAATGGACTTCGAATGTAAAAAAGGTAAAATCTTATGGCAATCGAACTCTTCAAGAATTCAAGTTAATCACAAAAATGCAAATTCCTCAAAATGCTCAACCTTTTGACTTGAAAACAGTTTTATGAATTCTATTTTCAAAATGTAGTTGCCTAAAATAGATACAAATCTTCACTACAGTAAATCTTGGAAAAGATAAACCTTCATTCTATCCCAATCTTGGCCAAAATCCTTCAAAATGCACATCTATCACAATATTTTCTAAGGCTCTTAGTGATAATAATTTTAAAAACAATATTAAAAATAGAAAAGATAGGAGCAAAACTATATATGAAGAAGAGCATAATTCATAAAACAACAGTTGAATGAATCGTTGTTCCTCTCAATATTTCTTCCAGAAATTATTTTTTCTTAAAAAAAATGGGATATTTATAGTATTTCCTCAAATTTATCCAAATATATGTAATATTTACAACAATAAACTTCATACGAACGTAATTTATATAAAAACTAAATTAGCATACCCTGTAGTTTTGAGCACTTGTCCTGCGGCTTTTCCTCTTCTTTACGGAATTGTTAATTGAAGTCTTGGCGTCCCCTGCAGATGACTTTCTAGAGAGGGAAGATTCTTCAGCCAGGTACCGACGATTTCTTAGTTTCAGCTGCTGCATTTTCGACAGTCAGAGGGTAGCTCGCCGTTCTACGAAATGCCTTCCTGCTTTCGGAATTGTCAAAATAGCCCACTTGCGTTTATTTTCCCTTTGACAACTGAAACCAAAGCCAGCACACCAAAAAATACGAGCGTCGGCGATAATCAGCTGGTTCATCGACTTGCTCTTGCTATGCTCTCAACATAACCAGGCGACGATGAAATGCGTGTCCAACATCATTCCTTGGGAATGAAGAAGGGCCTGCCTGTTAGCGTGCTAACCACGATTTTGATTACAGTAAAGGGACATGATGGCACTGAGCAGAGGACGGCACGGACTAGGGACATGCGGTTGATTGCAGGCATATGGCTTCAAAGCCTGAGATGCCGACTCATGGGATGGACGGGGACACGCGGCGGCCGAAACCCCTGCGACAAATTTCAAGGAAAGAATTACAACCAAAACATTGCAAAACTTTCTAACATAAACAAATTGCGATTTGTACAGTTAGATAAATATATCCCAAAACACTGCAAAACTTTGTAACATAAAAAAAATTGCGATTTGTACGGTGAGATTAATATATCCAAAATGGATACATTATGTCATGGACATAATAATCATGAATCTTGTGTATAATAATTTTAATTATTATTATTATTTTTATATAGTTTTAGTTAATTAAATAATATTTTTAATTATTATTAATTTTTTTGTATAGTTTTAGTTAATTAAATTTAACTTTGAGATGTAAAGATATTATTAAAATTAATATTAATAATGATAATTTTAATATATAAATTAAAAAAGAAAAGAATATTTTTAAAAAATAAGTATTATTTATAATTTATTAGTTAATGTTAAATATTAAATATTTTAAAATTCATATGTTAATTATAATTGAACATAATTTATATTTTCATACAAACAAATCTATATACGAAAATAGATAAATATATTGACATAATCTAAAATGATATTATGTTTCTTGACCATAGTTCCTTGGAACTATGATCAACATGAACTCCAAGGAATGATATTTGAAGTTTTGGTTAGTAATTAGACTTATTTTCATAATGTGTCATTGCATTGATAAAATTGTAGTGTACCCCAACGAGTGCTTTGACTTAAAATTCTCACACAAATAAGTTTTACACAATTTTTATTCAAAAAATAATAATTTCAATTCTCAATGAATATTACAAATGCTAATTTCATATAGATTGTTCATTTTATAGATAGATGTTCCTATTGAAATTTGTACATGAATTGGGGACAAACATAACAACATGTCGAACCATATATTTTCATTATGTGAATCGGGATGAACATAACAACAACATGTTGAACCATATATTTTCGTACAAGAGTGGGAAGTCTTAGATAGATAGAAGGATTTTTTCCCTCATTCATGGGAATTGAATTTTTGGAGGTGGTTTGTAAAAACATGCTCTTAAATGTCACATGAATTCAAGTTTGGAGGAAGTTTTTCTAAAATACACTAAAATTCATATGAATTGAGATTTTGGAGGCATTTTACAAAACAAACCACCTCCGAAACGTCAATTCTCATGAATTTTAGATGCGGTTTAAAAAAAAAACCCACAAAATAATCACACTTTAATTACAATGACTTTTAGGGACAATTTTCAAAATGTTGTCCCTTACATCTATCTTGTAAAGTGATTTTGTGAAATATCCCCCTAAAATTCATGATAATTGAATCTCTAATTACCCCATTATTAACTCTTTTTTAAACCCTAGTTACCACTAGTTGACCATTAGTTACCCCAATTAACCCCTAAGTAACCCTAATTACCCCTGAATGACCATTAATTACCACTAACTAAATCTTGACTATTCCATAATTTAGCCTAAATGACCCATAATTACCTCTGACCACTAATTACCCCTATATAATATTTAATTATGGATAATTAACCCCTACTTATCCATAACTAACCATTCATTTCCATTAGTTACCCCTAATTAACCTCTAATTACTTAATAGTTGATCCCAATCTCCCCTAATTAAACTATAATTACACTATAAGTGACCCTTTATTAAACCCTCATTACCACTAATTACCCCTAAATGACCCCTAATTACCCCTCATTGACCCATGATTATCCATAATAGACATCTAGCTCCACCTTTGACCCACGAACCATTGCCTCTACACCACTTGATTTAGATCCCGAATCCATGATTTTACATGTACAAATTGAATCCTAATGCCTTGGTTGTTGGTCTTAAACCATGGTTTTGACCTTAATATTAATCCCTCATATTATAAACATTAATAAGGTACCCATATACCACTCATAGAAAAATTATTCCCTTTATAAGGTATTTGTGGTGGGTGAGGCCCCATGCACAACCCATGATCCATAAAAGTAACAAATAGGGCCTAAGACCTATGGTTTTGACCCAAAACAACAATATAGTCCTTTCCATACATAGTTAGTTCACCAAACCTCAAACTGGTTCCTTTATACCACTTCCATGAAAATAATTTCTTTGTAGGTTCTATGTGGTGGTTCAAGGCCCTCCACATGGTGGATGCGCCTTACAATTAATAGTCGTATCCAAATTTTCTATTTTTTCGACATGAACAATGGATATAGGGCCTTATAGCTCATTCCTCATCCACCAAACCTTGGAAAGGATCCCATATGATTTTTATAATAAAATGATTCCTTATATTAATCCTTAATTAGTACTTTGAAACAATACTAGCCATGGCATGCTAGGGACTCAAACTTTGACGATATTAGAGCTAAATCAAGTTAATTGATGTGCATTATTCACTTCTTCAATATATCTCTTACTTACAATATTATGAGCCAATTCTTTAAGCATATAAGGTCATCTGGGAGGAATTTTACAGAGTGAAACAATGCTTTAAAATATGACTGGATATGCTTAGCAGATGGAAGCAAAAAATTAGAATACTAGGGGTGTTCTAAACGATAAATCTCGGGTGTTCAATGACAAATGATGTACTGAGATTTAGTCAAAGAATTAAGCAGTTGCACAAATAGTAAACATCTCATGAATGGATACTAAATTGATAGCATGACACACATATGAGCAACAGTAACTGAAAACTTCAACACAACTGTTCACATATAGATTTGGAAAATTGGACCAGAGGTCAAATTAAATTGAAATCTCTACGACAATATTACATTCAAATCTATCTATGTTAAAAACACATATACACCAAAAATATTGTTGAAAGCTTTATTTCATCTCATGAAATATTTACATGGACAAAGGTAGATATGGAATACATGAAGGAAACAAGTTACCAAAGAAGAACTCTCTACAACACTCTGTAATATTAATCTCACAAAATCATTTACATACAAAAGAAAATCTAACTGACTCAAAAATTCCTAAAGCATCTCTAAAAATTGCTAGCCCTTACAAATGAATTCGAGTTGCATTATATAGACTTGGAGAGTAACCGGATTCTGTTTGACTCTAAATTATTTTTAACAAACTTTAATTTGTCACATTTTACATTTCACTTTTACATTCTGCTTTTGATAGATTTTGAATTTTAACTTTTCTTCTTAGTTGTGCCTTTCTTCTTTCCTTTACTTGATGATTCTTCTCCCCTCATGTAGACTTGAGGCTGCACATTTGGCTGACGAGGTGGTATACCTGCCTAGTTCATCATTTGGTGCATCATCTGTACATTTATATGTTCTCTAGGTGGCATAAAAGCCAAAGGGTTTGGATGACCTACTCACAATCCATGTACTAAGGTGGAGGTTCCCATCGCCGAAAAGGTTGTTATGGTTTGATTTTGATACTATTGTTGAACACATTTTGGATGTTGCATCCCACTCCATGTCCATCCAATGGGTAGCACAAACACCCAACCCTGAAAACCCAACTGCTTGGTGGAGATGCCCGTCATGTGAAATCGTTTGTTAAGGATTTTACCCACTGCATTGTTGTGTTGTTCCCTCCCTCTGCCCCAAGATATTTGAAATAATGAGTAATAATGCTTTCCTGGGTGGGGGTGCCCGTGACGTGAAACTGTTTGTTAAAGATTTTACCCACTGCACTGCTGAGTTGTTTCCTCCCTCTGCCCCAAAAGATTTGAGATGAGTAACAATGTAGTTTGTTATATTCACCTTTTCCTGGGTTGTTGCTCTTAACCCATTATCCACTTCTGTCTAGAACAAACCGGCCCACACACAATATCTTATCTTAGTTGAGATCAAACCTTACATATCATAACTCGGTATTTGGAAATATTTTGTTCTTAAACGAACCATATCTTAATATGCTTCTACATAATTAGTTTTCTAATTAGCTTTCCCTGAAAGGATTTTTTTTTACACCACCCTTTTCTCCCTGGTAATCAAGGCTATCCCAGGCCCCCTAGTATTGTTTGAAATTTGAATTATTATTGTTGTTTTTTCTTCTCTGGTTTCTTATTCGAGCATTTCTAGTATTGAAAGTGTGGATATGTTATTTCAGAGAGATTTCGATATGCAGATCTATTATTTTATGATTCATTGTTCGAACATTACCAGAATTGAAAGTGTGGATATGTTATTTGAGAGAAATTTCGATATGAAGATTGACTATTGTATGATTTATTCCTAAATTTTTTATGTAGGACGTGATACATATTTTACATAATGAAGCCAATGAACTTTGAGCAGGGATTGCAATAGCTTCCCGGTTACTACGTCCCATGTAACCATATATCAGACGAGCCCTTGGAGTGGTTGAATGGCATGGATTGGTTGAAGGACGACCTCAATGAAATGTCAGAGGATTGGACATTCCTATGGGAAATTACATAAATGGCCTTGTTCATTCCTACAAGTCATCAACTCGATCCCAAGAGGTTCCATCCTTAAATGTTTTGGGTCACTGCACAAGTGAGTCCCAAGAGATTTCTTCCTTCAATTTTTTGAGTTCCATGATGAAGCCTTTGCCATCAACATTCACCGTGGATTTAGCTTATAAATTACTGCACCCAAAAAAAAGAGAAAAATGGTTCAATCCTCCAGCTATTCTACTATAAAGAGAAGAATGGTTCAATCCTTCAGCTATTCTGATATTATAAAGGTAGAGATGCAATTAAATCCCATGGTGAAACCTTCAAAGACTATGTCCAATTTACAGCCATCACGGGAATCTGTACTTGGACTTCGTCCCAAAAGGCCTCGACATCAAGACAATCACGGTCACATGGATGTCCATGAAATTGATCAAGTGTCTAATCTCTTACCTCAGTTTGCTTTCTTTGATGTAATTTGAAAGTTTATTATGATAATACTTAGGCATAAAAAATAAAGGATAATATCTGATAATTGAATTTTAGGGATAATGATACTAGAAGATGTATTGAATGTGTTATTCTTATTTTGTTTTTTAATTTTTTTTACAGGAAATAAATAAAGAAGAAGGCTTCATGTTTCTTTTAAAAAAGAAGCTTATACAGAGTGATGTGGGTCCTTTAAAAAGAATAGTGATTCACATGGTAAGATGATATCATGAACAATAAAAGGAAGGTTGTTATTAAATAGTTGAATTAACATGAGAATTAAATCCTTCAATTGTATTTGTGCAGAAAGACGTTGAATCCCATCTTCTTGCACTCACCGACCAAGACCCAGAAATAATGTCGACGTCAATGGTGGACATGGATACCTTACAAAAATGGAATTTTAAATACAGATATACTTTTCTTACTTTATATGTTTCAAAAGGGTATTTAAAATTTCTTCAATTAAAAACTTCCCAAAATAATTTATTCTACTAGTTGAATTAAAGCAATTGGTTCATCATCGCTAAACAACAAAGGTAAAGGTAGAATGTACGTTTTAAAGAATACCGGTATGTATACATATCATACTGCAGTGAATGGTTGATATATGTTAGATCTATTTTGACACAAATTCATTAAAAATATATAGAAGTTTACTAATATTAAATTATCCTCCTTCCTTCTTCTAGGTTAAGGTAAATAAAAGTTAATTTATGCATGAATAAATATTGGTTGGTTTTTCAATAATCCTCACCATCACTGTCATTGTTAGAGTTGATGGTATTTGAAGTACCAGATAGGATATAAGGAATATAAATGATGCTTTCATTATGAATTTATTTATGTGCTTTTTCATTAAGAAAGTAAAGAATGAATAAATGAGTTAGTTTTCATCTCTCACACACACAATTCTCAATAAAATTATAATCTAATCAGTTTCTATAAATTTATAATCTATGTCTAATTTGTTTATGAAGTTGTTAAAAAAAAATTTCATTTTCACAATACACATGAAGTGTTGGATATTTTAATTTTCCCAACTGTACATGAACATGAACTGGCTTCTCTCATCACAATAAATTTTCTCAATTGTTCTATCCCTATTATGCATGAGTTGATTTCCCTCCTTAGTAAATTGCAGGAGAATTTGTTAAAATACAGGCCCTTGTACTTGGATATTTCATCATGGTTTACAAACACATTCTCAGTGGAAAATATGTGAGTAGGATTCAATGGGATAAGCTTGGTTTGAGAATTGTATGAATTTGATGGTTACATATATTGATTTTTATTTTTTGAAAACTAATGGGAGAAATACTCCATTATATCTAATCATTTTGTGGGTCCATTTTTATTTTCAATTTGGGGTGATTACAGGGAAGAAGCTCTCACATAATGAAGATGTTTTGGGAAATTCAAGTGATATAAACATATTCAATGCAATGTTGGGTGCCAAAGAACAATCAACGCCTGATAGAGATTGTAATGATGGAAGTAGCGAGTGACACTCTCTATTCTCTAGTATAGATGATGCGGCATCTGCATTTAATGAGGCACATGCTAGCATTCTCTGGAAGCAATATGTTATTGAACAAATTGGATATCTTAATGAAACATCTTAATTAATAAGCAGTGTACTAACTATATAGCACCGAGTGTGCTTCCTATTAAAATGGAGATATTGAAGTGCACTGTTTTGTCGTTTGTTTGTTTATATGTGTCCCTAGACATTTATTTGACTAATGCATATCCCTTTTACAAAACACATGAAACATCTTTTCAACTTAGATTGTAATAATCTTCTCAATTTCCATTTACAATGTCAATTATCAATCCAATTTAATAACGTTATCTTCCATGCAAGACTAACATTGTTAATGCAATAACATAATTCTAATTCTTTGTTCAGATACCAACATTATTTGGAGTTTAGGTATGTGTTTAAGCTAGTTTATTTTAATATCTATTATGTGAAGGTTTATAATTTAATTATTATTGTTTTAAAATTCTGATTTGTATTATTGTGTTGCGAATTCGTAAATACATAATAAAAAATTTAAAGTTAAAGATATTATATATATGAAATGTTAATTTGCTATTTTCTAATATATCTTCTTTTCCATATTAAGTTAATTATTTAAAATTAAACACATTTTTTGAAGGGAAGTTCTTTCAATTATGGAAGAAAATAAGTTTTTAGTTATTTTTCTAAAATGTTTTTTTTAGGATTTACTTATTCAAAATTAAGAAAAACTTTTATTTGTTTATACAATGTAAAAGATATAATATATATGAGATGTTAAAAATATTTTTTAATTTTGAAAAAGATAATTTATCTTTCTAATATGTCAGATATAAAACTAGTTACTTATTTAAAACTATTAATCATGTATTTGAAACTATGATAATTTTTAAATGAAATTTCTTTCATCCTTTGAACTTATAGAAGAAAACAAGTTTTTAGTTTTTATGAATGTTTTTTTAATAATAATGATAATTGAAAAATAAGAAATTATTTCATTTTCATGGACATAGACTTCAATTTTCTTGAGAATAATATCGCATATAGAAGGTTATGTATTGAAGAACTTATTTCATTTTCATGAAGATAGACCTCTATTTTTTTGAGAAAAATAGCATCTAAAAGATTTTGTATTTCCAATACAAATTTTTTCTTTGTAGTTGATTGATTTTTAATCATCGTCCCTTTAAGAGAATAGATTACCACAATTTGTTCTGCATTATTTTGAATTTGGAGGAGATACCGCATGTCGTCCCAATCTCTATTTGAATCTTTTAAACATGTTGGAACCTAATCTATCAGGTTAGGTCGATATGAAGAGTCATATCAGAAGTCTAAGAGATGTCTTGGGAATATAAACCCAAGAGTCATCTCATATGTATCAATATGTGCATATGTTGAGATAAGTGTTATTTGAATCGTAATTCTTCTTGTATTTGTGTTACATTTGATTATTTACCCTATGGAGTATCCAACAGTGATATCGTAAAAGAGGCTTTGCCATATTCCTTGGCCATAACTCTTGCACTTCCAAACTTGTATTTTTACATGTTTGTCCTAGTCAAGACATTTTTTTCTAGTGCTATGTTGGCTCATTCTACTCTCTGGAATTTTCTTTGTGGGTTCTATCTTCCTCTACAAGTGGTACATTTATTCCCGTCAATGTGCATTGGTTTCACTTGGGTGTATCCTCTTCCTCTCGTTTGAATTTAATTTTGAAAATTCACCTTCATGTATTATGCTTTACCTTCATGTATCCTCTTCCACATTGTGCATTTTGGTATTAGCTAGTGAGGAAACACTGATTCTCTCGCTCCTTAGAAATTTGTGGAAACTAGGAAAAACCTCTCCTTTATGGAGTATTCCTCCCTCCCATGAACTCACAATCCCAAGAAGTTGTATGCTACTTGTTTCACCTCCCCTCTATGATCTCAAATCCCTCTACAGCTTGTCTCACCTACATTTGTGTGAGTCCATCTCCTCCGTGGATAGTTCTAAAATCCCTCGTTCTTAACCCCTGGTATTTTAATTAATTATAATCGATGTAAATGTACTTATGTAATATTTCATGGCATGGAGATCAAGGACAAGGTGTCTCCAATGAACATTGCATCACTTAATAACATTTTGACTATCTAGTGGAACCATGCACTGGCAAAGCATGGTGACGTCCTGAACATGATACAAGTTGTAAATGAAAAAATAAAACTCAGGACTGAATGTGCAAGAAAACTAAATAGATGGGAAACGGTATCCACTAAGGGGAGAATTCAGAGGCTAGTGAAGCCTTGGGAATTCTAGTAAAGATGATAAGGTGTCATCATGGTACCTTTGGGGGCATAAACGGAATCAAGTTGTTATTGCTCGCTTATTAACTTAAATCCCATATGTATGAGTATGAATTTACTATTAGTCTTTAATTGTTGTGGGACAACGCATTATGAACACGAGAAGGTGAATTGATTATTATTCGCCTGTAAGTGTAAAGTGAGCAATTAGTACTATGAGTTTATTATATCAAAGTGCCATATAATCCTACCAGTAAATATTATGAGCTTACTCACGTGAGAAGGAAAATGGTTTCTTGTTCACCTATAAGTTTAAATAAGTTAGTAGTATTATTAATATTGTTATTATAAGCTTATGACCCAAAACATATTTATTGTTTTCTCGTGATCTAAAGGAAGCAAATTATTATGTGATTTAATGATCATGATGAATTTACATAGTGTTTTTATTTTGATCATTAATTAGTAAGGGTTTGATTAATTAATGATTATTAATTAATTAAAATAAATGAATTTTTTACTAAAACAGTTACTTTGTATTATACAATTGAGAAAAACAAATTCAAAGAGTACAAAATAGTAGTTCAAAGCATATCTAACAGTGTTTCATATGGTGCTTTCAATACCCTTTATAGTCCCTTAGAATAACTACACTGCTTTATATTTTAACAAACTGGCCTAACAGTTTTTGACAAAAATAAGCATGGGCTGGTGCAAGGTAATGATACCCACTTATGACGCGTTAGTTGCAAAGGCATGCTGGAAAAACAAAAATATTATCATTAAAATGAATTATTAGTGGTACCTACAAAACTTTTTAGAATTATTTTAAGATGTGTATGCTATTTTTTCTCTAAAACATAATGCATATGTTCGTGTTGGTCCACCGGTTTGTTATGTAAATTGTCAAATTATGAGGAAAAAATATGTAGAGGCGTAGGCAAGAGATGGATCTTGTGCAGGGCTATTTTTCCAAAATTTTAAAATTTCATTTTTTTAAATTATGAAAGTCGATGAAGCCTTAAAATGACATGGTTGAGTGTTGGTCCACCATATCATGGTCTGAACATAATCAATCAACTTTTTCTATTTTTATCTTGTAGGTATTCTTGTACTCTTGTGTGGGTTCTTTTCCGTTTTAGAAATATGTAAGCCAATCAAAATTTATAGCCCAAATAAACGACCTGTTTTTTTTACAAATTTGACATGAGTGTAGTTAAAAATGAATTAAAAGTAGAAAATAATAACATATCTATTCAGAAAGTATATAGTTAGAATCTACACACAGAGCTCGACAAGTGTGTGCAATTTCATCAGTAGTGCACAAGTGGAGCATATGAGGAACTAAGCGTGAAAAACATTAAGTTACAAAAATTGGTGTGTTATGCCATAACTCATGCTGAGCCTCAAGGTTTGGAAATACGAAGCTAATACCAAACTTGCAAGGGTTCCAAAAAGAATTTGAATCCAAACACGCATGCGCGCACATGTAGAGGCGCCCACACGTTGTTGTGCACACACTTGTAGATGCGTGCACGCGTTTCTGCTCGCATGTGTTCGTTTTTACACCTTATTTTTTTTCTATCTCTCCCTAAACCCCCCCTCCCTCTTTATAACCCCACCCCCTCTCTTCTTATCCACCCAATCCCCCCCCCTCTCTTCCACTCTACCCAATCCCTCCTCCCTCCATCACCCCTCTCTTCTCTCCTTCACCACAAGGGTTAAGAGATATATTATTACACAAAATAAATAACTCATATTATCCTCATGTACATATAAATATTCATCCTTACAACCATAAATCCATGATCCTGATATCTCAATCCCCAAACCCTTGACCATTAGTCCCTAGCCATTGCAATCCATAGTCCCTAGTACAACTAACCATTATAACTCTTGGCCCACTATAATCCTAAACTAGTGTAGCCCCTAAAAATACTAAATACTAACACATAATGATATATATCCCTTAACCCCTATAATCCTAACCACCTAATCCTAACCTCTAAAGTGTCTAGTCAAATAAAAATTAACCCCTAACCCTTTTAACCTCTAATTCTCATCAACCCTAAACTCTATCATCAAACACCCAACCCTTAAAACCTATAACCCATAGCCAATTTAGAGAGATAGTCAAAGAGAGAGATACCTGAACCTTGGGCCATGAAGGAATATTCTATCCAGAAAGAGCTATGATGATTTCCCCCACTAACCACACATGACCTCTTAATGGTATAATTGGCCTATGATAAAGGATGTTGATACCATGAAGTGGTTTTGAGCAATATGTATGTGCCTGATCAAGGCTTTTGGAATGATGTTTTATGGAAGAATATCGTGCCTTGGCCATAAAGAAACCATTTAGACATAAAAGGCAATGGAAAATGTCTAAAAGCACCAAACAATACTTTACAGGGGTATGCATTGTGCTATGTATCCAAGTCTTGGGGACTTAGGGAATTGGACATGGTCAAGCGAGGAGACCTAATACTTGGGCCTTAAAGGAATCTTATATCCATCTAGGGATAAAAAGGTTTCCTCCACCAACTACACATGGCCTCTTGAGGTATCATTGTCCTGTGATTGAGGATGGAATTGCCATTATATGGTTTTGAACTTAGTATCTACATGTCTTAGGGCCTTGGAAATGGTTTTCCAGGGAAGAATACCATGCATTTGGCCCTAAATAAACCATTGAGGCATACAAAACCATGAGAAATTCCTCTAGGAACCATGCATTACCTCATAGGGATATATGTGGAAATATGTATCTATGTCTTAGGGCCTTAGGACCTTGGACATAGTCAATGGAGGAGAGTTGATCCTATGGACCTAAATGAATCTTCTAGCCATCCAAGGATAAGAATATTTCACCCACCAACCACGCGTGACATATTGAGGGTATCATTACTCTATGATTGAGGATATTAGTTCCATTCAATATTTTAAAGTAGTGTGTACATGTATCAGGGCCTTTAGGATGATTCTTTAGGGGAGAATACTTCGAGCTTCAGAGCTAGTTGAGTTATTTTCCAGGTTTTATTCAATAAAATGGCTAGAGATTCAAGGGGATTTATAAAAAATGGTATGTTACATTACTCCTATTATGATTTATTTTTGTTTGATGGCAATGTCTTCAAATCGAAGCACGGTTTTGAAATACTGGGTGTCAAATTGTATATAGTAAAGAACAAAAAATGTTACCCTTGGTTGCGTTCGTTTTGTTTTCCCATGATGAAGAAATTTGTAATTTTTTTTATAAGAATACATCTGCTCAACTGTAATTTTTTTGTAAAAAATACATTGCTCAACCAAATAGCTTAAATTGATGGTATTTGTTCAAACTCTATAAAGTTGGAAACAAAAATTTTCATATTGAAGAAAATAGCTTGAAATTTGTAAAAAAATTCATATTGAAGAAAATAGCTTGAAATTTGAAAAGTTATGTAGAATTGAAATTGAGTCTTTGTTTTTTTGTAAAATTTTGAAAAGCTTGAAACTAAATTTTATATTCCAAAATGAACATTGAAGTGACTGTATTTGTTCTCATTTTGAAGTGACATCATCGACCACATGAAGAGGCTAGTTCCTGTGAGGCCTGCTCTTGATCTTGGTCAGGCTTATATTCCTAAAAGCAAAGGCTGAAAGGACCTTGAACAACACAGATGTACCCTTATCTTGAGAAAACACAATGTTGGTCTTGAAGGGCTTGTTGGTTCTCGGAATGTTTTTCATGATGTTAGCTAAAGCCCATTCACTTTCCAATGGTTATTCTTTTGTTATATTATATACAAAACTTATCATTTATAGGTTGAGTAAGAGGATTTAAGCCTTTTCTTTGGGCGCTAACATCATCTCCTCACATCATGATATTAAGGTGAAGGTTGAGATTTTGCATAAGGTACTGAGTATAAAAATAGGGCTCTTGATTCATAGTGCACCTTCGAGTCATTGAGAAAATAGGCCAAATGAGCGTTGTCCCATGCCACCTTGTATATTTGTGTCAAAAGGTACATAGAAACAGTTTCATAGACCAAGGAGTGAATTTTTCTGAATATAATAGCAGTCCTACCTGGAAGTGTAGATGGTTTATAGTTGCAAAAGATCCTTGACTATTGTACTGAAGACAAAAAGATGGGTTTCCATCCTCAGCAGCCAAATGCAGAACTAACAGTAAGATATCATGGTCAATGCGTTGGGGAAAGCGGTGTCATACTCTTGGAATGAGAAGCACATGCCCATATTTGATTGGAATCACCTGTAATATAACAAAGATGATCAATGAGCATCATCTTTCAACATTTAAAATACATCAAGGTTCAAATAATGAATCTAAAAGTGCTTCCATCATTATTAATTTCTCTTACAAAGTTCAAACAATGACTTTAAAAGCGCTGCCATCATTATTAATTTCTTTTGCATCGATGGCAATCACAATTGAACTGTGCAATAAGGGGGCTTTTCCAAATACTGAATTTTGGCTTCCTCACTTTCTTCAAAACGGAAGAGCGTCTCTTCTTGGACTACTTTGGTGAAGTAGAATTTACTAGATTCAAAGTCCTGCTGCACCTTGTCCACTTGAAACTTAGTGGGACGTTTCTTAGATGGTGCCCTTCATCCAGCTGAGCAATGAAACCATAATTACCATAACTATCAAAACATTTCCTTATAAATATCACCCCACGCAAATTGAAACATAGTTCATAATTTTTTCTTCAATGTTTTAAATCTAAAATTCCATGATGGAAAATTTTATGAAAAAAATACCTCTATATCATAATCATCATTGTTTGGCAAGTCACCATAGCGCTCTCATGCATTTTTATGATTAAACCCCATACTTTCTCTAACTTTCCATGCACACCCAATATAGAGATCATGGTATGGTACACAATGACTGTATGGATGTAGTCTGGTTGTGAATCTACCCATTAAAAAACTTTGAATGCAGCCTTCTTATCGTACTAAAGTCTACAGAGAAGTTTCTGCACCATGAAGGAATGAAACCACAATCATCCATTGTTGCCTTAGCTTCTTCAATAGGGAGGCTATGGAAATCCCTGGCAATGGATAACACCTTTTTAAAGCCACTACCTTCATTACTAATTTCTCGGTCTTCATCATTCTCAAGATTATATTCATCTCATGAATACACATCTGGAAAACCTAAGTCGATGGCCAAGGCTCATCTCTTTGAATCTTGTATGAATCTTGGCATTATTGAGTGCATGAAGCCTTTCATTTGGACTTACATACTATCCTTATCGGCAGACTACTTATTTATTGGCAATTATTTTATGTAAACCACTAGGAATTTGGGAATTACCTTTTCTCAATGCTTGGCCCAACCAAAAATGCCGTTGATCAAAGGAAAAAAAGATTAGTATCCTAAGTCAAATCATTATTAAACGGTTATGAATATCACTTATTTCAAAATTTATGTACAATAACAATAAAAAAGAAACTATGAACCATGGAATACTAAGTGGTATAGAAACCATCACAATAATCAATTATACAAATAAAGTTATGAATTCCACTGCTTAAAATACCATCCAGGGTGCACAATGTCTATCATGGCCTCTGGATGCAAATGAAATATGGCATATGACTACTGAGTATTGTATTCATATTCATAAACCAAAGAACAAAAACATGAATTTACCAAAGCTGCAGATTTATAAAGTGCATATAGTGAACAGAGGGATTGTTCATGGTTAAGCCGATACAAATTCTGTGTGAATATAAAATCCATTCATGTGGCTAAGAACAATTCATGATTAATCCATTCATGATTAAGACGATACAAATTCTGTGTGAATATAAAATCCAATAGAAAGAAAATACCAGTAGTTATCAGAAAAAGCCCGTAAGATTTCAGTTGATCTTAATAATAGGAACACTTATTAAAAAATTGTATTTATAAACTAATGAAGCATGAATTAAACAAGGGCCACCAAGTGGTAATGTACTTTGACAAAAGGGCGTTTTGAAATTAAGTTATAGTTTTGAAGATGCTTAGAACATCACAAAGAGAGATGATCTCTACTTTGATCATTGGAATATTGATATACAAGAAAACAACACCAACATAGGATATTAATTCACAAGAGTCTCATTGCCTTAGCAAGTAGGCATGTTCCTGCAATTAAATTCATTTATATATGTGTATTTATTAAATTTATGTACTTATACATGCAGTTTACATATAGTTTACATAGTTGAAAAAAAAACATTTACCCAAAAAAATTTAAATAGATACAAAAATTATTTGAATAAAATTACAATCTTATTCAAAAATCCCAAAATAATTACATTTATCCCTAGATACTACCACAAAATTCACAATCTCTTACACAATTGAGATAACAAAAAAAATGTAAAGATTGTAATTATGTGTGAGAGATTTCCCTAAAAATATACAAAATTAATACATAGTTGGATGTTACTAGAATGGGTGACCATTTAAGAATGAGTAAGGATCTACAAAATCCATCTCAATTTGGTTTTAATGTCAAGAATCCATCTCAATTTGGTTTTAATATCAAGAATCTCTTGAACATTTGTGTTGGTACAACGATTTCGGGCTTCTATTGCTTAGAAGGATGGACAATTTATTGCAAATCCAACTTAGAAGTTTTCATTCAAGATTTGCCCTGAAATATCTAACTAAAAAGAAATTCTATGGAAAATAGGCTACAAAGATTAATATAGAAAAACTATTTGGCTACCAAAGTACAAGGATATGATTAATCATAATGTGGAACAATGAAATGCAGTTGTACCTTCTCTTTGATCTATCATATACTTAACAATTTGATATTTCTGCAAATAAAAACATGTTCAAAATATTCCAGAAAAGGACCAACAAATCAAATAAATTCCAAGAAATGCAAAAAAAAAAACGCTGAAATCAATGTCTCAATACCAAACTTGCAAGTGACTTTTCACATGATATATTGTCAAGCCCTTGACATCCATAAGCTTTAAAACACCTTTTGGAGTTGCTTCTAGATGTCAATAGGATTGTGCCAGTTCATTTTCATTTTTTTATGGGTATGTTCCAAACAAATTATCCCACAGTGGAGAAGTTAGTTCAAATCCATGTGTTTGATCCTTGAAATGATGAGCCACGTGATATCTCTGCATTTCAAAGGTAATCAGTCAGTCCTCAACCATGTGTTGTATGAAATATTGCAATCTAGTTTTGACATAAAATATGGAATCTTCAAAAGGCAGCTTGCATATAAGCATAACAAGGGTTTTGACATAGAATTTGCAATTTGCAAAAGACAGCTTGAATATAAGCATAACAAGTAGAGAAATTTTCAATTTATGAGAAAAATATTTGGAAGGTGTTTCAAAGTGAAGTTAGTAATTGGGTATGATTACATACAATGTCAGCTATGATGGGGTATAACGCTCCTTCCCACAACCACTATAGCTAGACCAAATTGACAATGCAAATTATGATTTACTATGAGTACAATGACAAATGTAAATGCAGGAGATGATACAAGCGTATCTCCATCCATGGGATAATTGTGATGAAAACCATGAACAATGTAGGGTGATGCATTACCCCTAAAAATAAAGTGATGAATATTCATAGTGAATTTAAACTTCTCACAAGAAATCAAGCATACAGTCCACTGACCATTACAATAAGAGTGAAGCTGAAATATTCATGATAGAACATATATGCCAGTATCTAGAATATCTGGTGTGGAAAAGAAAACGATGTATAAGATACTCTAATAGACTCCAAGCGAAATCCCCTAAAAGCATGGTTGGTAGAATTGGTAGAATCCACCTTAGTGGCTAAACTCTATTTACAACATAGTATTCCATCTAGAGAGAAATGGGAATCCATATGGTAGAAATAGGGCACCACTTATTCTTTGTCAAGAATTGAAACAAAGATGAGGTCGGCTATCATCAATTCAGGGAGAGAACCATCGATATAGTTTAGAGACTTCTTTAATAGAGAGCCCTTAATATAATTTCTTTAAGTGAATGATGATTGTTAGTCTCTGTTTATTTTTCATGAAGCTTACTCCTAGAAGGTTTATTTTGCATGAAGCTTACTCCTAGAAGGATAACATACCCTTTCCTAAGCAAGAGATCTCTTGTAAGAAATATTTTAGAGTATGTACTTGGAACACAACATTCCTCAAGAGTTGTGGGGTAGTCACAATTTCTTCTAACCTTCACTTGGGCCTTCCTAGAGAAGTTGGATGAGGCAATGGCCTTCGGACGAGATAAGTGCAAGGTAGGGGTATCAAGCCCTCCTAGAAGGTGACCCCTCAAAAGTCCAAACTCTGTGGAGGATGCTACTTTAGGGATCTTATTTGGTAAAGTGTTTTATAGGCTTTTTTCTTATATGGTTTGCAATCAGGAAACAGTGAGGTGAGCATTCTCAACATCTACATATCTAATAAGTTCAAAAAAATTCTTATTTGAAGTTCCTTATTTTAGTAAAGAGAAAAGAGCGACTGTCTCGATACAATCTCGATTGAAGATCTTACTGTAGATCTTATTGTACAGAAACAGTGTAGATAACTATCTGATCTGAAATAACTGTAGATAACTATCCAAGGGATAAGACTCCCTTCTCTTACCATAAAAGGTGCAAACTTACAATAGGAGAAAATAGTGGAGTTGGAGTACTCCAGTAGTAATGTTGTATCTTAGAATATCATGCATATGGATAACTCTGGCCCTTTTATTCACATAGCAAAACAGTTTAACATTTCGTAAATAAAGAAAATCCCTCTCTCTTTGAGTACAAAAAAACTTATTTATGGTAGAGGGTGGGAAGCTTTTTTCCTTCCGACTCTCTCTAACCTTTTGAATCTCCTTTCCCTTTCACTCTTTGATTTTCCTTGCAAATACAAGATTACATTTCTACACAAACAAGAGGAGAAAATACAAGATTAAAGCAATAATAGTCTAACATTTCTACACTATAATACAAGATTACAACCCACAAACAATAGGAGAAAATAGAGGAGTTGGAATACTCCAGTAGTAATGTTGTATCTTAGAATATCATGCATATGGCTAACTCTGGCCTTTTTATT
This sequence comes from Larix kaempferi, assembly GCA_027924585.1. NCBI lineage: Eukaryota > Viridiplantae > Streptophyta > Pinopsida > Pinales > Pinaceae > Larix > Larix kaempferi. The sequence continues at coordinate 28,129,740 of BSBM01000767.1, read as the reverse complement.
CACATTTCAAAATAGTCTAACATTTTGTAAAGAAAGAAAAGCCCTCTCTCTTTGAGTACAAAAAAACTTATTTATGGTAGAGGTTGGGTGGCTTTTGTCCTTCCGACTCTTTCTAAACTTTTGAATCCCCTTTCCCTTTCACTCTTTGATTTGCTTTGCAAAATGTACTTCTCTAATTAAGGACTTAAAAAAAATTAATATTTTATATCCTTTGTCTCTAGTGAGGCTTTCCCCTCACCATTTGTCTTTCCCTTTATAACTTGTCAAAATAAGTTGAAGGATAGAACATTTATAATTGTATAGTTTATTCCCATAAAGTGTAAATTTAGCAATAAGAGCAAATTTCCTTCTCATCAACCAATGTTAAGCTCAAACCCTTGGGCTTTAATTTTCTACACTATATGTGTGTAATCACACAGGCTATTATTCTCAAACTCTGTATGGCAAGTATATTGTATAATAAAGAAAATATCAAAGCTTGGAGAGAGCTTTGAATTCCCTTTTCCAATTCTCACTTTAAATGTCCATATCCAAAAACAATTACATCTTTAGCTTCTAGACCATGCCAATGTTAACCTCGATTGAAGAAGATATGTATTGACAATTGTGAACAGAAAGCAACCTACAAAAACGTTTCTTTCTATTAAAAAATGAAGGGTTCCATGATCACTAATTCACTCCTACCTTGTTAGAGTCGACGTTGTGAATGGAACCATCTGCATAACCTCCCACGATTATTTATCCACTGCAATGTCAACCAAATATAAAACTATTAGGCCAACTTTTCCAGTTATTGATTTCCTATATCCTCTGGCCCAAGGGATTCTACATGAAGAGATTCCAATGGATAAAAATAGAAAAACTCTACAACAATATGGGATTTTTTATTACCAACATACAATCCTTGGAAATGGATGCTCAACTACCTTGGCTATATATAAAAAACTACATAATGAATGCACAATTCCATTATATAGAGTGTTCTTTAAATCTGTGTTGACGCTAGAGTTGTGCAAGAAAAAAAATTGATTTGTTGTAACGAAACATATTTCAAATTTAAGATCGTAACTACCGTGTTGAACATGATAGAAATATAGCCATACCTAATGCCTAGGCTTGCTGCAAAATTTGGAAGCTGTAAGAGGAGCGTTGGGTAAAGATCTGGGCTGTCAAATAGAGATCCGAAGGAACGTTAGTGTTCTGAATGCTAGTCAATATATCCTAGCTTGTGGAAAGAAGGGAAGATGAGTAGGAATATGCCTCAAAGATTTTCCCTTCAACTGTAGTGCTCCTTGATGCCCCCAAATCAATTAAGTAATTTTCTGTTGGAGTGAATGCAAATAGAGATTGAGCAACTTGAAAACCCAATATACAAAGAACAAGTTTCACCTTCCAAGAGAAGATGGGAAACATCCTCGCACCAACCATATTGTATAGCTCTTTTGCTGTCAATTTTTCCTTCTTTGCCCTAGTACCCTAGATCAGGAAACAGAAACCCTCCGGCCTATTGCTATAGATACAAAGTCTTAGGAGATGCCAACGATTTTGGTAGATTGAATTCCAAATTTTATCCAATTTAAACAAGAGGCTCACAACTTCAAAGCAATGTATGGGAAATATGGGCAACCAAAAACCCAGAACGAAAGCCCCTTTATCAAACATTTTGCAGACAATATCCTAACGGGATTTCCATGAGTGGAAATTTGTCTGTCGTCTGCGGATAAATTCCTTCCCTTGAGTTTGGCTGGAAAATCCCAAGGATAATCTTAATGTTGTTGCTGCAATAGTAGTGGAAATGGCCTAGGCCTTGGCATATCTTCATTTCTGCGTTAACCTGCCCGTATTCCATGGAGATGTGAAATCTACCATATGGCACTTGTTCCTTGCATTCTGATACCGATAAATATTGATTTTATGAAGGTATTGAACAACCAAAAAGACGAGAATACCTAGGATGAAGTTATCTGCCTCTTATCCTCCTAGAAAATTGGTATGAATAGCCTTGATCACCAACAGTGCCAAGAGGAGGTACTTTAAAAGTTCATGCTAAACAAAACAATCGATTCAACATTAGTAGTATGTTAAGGAATTAACATCGATATAAAAATATGGGTTCAATCCAAACACTTACCCTGTATTCGCCAATTTTTTCCCATGCTAAGTTTTTCCCATGGCCATTGTATAACTGACCATTGCCTCATAATCGCTCAGCCCTGCCTGTAATTTTTTAATTTATCAGCAATAAAGCGATTAGGGATACACACAGTGAAATAGACGCTAACCCCAGGGGTGTCGATCATCTTGAATCATGCCATAACAAAATCTTGTGGCCGCGGGCACGGCCAAATGATTCCTCTACATGTTGCTGCGACGTTTTTGGCAAGCCCCTGCTAGCCATCTGCGCTAGGCTTGCTTGGCTGCGACTTCAAAGTTTAGGGGTTGGTGCTAAATCCACCGGCAATAGAAATGATGAGATTAGAAGACTCATAGAAAGCCTTCTAAAGGTGAAGAAAAATAATTTGGTTCTCATAGGGGAGAAAAAGCCCGAAGCTGTAATAAGACTTGTGCAAAGAATAGAAAAAGGTGAAACCCCAATGCAACTTCAGATCCTTCCTATTGAAACAAAGATATCCGCTTTTTGTTCCAAAAATATTCGATGCCCTAAATACTGTTGAGCCTTAGGGTTTGGTATCAACCTTCGGAGGAATGGTGAAATGAATGGTAAAATCCCGTATATGCAATAGAGATCCGTAGGTATATGCAACCGCACAAGCAACTGTGGACACAAGAACGAAAACTTCTTTAGCAAGCAGCAATCCGACGTTTGCTTATCAAAATAGACGGATAAAAGAAAAACCACGACGATATGTGAGGCAATATTCCATTCATCCTATAGACGAGGAATCTTGCTACAGTGCCAAGAATTTTCTTTCCCAGAAAGAACGCCTTTGGCGTAATTATATATACATTTATATAACTATGACAATAAACATAAATATATATATATATATATATATAGATATATATAGATATATATATATATATCGATGGAGTTATCACAAATTTTAATTATTATGAATTAATCCTCATTTATCATTATATATACATTTAATATGGCTGTCAGAAGAAACATAAATAAATATCATAATAAATATATTATCAGTGCGACAATTATCATCCATATATCCATATCCTTAGAGTTATCACAAATTTAATTATTATGAATTAATCCTCATTTATCATTATATATTCATTTGGTACTTGGTTTTACTTGTCTAATTGTGAAGGAATCCAGCTGAGTCAGAGTAACTGAAATGACAATTTGGAGTGCTCAAATCACAATTTCAACAATATAGGTAGTTTTAAAATAGGGCATTTATCTAGGATAGACAATTAAGATTGTTGAAATTGCAAAATTATTTTGACTAGTTTATGAAAAAATCGCCCAAGAAGTGAGACGTTTTAGTTATCTTTTATCCTACATGTTGAGGTATATATAGTATTATATTAAAAGTTAGAATTTATGTACAAGCGTTGATAATTAGATATATAATATTAAAATATTCGAATATAATATACGGTATTTCATTACACATCAAAATATAAGGTATCGAAACCGATGGTAACGAGCATATCACCCAAGTACTTATCTTCCGCAAATGGCACGAGAAAGGAATATTACAGATTAAACTACGAATTAAATTAATTTAAAAAATGGTGATAGCCAGCAATATGATATATTAATGTAAAATGAGTATTTGATATTAATGTAAAATAAGTATTTGAAATTAGCCACTGGATTTTAGGACCAATGATGGTCCTTGAGAAGAAGTCTAAGGAGTATGTACGTGACGAGTGTGGCTTCAACCCTATAAACTAAACTTATGGATGCATTTGGCAGGAATTTAGGGCCAACAGGAAGTCAAGAGAGACTGCAACAACCTATTCGAGTTGGAGGCACTGTATTTGTAGTTGTAGTTGGGGAACAATAACTCAACTATAAAAAAACTCAACTAATTCCACTAACTCTTGTTCTAAATTGCAAATCACGCTTCCAACCTTCATGTACGAACCTGAACTGTCGGTATTTGATTGAGAACCATTGGGGCTGGGCGTTTTGTACTATAAATAATGTATGCAATGACCTATTCGACTTGTAGCATTTGAGCTTTTTCCATTGGAGGGAAGCTTAAATAGGTGCCAAGAACAGTGCTCACGGTAACCAAGTAGGCTGTTATGGTTTGATTTTTATACTATTATTGAACACATTTTGGATGCTCCAGCCCACTCCATGTCCATCCAATGGGTAGCACAAACTCCTTTTTTCTTTGCTTTCCTCCATTGTCCTTTTCTGCTTTGCTTTTGCTTCTACCTTAGCCTTTTCTTCTTTTTTTTTTACTTTTCTGACTTATCCTACTTTTTTGGACTTTCCTACTTTTCTCATTTGATCGTGCTTTCTTCTTTTGTGTTGCTTTCTCCTTTACGTTCCTTTTCTGATTTGTGCCATCTTTCTTTCCTTTTTCATAATTTTCTAGATTGGGATGCTTTCTACTAACTTCTTTTGCAAGTCATCTCCAAAGTCAACCTCATCCACTAAGGAACACTTGTGGAGCATTATCCTCTTTTATTTATGATACAAATTTTAAATGGATGAAAAATAATTATTCCAAGTGCATAATAAAATTTAGGCAAAATTAATTCACACTCCTAATTAACTAAATGCCTAGAATTCAAAATTAACCCCTTAGTAAATGAAGTTGTCTCCTCAACCCAAGGGATTGGTTGTGTTAGGAACTTGGTCCAATGATCACTATTGAGGGGACATGACACTTTTATAGTACATATGATGCAACCAAAAATAGTTTTCACTTTTATTTTTATTTGTGTGCTTCTTCTAAATTCCCGTACCTTGTCTCATTTAAAATACAAGATCTGCTTTTTCTAAGGATGGAAATTGGCCTTTATATTTTAGGACCAATGATGGTCCCTGGTCAGTGATGAGAAGTCTAAGATGTGCCTACGTGGCAAGTGCTGCTTCAACCATATCAATAACTAAAAAGGATTTAATTTGGATCAACTACTTTATTATCTTTATCACTAATGGATAGCATTTTGCAACTATGCTCATGGAACTTTAACCATATCAATCTCACTTTGTAACCTCTCTTATCTGTAACTTTAGCATACTTGGTCTCGTTTAATTAGTGCAAATGGAGGGTGTTTAGGACCATCAAAAACTAATAATTAGTTTCCAACCAACAAAAACTCGAGAGATACTTCTCGGACTATTAGGTCGAACAATTCATGACTATTAAGACCCACTATGACTAAATCACTAGTCTTGAACTATAAATATACCATGACTATTAAGCCCCACTCTGACTAAATCATTAGACCTGAACTAAATCACTGGACAATCAGTACTACTATTGGACATTGTAAGTATATTGGAGAGCTATGACACCTAGAACTACTTGGTTTATAGGACCCTACAAACCTTAACCTCTATTGCACAGGCCATGAAATTCATATGAAAAGAGGGTGTATGGATCCTATCTACACCCTTGCAAGGTACCTATCTCAATATAATGAATGTTCTATGTTGATCGAAATAGACAACTTTCCAGTCATATTTTTTGCATACCAAAGGATTAATGGTCCTCACTATGGCCACAACCATGGAAGCCATGGTCAAGGAGATGGAGGACAAGATAACTAGGCTTGTATTAAAGATATCATCCAATATCACTATTCAAATCAGCCAACTTGATACTAGGTTTGAGACACTCCAATATACGTTGGACACTTTCATGGAAAACTTGGGTACCATGATTAAAGTTAAGGGGATTCAGCTAGAATCACTAGTAAAATTGGAGGGAGTTGAATCCTCCAATGGTGGTGGGTATCACAATGGTTCACATTTCCCTAAAACTCAAAATAACAAGTGGCACCACTATCCCAAGTGGACATGAACAATTTTAATGGTTTTGACCCCACTAGTTAGGTTACCCAGATGGAAGAATAATTTTCCCTCCATGGCATTACTCATGATATGATGAAAATTTGGGTGGGGTTCTATACTTGGATCATAAGAAATGGAAATGGTGGCAATGCCATAAAAAAGGTTATGTCAACTACATTTCCTAGAGTTATCTTTTGAAATCCATCTGTGCTCATTTTGATAGAGAACACAATACTTGTGTAGGCTAAAAAAGTTACACCAAATAGGCACAATAATTGAATTTACAATTTCCTTTGATAAATTGTCCATCTGCATAGAGGGCCTAGTCAATTCTTATATGGAATTTCTAATTGGTGGTCTCAAGGAAGAGATAAGAGCAGAAAATATCATTCAACACCCAACTACTTGGTTGGATGCCACCCAATGAGCTCTAGAATATAGGACAATTATTTAGAAACATGCCAATTATTGAAGCTAAAGGACATCAAAAGATGGAACACAATTTGTATGGACCATATCAAATTGTATAATGCATTACATAAGTGGCTTACAAATTATCCCCTCCATCCCACTCCAAGACCCGCCACAGGTTTGATGTGTCCTATTTGAAGAAGGTTGTGGGGGGGAATTGCCAATTTGAAACCACATTATTAGAACTTGATGAAGAACGATCGATTTCACTTTGACTAGAAGTAGTTTTGGCAACTAAAGAGCATTGCCTAGGTTATTTCACTTTCTAAGAAGTCATAGTCCAATGTAAGGATATTTCATTTGAATATTCTATGTGGGAATTGACCATCATTTTGAAACAATTTCCCCATCTCTAGCCTTTATAACAACATTGCTTTTAGAGGGGGAGGACATGTTAGGGTCCCACCCTAACTCCTTATGTAGATAGATAGGACTATGGATTGATTCCATCTCTTTTAAAGAAGACCGATAAAATAGATGTAGTATGGAAAGCTATAATTGCAAGAAGGCTTATTCAAAAGTTCCACGTACTAGAAAATTCCTTCTCTAGGAAGTATCTAGAAGGTTCCACCTACTAGAAAGTACATAGGAGGGTAGCCTTAGAATCTATATAAAGTAGAAGAAATGGAATGAGATTTCTTGTGAAGTATTGCTATATTTGGAGCTTTATTCAATTGAAAGGGCCCTCAACTTAAGAGGCAAGTGAACATTTCTTTCTAGTTATCCTAATACAAGTGTATATTTCTCATATTTTTATCTTGTTTATTTCTTGTATCTGGTTTTGTACATTCAAAATATCTATATACCTTGTGGTGTTTCAAGTTTAATGGTTAAGGAAGAAAACAACAAGCCAACTTCCATTGTCTCAAATTGAGACACCGCATTCACTAGAAAATTTAGGCAAGATCTGTTTAAACTTTATGGCACCCAATTGAACATGCGCATTGCATATCATCCCCCAGTGGACTATGAAGCAAAAGTGGTCAACAAGTGCTTAGAAAACTATTTGCAATGCCTCTCTTCCAAAAAGGCACGGTAATGGGCACAATGGGCTTTGATTGTAGAAGGGTTGTATAGTACCACTTATAATGGAGTTACAGAAATGACATCATATGAAACTATCTATGGCTAAAAACCTTATCATTGGCTTCATAATTACTAGGTACTACCAATGTTCATGTAGTGGATAGCACACTTTAGATCGAAACTAATCAAGGAGGATCCAAGATCACTCAAAATTTAAAAGTATTGAATGTTGTTGAAAGTGGGACCATCTCGAGTGAATGGTTCAACGAGAGATTTCTGTAGAAGTTCGTTTGTCTCAAATGTACTCCATACGATCGAGATATTCAGCTCGAAAGTTTCGGAAAACTAGTGTTTTAAGGTGCAAACTAGAAAAATGGGTACCACGTGGCACCACTAGAAGGGTCACTACAAGAAAAAAAGCATTTTAGCCTCACATTAGCACCACTATTTGTAAAGGATTTGGGAAATCCTCAATTTTCAAATAGTGGTGCAAAAGTGGTGATAATGTGGCGATATGCAAGTGGTGCTAAGATTTATGGTGTAAAAGTGGTGTTTGTCAAAAAATTGATTTTGGTGTTAAACGAATATGTGGCATTCAATGTTGTGTGCTGCAAACCACCAAAAACAATCCTAGCTGGATTGAGATTTTATGGTGCAAAACACCAAAACCAATCCAACATGGATTGAGACTTTATGGTGCAAAACACCATAATATTAATAATTAGTATTATTTAATATACACAAAATTATGGTGCAAAGCACCATAAAATAATAAATGATGAAAAAAATATAAATTGCATTGATTATATATAAGAGATTAGAGGTGGGAGTAGCAAGGCTCCATTATAGACAATTTAGGTGGGAATCACATTAATTATATATATAAGATATTAGAGGTGGGAGTAGCGAGACTCAATGTTTTAGTTATAGTTACAAAAAGTTTAGTGATATCTCTATGTTCCTATTCTTTGCAATGTGCTTATTGTTTTTAGTTAAGATTTCAGTAAGTTTAACGTATGAGATTTACAATTATGTTTTATTGTATGACATGTATGACCCTTTGTAGAAATAATCCCGAATGAATAAACTGGCAACGGTAACCCCCAAGAAGAAGAGACACTATCAGGTACAGGTGCGAAGCTCTACTTCTTTCCCCTATCTAGTTCCAGATTCTTGCCCATAAAGCAGATCATGTTAGGTATAAGCAGATGAATGAGGCAGATTCTTGCCCATAAAGTCCTTCGATTAGGTTACTATTGGCCAACGTTGTTCAGAGATACATACACTTTTGCTTGGAAATGCCAATTTTGCCAAAAGTCTGCCGAAAGATTGAAGAAACCTGCTTTTCCTGCTATAATCCACATAGAGGTGAAGTCTACGTGACTATGCATTAAGAGAAGATTCCATATACACTAGCTTCTGTTTCTGTGGGATCAACTACTCGCTCATGGTCTTTTTCTGAATCAATGGATTTTGGTTTAGCATGCAAGAAATCAAGGAAGAAGGCTCGAGAGCGATGGCTCCTATCGTTAGGGACACCTGTCCCATACTTCTTTAAATTTTTCTAACACCCTCGGAAGGATAAGCGGCTCCACTCATGAAATGCGGATTTTCATAAATAGAAATTTATGTGAGTAGCCACGAAGAGATAATAAAGCGCAGGAATAGAGCATGCTGGAATAACTCTACCCAACGAACATATGCATCACCAGATTCTCTGCCCTCCCTGGGAACAGTTCAATGTACATGTCATTAACGAACTCAAAAATAACACATAAACACGATAAACTCAAATAAATTGTAAAACATTAAATAGGGATTCGAGCCTACCCTTGAACAGAAATTGTAAAACATTTTTTACTTCCTTCCCAAATTTATGTATTGAATCACTGCTGGATGTGTTGACTATTTGAAGATCGTCCAACTGAATGGGGAGTGGAAAGAAACACCTTTTATGGCCTTCTGAACATGAACACCAATCTTCAATATGACCAGATCATCAATATACCTGCGCATTATAAAAGGGCTTTATTAGAAGAAGTAAAAGAAAATTAACTTCTTGTTAAATAAACCCGAGTAAAGGGATCGAGTACAACTTCAGTGGTCACAAAAATTCTTCATAAGGTAATCCTGGAAACATAACATAAACAAAGCACTGAGTAAAAATTAAAAAAAATAGCTAATTAAACAAAATGCCAAGTAAAAAGGAGGAGTAAACAGCCTGCTTTACATAAAACATCCTTAAATTTTACAGTAAGGTTACCATAGTAACCGAATCAACAAAGAAGGTGAATCTCTGAAGGTGTGCCCCTGATTTTTTTTTTAGTGTACACTTTATATATACATTAATAACCAAAAACCTGAAGGTATAAGGTAGAAGTACAAGGGACGACTATGCGGCCACTATCAGAACCTTGTCCCAGAGAAAAGAAATGTGACCCAAGCATGCATACCTGAAGTGCCCAAGCGATATGGTTGAAGCTGCCAATGCCAGGTGAAAGGATATGTTCACAAGGGAAACAAATCCTAAATTAAATTTTAGTGTCCACCTCAAGGAAGCCACAACACGTTAAATAAAAAATGCAGAGGTAAAAAAAAATTAATAGTAAAAAGTTGTGAGTTATTTACCAGGGAATGCTGGATTGAGTGAGTCTCTTCTAGCATCAACGGCCAAGACTCTCACTATTAACAATAGCGGCCATGAAACCTGGCCAAGAAACCCCCAACTGAATTCAAACAAGAGCATATAGAAGCCGACCAAATGAAATGAATGGCCAGACAAACCCTAAGGCCTTGTGAAGTTTCCACCTTAAGAATTGTGTCGTAGATCTATCGCCACATGGAGGAATGGACGATGGGGACAATACCTTCCGCTAACCAACAATTATTAAGTGCCTCTTTTCCTATATTACGACCTAGGGTTTTTTAAGATAAACCACTTCAAGGAACTTTAAAATTGTATCCACCGAGAAAGCAAATGGTTCACCATGTTTTAAGGGCAATTTAACCACGGGGAAAAGAAACGTGTGGGTTTATGAAGTGTAGAAAAAACAATGAAGTCTAGGTAGAAAGTTTATTTTTTTTTGTTTTTTATTTATGTTTGTGTTTTTTTGGTTTCTTTTTTGTGTGTATATTAGATAGTTTCTTTATTTGTTTGTTTTTTAATGTTTGTGTTTTTTTTTTTTTTTTAAGAATATGATGTATATTTTTAGTGGTAAATTTCTTTATTATATTTGTTTGTTATATTATATTTGTCTTTTTTTAATATATGACTTAGGTTTTTTTTTAAATTTTGGTGGAAAAAATAATAAAGAATTTTATTATAAAAAAATTTTGTATAAAAATCATATTATAATGTTTGTTTTATGTGTTTGGTTTTTTATATTTATTTTTTGTTTTTTAGAAAGTATGTATGTAAAGTTTTATGGAGATGTTGGGTATTTTTTTTATAAGAAGATATTATGTTTTTTTGTTGTACTTTGTTCTTAGTGATTGTGTGGCGAGTCATTGATCTTCACCCTTGATGCATGAAGATTTGTTTAGGGACTAAAAGTTAAGTTTCCTACCCCAACCATGTTCAAAGTTCTAAGAGCCATATCTATTTCCCACAACTTCCTATTGTCATTGATATTTCCATTGAGAGACCAAGATACCCTCGAGAGGTCATCCTTTGTATGCCCAAAATATTATTTTATAGTCACTCCTAACCATGTCCAAGGCCTTAGGATGTAGACCTAGTGCTAAAAAACTCCTAATGGAACCATATCTCAGTTTGAGGGAAAATATACCATTTGAAGGTCACGTGTGATGCTCTTAGACATTGGTATTGGCCTTGGATGCCTAGAAAATGCTTTATGAAATAAGCCTAAGTTTCCTCCCCCATCTATCTCTAGGACATGAGACCCCTACCTGTTTTTATTTGTGATATATCCACTCATATATTCCCATTGATAGTCAAATGAAACCCTAAGGAGGTCTTTTGTGGTCGTTTGAGGCATTATTTTTGTCCTTGAATGGATAGAAGCTTCCTTTAGGGGTTGAGTCTTGGGTTTCCTCCCTTCATAATGTCGAGGCCCTCAAACTCATATCTAATGCTCAAAACCCCCTAAATATGATGGCACATTTTCTATGAGGCCAAGGATATCCTAAGCCTGCAGTCATGTGCGTTTATTTAAAATATTGCTTATGCCCTTGGACACCTTGAAGCTTCCTTTAGGGAGTAAGGCACATGATGCCTTCCTTGATCATGTATAGAGTCTCAATACCCATAAGTAATACTCAAGATCATCTAATAGTATAAATTTCCCTAGCCAAAGCTAAAAATACCCTAGAGAAGCCATGTGTGTTTGTTCAAGTTTCCCTTCTTGGCCATGGATTCTTAAAAGCATTCTTAAGGGATTCAGGCCTAGTTTTTTCTCTCAAGCATGCCTAGTCCACCCAAGACCCATACCAAGTTCTCAAAGAATTAAAATGGAACTGATATCCAAACTCATATGAAATCGATGCTCTTAGGAGGTCATGTGCAGTGGTTGTATGCATTATTCTTAGCCCAATTTGTTAAAAATTTTCCTTTAGGGCCTAGGAAAAATTCTTTCCCCCCAACCATATCCAAGGCATTGGCAGTTATACTTAGCCCTACAAATTTCCTTGTGATAGAAAAAACCCCACTCAAAGGCCAAAGATATCGTGGAAAGGTCCATTGTACTTGTTCAACATGTTATTCTTGGTTATAGATACTTAGAAGCTTCCTTTAGGTCATAAAGCCCAAAGTTTCCTTCGTTAATGATGTCTAGGGTCCCAAGATCCACACCTACTTCTCAAAAACTTCTATTGGTGCCCATATTCCCACTATAAGGCCAAATATCCCCTCAAGAGGTCATATTTGTTGGTTGTAGGCATCAGTCATAGACCTTTATTCCTAAAATTTTACTATATATCCCAATCCCTAAGCTTCCTACATCAACCATGGTTAAGACCTCAATAGGTAAGCCTAGTGCTCAAAAACTTGTAATGGTGCCCATATCTACACTTATAGGCTAGAGATAGCCTTAAGAGATCATATATTATGGTTCAAGGTGATGTTGTTGGCCTAGTCTACCCATATCCCAACTCATAAGAAATTGAGAGGTCATGTGTTTTGGTAAAAGGAATCATTGTTGGGACTAGATTCCATTAATATTCATTTTAGGAATAATGATCAGGAATTGGATACCAACAATTTTCAAGGCCCCAAGACACATAATTAAACCATGGAAATCCTTAATATTATTGATATTTCCACTTTGAGGCCAATGATATGCTTAACATGTTGATGTGTGGTGAATTGAGACATTGTTCTTTAACCTAGATGCATAGAACTTTCCTTTAGGGAACAAATCATATGTTTCCTTCCTCAACCATGTTCAAGGATTATAAAATCATACCTAGTATCCAAAACCTTCTAATGGCAGTTGTATCCCCACTCAAAGGTGAGGATAATCTTGAGAGGTCTTGGGTGGTGGCTTGATGTATTGTACCTATAATAATTTTTAGGAGTCATATCCCACATTTCCTTCCCAAACCATGCCAAATTACTTAAAAACATACCTACTACTAAAAATATTCCAATGGTTTCCTTACCCCTTCTTAGATGATAATGATACCCTCGAGAGATTCTATCTTGTAGCTTGAGTTGTTTCTCTGATCCCTAGATACCTACAAGCTTCTTTTATGGCCTAAGTTTTAGCATTCCCCCCAACCTTGTTTTGTGTTCCAATTCGCATACCTAGTGTTGAACAACTTCTTAATGGAATTGATATCACACAAAGAGGTAAAGTGTAGCTTTCAAATATCATTTGTTGTGGCTTAAGGTGTTGTTATTGGTCCTCTACGCACAAAAGTTTCGTTTAGGGTGTAAGGAAAATATTTTTTGCATAGACCATGTTTATAATCCCGAGACCCATATCTATTGTTCAAATCCACCTAATGTAATTAATATTCCCACCAAGAGGTGAAGGATTTGTGCGTAGTCCATATGTGGTGATTTGAGCCTTTGTTATGGGCCTTGGGTGTCTAAAATGTGCCTTTAGGGCCTAAGGCCTAATATTCCTTTCTTGACCATGTCAAAGGAATTGAGACCCATGTCTATTACTCAAATCCACCAAATGGAATTGGTATCCCAACTCATAGTTCAATGATACCATCAATAGATCCTATATTCTCATTTGAAGTGTCTTCCTTGACCATAAATGCCTATATAGTTCCTTTACAATGTAAAGTTTGAGATTCCTCCCTCAACCATGTCTAGGGCCCCAATACCTATATATAATCCTTAAAACATCCCAAATTCGACCCATATTCCTATTTTAAGTTCAGGGTTTCCATCGAGAAGTCATCATTATTGTCATTGTTGAGATATTGTAACCTCAAAGAATATTATATTTGTACTTTATTATTCCGGAGATGTTTCATTCCTCCGTGAAGATCTTATTGTATATCCGGAGATGTTTATTCCTCCGTCGGAATGTGGTAACTCGGGTTATTAGACTTCCCTAGTGGGGGTCGGCCCTGTACATGTTATGTGGGTCAAAGGGTTATTAGTCCACCCTAGAGGGGTCGGCCTAGTCAGTTGTAGTGGGGTATTTAACCCATTGGTTAAATACGAGCCTACGTGTACCTGTGTAAAATACATGTCAGTGTAGTGTATAAATAGAGGAGGTGTGTTCCTCATTTGACACATACACTCACTTGAGAAAGGAGCGCTTGTGGAGGAGAGGTCTGCTATGGTGGAGGAGGAGATCATATCTTTGGTTTGCATCTTTGTGTATTGCTGGTCATCTATATTGAGGAAGCTTTACTGGGTTTTCTACCCCATGAGGGTTTCCCAGGATAAATCTGTGGCTCTTGTGTTTATTCTATGCTTGTTGTTTCTTCAGTGATCCTGTATATGCTATTATTATGAAATGGAATGTAATGCTGCTATTTTCAGTCTTAGCATATTAAATCTTAACATGGTATCAGATCTAACCTGAAGGAAGGCAAGGTATGGCACTTACGACACTTGATTTACTTACGACAATTTGAAGGTTAGGGTTTTACATAGAAAAAACCAGTCATCGTGGAACTTTCGCTATAAATCCATTTATGCGAAGTTTCAGGGTCTGAAAAGTTTACAGGTCGAAGATAACATCCCCAGGTACCTTGTGTCCAAAGGGCACCCTCATATTCGTTGTACTTTGTAAGTTATGATCAGTACAAGTTAGGGTTTCTGCCTCTTCCAGATCTCAGTCAAAATCAGGTGACCTAGGAAAAAAGGTCATAACTTGGGCTAGGAAGCTCCAAATGAAATTTCGTAAAAAGTGACAGGTATTAAATAGACTGTACTATCTAAAGAAACTTTTTCAGAGGCCGAAGGTGAACCAGTGACACATGGCACGCCGTACAAGTTCGCTCTCCTATTTTATCCCATAAACAGGTCACGTTGCGACACTTGGCATAACTCTCTCTTAGAGAGTCCAATTGAGGTCAGACCTGTTAGGATAGAAAGATAACAGGGCGGGCTATCTCAGGAAAAGTTTTCAGAGGCCGAAGGTCAAACAATGACACGTGGCATGTCGTACAAGTTTGCTCTCCTGTTTTATCCCATAAACAGGTCACGTTGCGACACTTGGCATAACTCTCTCTTAGAAAATCCAATTGAGGTCAGACCTGTCAGGATGGAAAGATGACAGGTCAGGCTACTACAAAAAACGTTTTCAGACCTTGTGGAGCAAAAATTTCAGAGTTACAGCAGAAACAATCAGGTGCATATTTCTGTCAAAACAGAATTATTTTTGGAGCACCTTTATTCATGGCTTCCGGAATTTAGGGTTTCAAAGAAAGTTAGAATTTTTGGAATCGGAATCCATGGCTGGAAGCTCCTCAGAAAAATAATATCTTAGAGCCTTGGATCAAACCTTTTGATTGAGCAAAAGGGTGGGATTCATCAAACCCTAGTTCGGGATCCTGTCAAGAAGATCTAGAAGTTTGAAAGGCAATTTTGAGGGGTCAAATTTTGGAGATTTCAAAATTGAAGAATGCTAGGTTGATCAGCTCAACAAGACACATTCTTCCATCCATTTAGAAGTGTGAAAGTCAAAGATTGAATTTTTAAGGTTTCTCTAGCAAACCCTAATCAAGCTCCAGATCAAGTTTCAGGGGGAGTTGAGGCTAAGTCCTTACATAAGAAGACTACAAGAAGTCTCGACAGGTATGACTCAAGGAGGTTCAGGTATGTCTTGAAATCTGATTCTTGATTAAGTTCATGATGTGTTTGTCTTCATATTATTTATTACTACAATCTTGATTAATGTTAGAATTGTCTTATCACCCTAGTAACAGTATGAATGCATGTGAATGATCAAAGACATTCATTGATTAGGGCTATATGATTGTACTAATGCATTATGGTGTTGTGTGAGGTTGATGTTGTCTGCTAACAAGATACAGGTACATCACAAAAGACAAATCAAGTTCCATGACGATGACAACATGAAGACAAAGACTCATCCATAATCTTTGTTCTACTTACAAGGTATGTATGACTTTGTTATATTATGCTTAACCTATGAGACATGCAGGTTCTAGCTCAGGATCTTTAAATCATTGAAGAGATTGTTTAGGTATGTTGTACATAACTAAGCAGGTATACTAATCCAGGTATGCTTTCCTATGTCAAGTTAGAATCTTACCTTGTCCATCCATCCCACTCCATGTCCATCCAATGGGTAGCACAAACTCCTTTTTTCTTTGCTTTCCTCCATTGTCCTTTTCTGCTTTGCTTTTGCTTCCGCCTTAGCCTTTTCTTCTTTTTTTTTACTTTTCTGACTTATCCTGCTTTTTTGGACTTTCCTGCTTTTCTCATTTGATCGTGCTTTCTTCTTTTGTGTTGCTTTCTCCTTTATGTTGCTTTTTTGATTTGTGCCATCTTTCTTTCCTTTTTCATAATTTTCTAGATTGGGATGCTTTCTACTAACTTCTTTTGCAAGTCATCTCCAAAGTCAACCTCATCCACTAAGGAACACTTGTGGAGCATTATCCTCTTTTATTTATGATACAAATTTTAAATGGATGAAAAATAATTATTCCAAGTGCATAATAAAATTTAGGCAAAATTAATTCACACTCCTAATTAAATAAATGCCTAGAATTCAAAATTAACCCCTTAGTAAATGAAGTTGTCTCCTCAACCCAAGGGATTGGTTGTGTTAGGAACTTGGTCCAATGATCACTATTGAGGGGACATGACACTTTTATAGTACATATGATGAAACCAAAAAAAGTTTTCACTTTTATTTTTATTTGTGTGCTTCTTCTAAATTCTCGTACCTTGTCTCATTTAAAATACAAGATCTGCTTTTTCTAAGGAGGGAAATTGGCCTTTATATTTTAGGACCAATGATGGTCCCTGGTCAGTGATGAGAAGTCTAAGATGTGCCTACGTGGCAAGTGCTGCTTCAACCATATCAATAACTAAAAAGGATTTAATTTGGATCAACTACTTTATTATCTTTATCACTAATGGATAGCATTTTGCAACTATGCTCATGGAACTTTAACCATATCAGTCTTACTTTGTAACCTCTCTTATCTGTAACTTTAGCATACTTGGTCTCGTTCAATTAGTGCAAATGGAGGGTGTTTAGGACCATCAAAAACTAATAATTAGTTTCCAACCAACAAAAACTCGAGAGATACTTCTCGGACTATTAGGTCGAACAATTCATGACTATTAAGACCCACTATGACTAAATCACTAGTCTTGAACTATAAATATACCATGACTATTAAGCCCCACTCTCACTAAATCATTAGACCTGAACTAAATCGCTGGACAATCAGTACTACTGTTGGACATTGTAAGTATATTGGAGAGCTATGACACCTAGAACTACTTGGTTTATAGGACCCTACAAACCTTAACCTCTATTGCACAGGCCATGAAATTCATATGAAAAGAGGGTGTATGGATCCTATCTACACCCTTGCAAGGTACCTATCTCAATACAATGAATGTTCTATGTTGATCGAAATAGACAACTTTCCAGTCATATTTTTTGCATACCAAAGGATTAATGGTCCTCACTATGGCCACAACCATGGAAGCCATGGTCAAGGAGATGGAGGACAAGATAACTAGGCTTGTATTAAAGATATCATCCAATATCACTATTCAAATCAGCCAACTTGATACTAGGTTTGAGACACTCCAATAGACGTTGGACACTTTCATGGAAAACTTGGGTACCATGATTAAAGTTAAGGGGATTCAGCTAGAATCACTAGTAAAATTGGAGGGAGTTGAATCCTCCAATGGTGGTGGGTATCACAATGGTTCACATTTCCCTAAAACTCAAAATAACAAGTGGCACCACTATCCCAAGTGGACATGAACAATTTTAATGGTTTTGACCCCACTAGTTAGGTTACCCAGATGGAAGAATAATTTTCCCTCCATGGCATTACTCGTGATATGATGAAAATTTGGGTGGGGTTCTATACTTGGATCATAAGAAATGGAAATGGTGGCAATGCCATAAAAAAGGTTATGTCAACTACATTTCCTAGAGTTAGCTTTTGAAATCCATCTGTGCTCATTTTGATAGAGAACACAATACTTGTGTAGGCTAAAAAAGATACACCAAATAGGCACAATAATTGAATTTACAATTTCCTTTGATAAATTGTCCATCTGCATAGAGGGCCTAGTCAATTCTTATATGGAATTTCTAATTGGTGGTCTCAACAAAGAGATAAGAGCAGAAATTATCATTCAACACCCAACTACTTGGTTGGACGCCACCCAATGAGCTCTAGAATATAGGACAATTATTTAGAAACATGCCAATTATTGAAGCTAAAGGACATCAAAAGATGGAACACAATTTGTATGGACCATATCAAATTGTATAATGCATTACATAAGTGGCTTACAAATTATCCCCTCCATCCCACTCCAAGACCCGCCACAGGTTTGATGTGTCCTATTTGAAGAAGTTTGTGGGGGGGAATTGCCAATTTGAAACCACATTATTAGAACTTGATGAAGAACGATCAATTTCACTTTGACTAGAAGTAGTTTTGGCAACTAAAGAGCATTGCCTAGGTTATTTCACTTTCTAAGAAGTCATAGTCCAATGTAAGGATATTTCGTTTGAATATTCTATGTGGGAATTGACCATCATTTTGAAACAATTTCCCCATCTCTAGCCTTTAGAACAACATTGCTTTTAGAGGGGGAGGACATGTTAGGGTCCCACCCTAACTCCTTATGTAGATAGATAGGACTATGGATTGATTCCATCTCTTTTAAAGAAGACCGATAAAATAGATGTAGTATGGAAAGCTATAATTGCAAGAAGGCTTATTCAAAAGTTCCATGTACTAGAAAATTCCTTCTCTAGGAAGTATCTAGAAGGTTCCACCTACTAGAAAGTACATAGGAGGGTAGCCTTAGAATCTATATAAAGTAGAAGAAATGGAATGCGATTTCTTGTGAAGTATTGCTATATTTGGAGCTTTATTCAATTGAAAGGGCCCTCAACTTAAGAGGCAAGTGAACATTTCTTTCTAGTTATCCTAATACAAGTGTATATTTCTCATATTTTTATCTTGTTTATTTCTTGTATCTGGTTTTGTACATTCAAAATATCTATATACCTTGTGGTGTTTCAAGTTTAATGGTTAAGGAAGAAAACAACAAGCCAACTTCCATTGTCTCAAATTGAGACACCGCATTCACTAGAAAATTTAGGCAAGATCTGTTTAAACTTTATGGCACCCAATTGAACATGCGCATTGCATATCATCCCCCAGTAGACTATGAAGCAAAAGTGGTCAACAAGTGCTTAGAAAACTATTTGCAATGCCTCTCTTCCAAAAAGGCACGGTAATGGGCACAATGGGCTTTGATTGTAGAAGGGTTGTATAGTACCACTTATAATGGAGTTACAAAAATGACATCATATGAAACTATCTATGGCTAAAAACCTTATCATTGGCTTCATAATTACTAGGTACTACCAATGTTCATGTAGTGGATAGCACACTTTAGATCGAAACTAATCAAGGAGGATCCAAGATCACTCAAAATTTAAAAGTATTGAATGTTGTTGAAAGTGGGACCATCGCGAGCGAATGGTTCAACGAGAGATTTCTGTAGAAGTTCGTTTGTCTCAAATGTACTCCATACGGTCGAGATATTCAGCTCGAAAGTTTCGGAAAACTAGTGTTTTAAGGTGCAAACTAGAAAAATGGGTACCACGTGGCACCACTAGAAGGGTCACTACAAGAAAAAAAGCATTTTAGCCTCACATTAGCACCACTATTTGTAAAGGATTTGGGAAATCCTCAATTTTCAAATAGTGGTGCAAAAGTGGTGATAATGTGGGGATATGCAAGTGGTGCTAAGATTTATGGTGTAAAAGTGGTGTTTGTCAAAAAATTGATTTTGGTGTTAAACGAATATGTGGCATTCAATGTTGTGTGCTGCAAACCACCAAAAACAATCCTAGCTGGATTGAGATTTTATGGTGCAAAACACCAAAACCAATCCAACATGGATTGAGACTTTATGGTGCAAGACACCATAATATTAATAATTAGTATTATTTAATATACACAAAATTATGGTGCAAAGCACCATAAAATAATAAATGATGAAAAAAATATAAATTGCATTGATTATATATAAGAGATTAGAGGTGGGAGTAGCAAGGCTCCATTATAGACAATTTAGGTGGGAATCACATTAATTATATATATAAGATATTAGAGGTGGGAGTAGCGAGGCTCAATGTTTTAGTTATAGTTACAAAAAGTTTAGTGATATCTCTATGTTCCTATTCTTTGCAATGCGCTTATTGTTTTTAGTTAAGATTTCAGTAAGTTTAACGTATGAGATTTACAATTATGTTTTATTGTATGACATGTATGACCCTCTGTAGAAATAATCCGGAATGAATAAACTGGCAACGGTAACCCCCAAGAAGAAGAGACACTATCAAGTACAGGCGCGAAGCTCTACTTCTTTCCCCTAACTAGTTCCAGATTCTTGCCCATAAAGCAGATCATGTTAGGTATAAGCAGATGAATGAGGCATATTCTTGCCCATAAAGTCCTTCGATTAGGTTACTATTGGCCAACGTTGTTTAGAGATACATACACGTTTGCTTGGAAATGCCAATTTTTCCAAAAGTCTGCCGAAAGATTGAAGAAACCTGCTTTTCCTGCTATAATCCACATAGAGGTGAAGTCTACGTGACTATGCATTAAGAGAAGATTCCATATACACTAGCTTCTGTTTCTGTGGGATCAACTACTCGCTCATGGTCTTTTTCTGGATCAATGGATTTTGGTTTAGCATGCAAGAAATCAAGGAAGAAGGCTCGAGAGCGATGGCTCCTATCGTTAGGGACACCTGTCCCATACTTCTTTAAATTTTTCTAACACCCTCGGAAGGATAAGCGGCTCCACTCATGAAATGCGGATTTTCATAAATAGAAATTTATGTGAGTAGTCACGAAGAGATAATAAAGCGCAGGAATAGAGCATGCTGGAATAACTCTACCCAACGAACATATGCATCACCAGATTCTCTGCCCTCCCTGGGAACAGTTCAATGTACATGTCATTAACGAACTCAAAAATAACACATAAACACGATAAACTCAAATAAATTGTAAAACATTAAATAGGGATTCGAGCCTACCCTTGAACAGAAATTGTAAAACATTTTTTACTTCCTTCCCAAATTTCTGTATTGAATCACCGTTGGATGTGTTGACTATTTGAAGATCGTCCAACTGAATGGGGAGTGGAAAGAAACACCTTTTATGGCCTTCTGAACATGAACACCAATCTTCAATATGACCAGATCATCAATATACCTGCGCATTATAAAAGGGCTTTATTAGAAGAAGTAAAAGAAAATTAACTTCTTGTTAAATAAACCCGAGTAAAGGGATCGAGTACAACTTCAGTGGTCACAAAAATTCTTCATAAGGTAATCCTGGAAACATAACATAAACAAAGCACTGAGTAAAAATTAAAAAAAATAGCTAATTAAACAAAATGCCAAGTAAAAAGGAGGAGTAAACAACCTGCTTTACATAAAACCTCCTTAAATTTTACATTAAGGTTACCATAGTAACCGAATCAACAAAGAAGGTGAATCTCTGAAGGTGTGTCCCTGATTTTTTTTTTAGTGTACACTTTATATATACATTAATAACCAAAAACATGAAGGTATAAGGTACAAGTACAAGGGACGGCTATGCGGCCACTATCAGAACCTTGTCCCAGAGAAAAGAAATGTGACCCAAGCATGCATACCTGAAGTGCCCAAGCGATATGGTTGAAGCTGCCAATGCCAGGTGAAAGGATATGTTCACAAGGGAAACAAATCCTAAATTAAATTTTAGTGTCCACCTCAAGGAAGCCACAACACGTTAAATAAAAAATGCAGAGGTAAAAAAAAATTAATAGTAAAAAGCTGTGAGTTATTTACCAGGGAATGCTGGATTGAGTGAGTCTCTTCTGGCATCAACGGCCAAGACTCTCACTATTAACAATAGCGGCCATGAAACCTGGCCAAGAAACCCCCAACTGAATTCAAACAAGAGCATATAGAAGCCGACCAAATGAAATGAATGGCCAGACAAACCCTAAGGCCTTGTGAAGTTTCCACCTTAAGAATTGTGCCGTAGATCTATCTCCACATGGAGGAATGGACGATGGGGACAATACCTTCCGCTAACCAACAATTATTAAGTGCCTATTTTCCTATATTACGACCTAGGGTTTTTTAAGATAAACCACTTCAAGGAACTTTAAAATTGTATCCACCGAGAAAGCAAATGGTTCACCAAGTTTTAAGGGCAATTTAACCATGGGGAAAAGAAACGTGTGGGTTTATGAAGTGTAGAAAAAACAATGAAGTCTAGGTAGAAAGTTTTTTTTTGTTTTGTTTTTTATTTATGTTTGTGTTTTTTTAGTTTCTTTTTTGTGTGTATATTAGATAGTTTCTTTATTTGTTTGTTTTTTAATGTTTGTGTTTTTTTTTTTTTTTTTAAGAATATGATGTATATTTTTAGTGGTAAATTTCTTTATTATATTTGTTTGTTATATTCTATTTGTCTTTTTTTAATATATGACTTAGGTTTTTTCTTTAATTTTAGTGGAAAAAATAATAAAGAATTTTATTATAAAAAAAATTTGTATAAAAAACATATTATAATGTTTGTTTTATGTGTTTGGTTTTTTATATTTATTTTTTGTTTTTTAGGATGTATGTAAAGTTTTATGGAGATGTTGGGTATTTTTTTTATAAGAAGATATTATGTTTTTTTGTTGTACTTTGTTCTTAGTGATTGTGTGGCGAGTCATTGATCTTCACCCTTGATGCATGAAGATTTGTTTAGGGACTAAAAGTTAAGTTTCCTACCCCAACCATGTTCAAAGTTCTAAGAGCCATATCTATTTCCCACAACTTCCTATTGTCATTGATATTTCCATTGAGAGACCAAGATACCCTCGAGAGGTCATCCTTTGTATGCCCAAAATATTATTTTATAGTCACTCCTAACCATGTCCAAGGCCTTAGGATGTATACCTAGTGCTAAAAAACTCCTAATGGAACCATATCTCAGTTTGAGGGAAAATATACCATTTGAAGGTCACATGTGATGCTCTTAGACATTGGTATTGGCCTTGGATGCCTAGAAAATGCTTTATGAAAAAAGCCTAAGTTTCCTCCCCCATCTATCTCTAGGACATGAGACCCCTACCTGTTTTTATTTGTGATATATCCACTCATATATTCCCATTGATAGTCAAATGAAACCCTAAGGAGGTCTTTTGTGGTCGTTTGAGGCATTATTTTTGTCCTTGAATGGATAGAAGCTTCCTTTAGGGGTTGAGTCTTGGGTTTCCTCCCTTCATAATGCTGAGGCCCTCAAACTCATATCTAATGCTCAAAACCCCCTAAATATGATGGCACATTTTCTATGAGGCCAAGGATATCCTAGGCCTGCAGTCATGTGCGTTTATTTAAAATATTGCTTATGCCCTTGGACACCTTGAAGCTTCCTTTAGGGAGTAAGGCACATGATGCCTTCCTTGATCATGTATAGAGTCTCAATACCCATAAGTAATACTCAAGATCATCTAATAGTATAAATTTCCTTAGCCAAAGCTAAAAATACCCTAGAGAAGCCATGTGTGTTTGTTCAAGTTTCCCTTCTTGGCCATGGATTCTTAAAAGCATTCTTAAGGGATTCAGGCCTAGTTTTTTCTCTCAAGCATGCCTAGTCCACCCAAGACCCATACCAAGTTCTCAAAGAATTAAAATGGAACTGATATCCAAACTCATATGAAATCGATGCTCTTAGGAGGTCATGTGCAGTGGTTGTATGCATTATTCTTAGCCCAATTTGTTAAAAATTTTCCTTTAGGGCCTAGGAAAAATTCTTTCCCCCCAACCATATCCAAGGCATTGGCAGTTATACTTAGCCCTACAAATTTCCTTGTGATAGAAAAAACCCCACTCAAAGGCCAAAGATATCGTGGAAAGGTCCATTGTACTTGTTCAACATGTTATTCTTGGTTATAGATACTTAGAAGCTTCCTTTAGGTCATAAAGCCCAAAGTTTCCTTCGTTAATGATGTCTAGGGTCCCAAGACCCACACCTACTTCTCAAAAACTTCTATTGGTGCCCATATTCCCACTATAAGGCCAAATATCCCCTCAAGAGGTCATATTTGTTGGTTGTAGGCATCAGTCATAGACCTTTATTCCTAAAATTTTACTATATATCCCAATCCCTAAGCTTCCTACATCAACCATGGTTAAGAACTCAATAGGTAAGCCTAGTGCTCAAAAACTTGTAATGGTGCCCATATCTACACTTATAGGCTAGAGATAGCCTTAAGAGATCATATATTATGGTTCAAGGTGATGTTGTTGGCCTAGTCTACCCATATCCCAACTCATAAGAAATTGAGAGGTCATGTGTTTTGGTAAAAGGAATCATTGTTGGGACTAGATTCCATTAATATTCATTTAAGGAGTAATGATCAGGAATTGGCTACCAGCAATTTTCAAGGCCCCAAGACACATAATTAAACCATGGAAATCCTTAATATTATTGATATTTCCACTTTGAGGCCAATGATATGCTTAACATGTTGATGTGTGGTGAATTGAGACATTGTTCTTTAACCTAGATGCATAGAACTTTCCTTTAGGGAACAAATCATATGTTTCCTTCCTCAACCATGTTCAAGGATTATAAAATCATACCTAGTATCCAAAACCTTCTAATGGCAGTTGTATCCCCACTCAAAGGTGAGGATAATCTTGAGAGGTCTTGGGTGGTGGCTTGATGTATTGTACCTATAATAATTTTTAGGAGTCATATCCCACATTTCCTTCCCAAACCATGCCAAATTACTTAAAAACATACCTACTACTAAAAATATTCCAATGGTTTCCTTACCCCTTCTTAGATGATAATGATACCCTCGAGAGATTCTATCTTGTAGCTTGAGTTGTTTCTCTGATCCCTAGATACCTACAAGCTTCTTTTATGGCCTAAGTTTTAGCATTCCCCCCAACCTTGTTTTGTGTTCCAATTCGCATACCTAGTGTTGAACAACTTCTTAATGGAATTGATATCACACAAAGAGGTAAAGTGTAGCTCTCAAATCTCATTTGTTGTGGCTTAAGGTGTTGTTATTGGTCCTCTACGCACAAAAGTTTCGTTTAGGGTGTAAGGAAAATATTTTTTGCATAGACCATGTTTATAATCCCGAGACCCATATCTATTGTTCAAATCCACCTAATGTAATTAATATTCCCACCAAGAGGTGAAGGATTTGTGCGTAGTCCATATGTGGTGATTTGAGCCTTTGTTATGGGCCTTGGGTGTCTAAAATGTGCCTTTAGGGCCTAGGGCCTAATATTCCTTTCTTGACCATGTCAAAGGAATTGAGACCCATGTCTATTACTCAAATCCACCAAATGGAATTGGTATCCCAACTCATAGGTCAATGATACCATCAATAGATCCTATATTCTCATTTGAAGTGTCTTCCTTGACCATAAATGCCTATATAGTTCCTTTACAATGTAAAGTTTGAGATTCCTCCCTCAACCATGTCTAGGGCCCCAATACCTATATATAATCCTTAAAACATCCCAAATTCGACCCATATTCCTATTTTAAGTTCAGGGATTCCATCGAGAAGTCATCATTATTGTCATTGCCATCATCACTATCGTCATCAATCATTTCATTGTTTTCATCATCATTGTCGATGTTGTCATTGACATTGTCAATATCATTCACCATCATCACCATTATCATCGTTAATGTTGTCATTGCCATCATTGCCATCATTGTCATTATAAGTAGAATCATTATCATCTTCATCATAGTCATTGTGAATAACATCATCATTATCCTCATCGTCATCTTCAACATCTAGGTGCAAATTTGGATGGAAAACTAGACATAAACCTAGATGGAAAAGTGGACGAAAACTTGGATGCAAAAGAGGATGCAAAAGTGGACGCATAAGTGGATGCAAAAGTAGGAACAAAAGTGGGTGCGGAATGGAACACAAAAAAAGTGGATCCAAAAGGGGATGTGAAAGAATTGATGATGTGTCTATTATTAAGGATTTTCCACTTAACAATTCTAATATTTTCCCTCTGATTAACCTTGGTTCATCTTCTTCTCCGCATGAGAGAGACTCTAGATATTCCTTTTCAGCTTCGTGACAAATTTCCTTTGCTGCCTCCTCGAGTATTCTGGATTCTACATTGAATCTATCTAATGATTCTAGAAATCCTTTGGTTGCTTCATCTTGAGATAAGTATAATCCTATGGTTTCTCCCTCATTTAAAGATATATTATCCAAATATCCCCTATATATTTATTCATATAAGTAGACTCCAAATCCTGTGGTTCTTCCCATAAACTCTATAATATGCCAAAATTTTACCATTATGAACAAAACATAAAGAAAAATCGTGATGTTTTATAGTCTAAGATATTTGAAACGAGGGTTGTTATTAATAGTGATTATATTCCCCTCTTTTTCCATTTTAAGCAGGCTCTGAATCACCTCGTAATACCTCTTTCTTGTAAGCCTCTCCTTCTAACCCTAGGGCCCTTAGAGCACCCATGCCCTCTCACCTAGTTACCAAATGATCCTTTCTTCTTTCAATATTAGGGGAATTGGGGGTCCCTCAAAACTTTGTACCCTCAAGTGATTATTTGAGTTTAACAAACCTGATATTGTTTTGTTTCAATAGACAATGGCATATTGTAGTAAATCTTGTGAAATATTTTTGAAGATCTTTCTCATGTGGGAAGTATGTGTAATTGATGCATAAGGTTTATTTAGGGAATTGATCGCTATCTAGAACCCTACGGTGGTTGAACTCAATCCTTTTTAAACCAGTGCAGGGATCCTTTTAGAAGGAAAAGTTAGGGATTTGAAGCAAGAGGTCATGATCATCAATTTCTATGGAGCTTCTTCAGGTCGTAGAGAGTTTTGGGATGAAGTGGTTACCGATGGTATATTAAATAATCATGATCAAATCTTGGGTGGTGACTTAAACCTCACCCTATGATCTTCTACATTCTGGGGTTCAAATCCCAGAGTTGATCCCTTAGCATATTATTTTAAAAATATCCTTCAAGGTTCAAATCTTATTGATGTTAGACGACCGAAATTATGCCTCACTTGGAAAAATGGTAGAATGGAGGAATCTGGTGTGGGGAAGAGACTTGACAGATTCCTTATTGCATATAATATTGCATCTGTTGTGGAGAGGTTTGGATATTGGTCTATTAATTTGAATATCTCATTCCATTCTCCAATATGTCTCCAAATTGAAGGTAACCAAAAGAAAAAAAAATTTCCTTATAAATTTAACCATACTTGGCTTAAGGATGAGGATTTCAAATATATGATCAAACACCAATGGAAAGGTTATGAGGATAATAGAGTTAATTTGGATATGATGATAATGGTTGAGAAACTAAAAAGACTTAGTAAAGTGTTTTTTCAAGAAAATGTTCCATAAAATCTGCATTGGTTTAATATTGTTTTGTGCATTAAAAGTTGCTGGAGAGGTGTCTTTGGTATAGGATTGTGGTGTGAAACAGTGAAAACCAAATACCTGAAGAAACTATAGTGGTGGAGTGGATTATATCTACAAACTAATTTGATGTGAATGCTTCTATATTTTGGAAAGGATTTGTTAAGGCATTTCATTGGATGTCCACATCACCATTTTAAGGTCAAATATCCCCTTGAGAGGTCATGTGTTTTAGTTCAAGGCATCATTCTTGGAACTATATTCCATTAATATGCATTTAGTGCATTAGGATTAGGCATTGTCTACCAACCATGTCCAAGGCCCTGAGACACATACTTGGGCCAAGGATATGATCGATGGGTTGATGTGTGGTTGATCAAGGCATTGTTCTTTAACCTAAACACATAGAACTTTACTTTACAGAATAATTCCTACCTTTCCTTCCTCATCCATGTTCAATGAACAAAGACTCATACCTAGTATCCAAAATGTTCTAATGGCACTTGTATCCCCACTTGAAGGCAATGATAGTTCCTTGAGAGGTATTAGGTGGTGGTTTGAGGTCTTGTTGATGGCCATGAGTACCAATAATATTTTTTTGGAGTCATATCCCCACATTTCCACCCTAAACCATGTCAAATTCCTTGAAATTTATACCTACTACTCAAGATATTCCAATGGATCCCTTAGCCCCACTCAAAAAAAAAGGATACCCTTGAGAGGTGCTATGATGTAGCTTAATTTGTTGCTCTAATCCCTAGATACTTAGAAATTTCCTTTATGGACTAAGTTTTAGGTTTTCTCCCCCAACCTTGCTCCTAGATCCAAGACCCATACATAGTGTTTAACAACTTCTTAATGTCATCAAGATCCCACTATTAGGCGAAGGGTATCTTTCAAAGGTTATTTTGGTGGTTTGATGTGTTTTTCTTGGCCCTCTATGCATAAAAGTTTCTTTTAGGGCATAAATCCAATATTTTCTTTGTAGACCATGTTCATAATCTTGAGACCCATACCTACTGTTTGAAGCTTTTTGATGTAATTAATATCCATACAAAGAGGTGAAAGATTCCCTTGATAGGTCATGTGTGGTGATTCAATTCATTGATATGGGCCTTAGGTGTCTAGAATGTGCCTTTAGGGCGTAAGGCCTAAGTTTCCTCCATTGACCACATCAAAGGCATCGAGACCCATGTCTATTTCCCAATTCCTCCTAATGGAATTTGTATCTCAACTCATAAGTTAAGGATACCCTCAAATGGTCTTGTATTGTCATTTGAAGTGTCTTTCTTGACCATAGATTCCTAGATAGTTCCTTTAGGATCTAAAGTTCAACTTTCATCCCTTGTCCATGTCTAAGGTGCCAAGACCCATACCTAGTACTTACAACCATGCAAATTCCACCCACATCCCTATTATAAGGCCAAGGATCCCCTTGAGAACTCGTGTCTTGTGGTTGGAGGTATCTACATATCTATTAGCCTTAATTCCCTAAAAGTATCCTTTAGTGCCTAAGGCTTGGTTTCCTCCCTTGACCATGTAAATGACTCCTATTCCCATCTGTACTAATCAAAATTTTGTAATAGTATTGATATCCACACACATAGGCTAAGAATACCCTCACAAGTCCATGTACAGTGGTTTGAGGTGCTTTTACTGGCCATGTATGTTTAGAATATTCCTATAAGACTTAGGGTATAAGTTTCCTCCCTCAACCATGTCTAGGGCATCGAGAACCTACCTAGTGCTCAAATCTTCTTAATGGAACTAATACCCATCAAACAATTTGATCATTAATTATTAACATTAATAAAAAAATTATCATTCAAACAATTAAATTTTAATTCAAAACACTATTATCACCATCTTTATAATCTTAAAATTTATTATCTTTGATAGTCTTTCAATAATGATTTTGTAAAATGAAGTGACAATAATATAAAAAGTAAATAATTGAATTAGTAATTTTGAGTGTAGATTGGGTGATTGGGAGGTATTTTGTTATACTCCCCATGTGGGCTCAAACCTCATGATGTGACATGTTATGTACAACCTAGGATTCCTTGCTTCTTGGTATTTTCCATGTGAAAAAAAAATAATTGAATCAATTATTTACAAAATAATATTTTTTGAAAACTTGTTCTATATATGGTGTAAAGATTGATATTAAAAACATTCATTTGCTTGAATAAAATAAAAAATAAATAATTGAAGTGGGTTATTTGGAAAATAATTACTTTATTTTTTTAAACTTTATTTAGAAAATAATTACTTGTGAATTTGTTCTAGGGTTGGTGCAATAATTGAATCAATTATTTACAAAATAATATTTTTTGAAAACTTGTTCTATATATGGTGTAAAGATTGATATTAAAAACATTCATTTGCTTGAATAAAATAAAAAATAAATAATTGAAGTGGGTTATTTGGAAAATAATTACTTTATTTAGAAAATAATTACTTGTGAATTTGTTCTATGGTTGGTGCAAACCCTCATAATTAAAATTTATTTGTAAGTGTCAATGTGGCAAAGGACTTATCACCACCTTATTATACTTGTCAAAGTATCATACACCACCACATCTCTAATTACCAAATATGATGTGGCATATCATTTCCAATAAAATTAACAAATAATATCACCACTTTAACACCATATAATATAAGTGGTGCTAATATCCCCATATTAACACCAAATATTATAAGTGGGGCTAACTTGTGGGGTTAACTTACTTAAGCTAGTGATTAAAATCTAATAGTGATACTAATGTCCATCAACAAATTTAATAAGCTCAACATAAATAATTCCAACTCAATAATCAAATTTCAATTTAAATAATTTTGATTGCTACTTTAAAATATCAATAATAAACAAAGGTGTTTTTGTTTGTTTGTCAATATTAAGAGTCCTAAGTATTTATTTCTTAAATAATATTAAAATTGAATTATTTACAAAATAATTGTTTGTGAAGTTCTTGTGCTCGTGGTGTCAAGCCTCATAAATGAATCGTGTGAATTTATTAGTTTAAATAGTATGAAAAATAAGAAATTGAATTTGTTGTCATTGCGGTGAAAAACTCATAAATTAATCTTGATCATTTATTTGAATAAAAAATATATAAATAATTAAATTAAATTATCTACAAAATAATTATTTGTGAAATGGTTGTGTTTATGGTGAAAATATTCATAAATAAATCCTATATGTGCATGTCCATGTGACACATAATTATTAGCACCACTTTATGGTTCTTGCCAACATGGCATTTCTCTTAATATATATGAGAGAAAACATCATTTCTAATAAACATTAACACCATCTTAACACCACAAAATATATGTGGTGCTAATACCACCACCTTAGCACCACAAAATGTAACTGGTGCTAATACCACCACCTTAGCACCATAAACAACTTGTGGTGCTAACTTGTGGTGCTAAAAGAGGGATTTTCTTGTTGTGGGTGCCACGTGGTCTTATGGAAATGATGTGGCATCCCCATGTAGCGCCACGCAGAAGATTAAGGTGGAAACCAAATGATTGTATGGACTAATCTATGTTGAACACATTGCATTGTAAGCTTGCATAGTTGACACTCCATTGGAGTGATGTGGACTTATCAGATCATTACACGTGGCACTTCCGATCTAACCATTTACAATCGTCTTCAACAAAATTATTATGTGGTCGTCTTCACTGTTACGGTACTATATGCCGTGTAAATCCTTTGGGAAAGAATTTTATTTAAGTTAATGAGTTCATATGGCAGAAACAAAATGTGGGGTTTATGGCATATAGCCCATTATAACGTTGGTGCCAATTGGTAGAACGTTGGGGTTTACTCCACATTTGGTGGTGGCCCAAAAAAAACAACGTATATTATATTATATATAACCATATGCGAAGTAATGCAAAAACTTTGTGTAGTCATTTTGAACAAAGATTTGGTTGGCGCTTTGCCAAATATATATATGTATTATGCCATGTCACGAGTACACGGGTTGGCGGTGGTTTTATTTTAGCAGTGGTTGGAAAGACTTCATGCCATATTTGATGGTAAAGTTTGGTGGCGCATGATGTATTTATCCATGTGTAACATATGGTTGTTATATGCATTGGTTGTTATAGCCAACAATACCATAAATGACATATGGTTGATAAAGTGGACCATTAGCATGTTTTATATGCTAACAATATTTTAATTGTGGTTGATGGCATTTCAAAGGCATTTTTGGGATCTGGGCTACAAAATATGCATTTTGTATGGTGGTTTTGTGACCATAGCTTTCATTATTAGTGTGTTCTATTTGCATTGTGATTTGAAGATGAATTGTTTTTGGTAAATAGACATGTCTATTTTTTGAGAGTAGATATTTAAGATCCTAGAAGTCTTCCATTAATGCTCTTTGGTGTTTTTGTAATGTTGAGATGGAAGTTGTATTCATTGTAGTGACTTGAAAATGATTATCACCGTGTTGTAATGGGCTTGTAGCCACTTATGTGTGAGAGGCATCGTTTTCCCAAAGTCTTCTTTGGCGACTTTGTATTTACTTGATCGATATTTCATCAACTCTTTAGGACATGATGAGGCAAGTATTAACTTGCTTGAATCCAGCAGTCTTGTGAATATGTGATTATCAACTACAATCATGCACTAATGGAATTGTCGGCCATTGACATTCTCTGTCCGAAGAATAAAGGTTAAGTACTTGAAGGAGATTGTGCATTTTCAGAGACAAATGTTGCGCAGAAGAAGTAGCTATAGATTTGCATATTGATATAGGTGTTGGCCTTTGGAATTCCTTTTCCGGAGAACACAAGTGAAGGATCCTCAAGAGAATGTGGTCTTATACAGACATTGTTATGCAATCCAAATAGTGAGTGGGTGGTAAAGACTTCTTGTAGGTGAAATCCATTTGTAATGTAATAAGCTTTTATGCATTTTATTCATCATATTAATGGATCTATTCGCAGTTGAAGCGAGCCCAGAGATGTAGCCAGAAGAGTCTGGTGAACTCCATTATCACATGTGTGTAAAATTGAATGTGTGATTTTGGTTGTTTCTCTCACGTGGTTGAAGTTGTTTAAAGATGCAAAATCATAATTTCTCATGTTCATATGCATATAATTGTTAGTAAAAGGTCCTTATCGAATATTTTTGTTTGATAAGTTCTTGCAGAAATATCGGATAAAAAACAACCATTCTCTGCACTATTTTTGCTCTTTTTCAACCATATAAACAAACATCACTCAAAAATAAAATTCCCAAGAAATTAGAACTAAAGTTCTATGGTCCCTAGAAGCTCATCTATTATGTTGGACAAGCATCTGACAAGCTAGTTCTTCCATCCTTCTCGAAGATTCATCTCACCTTTCATGTCTCTTGTCTAAAGAAGGTAGTGGGAACAAATTGCAAAGTGAAAACCAACTTACCAAAAGTTGATGAAAAGGCCTCTTTTTTGCTACATCCACCAGTACTATTAGGTATTAGAGAACATCAATTATGTAAGTGTACAATCCTAGAAGTATTAATCCAATGGAAACATATGTAGTGAGAAGATGCCACATGGAAACCAATAGTGATTTTTAGGAATTCTCTCATCTCCAACCTTGAGGACAATGCTTCCTTTGAAGGATATCTTCGGGCTACTTTAGGCTACCTAAGAGTTAGTAAAATAATGCATGCAACCATATTTTTTGAATAAGGTCAACTAGATAGTAGTGGATAATATTAATTAATGTAAAATGGTCATCTTTATTAATTAATGGTCATCCACAAGAGTCATATTTTATCTATGAAGAGCCTATTTAAGGAGCTAGATGCTAATAATTGTTTATTGTTGTATTTGAAGCTATGCTCATGTGAAATTTTGCCCATCATAAAAATTTTCTTTAGTTTTTTACATTATAATCTTATGTTTGATTGTGCTTTAGGTTTAATGTTTAAGGAGCACAAGGAATAATACACAAAACATACCGAACATAAACATATATGCTATCCTTTATGAAAAAATTATATATATATATATATATATATATGTGTGTGTGTGTGTGTGTGTGTCACTAAATAAAATAATATATTTGAAAAGCATTTAATTTTTTATTTAAAATAAAAAATTGATTAGGTAAATATATCAAAATATCTTTTACAAATATATCAATTTTAAAAATTTAATAAACTTCCAATAATAAAATATTTAATAATACCTTATTTATCTTTGCAAGTTCTTATGTATGTTTTTAAGGTCATTATTAAGAAATTTTTAGTATATATGATTCTCACAAGAAACATATATATATATATATTCTATTGGAGAATTATTATCTATATATCTATTGAAGTGAAGTTATCACAAATTTAATTTTCCATTTATCATTATATATACATTTAATATGACTATCACAATAAACATATATATATATATATATATATATATATATATATATTACATAACAATTATTATCCACATATTGATATGGATGAAGATTTATTATCCATATATATTGATATTAATAGAATTATCACCAATTTTAATTATTATGAATTAATCTTCATTTATCATTATATATACATTTAATATGATTGTAAAAAAAAAACATAAATAAATATCATAATTAATATATACATATATATTATCCGACCAACAGGAAGCCAAGAGAGAACCTATTCTAGTTGGAGGCACTGCAACAATAACTCAACTAACGCTTTCTAAAGCGCCAATCACGGTTTCAACCTTCATGTCCGAACCGTTGGGGAGTTTTGTGCTTAGTTTTGTACTATAAATAATGTATGCAACGACCTACCTATTCGACTTGTGATTGAGAACTGTACTTAGTGGAGGGAACAGCGCTCACGGTAACCAGGTAACCTTTGTTTCACAGCTTAGCTTATAAAATAAAATTCAAAGAATGCTCCATTGTTATATAGAACACATTTTGGATGCTCCAGCCCACTCCATGTCCATTATTAATGTTATTATTGCTATTCATGATCTTTTTAACCCCCGTCCTCTTTCGACTCTTGTTTTACCTTGTTTTACCAATGTCCCTTTACTTTTGATCGGTGTAAGAAAGGTGCCTGGTATTTCTACCTTTCCCAACAGACTTTAAAAGCACTGTGATTGGATGGAAAGAGATAGAGCCCTAGATCCTCCATTTTAGACGTTATTATGCGCTATTCATTCTTATTTTTATCCACAGCTCTTTAGAAGCTGCTAGTTACCTTAGTCGCCCTATAACCATAGACCACAAGTCATAACCAGTAAGGCTCTCAGCTTTAGGCTGACTTGAAGGGCATAACTGTACATTCTGTGCTACAGAAGTCTGTGCATCGGGTCGAAGATAATTCATCCAACGCAATCTGCAGCTCTTCCCGCATCGAAGCAGACCTGGGCAGATGCAATAATTAGGGAAAGAGATGTCCAGCAAAACCTGTGGATACAAACCTGCTTTATTTGGAAGAGATGTCCAGCCACCTTCTCCGTGAGATTCGATGCGGGAAGAGCTGCCAGTAGAATTCCCTCTTGAAGGATCTGATGGCTAGACCCCAACCTTTTATACTACATAATCGTTGGTTGAGTTTAGATTGGACATACAGGTAAAAGGATTGATAAAGTTATCCACCAAGAAACCTTAGATCTGATCTCTGCGATCTCTAAAGTGTTCGCAGGGTGATCTCCCCGTTTTAACCTGATTTAGGTGTGTTATTTATGGCATATTGGAAAGATCCTTGTTTAACTGCAGGTTTTTCCGGTTGGAAGTGCTGTGTGCTGAGTTTTCCATTTAAGATACCGATCTCTATTGGATCTATCTTAGATAAGTCATTACAGTCTGGAATTTTGATTTATGTTCACATTCTTTGTAAGTATGCTGCCTGGAATTCGTATGTTCCTTTTGAAGTTGTGTAATGCAGGTATGATAATTATGCCAGTGTAAATTGCTAGCATCGATCTGATCTCAGCATAGCGTTTAAATCCCTGTATGTTTCTTTTGTTAAGCATATCGATATCCGATTTGTACTCTGCAGCATGAAATCCTGTATTACATCCTTTTAAAGTATGTTGAAGTGTCTATCGGTCGAATGCTTGATTTTTCTGCTTGGTTTGGTTAGAATAACAGAGCAGTCTAACGTTGAATTTTAAAAGTTATAATGAGGGACGAGAGTGTATAATCCATTCCGTTTTTAAAGTATGGTTTGTACTGTAGAATCCCTAATCCTTCGTATCTCCTGTCCTGTCTACAGCATCTGTACAACACCTTATTCACCACTCCGTCCTTTACTGAATCCCCCTAGCCAGTTCTATAAATTTTTAATAGAACTTAGAATCCATCATGTTGTTTTCAATATACTTACATAGATCCAAAACCGATTTTCTACCTTGGCGTTCCACCTGATAGAAGGGGTATTCCCTCAGTCTGTTTACCGAGCCTAATTTAGTTAAGCTGTTCCCATAAGTCGATTGATCTAAGAGCAAGCTGCCATTGAACTTTTAGCGACAACGTTTAAGATTTGTAATTTTGTATTGTGGCTATAATCATTCCTTTGGACGAACCGAGGATCCTTTATTCTTTTTAAATAAATAAAAAAATTCGAGAGAAGGTGGCTGGACATCTCTTCCAAAGAAAACCCAACTGCTGGGTGGAGATGTCCGTCATGCGAAACCCTGAAAATCTCCTATATCTTAAATTAATGCTTACTTAAACGAACCATATTTTTTTTTTACACCACCCTCTTCTACCTGGTAATCAAGGCTATCCCAGCCCCCTAGTATTGTTTGAAATTTGAATTGGCAGGATGGTTCGCTTATTGAGCTTGCTTGCTCGCCGCCTAGCTGGGTGGGATTAATGAGATATCTGGCTGGTGAGCTTCCTGGATGGGGAGCTTAGGATGGAGCTAAAACAGCGATTTCATGGTTTTATCACGTGCAAACGATTAAAAGAACCAAGGTAGATTGAAAGAACGATTAAAAGAACCAAGGTAGATTAAAATAACCAAAACAACTTTTGAAAGTGAAGTCAAAAAAATAAATAAATTAATATGTATATTATTTATCCCTAGATTTGGTAGTTTAAAAATTACACCGGGAATGGGCTAAACTTTAGACCGAATGCATCTTTTTTGGCCATTTTCATCTGAATCTGGTGAAGGGGAAATTGCTGAAACTACAATTTGGGTTGTTCAAATTGCAATTTTGGTAGATTACCATTGGTGCACCTCGATTATACAATTTTAGCAATCCAAAACTATCATTGAAGCAATTTCAGCTAGATTTTCATCGAAAAAATTCTTGGTACAAACTGTCTAGAATTTAGCTTACTCTATTACACTGCCGCCATATTTAGTTGTCGTAGTCTGCAATTTTCGACATATAACCATGGATCAAAAATATTGCTGGGAAACATTGTTTCGAGCCAATGGGAAATTACAGCATTCCAGTGAATACAGCTGGTAAGGTAGACTCACAAGGAAGCTATTCGGCTGACACCCTACTCAGCACATCTGTACACTATCGATGACGTGACATATCTGCATTACCTTACCATAATATTAAAAATCTCGAAGCTAGTTTGCCCAAAATTTACATTTTTAAAGAGAAACTGCAAGATTAGAGGAGAAATTTTCAATTTTGTAGATACAAATCTACAATTTACAGTGATAGATTCACAAATGCATTTTAACCTTTCCTCAATATTTTAACCTATCGAAAATATTCACTACTTACTCATTTAACAACAGAATAGTTGCGATGTGCTGCATTATGAAATTTGTTCTGCAGGAAATTGTAAAAAGCAGTGCCTGGTTATTTTGATTCCTGAAAATCAAGTCGGAAAAAAACAAATGTATCAGTGTCCGGAAGACAAAATCCTCCTTTCTAGTTTGTACTCATCTCGATAATTTATGTTATTTGAGAGAGATTTCGATATGATTTATTCCTGAATTTTTGCTGTAGGAGGTGATACATATTAAACATAATGAAGCCAATGAACTTTGAGCAGGGATTGCAACAGTTGCCCAGTCGCAACGTCCCATGTAACCATATAACAGAGCAGCCCTTGGAGTGGTTGAATGACAATGATTGGTTGAAGGATTTGGAATTTGATGATTTGATTGTTAATCCCAATATTGACAATGCATACAGTAATGATTTCTCAGTCTTATCAGACGACGAAGTAGCCAATGGTAATTTTAATATTGACGTCCCATTATTATCCGAAGCCTACCTCAATGAAATGGCAGAGATATTGGACGTTCCTATGGGAAACATAAATGGCCTTGATCATTCCTACAATTCATCAACTGGGTCCCAAGAGATTCCATCATTAAAGGTTTTGGGTCACTGCACAACTGAGTCCCAAGAGATTTCATCCTTCAATGTTTTGAGTCCCATGATGGAGCCTCTGCCATCAACATTCACCATGGATTTCAGTTCTCAACAAATCAAAGAAATTACTGACATGGATTGGTTGAAGGACAACCTCAATGAAATGGCAGAGATATTGGAGTATGTTCCTGTTGGAAACATAAATGGCCTTGATCATTCCTACAAGTCATCAACTCGGTCCCAAGAGGTTCCATCCTTAAATGTTTTCGGTCACTGCACAACTGAGTCCCAAGAGATTTCATCCTTCAATGTTTTGAGTCCCATGATGGAGCCTCTGCCATCAACATTCACTCCGGATTTCACTTCTGAACAAATCAAAGAAATGCATGCACCCAAAGAAAAGAGAAGGATGGGTCAATCCTCCAGCTATTCTGATATAAAGAGGAGAAAGGTTCAATCTTCCAGCTATTCTGATATTACAAAGGTAGAGATGCAGTTAAATCCCATGGAGAAATCTTCAAAGATTATGTCCAATTTACAGCCATCACGGGAATCTGTACTTGGAATTCGTCCCAAAAGGCCTCGACGTCGAGACAATCACGGTCACATGGATGCCCATGAAATTGATAAGGTGTGTAATCTCTTACCTCAGTTTGCTTTCTTTGATGTAATTTGAAAGTTTATTATGATAATACTTAAGCATAAAAAATAAAGGATAATATTTGATAACTGAATTTTAGGGATAATGATACCAGAAAAACATAGATGTATTGAATGTGTTATCCTTATTTTGTTTTTTTGTTTTTTTTTACAGGAAATATATAAAGAAGAAGGTTTCATGTTTCTTTTCAAAAAGAAGCTTAAACAGAGTGATGTCGGTCCTTTAAAAAGAATAGTGATTCCCACGGTAAGATGATATCATCAACAATAAAAGGAAGGTTGTAAGGTTGTTGTCAAATAATTGAATATTAACATGAGAATTAAACCTTTCAATCTGTTTTTGTATTTGTGCAGAAAGAAGCTGAATTCCATCTTCCTGCACTCACTGACCAAGACCCAGAAATAATGTCTACACTCACTGACCAAGACCCAGAAATAATGTCTATGTCAATGGTGGACATGGATAACTTACGAACATGGACCTTTAAATATAGGTATACTTGTTTTCATTTTATATGTTTCAAAAGGGTATTTAAAATTTCTTCAATTAAAAACTTCTCAAAATGATGTATTCTATAAGTTGAATTAAAGCAATTTGTTCATCGTGGCATAATTTCAGGTTTTGGAAAAACAACAAAGGTAAAGGTAGAATGTCCGTTTTAAAGGAAACCGGTATGTATATATATCTCATTGCACTGAATGGTTGCCATATCTTAAACTTATTTTGATGCAAATTCATTAAAAATTAATAGAAGTTCACTAATATTTTTATCCTCCTTCCTTTCTCTAGGTTAACATAAATAAAAGTTAATTTATGGATGAATAAATATGGGTTGGTTTTTCAATAATCCTCACCATCACTGTCATTGTTAGACTCGACGGTATTTGAAGTGTACCACCTATTAGATAAGGAATAAATAGGATGCTTTGTTAATTATGAATTTAGTTATGTGCTTTTACATTAAGAAAGTAAGGAATGAATAAATGGGTTAGTTTTCATCTCTCTCACATACCCACACATGCAATTCTCAATAAATTTATAACTTTATTAGTTTCTATAAATTTATAATCTATGTCTAATTTATAAATTGCTAAATATTTTTTTTTCACTTTCACAATACACATGAAGTGCTGGAGATTTTCGTTTTCCCAACTCTACATGAACATGAAGTCGCTTCTCTCATCAGAATAAATTTTCTCAATTGTTCTATCCCTACTGTGCATGACTTGATTTCCCCAGTTTAATAAATTGCAGGAGAATTTGTTAAAATGCATGCCCTTGTACTTGGAGATTACATCATGGTTTACAAACACATTCTCAGTGGAAAATATGTGAGTGGGATTCAATGGGATAAGCTTGGTTTGAGAATTGTATGAATTCAATCGTTACATATATTGATTTTTATTGTTTGAAAACTAATGGAAGAAATAGTCCGTGGTATCTAATCATTTTGTGGGTCCATTTTTATTTGCAATTTCAGGTGATTAAAGCGAAGAAGCTCTCACATAACGAAAATGTTTTTGGAAATTCAAGTGATATGAATGTATTCAATGCAATGCTGGATGGCAAAGAGCAATCGACACATGATAAAGATTGCAATAATGGAAGTAGGGAGTCACACTCTCTATTCTCTAGTATAGGTGATGTGGCATTTAATGAGGCTAGCTCTAACGCCTCATTTTTTACCTTACTACCTCAATTATCATTATATGTTGCACTTTTATTATTGTAAGACTCCGTTAGTTTAATGAAACTGTGGACATATGGTTCATGTTTTGATATATATTCATGTGTTAATTATGTCTCTTACATGCAAATTACTAAATGATGGGTGCGTGGATACCAAGTTAAAAGTTAAAAATTATATGTTAAATGTATAAATGTGATACCAGAACAATGTGGATAAATGTGATATATGATATAGGATAAATGAGAAAAAGCCTTATCCATTTATTTGATAAATATGAATAAATGGATAAGGCTTTTTCTATCTCATATATATATATATATATATATATATATATATATATATTCATAATTTTCATTTTCATATATATATATATTAATTTACAAGTTACTTTATTATTCTATCTCATATATATATTTTCATAATTTTTTAATAATTAATAATTATCATCATAGAAATTCATAATTTTTTTGAATAATTATTCATTATCATTAACTTGTAAAATTCACAACTTAAAGAATTTTTACATAAAAATGATTTGAGAAGATTTTGTATTACTATGCTTTTAATGGGAAATGTATTACTATTTTGTATGAAAAGTTATAAACGTATCTAGGCACTTCAATTTTCTTAATAACTAATTGATAAGAACATCTATTATGAACATATTTTTAGTATGTTTAGTGTTTTTTTTTATATTAATTCTTTATTTCTCTTTAAGATGTGTAAAATAAGAATGCAGATCTAATCTTAACTTCGGGGACCAGAAAGTGTAAACATCTCCTCAAAGCCCAACAAACTATCATGTGCATATATATATATATATATGACCAGTAGATCTTTCATATATATATATATATATGACCAGTAGATCTTTCATATATATATATATATATGACCAGTAGATCTTTCAACAGACCTGTCGCCATAATCATATGTCTTTTTCTCATAACTGTCACCCCATCAATTATATACCAACCGATACAAAATGTTCAAAATAACCCAAAAGAGTTTATAGATCACTAGCTACACAGTAATCTACTTAACATCAAAAGAGCAGAAAACTCTGAAAAGATCCCTATCCAACCACCTCTGGAGTGTGGTATTCATCCCACAGGATGACACCTTCCTTGCCATCATATGCATTCTTTGAAAGGAGATCCGCCATAGAGTTATGTTGACGATAGATGTGATTGAAGGAAATATCATCAAATATCAAAAAAATTTCTTTGATTCTACAACACCATTGGGAAGGTGATACAATATTGATGCAATACTCACCATTCTCCCATTTTATAGTGACCCGTGAGTCACCAAAAACAGCCAATGTAGGTAGCGCAAAGATGCATGCAGTAGAAAGAACGCACCATAATGCCAATAATTCGGATTTCATATTTGAACCATGTCCACAATTCATCCTCAATGAAAAATGATGGTCTTCATTGAGAAAGATGACACCGCATGCAGCACATAAACCATCGCTTGTCGCACCATCAAAAAAAGCATAAGATCTGTTGGGTGGTGGACAAAAAGAACTAGGTCGACAAATCTGAACCAAATTCACTTCACTGCCATGAACAAAAATCACCATAATAATCTTGTTAAAGGTTTTCCATACTAAAGGAGACCAATCTTCAAAGATGGATAGATTTCTCATGTACCAGATTGCCCACGCAATAACAGCAAGTAGATGAGGGAGATCCTGGCACTGTCTACACCATTGTAGGACACAACTTTAAAATGAACCTATGCCCCACTGTAGATTCAAATTATAGTGTGATAAACACAAACCTCACAATTGTCTAGTGAATGTGCACTCCACAAAAATATGAGAGATGGATTCTGAATGATAGTGACAAAGAGTGCATCGGCTGGGGCCTGACCAACCTCTAATCATCAGGTTATCTCAAGTTTTGATTTCACCACGTAAAGCTAACCACATGAAACATTGAATTTTGACAGGGATTTTCCATTTGTATAGTACTGTATACCACCAGTTTGCAGGGAAGTGTGTTTTTGAATGAATGATGGATGTGTACGTAGTATCGGCAATCAAAATACTAGTGGCTTTCTTTCCAGCCCAGATCAATTCATCATCTCTAGTGCTAAGTCTACAACCAATGGAGTTTAATCGATTTATATAGGATTCCCATTCAATGAAATCATTATCATAGAAACCAAGTTCCAAAGCATTAAGCCAATAAGGCTGATCAATGCCACCATGCTTTTTTCTAATTTTATTGAGTGAAGCTCGTTCAAAGCAATGTAGGATATGAAGAATAGAGCTAGAAAGAGTATAATCACCATCCAACCCTACGATCGGATCAATACCCACCAGGATCTCATTACCCTTGCCAACCTTCCAAGTTAGATCAACAACCATCCAATTATATATTTTTAAGAAGTTGGACCACATAGGGGAGGCACCAATGTACTTCTTTGCAAGGTTCCTTATCCAATCAATCACTCGTCCTTTTATATATTTGACAGCAAGCACCCGACTCCACAAAGTAGGTCCAAAAAGACCATGCCATAAGCTTTTGAGTCTAAGAGCAATGCTGAAAGCAATTGACTGGGAGTGCAAAATTCTCCCACCGAGTCATCACCAATTTATTGTTTATGTGCACTATTTTTTCATTTAAATCCCTATCCTTGTAATTCAAATCTCTTATTAAACTCAAATCCCAACCATTTTTGTCATTTATTTTGGACGTGATGTTAAATGAATCTAAAAAATTACATATCATAAAATTTTGTCATTTGTTTGTTTGTATGTGTCCTTCAACATTTATTTGACTACTGTAGATCCCTTTTACAAAACACACGAAACATCTTTTCAACTTAGATTGTAATAATCTTCTCAATTTCGATCTACAATGTCAATCATTAATCCAATTTAATAAGGTTATCTTCCATGCAAGACTAACATTGTTAATGCAATAGCATAATTCTTTGTTCGTAACATTATTTGGAGTTTAGGTATGTGTTTAAGCTAGTGAAGGTTTATAATTTAATTATTATTGTTTTTAAATTTTGATTTTTATTATTGTGTTGAGAATTCGTAAATACATAATAAAAAAATTAAAGTTAAAGATATTATAAATATGAAATGTTAATTTTTTTATTTTCTCATATATATTCTTTTCCATATTAAATTAGTTAATTATTTAAAACTAAACATATTTTTTGAAGGGAAGTTC
Source organism: Larix kaempferi (assembly GCA_027924585.1). Taxonomy (NCBI): domain Eukaryota; kingdom Viridiplantae; phylum Streptophyta; class Pinopsida; order Pinales; family Pinaceae; genus Larix; species Larix kaempferi. The sequence goes on along the minus strand of BSBM01000767.1, from coordinate 28,086,283 downwards.
TTTCAATTATGGAAGAAAATGAGTTTTTAGTTCTTTTTCTAAAACATTTTTTAAGCATACTTATTGAAAATTAAGAAATACTTTTATTTGTTTATATAATGTAAAATATATAATATATACGAGATGTTCAAAAATATTTTTTAATTTTGAAAAAGATAATTTATTTTCTAATATGTCGGATATAGAACTAGTTACTTATTTAAAAATATTAATCAGCTATTTACTTTTTTTATCTTTCGATCTTATAGATGAAAACAAGTTTTTAGTTTTTTATTAAATGTTTTTTAATAATAATGATAATTGAAAAATAAGAAATTATTTCATTTTCATGGACATAGATTTCAATTTTTTTGAGAATAATATAGCATATAGAAGGTTATGTATTGAAGAAATTATTTCATTTTCACGAAGGTAGACCTCAATTTTCTTCAAAAAAAAAAAGCATCTAAAAGGTTGTGTATTTCCAATAGAGATTTTGTCTTTCTAGTTGATTGATTTTTAATCATCATCCCTTTAAGAGAATAGATTACCACAAATTTTTCTGCATTATTTTGAATTTGGAGGAGATACCGTATGTTGTCCCAATCTCTATTTGAATCTTTTAAAAATGTTGGAACCTAATCTATTAGGTTAGGTGGATCTAAAGAGTCATATTAGAAGTCTAAGAGACATATTGGGAATATAAAGCCAAGAGTCATCTCATAATATCAGTGGTTAAATTTGACGCACTTATGCACATTTTCCGTTTTTTAGCCGTCAAATACAAGTCATATATATATATATATATATATATATAGTTTGAGTGCTACTTAAACAACTGACTAGAGTCCAAGTTATTGTGCTTAGGGTGGTTGGCTGGCTACTGATTGTTGGGTATCAATTAATGCGAAGTTGGAATTTGGATTTGGTAGATCAAGAGAGTTTATTGGAGTCTGTCTTCTCGGTCCTCAACATCAGTCGGACAAAAAGAGTGGGAACTGGGAAGTGGAAGTGGAACACAGACTCCGGAGACCAGCGAGAATGGTAACCAACAGAGCACACGAGCAATAGAGTTGAACCTTGGAAGGTTAATACATTTTGAAACTCATATATTTTACACTTGAATCATGATTATAAAACTAGTTATGCAACCAACCCAACCCAACCCAACCACTCTAAATCAAAGCGAAGGAATTTTCAATTTAGCAAATTGCTCGAGATGGATACATTCTCTTGCCCATGGAAACCCATTGGAAATACCCTTCATATCATGTAGGATAAAAAACAACCAAAATGCCCCGCTTTTCTAGTGATTTTGGGATAAAAACGAGTTAAATTTCTTACTGGAAATTGTTATTTTTCGCAATTTTGTAATTTCTGCAATCGATATTGCCTGTCCTAAACCAATTGACCAATTTTAAAACTACCCACATCATCCAAATTGCAATCTGACCTGCCGGATTCCGGCGATTTGGGGGCATTTTGGTTAGCCCTTATACAGCTCCCCTTCACGGTCATGATCATTAACAATCTTCCGCTTGCAGTGGTCAATGGGTGATTAAGATGCCCTGCATCTTCAATGTCTTTGACTTGCGGCTTGAGAGTCGAGTTTCCTCCATTGAATGAGCATTACCATTTGTCGAAAATTCATGCAGGATGCACTGTTGTCTCATCTGCCAGAATATTTTTCATTTTAAGCTTTAGAATGAATACACTTTACGCATTGGAGGCACCCAGGGCTAGGTGAATGAAATGGCAGAATCCAAAAATTGTAGTAGGAAAAGGGGCATCATTCCATTCATTTCCAACAGGGTCTAATACATCATTGCATATGCCCAACATTACTCAAGGCACAACAACATTACATCATAAGTTTAGAGCTCATAAATGGCATACATTTCAGAGTCTTATAACACAATAGTGAACAACCCAAAACCAATAATAAAAAACTACCAACAAGCTAATATCCAACAATAAACCATTTCATATTCCGGGGCCTTTACATATATACGCAGATGAGGCTGTAGGTGCCCCCAGTATCAATATCATGGAACCCTCATCCAACAATGTCTGCTATAAGTTCCAACAAAATAGATTATGCACTTAGATATCTGGCTAATTACCGAAATGAGATACGATAAATAAAAACTTATATGGGTGGAGGATGACTTGTTGGGATAACATAATTCTCATCCATTTTTATAGACAGATTTGTAAAGTCATGTTGTTTGGAAGAGCTAAGACCCATATGAGAGATTTTCGAGAGCATCCGTGGAGGGTCCAATGCAATTGCTAATGTAAAATGTAAATCTTCACTTTCAATGCAAAGATTTAGAAACTTTCCGAAAATCAGCCCAAATACAATTGGGCATGTAAAATGAATGCATCAAAAACTACTTAAAAATCTAGAAGACTTAAGGATTTTATTGGAATGCAAGGATCTTGAAGCCATGCTTTCAAGGGCTTGAAGGAAACAACCAATAATCATGTTCTCAATATTTTATCTAGAAGGCATACACAACCCCGTTTTCCAATTTCCCTTTCCTTTATTTTCCTTTGCTAGTTTCTTTTTAGACTTCCCAACCATTGCGGAATATCACTCAATCTTGTATGTTTTTTCACAACTATGCCAGAACTTTAGTGATTTGGTTGACGCTGGTTTCTTGCAACTAAAGAAGCCCTCTTTTGATGTTTTCTTGCATCATTATGTAAGAGTGACATAGGTGTAAGACAGACAGGCAGTTGATTGTAGTCAACTTGTCAGGCTAATTTTGTTTTGTGGTTAAGCGGATGTTATATATGCACTCAATGTAATTGAAAAGACATGGAGGTGGATTTTCTGCAGACTTTAGCAACAGCTATGCTACATTTCAAATTTCCAAGAATCCTCATCCAATTGTTAAAGAACATAGAACTACATATCTGAAAAACATGGCAGATTGTTTTTGTAAGCTGTGAAGTCACATTCCTACCCAGGATTGGCTCATGTCAATGTTTATGCTCTGTTGATGTGTAAAATTCTGGATATTTGGTCTTCTCCTGAATATTGGCAACATCTTTTGAATCAAGAATTCCCTACTTTGTTCTCGGGATTTACTGTACAAATATTTTGGGATGTGGACGTGATCATCGTTTGCATTGCGTGAGACTCACATTGTGAAATATAGATACTGGCAAAGTCGTCATGAAACTGTTGAACCATCCAATAATGTGGATGTAAAAGGTTGGTCAAAGAGGAATTTCAATAGCCTTGAATTCTCAACTTGTGGTCAGCCAGAACTGACCAAAACCTTTTGGATATAACTTATCTCTAAGGTGATTCAGGGGTTCATATCACGGGATGCTAACATGTAATACCCTGTCCTAAATAGCTTCTAAGCATCATGTTTTATATTGCCAGCCTACATAACTATTTTTTTTGGGCCACCCAGCATGTAATACCCTGTCCTAAATAGCATTTTTTATTTTTTTTGGCCACCCAGCGTGTAATAGCCTGTCCTAAATAGCATTTTCTATGCATGATTTTTTATATTGCCAGAATATACAACAATTTTTTTGGTTACCCAGGTATTATTACAAATTATATGTAGAGCAGTCTTAGAAACAAAACCATAAAAAAAATTCACTGATGAGTAAGGGTGACCGTCAAATTTAACCCCTGGCTGGAAGCACTTGGAAAGCAAGCGTCCTCCTGCTCAAACAAAGCATTGAGCTCAGAAATTTTACCCCCCGCTGTTTTCCTGGGAAAGTTTCGATTATAATGCGTGTACAAAGGCAGCTCATCAAATGAATTACAACTAATAATCGAATATTTCACAGTACAACAAAGTGCAGATTGCCTAAATGAACTCAAATTTCAATCCACATACAACAAAACCATTCTTAGATTACATTCCATGAACAGTAGCAAAATACAAATACTTGAAATCTTGAAGTTCGTTTGAATCACTGTAGCGCTCATATAAATCTGGCTTGTTATGAGGCCTCAACTACTGTCGGTGGAGGCACTTTAAAATTCAGTGAGAATGGCATGATGAAAGTAAGTAGAAACAAGATAGTAATTGGGAATTGGATCCAAATAACAATGGCTTAACTACTGTCCTGAACGTCGATAGGAGTGCCAATGTTTACTGTTTCCTGACTTAAAAATTAATTATTGAGATTGAAATGATTATTAATTGGGGCAGGAAATTAAATGTTAGTTCTCTGTAACTATAAAAAGAGAATATGCCTTTTGTTGTACATTTCTAACTATCAATTTCTTTCATTTCTTTGATTAACAGTATAGGGGAAGTCAGAGATCACGAAACCATGCCTGTTTTCTTTCCTTTCTTTGATCTCCTTTTCGTGGGTTGGCATGAGTGATCTCCTCCAGTTGGCATGAATCTTCTTTAGACTACACCCATTGCAGAACAAATTAAAATAAGAATTCGGTCAACTGAATCTTGAACCAATTATGTATTTTCTTGTACATTTCTAACTATCAAGTCTAGATTGATCTCTTTATTTCTTTCCGTTCTTTTGCATTAACCATACCTGATGATCTCCACGCGATCACGATCTTGATCTCCTCCTCGTCGTCTGTTCTGTCCATCTGAGTTCTGTCGGCCATGATGCGATGCAGAAATTTCAGATCTTGAATACAGTGCGGTCTTCTTTATAACTCTGCATCTTGGCTCTGTCCATGATGCGTCGATGCAGTCATCTCACTACGGAAGAGATATCGCAGGCCAAGAGCTCCCCCGCCATGACTGTGGTGCTAACAGCTTGGTGGGCGGTCGTCGGTTCCTAGGAATCTAGAACACGAGCCCGTGTCATGGATTGCCATCTGTGGGCAGAGAGTGCCTGGAATGAGGAGATTATAATCGGGCCTTCTGAATTCTTAGAGTTGGATCTGTAGTCCGTTATCCGTTGGCTCTGAAGTGCATTCAAGAAAAAATGAGGCAAGAAAAAAATGCAGTCCGTTATCCATCTATTGCCCGTTACTTGCACACAGGCACGAACATTTGAACTCTGGAATAGTGACAGGGGAGAATTGAATGCCGTCGGCCTAAAGCTCTTTAAATCGTCTCATATCGAAATTCCTCTTCTTCATCAGTCGCTTTTCCATTTCTTGCAAGACCTGCAACAAGAACAAGAAAGCTTCAGAGGATCACGATATTACGCTCCAACTCGCCAACCACATTCTCCCTCCCACTACCCTCTACACCTGTGGCTGCTCTCGTCTGACTACGCTCCATTCCATCCATCGATAACAAACGTCTCACTGCGATTGCTCATCTCACTACGTTGGAACTCCCGTAGTGAGACGCGTAGTGAGACGAGTTCAAGATATCTTTTGCCGTTATAAATATGCTTTTGTAACTATATCTTGAAAAAAGCTAAAGATTCATGCTTCCTAAAATTTGAAAATATACTAAATATGGATAACCAAATATAACAGTAATCGTTATGGGCGTGTGATAACTGGCACTCAAATCCTTCTCTGTTGGTGACAGTAAATTTTTTGGCGAGGCATAGTTTTATCTCTTCTCGTTATTTTTTTGGAATTTTGATGATCTGAGTGGTCTTAAAATGGCTCAAAAATGCAAGAGCACAGTTCCATTACATAATTCCACAGTAAATAGAATAGAACTACAATTCCACCAATTTTTATAACCAAATCTAGGAAACAAATCACCAAAAATATAAGACGATTTGAGTACCAGTTATCCCACGCCATCTCGATTGAAAATTCTAAAAATAGATGAACCTGTCACCGCTGGTCCCACACGCCGTTTGAACTCAGTTCCAATCGTCAGTGTCAATTTCAATAAAGCTGAAGCCTTTCGATGACTACAATGATTAGGACTCAAGTTTCTAAAATCTCACAACAAATATATGGTTAATACTCTATCAAATTTTTTGATTAAATTGATCTCTGATGATTTATTATATATAAATATATATACATGGAAAAGTATATAATAATAATAAATCTTATGTATAATATTTTATATTTTTAATTATTATTATTATTTTTAGTCAAAAAAACAATTAATTTTAAAGTGTGAAGCTGTAAAGGTATAAGTTATATAATTTTAGATTGTTAAATTAAATTGATGCATGACCATTTATGTTTTGGTATGTATATGTATATGTAACAAGAACTGCAAGCAGCAATGTGTATGGATATGTAAATGAGAATTGTATAGACATGTGCTAATGTAATATGTACAAAAGTGGTTCTTGCCATGTCCATAAATATGTCCAGATGTCTCTGCAGTATATATGAATTGGAAAGCTAATTAGTAGAAATATGCCATTGCAAGAACACGGAGCTAGGAAATCCTATTGACCTCCCAAGTTAAAGTGAGAATGTGGGCACCTAATAAGCATGAAATTACATTTGTGCCTGAGGCTTCTGAGCTCAAAATCAAGATAAAAAAATCTATATTGTAGTTCGTAGAAAAATCAATCCCAATTAGCGAAAAAGTTGTATCAAAATGCTTGAACCTAACTTAGTATGCAGCTCTTGGAACAATATCAACATCAACCATTATCTGCATAAAGCACCTCGTGAGAATGTTGCTTGTATTTCAATAGAAAAGAAAAAGAGATTTCAACTATCCCAAGCTTCAATATTATAAAGGAGTATAAAAAAGTTGTCGAAGATTTACGAAATCTATATAACATTTCACAGATTTCACGCTAGCTTATGCTAAGCAATAACTGAAATAGTTTTTCTCATATCCTTGCCAAAGTCAAACAACATACATAAAGCTGAATTGTCTTCTAGCAAACGCATTTCAGTATGTTATGGTGATTTGACAAACAACAAAAACAATGAAAAATATTGCTTGTAGATTCGGATATAACCAAGAGCCTCAAATGTGATGGGTAAAGATGACGAGGACTCCATAATTTCTTTGGCCACAACCTTTATAATAAATATAAAGATCTTGTTTGACTTGGATGCTGCCAATACTCTTTTTCTCATTTATTTTTTTTACATAAAGGATATTTCTATATAATAAGTATAGCGCGAATGTTTTGGATTTCGGCAAAAGACAAGGGAGACAGGAAGTCCCTCGGATGAAAATGGAGGCTACCTGTTTTGAACTAAACCCATGCTAAAGACATTTTGCAACTCGCTATCCCAAGTAGAAGGTGTGTGCCCTTGCCATGATTTTGGCTCTATGTTAATAAATTTTCAAAATGAATGGTGGCTGAAGGATGTGAAATTGGTTGAACAAAAAAATATGTTCTCACCTGAAAATTAACAGCATCCCCAAACATTTATGCAGAGCCTGGTCTTTGTAGTGATGTTGTAGTATCTTGCATAGGCACATCCAATCCACTACATGCTCCTACTTGCAACAAAGCTTGTTGTTGCTGTAGCATTTGGTGAAAGTGAAAATAGGGTGCCAGATTTGAAGATGTTCCTTCCAAAGAGGAAAAGTTTCCAAGAGTAGGAATAGGAATCATCATCTGTGCACAGTCCTCAAATGGCCACTTTAGCATTTGCCTAAAATTGTACATAGAAGCAAAGAAAAAATTCAAGATACTCTTGTAACTTACCTCTCTTGCAAAAAAATTGTCGATGTTGAACTCCAAGATGGGATTCACGGCTGCCAGTTTCATTGATAAGAACTGATATGAAAGAGAATTGCCTCTCTTGCAAAAAATTTGTCGATGTTGAACTCCAAGATGGGATTCATGGTTGCTAGTTTCATTGATAAAAACTGATATGAAAGAGAAGATCATGAGGTTAGATGATAAATAAATGCTAGAATTCGAGGCAAAAATCATGAACTAGCACTTTTAAAGTGATGTTTGAGATATGAATGCTAGGCAATTTTGTATGCTTACTTCTACTTTCCGTTGAAGAGATTGAACGTAGTTGATGATTTCATCCAGCATGACTGCTCTACCTATAACCTAAATGTAGAAAAGATTAAAAGGCATGTTAACAAGTCAGGCTACTAAATATTATGTCTTTTTTTCGCAAGGAAAGAGTAGCAGTGGCAGTTGAATAAAATGTGTGGATCAATTCAAGAAAAGGGATAATAATATTTACTTTATTGCACTCGGGAACCAAATCCTGCAAATATTTCATGCATGCACTAATTTTCTCTCTTCGAACCTGGAGGTACGGAAATGGAAATCTTAGAAAAATCCTTCACATTTCTTTACTACCAGCAGAAATTTCAAGCAACTAACAGAATGGCAGGTATTCTCAACCTATTGATCACTTGAGCCCTGCATAGCTACAGGTTATATGAGAAAATAGAAGGGCTTACTCTCTCTGATAAGCTATGGTTTCCCGTTGCTTGACCTCGCCGAGCTCTAATATGAATGTCGTCTTGCTTCTGGCTCTTTAAAGGATTTGGATTTTCTCTCGTAGATTTTGGCCTAGAATCTACTGAATGAACATTGTTACTCTGCTATGTTTTTTCCATTACCTCCTCTTTCTCCTTGGCACTGGAATGGAAAGCTTTGCTTCGATTTTCCTTGGACCCTTCAGAATCCTCCACCTGGAATCAATTTCACTAGACGCGTCAAGGTTTCAAAGCCAAAATAGAACGGACTTCGAATGTAAAAAGGGTAAAATCTTATGGCAATCGAACTCTTCAAGAATTCAAGTTAATCACAAAGATGCAAATTCCTCAAAACGCTCAACCTTTTGACTTGAAAAAAGTTTTATGAATTCTATTTTCAGAATGTAGTTGCCTAAAATAAATACAAATCTTCACTACAGTAAATCTTGGAAAAGATAAACCTTCATTCTATCCCAATCTTGGCCAAAATCCTTCAAAATGCACATCTATCACAATATTTTCTAAGGCTCTTAGTGATAATAATTTTTTAAAAAATATGAAAAATAGAAAAGATAGGAGCAAAACTATATATGAAGAAGAGCATAATTCATAAAATAACAATTGAATGAATCGTTGTTCCTCTCAATATTTCTTCCAGAAATTATTTTTTCTTAAAAAAAACTGGATATTTATAGTATTTCCTCAAATTTATCCAAATATATGCAATATTTACAACAATAAACTTCATACGAACATAATTTATATAAAAACTAAATTAGCATACCCTGTGGTTTTGATCACTTGTCCTGCAGCTTTTCCTCTTCTTTACGTCATTGTTATTTGAAGTCTTGGCGTCCCCTGCAGATGACTTTCTAGAGAGGGCAGATTCTTCAGCCAGGTACCGACGGTTTCTTAGTTTCAGCTGTCACATTTTCGACAGTCGGAGGGCAGCTCGCCTTTCTGCAAAATGCCTTCCTGCTTTCGAAATTGTCAAAATAGCCCACTTGCGTTTATTTTCCCTTTGACAACTGAAACCAAATCCAGCACACCAAAAAATCCGAGCGTCGGTGATAATCAGCTGGTTCATCGACTTGCTCTTGCTATGCTCTCAACACAACCAGGCGACCATGAAATGCATGTCCAACATCATTCCTTGGGAATGAACAAGGGCCTTCCTGTTAGCGTGCTAACCACGATTTTGATTGTAGTCAAGGGACATGATGGCACTGAGCAGAGGACGGCATGGACCAGGGACATGCGGTTGATTGCAGGCATATGGATTCAAAGCCCGAGATGCCAACTCATGGGATGGACGGGGACACGCAGTGGCCGAAACCCCTGCGACAAATTTCGAGGAAAGAATTACAAACAAAACATTGCAAAACTTTGTAACATAAACAAATTGCGATTTGTACGGTTAGATCAATATATCCCAAAACATTGCAAAACTTTGTAACATAAAAAAAATTGTGATTTGTACGGTTAGATTAATATATCCAAAATCGATACATTATGTCATGGACATAATAATCATGAATCTTGTGTATAATAATTTTAATTATTATTATTATTTTTATATAGTTTTAGTTAATTAAAATAATATTTTTAATTATTATTAATTTTTTTGTATAGTTTTAGTTAATTAAATTTAACTTTGAGATGTAAAGATATTATAAAAATTAATATTAATAATGATAATTTTAATATGTAAATTAAAAAAGAAAAATATCTTTTTAAAAAACAAGTATTATTTATAATTTATTAGTTAATGTTAAATATTAAATATTCTAAAATTAATGTGTTAATTATAATTGAACATAATTTATATTTTCATACAAACAAATCTATTTACGAAAATAGATAAATATATTGACATAATCTAAAATGATATTATGTTTCTTGGCCATAGTTCCTTGGAACTATGATCAACATGAACTCCAAGGAATGATATTTGAAGTTTTGGTTAGTAATTAGACTTATTTTCATAATGTGTCACTACATTGATAAAATTGTAGTGTACCCCAAGGAGTGCTTTAACTTAAAATTCTCACACAAATAAGTTTTACACAATTTTTATTCAAAAAATAATAATTTCAATTCTCAATGAATATTACAAATGCTAATTTCATATAGATTGTTCATTTTATAGATAGATGTTCCTATTGAAATTTGTACATGAATCGGGGACAAACATAACAACATGTCGAACCATATATTTTCATTATGTGAATCAGGACGAACATAACAACAACATGTTGAACCATATATTTTCGTACAAGAGTGAGAAATCTTAGGTAGAGAGAAGGATTTGTTCCCTCATTCATGGGAATTGAATTTTTGGAGGTGGTTTTAAAAACATGCTCTTAAATGTCACATGAATTCAAGTTTGGAGGAAGTTTTTGAAAAATACACTAAAATTCATATGAATTGAGATTTTGGAGGCATTTTACAAAACAAACCACCTCTGAAACGTCAATTCTCATGAATTTTAGATGTGGTTTAAAAAAAAAAACCCACAAAATAATCACACTTCAATTACAAAGACTTTTAGGGACAATTTTCAAAATGTTGTCCCTTACATCTATCTTGTAAAGTGATTTTGTGAAATATCCCCCTAAAATTCGTGATAATTGAATTTCTAATTACCCCATTATTAACTCTTTTTTAAACCCTAGTTACCACTAGTTGCCCATTATTTGCCCCATTTAACCCCTAAGTAACCCTAATTACCCCTAAATGACCATTAATTACCACTAACTAAATCTTGACTATTCCATAATTTAGCCTAAATGACCCATAATTACCTCTGACCACTAATTACCCCTATATAATATTTAATTATGGATAATTAACCCCTACTTAGCCATAACTAACCATTAATTTCCATTAGTTACCCCTAATTAACCTTTAATTACCTAATAGTTGACCCCAATTTCTCCTAATTAAACTATAATTACCCTATAAGTGACCCTTTATTAAACCCTCATTACCACTAATTACCCCTAAATGACCCCTAAATGACCCCTAATTACCCCTCATTGACCCATGATTAGCCATAATCGACCTCTAGCTCCACCTTTGACCCACAAGCCATTGCCTCTACACCACTTGATTTAGATCCCGAATCCATGATTTTACATGTACAAATTGAATCCTAATGCCTTGGTTGTTGGTTTTAAACCATGGTTTTGACCTTAATATTAATCCCTCATATTATAAACATTAATATGGTACCCATATACCACTCATAGAAAAATTATTCCCTTTATAAGGTATTTGCGGTGGGTGAGGCCCCATGCACAACCCATGATCCATAAAAGTAACAAATAGGGCCTAAGACCTATGGTTTTGACCCAAAACAATAATATAGTCCTTTCCATGCATAGTTAGTTCACCAAACCTCAAACTGGTTCCTTTATACCACTTCCATGAAAAATAATTTCTTTGTAGGTTCTATGTGGTGGTTCAAGGCCCTCCACATGGTGGATGTGCCTTACAATTAATAGTTGTATCCAAATTTTCTATTTTTTCAACATGAACAATGGATATAGGGCCTTATAGCTCATTCCTCATCCACCAAACCTTGGAAAGGATCCCATATGCTTTTTATAATAAAATAATTCCTTATGTTAATCCTTGAGTAGTACTTTGAAACAATACTAGCCATGGCATGCCAGGGGCTCAAAGTTTAACGATATTAGAGCTAAATCAAGTTAATTGATTTGCATTATTCACTTCTTCAATATATCTCTTACTTACAATATTATGAGCCAATTCTTTAAGCATATAAGGTCATCTGGGAGGAGTTTTACAGAGTGAAACAATGCTTTAAAATATGACTGGATATGCTTAGTAGATGGAAGCAAAAAATTAGAATACTAGGGGTGTTCTAAACGATAAATCTCGAGTGTTCAATGATAGATGATGTACTGAGATTTAGTCAAAGAATTAAGTAGTTGCACAAATAGTAAACATCTCATGAATGGATACTAAATTGATAGCATGACACACATATGAGCAACAATAACTAAAAACTTCAGCACAATTGTTCACATATAGATTTGGAAAATTGGACCAGAGGTCAAATTAAATTGAAATCTCTACGACAATATTACATTCAAATCTATCTATATTAACAACACATATAGGCCAAAAATATTGTTGAAAGCTTTATTTCATCTCATGAAATATTTACATGGACAAGGGTAGATATGGAATACATGAAGGAAACAAGTTACCAAAGAAGAAATCTCTACAACAACTCTGTAATATTAATCTCACAAAATCATTTTCATACAAAAGAAAATCTAACTGACTCAAAAATTCCTAAAGTATCTCTAAAAATTGATAGCCCTTCTTACAAATGAATTCGAGTTACATTATATAGACTTGGAGAGTAACTGGATTCTGTTTAACTCTAAGTTATTTTTAACAAACTTTAATTTGTCACATTTTACATTTCACTTTTACATTCTGCTTTTGATAGATTTTGAATTTTAACTTATCTTCTTAGTTGTGCCTTTCTTCTTTCCTTTACTTTATGATTCTTGTCCCCTCATGTAGACTTGAGGCTGCACATTTGGCTTACTAGGTGGTATACCTACCCAGTTCATCATTTGGTGCATCATCTGTACATTTATATGTTCTCTAGGTGGCATAAATGCCAAAGGGGTTGGATGACCTACTCACAGTCCATGTACTAAGGTGGAGGTTCCCATCGCCGAAAAGGTTGTTATGGTTTGATTTTGATACTATTGTTGAACACATTTTGGATGCTCCATCCCACTCCATGCCCATCCAATGGGTAGCACAAACACCCAACCCTGAAAACCCAACTGCTGGGTGGAGATGCCCGTCATGCGAAACCGTTTGTTAAGGATTTTACCCACTGCATTGTTGTGTTGTTCCCTCCCTCTGCCCCAAGATATTTGAAATAATGAGTAACAATGCTTTGCTGGGTGGGGGTGCCCGTGATGTGAAACCGTTTGTTAAAGATTTTACCCACTGCACTACTGAGTTGTTTCCTCCCTCTGCCCCAAAAGATTTGAGATGAGTAACAATGTAGTTTGTTGTATTCACCTTTTCCTAGGTTGTTGCTCTTAACCCGTTATCCACTTCTGTTGAGAACAAACTGGCCCACACACACTATCTTATCTTAGTTGAGATCAAACCTTACATATCATAACTCAGTATTTGGAAATATTTTGTTCTTAAACGAACCATATCTTAATATGCTTCTACATAATTAGTTTTCTAATTAGCTTTCCATGAAAGGATTTTTTTTTACACCACCCTTTTCTCCCTGGTAATCAAGGCTATCCCAGGCCCCCTAGTATTGTTTGAAATTTGAATTATTATTATTTTTTTTTCTTCTCTGGTTTCTTATTCGAACATTTCTAGTATTTAAAGTGTGGATATGTTATTTCAGAGAGATTTCGATATGCAGATCTATTATTTTATGATTCATTGTTTGAACATTACAAGAATTGAAAGTGTGGATATGTTATTTGAGAGAAATTTCGATATGCACATTGATTATTGTATGATTTATTCCTAAATTTTTTATGTAGGACGTGATACATATTTTACATAATGAAGCCAATGAACTTTGAGCAGGGATTGCAATAGTTTCCCGGTTACTATGTCCCATGTAACCATATAACAAACAAGCCCTTGGAGTGGTTGAATGGCATGGATTGGTTGAAGGACGACCTCAATGAAATGTCAGAGGATTGGACGTTCCTATGGGAAATTACATAAATGGCCTTGTTCATTCCTACAAGTCATCAACTCGGTCCCAAGAGGTTCCATCCTTAAATGTTCTGGGTCACTGCACAAGTGAGTCCCAAGAGATTTCTTCCTTCAATTTTTTGAGTTCCATGATGAAGCCTCTGCCATCAACATTCACTGTGGATTTATATTATAAATTACTGCACCCATAAAAAAGAGAAAAATGGTTCAATCCTCCAGCTATTCTACTATAAAGAGAAGAATGGTTCAATCCTCTAGCTATTCTGATATTACAAAGGTAGAGATGCAATTAAATCCCATGGAGAAACCTTCAAAGACTATGTCCAATTTACAGCCATCATGGGAATCTGTGCTTGGACTTCGTCCCAAAAAGCCTCGACATCGAGATAATCACGGTCACATGGATGCCCATGAAATTGATCAGGTGTCTAATCTCTTACCTCAATTTGCTTTCTTTGATGTAATTTGAAAGTTTATTATGATAATACTTAGGCATAAAAAATAAATGATAATATCTGATAACTGAATTTTAGGGATAATGATACTAGAAGATGTATTGAATGTGTTATTCTTATTTTGTTTTTTAATTTTTTTTACAGGAAATAAATAAAGAAGAAGGCTTCATGTTTCTTTTAAAAAAGAAGCTTATACAGAGTGATGTGGGTCCTTTAAAAAGAATAGTGATTCACATGGTAAGATGATATCATGGACAATAAAAGGAAGGTTGTTATTAAATAGTTAAATTAACATGAGAATTAAATCCTTCAATTGTATTTGTGTAGAAAGACATTGAATCCCATCTTCTTGCACTCACTAACCAAGACCCAGAAATAATGTCGATGTCAATGGTGGACATGGATACCTTACAAAAATGGAATTTTAAATACAGATATACTTTTCTTACTTTATATGTTTCAAAAGGGTATTTAAAATTTCTTCAATTAAAAACTTCCCAAAATGATTTATTCTACTAGTTGAATTAAAGCAATTGGTTCATCATGGCATGATTTCAGGTTTTCACTAAACAACAAAGGTAAAGGTAGAATGTATGTTTTAAAGAATACTGGTATGTATACATATCTTACTGCAGTGAATGGTTGATATATGTTAGATCTATTTTGACACAAATTCATTAAAAATATATAGAAGTTTACTAATATTAAATTATCCTTCTTCTAGGTTAAGGTAAATAAAAGTTAATTTATGGATGAATAAATATTGGTTGGTTTTTCAATAATCCTCACCATCACTGTCATTGTTAGAGTTGACGGTATTTGAAGTACCAGATAGGAGATAAGGAATAAATAGGATGCTTTCATTATGAATTTATTTATGTGCTTTTTCATTAAGAAAGTAAAGAATGAATAAATGAGTTAGTTTTCATCTCTCTCACACACAATTCTCAATAAAATTATAATCTAATCAGTTTCTATAAATTTATAATCTATGTCTAATTTGTCTATGAAGTTGTTAAAAAAAAATTTCATTTTCACAATACACATGAAGTGTTGGAGATTTTCATTTTCCCAACTGTACATGAACATGAACTGGCTTCTCTCATCACAATAAATTTTCTCAATTGTTCTATCCCTATTATGCATGAGTTGATTTCCCTCCTTAATAAATTGCAGGAGAATTTGTTAAAATACATGCCCTTGTACTTGGATATTTCATCATGGTTTACAAACACATTCTCAGTGGAAAATATGTGAGTAGGATTCAATGGGATAAGCTTGGTTTGAGAATTGTATGAATTTGATGGTTACATATATTGATTTTTATTTTTTGAAAACTAATGGGAGAAATAGTCCATTATATCTAATCATTTTGTGGGTCCATTTTTATTTTCAATTTGCGGTGATTACAGGGAAGAAGCTCTCACATAATGAAGATATTTTGGGAAATTCAAGTGATATAAACATGTATTCAATGCAATGTTGGGTGGAAAAGAACAATCAACACATGATAGAGATTGTAATGATGGAAGTAGCGAGTCACACTCTCTATTCTCTAGTATAGATGATGCGGCATCTGCATTTAATGAGGCACATGCTAGCATTCTCTGGAAGCAATATGTTATTGAACAAATTGGATATCTTAATGAAACATCTTAATTAATAAGCAATGTACTAACTATATAGCACTGAGTGTGATTCCTATTAAAATGGAGATATTGAAGTGCACTATTTTGTCGTTTGTTTGTTTATATGTGTCCTTAGACATTTATTTG
Organism: Larix kaempferi; assembly: GCA_027924585.1. Classification (NCBI taxonomy): domain Eukaryota; kingdom Viridiplantae; phylum Streptophyta; class Pinopsida; order Pinales; family Pinaceae; genus Larix; species Larix kaempferi. The sequence continues at coordinate 28,070,023 of BSBM01000767.1, read as the reverse complement.
ACTAATGCATATCCCTTTTACAAAACATGTGAAACATCTTTTCAACTTAGATTGTAATAATCTTCTCAATTTCCATTTACAATGTCAATTATTAATCCAATTTAATAACGTTATCTTCCATGCAAGACTAACATTGTTAATGCAATAACATAATTCTAATTCTTTGTTCAAATACCAACATTATTTGGAGTTTAGGTATGTGTTTAAGCTAGTTTATTTTAATATCTACTATGTGAAGGTTTATAATTTAATTATTATTGTTTTAAAATTCTGATTTTTATTATTGTGTTGGGAATTCGTAAATACATAATAAAAAATTTAAAGTTAAAGATATTATATATATGAAATGTTAATTTGCTATTTTCTAATATATCTTCTTTTCCATATTAAATTAGTTAATTATTTAAAATCAAACACATTTTTTTGAAGGGAAGTTCTTTCAATTATGGAAGAAAATAAGTTTTTAGTTATTTTTCTAAAATGTTTTTTTAAGGATTTACTTATTGAAAATTAAGAAAAACTTTTATTTGTTCATACAATGTAAAAGATATAATATATATGAGATGTTAAAAAATATTTTTTAATTTTGAAAAAGATAATTTATCTTTCTAATATGTCAGATATAAAACTAGTTACTTATTTAAAACTATTAATCACGTATTTGAAACTATGATAATTTTTAAATGAAATTTCTTTCATCCTTTGAACTTATAGAAGAAAACAAGTTTTTAGTTTTTATGAAATGTTTTTTTAATAATAATGATAATTGAAAAATAAGAAATTATTTCATTTTCATGGACATAGACTTCAATTTTCTTGAGAATAATATAGCATTAAGAAGGTTATGTATTGAAGAACTTATTTCATTTTCACGAAGATAGACCTCTATTTTTTTGAGAAAAATAGCATCTAAAAGATTTTGTATTTCCAATACAAATTTTTTCTTTATAGTTGATTGATTTTTAATCATCATCCCTTTAAGAGAATGGATTATCACAATTTGTTCTGCATTATTTTGAATTTGGAGGAGATACCGTATGTCGTCCCAATCTCTATTTGAATATTTTAAACATGTTGGAACCTAATCTATCAGGTTAGGTAGATATGAAGAGTCATATCAGAAGTCTAAGAGACATCTTGGGAATATAAACCCAAGAGTCATCTCATATGTATCAATATGTGCATATGTTGAGATAAGTGTTATTTGAATCCTAATTCTTCTTGTATTTGTGTTACATTTGATTATTTACCCTATGGAGTATCCAACAGTGATATCGTAAAAGAGGCTTTGCAATATTCCCTGGCCATAACTCTTGCACTTCCAAACTTGTATCTCTACATGTTTGGCCTAGTCAAGACATTTTTTTCTAGTGCTATGTTGGCTCATTCTACTCTTTGGCATTTTCTTTGTGGGCTCTATCTTCCTCTACAAGTGGTACATTTATTCCTATCAATGTACATTGGTTTCACTTGGGTGTATCCTCTTCCTCTCATTTGAATTTAATTTTGAAAATTCACCTCCATGTATTATTCTTTACCTTCATGTATTCTCTTCCACATTGTTCATTTTGGTATTAGCTAGTGAGGAAACCCTGATTCTCTCGCTCCTTAGAAATTTGTGGAAACTAGGAAAAACCTCTCCTTTATGGAGTCTTCCTCCCTCCCACGAACTCACAATCCCAAGAAGTTGTATGCTACTTGTTTCACCTCCCCTCTGTGATCTCAAATCCCTCTATAGCGTGTCTCACCTACATCTGTGTGAGTCCATCTCCTCCGTGGATAGTTCTAAAATCCCTCGTTCTTAATCCTTGGTATTTTAATTAATTATAATCGATGTAAATGTACTTATGTAATATTTCATGGCATGGAGATCAAGGACAAGGTGTCGCCAATGAACATTGCATCACTTAATAACATTTTGACTATGTAGTGGAACCATGCACTGGCAAAGCATGTTGATGTCCTGAACATGATACAAGTTGTAAATGAAAAACTAAATCTCAGGACTGAATGTGCAAGAAAACTAAATAGATGGGAAACAATATCCACTAGGGGGAGAATTCAGAGGCTATTGAAGCCTTGGGAATTCTGGTAAAGGTGATAAGGTGTCATCATGGTACATTTTGGGGCATAAATGAAATCAAGTTGTTATTGCTTGCTTATTAACTTAAATCCCATATGTATGAGTATGAATTTACTATTAGTCTTTAAGTGTTGTGGGACAACGCATTATGAACACAAGAAGGTGAATTGATTATTATTCGCCTGTAAGTGTAAAGTGAGCAGTTAGTACTATGAGTTTATTATATGAAAGTGCCATATAAGCATACCAGTAAATATTATGAGCTTACTCACGTGAGAAGGAAAATGGTTTCTTGTTCACCTATAAGTTTAAATAAGTTAGTAGTATTATTAATATTGTTATTATAAGCTTATGACCCAAAACATATTTATTGTTTTCTCATGATCTAAAGGAAGTAAATTATTATGTGATTTAATGATCATGATGAATTTACATAGTCTTTTTATTTTGATCATTAATTAGTAAGGGTTTGATTAATTAATGATTATTAATTAATTAAAATAAATGAATTTTTTACTAAAATAGTTACTTTGTATTATAAACAGTTGAGAAAAACAAATTCAAAGAGTACAAAATAGTAGTTCAAAGCATATCTAACAGTGTTTCATATGGTGCTTTCAATACCCTTTATAGTCCCTTAGAATAACTAAACTGCTTTATATTTTAACAAACTAGCTTAACAGTTTTTGACAAAAATAAGCATGGGCTGGTGCAAGGTAATGATACCCACTTATGACGCGTTAGTTGCAAAGGCATACTGGAAAAACAAAAATATTATCATTAAAATGAATTATTAGAGGTACCTACAAAACTTTTTAGAATTAGGTGTAAAAAGATGAAACGTAGAAAATCGGATCACCTTCCTGAATATATAAATTTTATTTATGGAAAAGTGGTATAACCACCCCAAAATGTCATTATTTTAAGATTTGTATGCTATTTTTTCTCTAAAACATAATGGATATGTTTGTGTTGGTCCACCAGTTTGTTATGTAAATTGTCAAATTATGAGGAAAAAATATGTAGAGGCGTAGGCAAGAGACGGATCTTGTGCAGAGCTATTTTTCCAAAATTTTAAAAGTTCATTTTTTTTTAAAGTATGAAAGTCGGTGAAGCCTTAAAATGACATGGTCGAGTGTTGATCCACCATATCATGGTCTGAACATAATCAATCAACTTTTTCTATTTTTATCTTGTAGGTATTCTTGTACTCTTGTGTGGGTTCTTTTCCGTTTTAGAAATATGTAAGCCAATCAAAATTTATAGCCCAAATAAACGGCCTATGTTTTTTACAAATTTGACATGAGCGCAGTTAAAAATGAATTAAAAGTAGAAAATAATAACATATCTATTCAAAAAATATATAGTTATAATCTGCACACAGAGCTCAACAAGTGTGTGCAATTTCATCAGTAGTGCACAAGTGGAGCATATGAGGAACTATGCGTGAAAAACATTAAGTTACAAAAATTGGTGTGTTTTGCCATAACTAATGCTGAGCCTCAAGGTTTGGAAATCCGAAGCTAATACCAAACTTGCAAGGGTTCCAAAAAAAATTTGAATCCAAACACGCATGCGCGCAAATGTGCGCACTTGTAGAGGCACCCACACGTTGTTGTGCACGCACTTGTAGATGCGTGCACACGTTTCTGCTCGCATGTGTTCGTTTTTACACCTTATTTTTTTTCTATCTCTCCCTAAACCCCCCCTCCCTCTTTATAACCCCACCCCCTCTCTTCTTATCCACCCAATCCCCCCCCCTCTCTTCCACTCTACCCAATCCCTCCTCCCTCCATCACCCCTCTCTTCTCTCCTTCACCACAAGGGTTAAGAGATATATTATTACACAAAATAAATAACTCATATTATCCTCATGTACATATAAATATTCATCCTTATAACCATAAATCCATGATCCTGATATCTCAATCCCCAAACCCTTGACCATTAGTCCCTAGTCATTGCAATCCATAGTCCCTAGTACAACTAACCATTATAACTCTTGGCCCACTATAATCCTAAACTAGTATAGCCCCTAAAAATACTAAATACTTACACATAATGATATATATCCCTTAACCCCTATAATCCTAACCACCTAATCCTAACCTCTAAAGTGTCTAGTCAAATAAAAATTAACCCCTAACCCTTATAACCTCTAATTCTCATCAACCCTAAACTCTATCATCAAACACCCAACTCTTAAAACCTTTAACCCATAGCCAATTTAGAGATATAGTCAAAGAGAGAGATACTTGAACCTTGGGCCATGAAGGAATATTCTATCTAGAAAGAGCTATGATGATTTCCCCCACTAACCACACATGACCTCTTAATGGTATAATTGGCCTATGATAAAGGATGTTGATACCATGAAGTGGTTTTGAGCAATATGTATGTGCCTGATCAAGGCTTTTTGGAATGATGTTTTATGGAAGAATATCATACCTTGGCCATAAAGAAACCATTTAGACATCAAAGGCAATGGAAAATGTCTAAAAGCACCAAACAAGACTTTACAAGGGTATGCATTGTGCTATGTATCCAAGTCTTGGGGACTTAGGGAATTGGACATGGTCAAGGGAGGAGACCTAATACTTGGGCCTTAAAGGAATCTTATATCCATCTAGGGCTAAAAAGGTTTCCTCCACCAACTACACATGACCTCTTGAGGTATCATTGTCATGTGATTGAGGATGGAAGTGCCATTATATGGTTTTGAACTTAGTATCTACATGTCTTAGGGCCTTGGAAATGGTTTTCCAGGGAAGAATACCATGCATTTGGCCCTAAATAAACCATTGAGGCATACAAAGCCATGAGAAATTCCTCTAGGAACCATGCATTACCTCATAGAGATATATGTGGAAATATGTATCTATGTCTTAGGGCCTTAGGACCTTGGACATAGTCAATGGAGGAGAGTTGATCCTATGGACCTAAATGAATCTTCTAGCCATCCAAGGATAAGAATATTTCACCCACCAACCACGCGTGACATATTGAGGGTATCATTACTCTATGATTGAGGATATTAGTTCCATTCAGTATTTTTAAGTAGTGTGTACATGTATCGGGGCCTTTAGGATGATTCTTTAGGGGAGAATACTTCGACTTTATCCTTAAATAAAGCATTGATGCATCTAGATCCATGAAAAATGCTTCAAAGCACAACACATGCTTTGTCAATGGTATTCATGATGCTCTATATTTATGTCTTGGGGCCTTGGACATGCTTATTGGAGGATACCAAAACCTTGGGCCCTGAAGAAGTCTTCTAGCCATCAAAGACTAAGAAGGTTTCCTCAACCAACCACACATGGCTTCTTGAGTGTGCCAATGGATTATGATTAGGGATGTTCGTGAAATTAGGTGGTTTGTAGAAATATGTATGTGTCTCAAGGCCTTGGGAATGACATTCGAGGGAAACAGACCATGCATTTGGCCCTAAAGAAACCATTGAGGCATCCAAATCCATCAAAAATGTCTCAAAGCACCATTTATGACTTTACAGGGATATCCATGATTCCATGGCACTATGTATCCAAGTCTTTGGAATTGGGGGTTTGGACATGGTCATGGGAGGAGACCTGAAGCTCGAGATTGAAAGGAATGTTACATCCATTTAGGGATAACAAGGTTTCCTCCACCAAGAACATATACCATTTTGAGTGTATCATTGGCCTATTGAGGATGATTGTGCCCATCCAATTTCTTGAGGTCTTGTTTTTTTAATGAGTTCTTATTTGGTTTTAAATTTTTGTTTTATGAGCAGATATGGATTTTTTAAATTATTTTTTAATTGGTTTTTACTTTTTATTTTATGAGCCGACATAAAAAAATTTAATTACTTTTTATTTTGGGTACATAATGTGATAGTGTTACGCTACATTAGATTACACATATCCCCCATACTAATTTTTAAGCACCTCGCTACTCTCGGTGCAATAAACACATACGGCATTGCAAGAAGATACTTCACCTTCAAATGATCATATTTGCTTGAGAACTATGTATAGGTCTTGAGCCATAAACCAATGTAAAGGAATGAGACATTGAAATTGTTGGAATATTCTCACCATCATTTTTATATTTTGCATGCCTGCATGCATCTTGCATGCATCCAGTCATCAGTATGGTAGTCTCCCAGCATCTAGTCCTCAATATTTCAGCCCCATGAGCCTATTTTTGCTCATTTTTATCCCTCCTAGCCACTAATGCGCCCTTGTTTTCATCATTGGAGTACAAGTGCACCTTCTTCCACCTATTTAGGAGTTACTTCAGTTAGTTCCATGATTAGTCGATCTATTCCATGTTTTGGGGATTGATTGCTAGTTTAACTGGCTGAACCACTTAGATAGACCTCCAGAGAGACTAGATCAACTATTCTGAATACTGACAGCTCCTCATGTGCCCACATTGGAGTCTCCTTCCCTACATCAGTGCCCATGCACTCAGTTAGACTCATTTGACTGACTATCTAACATTTATGACTACTGCCAATGGTTTGGATGATGTCTCCAATGCTATCCAAGCCACACATTGAGTAGAATTCAAATGAACTTATAGGCATTTGAATCCATTTGATTGTATCCAGTTATTATTCACTTTTACAGAGTGACAGCTTGTAGTTGATGTATGATACAACAGTTTTTGTCATTTCTTGTGTATTAGTGATTATTGAATATCCATTTATTCTTCTTCTTTCTACACTTCTTGAGTGAATTATTAGTGAGGTCTTCTACTGTTGAGTGATCCTAATCCTAAAATATCACATGGTATCAGAGCTGACAGCAACTATTTGAATTGCAACAGTAGCAGTTGCAGTTGTTGCAGCAATTCCTTGAGCAGTTGTCTTTCATTGAGCACCAGAAGCCTCTAAGTTTCCACAGTAAATCCTTGTGCTATTTCCTTAAATTCACTAGAGCAATCTAGTGAAGTCTAGCCAGGTTTGAAGGACTTAGTCATATGTGCTCAGTGTCCTAAGGTAGTGTCCAATTCGAATTGCAACAAATCTCCATTTCATAATTCTCATTTGTTTTGCAGGAATCTCCCCTATTCAACTTTGAATTCTTCAGTATCATGGACCTCAAGTTGAATTTATTCAACTACTTTGAATGGAAGGCCAAGATGGACATCTTATTGAATTCGAAGAGCCTTTCTAGAGTGGTGAATGGCTCTGCAGTTGAGCCTACTGGTGCAATAGAGAAATCAAAGTACTTAGACACGCTTGATGAAGCAGTAGAACTGCTGCTACTTAGCATTTCTGAAGACCTGCACTTTCATGTTATTGATCTGAAGACTCCAAAGGAGGTTTGGGACATGCTCGAATCCCTCCTTGGCCAAAAATATGATTTGACGGGTCATAAACTAGAAAATGAGCTCATCTCCTTGAGACCAAGTAGTTTCGAAACTATCACTTAATTTCTCAACAAATTCATGAACTTGATTTCACAGTTGAAGAGTTATGGGATTTAGAAGGAAGAAAAACAACTCATTCTTGCCATCCTGTCAAAGCTAGCCCCTGATTATTCAATGTTTGTTTTGACCTTCCAGTCAGCAAAGTTGTCCATTCCAAAATGGAAATTCCCTTCTCTTGAAGACTTCATCCAATTTCTCACACTTGAGGAGGATAATCTAGTGCACATGGGAGTGATAAAATCCAAATCGGATTCAGCTCTTGCAACTACTAATTCAAGGAGAGTGAACGGAAAAGGAAAACAAAAAATTTCTGATAGAAAGTCGAATGACCAAAAGCAGAATGAGGCTCCAATTCAGTCAGATGGAGTCTCGAATCCTAATAAGGACAACCAATCTCATAAGGGAAAATCCATGTGCACATACTATAATCGAGGGAAACACTCTGAGAGCTCATGTATGAAGAAGACCATAGATCTTGTGGCTTCACTTCTTGAAAAAAAAATCTTTCAGTACCTGCATGTGCTAGAAAGAAAGAGAGTGAACCATCTGGATCTGAGAACAAAGAGAGATACCATGACCTCATGGAAGGTGCATCAAGTCAATCCTCCTTCATCATAGATTCTGGAGCATCAAGACACATGTCTTTCTCCAAGGATCTCTTCACTGGATTTGAAGCTACTGTTGGACCATCCATTATGTTGGGGAATGATTATGAGGTCTCCTCTGAGGGGATTGGAAGAATCAAACTAGATCATGGATACTTCTCAGATGTACTTTATGTCCCCACTCTCACTACAAATCTACTTTCATTATATCAGATGACCCATATTAGAAATCCCAAGAGGGTCATCTTCTCTCCTAATGAGGTCGAAATTCAAGACATGGTATCAGGATCTACCATTGCAAAAGGAGTTGAAACTGTATGATTTCTCACACTTATTACCTCTCTCAAGGCAATCTACCCTTCACACTCATGCCAATGGAGAGAGTAGATTGTGGCATGAAATATTTGGGCATCTTAACTATCAATACTTGCAAGACATGCATACAAAAGAGATGGTTGAAGGGCTTCCCAAGATCAAGTTTTCCAAGGGAAACTGTCATGGTTGTTTGATGGGAAAGCATCCTGAAAATAAATTTAAGAAGGGGAAGGCAAGGAGAGCCTCTCGTCCTCTAGATCTCATTCATAGTTATGTTGCAGGGCCATTTCTAGATCTATCTCTAAACAAAGCAAGGTATATACTCACCTTTATTGATGATTATTCCATATTTACATGGGTATACTTTCTTAGATTGAAGTTAGAAGTATTTGGATTCTTTAAGTTTTTCAAGTCTTCTGCAGAGAAGTTTTCAGATAGAAGGATCAAATCCATTCACACTGATAATGGAGGTGAGTACATCAAGGCTGATTTTCAAACCTTTTGTGCTGAAGAGGGCATTGAGATGAAACATATTGTTCCCTATACACCACAGCAGAATGGTGTTGCTGAAAGGAAGAACAGAACATTGAAAGAAATGGTCACCTGCATGCTAAAGTCGAAAGGGTTGCACCCTAGTCTTTGGGAAGAAGCCATTAACTGTGCCTCCTATCTTCAGAACATAGTTCCTCACAAGGGACTCAAAGACATGACTCCTTTCAAAGCATGGATGGGATACAAACCCGATGTGTCTCATCTTCAAGTGTTTGGATCCAGAGCATGGGCAAGGATTCCAACTGAGAAAATGAGAGCCCTATATCCACAAAGTAGAGAGTGCATTATGGTGGGCTATGCATTGGATGCAAAGGCCTACAAGCTGCTTGATCCCTCTACTATGACTACATTTCTTGATAAGAGTGTATAGTTTGAGGAATGGCCTCTTCATGATGCTCATCCTGTTGAGCATGATAGCTTGCCTACTACACCTCCATTGCTTGATGAGCTCCAAGAGAGCGAACCTTCATCACATGAAAGTTCAGATTCAGAGTATGACAGTGAAGATGATGAAGAGTAAATTCTAGATCCAGATCCATAAGAACCTGAAGATCTAGCAATTGACTTAGAAGATGAGCGAATGGGAGATCCAGTTCCATAAGAACTTGATGATATCTCACCTGATGATCCTCCTCTTCTGAGATGGGCAGACACTAGTCTCAGATATGTAGAGATCTTATTGGTGATCCAATTGATCAACATAGAACCAGATCATATTATCGGAATGGAAGGTTTCATCCTTCTCACATTACTGATCCATTTTAGGTCGATCGATCCTTCTTTGGAAAAGAAGGACACTTGCCTCCTTCTGGGGTGAGTGATGACATGCTACATTAGCATCCTCCAGTCTATTTTGAGGGAGGGATTTCTTCCCACTGGTTTTTCCCTCTTTCCTCTTTTATTATTTAGATTTTTGTATGGGGTGACCTTTGGTCTCAGTCACCAAGGCCCTACTTTTCAGATTTCAGTTACTACCTCATAGTATAGCTTGCGGGGGGGGGGGGGGTGTTGGAATATTCTCAGCATAATTTTTATATTTTGCATGCCTGCATGCATCCAGTCATCTGCATGCAAATTGCATGCATCCAATCATCAGTATGGTAGTCTCCCAGCACCTAGTCCTTAGTATTTCATCCCCAGGATCCTGTTTATGTTTAGTTTTATCCCTCCAGCCATTGATGCGCCCTTTTTTTCATCACTGGAGTAAAAGTGCGCCTTTTTCCACCTATTTAGGAGTTACTTCAGTTAGTTCCATGATTAGTGGATATGTTCCATGTTTTGGGGATTGATTGCTAGTTTAACTGACTAAACCACTTATATAGACCTCCAGAGAGACTAGATTAGCTATTCTGACTACTGACAGCTCCTCATGCACCCACATTGGAGTCTCCTTCCCTACATTAGTTCCCATGCACTCAATTAGACTCATTTGACTGACTATATGACATTTATGACTATTTCCACTAGTTTGGATGATGTCTCCAATGCTATCCAAGCCACACACTGAGGAGAATTCAAATGAACTTAGAGGCATTCGAATCCATTTGATTGTATTCAGTTAATATTCCCTTTTACAGAGTGTCAGCTTACAGCTGATGTATGATACAACAGTTTTTGTCATTTCTTGTGTATGAGTGATTATTGAATCTCCATTTCTTCTTCTTCTTTCTTCACTTCTTGAGTGAATTATTAGTGAGGTCTGCTACCGTTGAGTGATCCTAATCCTAAAATATCACATAAATCAGGCCTAAAATATAACTTTTGAAGCTCAAGGAAAACCAATAATCCCTTGAACTACCACACATGACCTCTATGTAGGACATTTGGCCTATGAGTGGTGATATCTCACTATTAGAAGGTTATGATCACTAAGTATGGGTCATGGGGAACTTGACATGTTCAAGAGATGAGCCCAATCCTTATGATCTAAAGCAACATTTTAGGAAACCTACTTTAAGAAAAACACCTTGAACCACCATAATCGATCCCCTGAGAGTATAATTTTCCTATGGTTAATGATATGGGCATCTAGGGATAAAAAATTCACCTTGAACCATCACATAGGATCTCTCAACGGTATCCCTAGCCTCCAAGTGGAGATATGGGCACCATTAGGAGTTTTTTAGCATTAGGTTTCGGTGTTGAGGTATTAAAAATAGTTAATGGAGGAAGCTAAGGAATTGGGACATAAAGCAATATTATAGGAATAAGGGTCCATGAATGATGCCTCCAACCACCAAAGATGACTTTTTGAGGGTTTCTTTGGTATTCTAGTGACAATATGGGAACATTAGAATTTTTTGAGCACTAGGTATGGGTCTTGTGTCCCTAAACATGGTCGAGAGAGGAAACTTAGATATTATTCCCTAAATAATGCTTGTAATCATCCATGGCCAAGAAGGATGAATAAAAAAACACATGGCTTGTAAACTATGCTATTTAACCTATGACTAGAGATGTTGATGCTCTTTAGCCTATGAGAGGAGATGTCTCTTTATCCTAGTAATTATGGGTTTTGAGGCTCTATGCATGATCAAGGAAGGAATCCTATGCATTATGCCCTAAAGGAATCTTTGAGGCATTCAAGGCCATCAATGATACCTTAAAGAAACACACATGATCACCACAGAAGCGTTGTAATAATAAAACTAGTATTTTATGTTTCTTTCTGGACATTAGAAAAACATTTGACAAAGTTCCCAAAACTAACCTATAGAATAGTTTACAATAGGTATAGAGAGATATTGGGGGTTAGGTGTATAGAGAGACAAAGAGAGATATTGGGGGTTAGGTGTAGAGAGAGAGAGAGATTGAAAGTTAGGGGTTTAGAGAGATATATAGAAAGAGAGAGATCAATTGTTAGGGTTTTAGAGAGAGAGAGAGAGAGAGATTGGAGGTTAGGGGATTACAGGGTGAGAGAGAGAGATTGGTGGTTAGGGGTTTAGAGAGAAAAATTTATTGGATATTAGTGGTTCATATATATATATATATATATATAGAGAGAGAGAGAGAGAGAGAGAGATTGGGGGCTAGGGGATTAGAGTGAGAGAGATTGGGGGATAGGGGATTAGAGAGAGAGATAAATTGGGGTTTAGGGTTTATACAGAGAAAGAGAGAGAGAGAGAGAGAGAGAGAGAGAGATATTTTGGTTTAATGGTTTAGAAAGATAGATAAAGGGAGAGAAAATGGTGGTTAGGGTCTTATGGAGTAAGAGATAGATATTGGGGGAAAATGGGTAAGAGAGAGAGGGGGTTATGGGTTTAGGGTTCAAGAAATTGATAGATTGATGGTTTTGTGTCAGGAGAGAGAGAGAAAGAGAGGTTTGGAGATAGAGGTTTAAAGAGATACATATTGGTGGTTAGGGGTAGAGAGAGAGGGGGGGGTGGATTGGAATTTAGGGGTTTAGAGGGACATATAGAAAGAGATATATTAGATGTTAAAGGTTTATAGAGAGATATATTGGAGGTTAGGGATGAGAGAGAGATTAGATCATATGGGTTTAGAGAGAAAGAGATTGGTAGTAAGGGGTTCAGAGAGAGAGAGATTGGTGGTAAGGGGTTCAGAGAGAGAGAGATATTGGGGCTCAAGGGTTTAGAGAGAGAGAGAGAGGGGGGGGGGGAGAGATTATGGATTATGGGTTTAGAGGGAAAGAAATATATCAAGGTTGTTTGAAAAGAAAATAAATTAGTGTTAGGCGTTTAATATGAGATGGAGAAAAATTGGAGGTTAGGAGTTTAAATGGTGAGAGAGAGAGAGATTGGGGGTTAGGTGTTTACATGGATAATTCATTACTCCTATAACCCTTAAAGAATATCAATTTAGAACACTAAAATATATAACCTTTAACCCCATAACTTTAACAAATCTTAACCTACAATCCTTATAACCATAACCCCAAAACCCCTAAACACCTAGAAGCACTTATGCATTTGGGGATTATGGTTTATAAGAGGGCCTAAAGGCCTTTATGGGGGAGGGGCTCTAGGAATAAAATGGTAAATAGAGATTTATTGGTAAATAAATGAACTAAACATTACCCACCAAACAAAGCAACGTTCAGCAGAGGCGCACACGCACTAGGAGCGCTTGTGCGCCTCTTTTGAACATAAAATTTTGCAAATAACCTGCACTCTTCTTTCGCATTTTTTTCGCTCATATCACATATTTTTCGCTCTTCTCACCCACAACTCAACAATCACTTGCATTTTGGATTGAATTCACACACCTTTTGGTTTTTCTTTGACAATTTGGATTGAATACATATCAGTTGGACTCTATTTGGCTCTTTGGATTGAATACCCACCAGTTGGACTCTATTTGGCTCTTTGGATTGAATAAACAATAGTTTGACTCTATTTGGCTCTTTGGATTGAATTCTCATGTTGCTTGGACCCACTTGAACTCTTCTTGCATATAGTGGATACATCAAAATACCATTTTACATTTCAAGCAAAGAGTAATCCTTGAGGTATGGTGACAATTTTTCCTTATGAATTGTATTTTAGTCTTCATTCACTTTGTTTGAATTGTATTTATTTTAGTTTTTCCTCATCAATTGTATGATAAATGTATTTTAGTCTTCTTAATCTTCAACATAGACAATAAAAACATCTTACCACAAAAAAACTACAACATGTACCAAGTGTTAGGATATCTCATCATTCACTTATGTACTTTGCATGCATGCATGCATTGCATGCATCCGCATGCTGCCTAGTCATTAGTATGGTACCTCCAGCACCTAGTCCTTAGTCTCCCAGCACTCGGGAGCTACTTTCCACTTAGTTTAAGCCCTCCTAGTCTATCATGCACCTAGTTCTCACCTTCCACTGAAGAAGGGCGCCTTTCTCACCTACTAGTCCAATTACACTTAAATTATCACTCAGATTTACCTCTAATTGACCCATAACTGATGTTATCACTCCGATTGACATCCGATGAGACATGAATGACAGTTCTGAGTGCAGTTAACTCCTCATGGGCCCTCCATTGAGCCTCCATCCCTAGATTGGTGCCACTTACCATCAATTACACTCAGTCAAACTCAGTTAGACTCAGTTTGACACCTGTTTGATAGTGACTTGTGCATTGATGACCACCACTGATTGATTATGAGGAATCCTAGTTGGAGCCAAGCTATTCCATTCAGTTAATTCGAATGACCTCCATGGTTAATTCGAATTGCTCACTTATTGTGAAAGTAATGTATTTTCACCCTTATTGGGATTATAGAGCACTGATGCATGTTTTTGCATAGTTTACACCATATTTTATGAGTTTCATCTATTGTGATTGATTTACTTGTTCATTAGATCTATTGTGACTAATTTTACATGGTATCAGAGCCATTGCAAGGACAAGATCTCTTTTCTACAGGTGTTCTATAAGATTATTTAAGTGAATTTGCTCAAAATTACTGAAGTTTTGGCATGAAAGATCTCATGTGCATTCGCTCATGTGCATGCAAAGCAGAAAAATACACTCCAATCCACTCTAGAAGCTTGAGTTTTCCACATAATTCTTGGATTTGATACATTGGACCCATTCAACTTGTTTGATCTCCAATCCCAGGTGTGATGCAACTCTAAAAGGGTGGATTGTTCGACCTTACTGTTCTTGTTTTGATTGTGATTTGCAGGTTAATCATCTACATCAATTGCATTCACTCTCTTGTGTTTGACAAGTTCTTCTACATCAAGTGCACTCACTATTTGAGATGGAATACTCTTCTTCCAAGCCAGTTCTTACTCCTTTCAATTATTTTGAATGGAAAGATGATATGGAGATTATATTGCGCTCAAAAGGGTACTATAGAGTCACTATTGGCCTTGAATTGGAGCCAAGCACATTGTCGGAAAGAACCAAACACTACAATAAGCTTGATGAAGCTTATGGTCTCCTTTGCCTCTCCATTTCCAAGGATCTTCACTTCCATCTCAACAGATTGAAGACTCCAAAAGCAATATGGGAGCAACTTGACAATCTCTTTGGAAAGCAGGACGAGCTTAGGGCCTTTCAATTGGAAAATGAATTGATTGCCCTTAGTCCTGAGAATTTCGAGACCATCAATGAGTTTTTCACAAAATTCAAGCACTTGTCATTGCAGTGTGAAAATCCTCACAATAGATCTAAGAGATGATGTATACCTCACAAGAGTAATTATGATTAAGCAGGAAAATAGAAGAAGAGTGGTCAATACAGTATAATGAGCAACAGAATAATAATACAATAGAACTCGGATAGAAGCAAAAATACTTCACACACACTAATTAATTAATCACAATATGGACAATAAGTAGTACAATGCATGAGGATTCGAATGCCAAGGTGGCAATTCTAATTAGCCTTCACGGAGTGATCAAAGGATCATTGGAGTGTCATCGGAGCACAACTAGTAGTCTATCTCATCGTCGGTGGAGTCATCAATGCACAAGTAACTGTCAACTGTCAGTCAAACTGAGTTTAACTGAGTGTGGTAGGTGTAACTGAATGTAACTAGCACATGGAGACACTAACTGAATGAAAGAGGCTCAATGGAGGGTGCATGAGGAGCTAACTTGAGTCAGAACAGGTAGTCATGTCTCATCGGAGGTCAATCAGAGTGATAACAATAGTGAGGAGTCAGTCTGGCCTAAAATCAAGGAAAGACTCATGGCTAACTAAAGTAAACTGGTCTGGTAGGTGAGAAAGGATGAGTGGCTTCCTTAAATCAAGGAGGAAGGGTGCGCTAAGCTCTAGGAGGGCTAAAAATGATTTAAGAGAAGCTCTCGGGGGCTAGCTAACTGGGGGCTAGGTGCTGGACTGATGACTGGAATGCATGCAAATGCATGCAAACCCTAAATGATGCATGCAAACCCTAAAAGTGCATGCATGACTAAAAATGTAAATGATCAAAATACTGGTGGGACTAGGATGGAGTATAGGAATATCCTAACACCCCCCCTTAATCCATCCTGGGCCCTGGTAACTAAGACCAAAGGTCACCCAATACAATGAATAATAAAAATCAATAAACCAAGGAAGTGGGGAAAATTTCATGGAAAAAATACCCCCCCCTCAAAACAGATTGTAAGGCACACACAAAAAATAAATGCTTCAAACTCAAGCAGGTGTGATGCTTGCTCATATGTCTGGAGGTATCTTCTTCTTGGGAAGAAGTGGATCATGCTCAAAAAGCATGTGCTTGTACTTGCTCTTCAGATCAAATGTGATGAGAACAAATCCAAAAGTATGAGGATGATCCTTGAACCTGTGATTCAAATTAGTTGAGGTAGGATCAAAAACATGAATATGCGGATAGTCTTTTGTCTTCTCCTTCGAACCATCATGGGTGAGAATATGCCAAAAAGAACTATCAAATAATAATGATTGCTTGAAATCCAAATCAGATTTAAGACTTGAAGAATAGTTTCTTGAGATCTCCTTTGAACCAGCAAGGGTGAGATCAAAACTATCATATGCATGAGAAATATCCCAAGTAGTAATTGCTTAGAATCCAAATTAGATCCAAGACTTGAATCATGGTTTCTTGAGATCTCCTTTGAACCATAAGAGGTGAGATCAAAACCAATAAATGCATGAGAGATTATCTCAAGCGAATGGCAATGGTTTCTTGAGATCTCCTTTGAACCATAAGAGGTGAGATCAAAACCATTAGATGCATGAGAAATTATCCCAAGAGGGTGGCAATGGCCATATTCTTCAATAACCTTCTGAAAGCATGGAATAATGATCATATAGTAGTAAATAAGAGGTGATTGCTTGAGGAGAGCGAATGCATTACCTCCAATAGCTGATTTTTCCTCTGAAATAATCATGTGATCATGATGCAAACCAACAGACTCGGGTGCAAGAGAGGATTTAGGACCTTCTGCAATATCTAGAGTGTGAGCTGGCTCAAAAAGAGAAGAAAGTTAGAGCATAAGTGTAGAATCTGCAAGTTCTTTGTGGACAACTTCAATATGAGATGATACTAGTTGATGATTTGAGAGACCATCAAGGGGAGCAAATGCATCACTTTGCTTGTTCTTGAAAGGGTTTGGACCAAATCCTTCATTCTGTCTGCCAAATATTTCATCCAGATGGGCCCATAGCTCTTTTGGAGTTTCAACATCATCAATGATTTGGTAAAACATGTATTCAGGAAAAGCATACATCATTCTTCCAAAGGCCATGTCACCTTTATTCAACAAGTCAATATTCTCTTCAGAGGATTCGAACTCTCTTTCAAAATAACAATCAAAAAGATCATGGCTCTTCAAATATGCTATCATTTTTGGTTTCCATTCATCATAGTTGAATGGAGAAAGAAGAGGGATTCCTTCTAAATATGAATACATTTAAGCTATAGAAGACTTGCAAAAACAATAGAGAATATCTGCAACTACTACTACTGCAAAAGTGCGGAAACTGCTGCAACTGCTACAAAAGTGCAGAAACTGCTGCACTCGAAATCTTGGTAATAACCTGCAAAAAACTCTCAAGAATGGAGATAAACAATACTATCAATATGATCTGATACCATGTGAAAATACTCACAGCAGATCTAAGAGATGATGTACACCTCACAAGAGTAATTATGATTAAGCAGGAAAATAGAAGAAGAGTGGTCAATACAGTATAATGAGCAACATAATAATAATACAGTAGAACTTGGATAGAAGCAAAAATACTTCACACACACTAATTAATTAATCATAATATGGACAATAAGTAGTACAATGCATGAGGATTCGAATGCTAAGGTGGCAATTTGAATTAGCCTTCATGGAGTGATCAAAGGATCACTGGAGTGTCATTGGAGCACAACTAGTAGTCTATCGCATCATCGGTGGAGTCATCAATGCACAAGTAATTGTCAACAAACTGAGTCTAACTAAGTGTGGTAGGTGTAACTGAATGTAACTAGCACATGGAGACACTAACTGAATGAAGGAGGATCAGTGGAGGGCGCATGAGGAGCTAACTGGAGTCAGAACAGGTAGTCATGTCTCATCGGAGGTCAATCAGAGTGATAACAACAATTGATCCTCTCCATTCTCACAAAGCTTGGAAAAGATTACTTGGTATTTGTCTCTACTTTCAATTCCGGTCGGCTAACTACCCCGAATTGGAAGATGCCTACCTTGAATGCCTTCATTGAGTCCGTCACAAAAGAGCATGATAAGTTGATTCAAATGGGGTCCATAAACTCCAAAGATTCAGCCCTCTTTGCTCAAGGACCCAAGAATTCAAATGGTAAAGGAAAGCAAAGGAAAGAGAAGCTCAAATTCGAGCCTACCAAGCAAAGAGATAAAGGAAAGCAACCGGAAGCACCATTCGGTTCAAGGAACAAGCAGAAGGGTAAAGATGGCAAGGAAAAATCTAAATGTTCATATTGCGACTGTGGCTTTCATCCTGAAATTTCATGCATGAAGAAAATAATTGATCAAATGGCCCTCCTTTTGGAAAAGAACAACATATGTCTTCCCGACGGTGCACGGAAGAAGGATAGGAATGATGATCATGAAAGAGGTCAAGCACTCATGGAAACTATTTCAAAACCCACCACTCTATTAATAGATTCCGGTACCTCGAATCATATGGCTGCAAACATTGACTCCTTCTCTTCATTCGATCCAAGCAGCTCCATCCCTATCCATTTGGGAGATGACTCAAAAAATTCTTCGAAGGGAAAAGGTAACATCCATGTAGACCATGGAAGCTTCCAGAATGTTCTCTATGTGCCTTCCTTGGTTTCAAATCTACTTTCTGTGTATCAAATGACACACACTGGTGAACCGAAGCAAGTTCACCACAATGCAAAATACTATGAGTTTTCTCACTTTGTGCCGCTTGAAAAGCCCACTGCTCTCCTCACTCATGGAAACGAGGTTAGTAGGATTTGGCATGAAATGTTTGGACACCTTAATTACAAGTATTTTCTACCGCTACAACAGAAATCCATGGTATATTGTCTTCCACAACTCTGTTCCTTGAAGGGAATTTGCCCCGGTTGCATTGTTGGGAAGCACCCTGAGCACAGATTCGACCGTGGCAAAGCTAGCAGAGCTTCCACCATTTTGGGCCTCATACATTTTGATATCAGTGTTCCACTTCCAAATATGTCCATGAATGGTTCAAGGTATGTTTTGACATTCATCGACAACTTTCCCTCTTTACTTGGGTATTTTTTTCTCAAAAACAAGTCAGAAGTGCTTGGAAAATTCAAGGATTTTAAGGTTTATGTTGAGACCGCCACTGAAAGAAAAATAAAATATCTTAGATCTGATAATGGTGGAGAATAGATCAAGATTGAGTTGCTGCAAATTTGTGCCGAAAGCAGAATTCAGATCCAACATACAGTTCCCTATACACCCCAACAGAACGGTGTAGCGGAAAGGAAGAATCGGTCACTGAAAGAGATGGATACCTACATGCTTGAGTCAAAAGGTTTGGATGCAAATATTTGGGATGAAGCCATTAATGCTGCTGCATATATTTAGAACCAAGTTCCACATTCATCCATGAAAGGTAAAACTCCTTTCGAAGCATTCTTTGGTCGCAAACCGGATGTGTCCAATTTGAGGGTTTTTGGCTCCACTGTATGGGCTAGAATTCCTTCTGATAAGAGAAAGTATTTGGAACCATGAAGTATTGAATGTATCCTGATAGGATATGGGGAAGAATCAAAATCATATAAAATCATCAATATCAGATCCAAAAAGGTATTCATAGAGCGAAGTGTGAAGTTTGAAGAACCGCTGCCAGATCTGAAACTAGTTGAGGAAAACACTGTCGATCTGCACCCTCCACAAGAAGAAGATTCGAGTGATTATGAAGAAAGAATTGGAACTGATATCTCTGATATTATATCATACTTTGATGGCAATCACATATCAGGTTCGGAATCAGACCATAATGATCCTCCTCAGTTACCAAAGTGGGCCCAAAACACTCTACAATCTACTGCTCCAAACATTGGAAATCCTACTAATCCAAGGAGAACAAGAGCAGATTATCAAAGAGCAGGTATGGATCTTTCTTTTTCTGATCCATTATTATCTGAGAAATGTTATTTGATGATTGGTTCAGATCCCAAATCACACTATGATTCCCACCGAGATCCATGATGGCAAACTGCCATGGATGAAGAGTACAATTCTCTTCAAAAGAACAATACATGG
Organism: Larix kaempferi; assembly: GCA_027924585.1. Classification (NCBI taxonomy): domain Eukaryota; kingdom Viridiplantae; phylum Streptophyta; class Pinopsida; order Pinales; family Pinaceae; genus Larix; species Larix kaempferi. Next base: position 28,049,882 of record BSBM01000767.1, on the reverse strand, counting down.
GAGCTAGTTTCTCTTCCACCTGGAAGAAAATTAGTTCAATGCAAGTGGATCTACCACACGAAGGTTTTTGTTGATGGATCTATCAGAATATCCAAAGCTATATTGGTGGCAAAAGGTTTCTCCCAAGTCCAAGGTGTGGACTACACTGAGACTTTTGCACCGGTTGCAAAGATGTATTCCATCCGCCTAGTTTTGGCCATTGCCGCATCCAAGCACTGGGAAGTGCACCACATGGATGTGAAGAGTGATTTTATACATGGAGACCTTGATGAGGAGGTATATATGAAACAACTAGAAGGATACATATCAGATCCATCATTAGTTTGCAGATTGAAGAAATCTTTGTATGGATTGAAACAGGCCCCAAGAGCTTAGTACACAAAGATGGACTCCTTCCTTCTTTCTCAGAATTTCAAAAGATGAAAATATGATCCTAATGTATACCTACAACAAGTTAAAGGTAATTTTTTTATTGTGGTTTTATATTTTTATGATCTTCTCATTACTGGTAGCACTCTCCTTACAATTAACAAGCTGAAAACCGCTTTAAATCTAGCTTTTGATATGAGCGATTTGGGCTTGCTTAAGCAATTTTTGGGCTTGGAGATATATCAAAACTTTGATGGGATCACATTATATCAGAAAAAGTATGCTAAAGAACTTCTATTAAATTTTAATATGGCAGAATGTAAGGCTGCTCCATTCCCTTTCCTCTTAGGAATCAGTCTTGAAGAGGGAAACACCACACCGCTTGCAGATTGCACTATGTATCGACAATTGATTGGTTCAATACTCTACTTGACACACTCAAGGCCTGATATATCTTATGCCATGAGTTATGTATCAAGGTATATGCAGCAACCCCATGAGCTTCATTGGCGGGCATCCAAGCGAATCTTGTAGTATGTGCAAGGTACGAAACATTTTGGCATACATTATGTTGCAGATTCTGAGCTGGATTTCATTGGTTTTATTGATTCAGATTGGGAAGGTGATAGCATAGATCAGAAGCCCACTTCTGGATATGTTTTCATGATTGGACATGGGCCTATTTTCTGGTCAAGAAAAAATCAGGCAGCCATTACACTTTCTTCAGCAAAGGCATAGTATCGAGGGGCAGTCAATGCCTGCATTTAGGCAGTTTGGTTGCAGGGTATTCTTTCCGAATTTGATTTTGGTAGCACTACTTCGACTGTCCTATTTTGTGACAATCAAAGTGCTATTAATATCTCCACTGATCCAGTTCAATGGAAGAGGACCAAACACATTAAGATTCATATGCACTACATTCGAGATTTGGTGCATGATCACACCATCATTCTGCAATATTGCCCTACCGATGAGCAAGTTCTAGACATCTTCACCAAGAGCTTCACTGAGAAGAAGTTATCTTACCTCCATTCACTGTTGGGGGTGAGTTCCATCATGGTGGAGATATATTAGATCCATTTTTATGTTTATCTTGAGGGGGGGCTTTCTTCCCATTGGGTTTTCCCTCTTTCCTCACTTAGCTTATTTCAACATTTTTTGGATTATTGTATTAGGGTGACCTTTGGTCTCAGTAACTAGGGCCCTACATTTTATTTTTTACATCATAGTATAGCTTGAGGGGGGGTGTTAGGATATCTCATCATTCACTTATGTACTTTGCATGCATGCATGCATCCGCATGCTGCCCAGTCATCAGTATGGTACCTCTAGCACCTAGTCCTTAGTCTCCCAGCTCTCGGGAGATACTTTCCACTCAATTTAAGCCCTCCTAGCCTGTCATGCACCCAGTTCTCACCTTCCACTGAAGAAGGGCGCCTTTCTCACCTACCAGTCCAGTTACACTTCAGTTATCACTCAAATTTACCTCCGATTGACCCATAACTGATGTTATCACTCCGAATGAACTCTGATGAGACATGACTGATAGTTCCGAATGTAGTTAACTCCTCATGCACCCTCCACTGAGCCTCCATCCCTATATTAGTGCCACTTACCATCAGTTACACTTATTACACTCAGTTAGACTCAGTTAGACTCAGTTTGGCACTTGTTTGACAGTGACTTGTGCATTGATGACCACCACTGATTGATGATGAGGAATCCTAGTTGGAGCCAAGCTATGCCATTCAGTTAATTCGAATGACCTCCTTGGTTAATTCGAATTGCTCACTCATTGTGACAGTATTGTATTTTCACCCTTATTGGGATTATAGAGCACCGATGCATGTTTTTGCATAGTTTACACCATATTTTCTGAGTTTCATCTATTGTGATTAATTTACTTGTTCATTAGATCTGTTGTGACTAATTTTACACCAGGCAATGCTTTCAACCTTTCATAAAGATAATAAAAAAAACTTACTTGCATCACCACCAATAACCTTTCATAATCACATAACTCCATCCAATACACAAAAAATTGTTGAATTCCTCATGATTTCACTACAACAACTCACACAAACACCAAAAGAATCAAATTCTTAATCTTTAGGGGCGATTTTCCCTCATCCAAAACATGAAATCAAAGTGAGTAGGAACTTCTCCTTTTGTAGGAAATGCGCTCCTACTAACATCCCATACCACCATACAATACCATTTACTAACACAAACTATTGTCAAAAAACCATGTGCCAAGTGCCAAGCTACCAAAAAGAGCCTCATTGTACATTGTTTCAAGATGACAAGAAAACATCTCAAATTGAGGTCCTAGAGGTGATGTTGTTGTGTTATCTAGGTCATTCTCAATAGCTTTTAAGATTATAAGAAAACATTCTCACTAGATGTTGTTGTGCATTGTTTCAAGATGATGACCAATTAAGAACAAATGTGAAATGAGGACCCTACCATGGTATTAGACATAAAATGGGAAACCATAGCCACACATGTAGACAAAAGTGAGTTGCACTCAAAATGAGAGAATTCACCACACTACAAGCCTATGTCACTAAGATGGATATGAGGACCTTGATGCCAACCTAGGTTGGGTTGTACATTGCTGAAACATTATTAAATCCCACATCAATATTTGATTGAATAAGTGTATGATTTATACCCGTAACACAAGCTCTATGCATGTACACACTAATGGGACGTTGAGAGAAAAAAATATCTTTGTTGCACCACTTCAATAATTTTTTGTGATAGTTGCAATGGCCTCATGCCACCTTCTTTATTTCTACCATATTAGTTTTCTCTATATTTCTAATGTCAAGAAAACAAAACATACTTTTGTGACCATAGTTTACATTGTACACTTACGAAGATAACACGCATATGCTTGCACAGTACCCAATCAATTGCTACATCAAGTTTTAATAATCATGCACATTATACAAGTCATAATCATGGTAAAAGATTGTTTTCCTCATTTCAGAATTGAAAAATAATATCTTATTTTTTATTTATTCTTGCATAGGTGATATTTTTGTTTTGTTAAAAAACGTATTGAAGATGGGAAACAGACGTAATAATAAAAGAAAGTCTAGAAGGAAGGAGCTACCCCCTGAAAAGGCCCATGAGATAAGAGAAAAGGATAGGTTGTACATGGAAAACCGTATACATCAAAATGTTAGTGCCTTAGATCCTAGCGCAATGCATGCCACAGTGACCTTGGGTTCATCAGGGGAAGTGAAACGGATGTGGGTAATGGAGCCCTCGCAAAATCCAACATTAAGTGATCATCCAATGAATAATTCATCAACAAAAAATGATGAAGTGGCTGAAGTCAATCAAACCTTGGTTGATGCCGAGTATGCATGGATGGATGTTGAAAAAGTTCTTAATTGGAAACCTACCCAAGAAGAGCATAGACATATTGAACACACTCCCTTGCAAGACCAAATGGTGAATGAAGGGACACAACAAACTGGTGACGAGACTCATAATTCCTTTCCAACTCCCTTGCCTCGACTATCAAGAAGACGACGAAGAACTCCTAGACATATTCATGTGGATGAAATTTCATTTTCAAGACTTGAAGGTAAGTTTCCCAAATGCACTATTGATTTCCATTGTAGCAGGATCATCAAAGAATTTTTTAAATCCAAAACCGATGCAGCAAAATGTCAATTGTTTATGGCTTTGTTAAAATCACATTGTCTAGCTCATGTTAGGAGAATTTTAGGCATAAAGGTAGTTAGAAGTTCAGAGACCAACAATCATGTTTTTAGAAATATACAGTCCGTATTTAATTTGATTGGAAAAACTTCGTGTTCAAAATATCTTAATGCAGCTCGTCATGTACTATCAGAATTGATTGTAGACAACATGTCCATGTAGCATGATGGCAGGATGAACAATACAAACAGTGCAGGGACACCTTTCCCAATGGCACAATATTGTTGGTTGTGGACTTTGCTAAAAACTGCACCTTGAAGCCACAGAATGAGATTCAAATTCAATCTACCATTCATACCAAGTTAGCATAATTTTACATATCATGTATAGTCACGCACTATAGAGAAGCAATTACATTAAGGTAATATTTAAAGAGACCAACTTCTACATCAGTGACGATAGGTGCCACGACCTGCATTATGTGCAACATTGCTTCAGAATTTTCTATGATCAGCTGAAGGAGAGACGTATACAAATGGATCAGAATTGGATATGGTCAGATGGTTGTGCAGGCCAGTTAAAAAATGCACGTGTATTCCAGTGGTTGAGTATTTTGCACGACTTGTGATGTGCTGCATATATGGAACTATGTTGAGAGAGAGCATGTAAAGGGAGACCATGATGGGGCTGGAACATGTCTCAAAATGTACCTACGAAGGAATGATATTAGGTGCATGACAAACCCTCATATTCGGGATGGATAATCCAGAGTTCAATGGTGCTCTGCAAAAATGTTAGATGGAACCACAGAGCAGCACATACTAATAGGTAGAGGACACATTGTCAAAAATTTCCGGCATGTGGTTGATATAGATCAATCGTGTTCTTATAGTTGTAGTACCGTACAAGGAACTCATGGATTTCATTTGGTTCAAAGCTCAAACAACCCCTTATTTGAAATATGGACACATAAACTTACTTTCTTTTGTGGGCCTTGTAGCAGCGGTGAGTGGGAAGAGTGTGAATAAATGGATTGGGTTGATGAATGGGATCTTGTATCACTTGCAGTAGACCCACGTGCGATTGTTGAAACAATCAAGTTAAAGGAAGGCCAGGCTTGTATTTCGAATGAATATAATCATATATCTGATCTTGTACAGCCAGGTAAACATTTCTCCATTCATATCTCGGTCCCCTTCTTGTTTTTTTAATTAACCATGTTATCAAACCACTACTTGTTGGAAAATGGCCGCAAAATGCATTTTTGCAGGACACATCTACGCAGTTGTCACCCTGATAGTGTCACGTCCCCTCCCATCGGTCCAACGCAAGGAAGGGATCATGAGATTAAAATCTGGGCTTTTATAAAGCTTAGCCCATTTCAACATTCATGATTCACATAAATATAAACAATTGGCATTACAATAAAATGCATATGTGTGTAGATGCAAATGAAGCGAACATGCACAACAAAATAAGACATCATCCACACACCTTTCTCGCATGCAATCAACATATCAATAACAGTCATCAATTAATTAAAACAGTGCAGAAGTACATACACATAAGAGAATATACTTATCTCACTGTAATGTTGTCCCAAGAAACTAGCTATGTCACTGCAATGTTCCACCAAACCATAGGTCTCTGCCCAACCTGTATTCTTTCAGCACTCAGAGACCACCCCCGAGATGGGCATGATATCTACAAGGAAAAGGGGACTCTCAAGCTCAGCACAACCCAAAGCAATGGATACCCATCTCAACCACAACATTATTTTACACACAACAACTCAAAATTGGGCATGGATACACATTTCAACAATGGGATTCATAGAATAGGGTCTATGGGTTTCCCCCAAATCTTTGCACACCCAACATGGATTGTGGGAAGAGGGAATCAACCCCAGGGAAGAAAACTAATTTCTCCCACAGATGTATGAGCATACAGTGGGCCAAAACGGCCTCTATAAAACCCCAAAATCGTTTTTATTATTTTCCCCACTGTTAGCCACAACAAAAACGCCCTTCCCGGCTAGGAAAATGAAGGAAAACACAGGAAATACATGGAGGAAAAATCCTAGGTAGATCCAAACTTGTGAGAGAGAAAAAATGATGGGTGAATAATGGCTTGGGGGCAATTTCGTGGCTCCTTTCTTGCCCAAGAAGCCAAACACGAAATTCTAGGAAGGGTGGCTTTCCCATACTCGAATTTGGACAGCCATACCTCTCCATTCCCCAAGGAATTAACTACCTCAACCAACTCTTGGGAGAAGTGAATGACTGGGCACAAAATTCAACATGTGTAGTTGAGGGTTCATGGGTTCACTCATTGACATTTGACTTGACTTGATTGGTTCAAGGGTTTGAATATTTCCCTCCCAATTCCTTCTAAACATCATGCCCCCATTTCTTGTTGCATTGCATAGCTAGTTGTGGGCATTTATATTAAAAAATGCATATTTATAATCCCTATAGTTCACTAGCACATGGGTAGCATAATATCCAATACTCGCTTCTTCAAGGTCGAGCATTCACTAGTGGGGCTTGGCCTTGAGCTCCATGCTAGGAATCATACATAATATGCATACAATATTTACATTATAGCCCAAAATATTACAAGGATCAAAATGGGGACATTACAGATAGATAGTGCAATTAGAACGAATTATTGGTTGGCATGATGCTTGCAAGGGAAGCAAACCCTCCTTGCATCATTAACTGATAGTGAAGGAATTACCTTTCCGGTTGGATCAATGGTTGTTAAGGGAGAATATCTTACAGTAGATGGAAAGGGACCAAAGAGCAATGGCTACACATACGTGGATTATAGAACAGGTTCACGGGTGTATTTATGCACTTGATCGTTGGTACAAACATCCAACTACAAACAATGTCAACGAATACATCAAACAAGGTACGCTACTTACTACCTCATGCAGAGAACGAGAGGTTGTTTGAGATAATAAAGAATAGAGAGGATCAAGAAGGCCTAATTGATTGAGGTACATAGTATAGTCATGTGATTATTTATTCATGCATGTTTAATGTTATTCATGTTGGATAGTTTATTTCTTGTAGATCATGTTATATTATATCATTTATTTGATGTTTAAGATATGTTTAAGTTACTATTACAATACATTAATGTTTTACACCAATCACTCCAATTCAAGTTTCCAACTATTTAGGAAAACTTCACATGCATAAACAAGATTGAAAACTCATCTTACATAGCATATATATAACGGATGATAGCACTCCAGGGAAGAAACATAAGTGATCCACACACTAGCGAAGTGCTCCACTTGTACAGTACATATGTACATATATAAGGAAAGACCATCAATCCATCTCCAATCCTCCAAAAAGGAAACCATGGCACCATATTCTATCTAGGGATTGTGCCCCTCCTCCGCAATACACATTGCTCCATGTGTCTTGTAGGGTGTTCTCCCACCAAGTGAATACTCCATGTGGCCACCATGCAAGGTTTCCACCATTGAGGATAGAGCTCTTAATTGCTCAAGGTAATAATGCTAAGCCAATGACAATATGACATCTGACATCCATTGAGAAAGTTATTACAAGTGTGCATATCAATCACATACCATCTCTTGTGATACAATCCATCTCAAACCATTCAAGGGATAATCCATGGCTCGATACTTTGTAATACTCACATTATCTATGACTCTTGAATCACCCTCAACAACATCCTCCATTAAGGCATCACACCTCTCTAATGAATAAGTAGAACATGCAAGGATGAAGTCAATCTCAACATCACACCTCTCCTCCGCTATATAATTGGAAATCTCATGGATGGAAGAAGCAAATGATATAAATATCTTGGGCAATACAATCACCCCTACATGCTCCTAAGCCACAAGATCAATAATGTTGACATTCACCTTGATCACAAGAGGAAATACTATCAAAATGAAATATCTTATAATCACACTATATGGGTTGGAAGCTAGATCTACATGTTCCTTCTAAGAAAAATAGCCTAATATAGCATAAAGACCCTGATCTAGCCCTAGAAACAAAAAAAAAAAACAAATGTAGCCCTGGAAATCCTAATGTGGACCTACAACCCTAGAGACCTAATTTAGAATACTTATTTAGCCCTAGAGATGTAACCTAGCCTCAGAGACCTAATCTATCCCTATAGAACCTAATCTAGCTTATAGACCCTAATCTGGCCCTAGAAACCAAATAAAAACAAATGTAGCCCTGGAAAGCCTAATGTGGAACTACAACCCTCGAGACCTAATGTAGAATACTTATCTAGACCTAGAGATGTAACCTATCCCCAGAGACCTAATCTATCCCTATAGAACCTAATCTAGCTTATAGACACTAATCTAGCCCTAGAAACCAAACAAAAAAAAATCTAGCCTTGGAAAGACTAATGTGGACCTAGAACCCTAGAGACCTAATCTAGAATACTTATCTACCCCTAGAGACATAACCTAGCCCCGGATACCTAATCTATCCATATAGAACCTAATATAGCTTATAGACCTTGATCCAGCCCTAGAAACCAAACAAAAACAAATATAGAGACACCTGACACCCCGTGGCCATTCAGGGACGCTTTGAGGATTTGCTCTGGGGGAACGAAACCCAAAATGGCAAGTGGAATGGAGTTTCGTTATCTCCCACATGTGCATATGACCAGTGTGGAGGTTTTCATGATGGCCATGCACACCCAAGAGTGTTCAGATGATAATTGACGCCCTTTTGCAAAATTGGAATTGCCTTCACTGAGAAAAATCCTAGTTCTAAAGATGGAACAATAGCACCGTTTCTGGGCGTTGGAGGAACGGTGGGGGGTTCCCCATAGCTAGAACCTGGCGTCCCGAATGACCCCCTTTTGAAAAATTGGAATGGGATCCTTTAGATCATAAGTGACCCCCTTTTGCAAAATTGGAATGGCCTTCACTGAGCAAAACCATAGTTCTGGAGATGGCACAATAGCATCGTTTCCGAGCATTTGAGGCACGGTGTGGGGGGACCCCAAGCTAAAACCTAACATCTTGAATCCATCAAAATTGACGGATTTGCGATCGGAATTACGGTTTTGGTGCTATGGTATTTTTTGTCAGGAACCCTATGGCCATTCAGGGACACTTTGAGGATTTTCTCTAGAGGCACGAAACCCAAACCGGCGAGCGGAATTGGGTTCCATAAGATACCACGTGTGCATATGGACAGTTTGGATGTGTTCATGATGGCCATGCACGCCCAAGATCCATCAGATTAGAAATGACCCCTTAAGAAAAATTGGCATGGCCTTCAATGAGCAAAACCCTAGTTCCAGAAATGGCACAATAGCACCATTTACGGGCATTTGAGGCACAGTGTGGGTGGTCCCCCAGCTGAAACCCGACATATCCAATCCATTGGAATCGATGGATTTGTGATCAAAATCACGGTTTTGGTGCTACAACAATTTTTGTCAGGCACCCCGTGGCCCTTCACGGACACTTTGAGGATTTTGCTTCAGGGGCACGAAACCCAAACTGGCAAGCAGATTTGGGTTCTATCAGCTCCAGCATGTGAATATGTATAGTATGGAGGTGTTCACGACGGCCACGCATGCCTGGGAGCCATTGGATCAGAAATGACCCCCTTGAGAAAAATTGTCATGGCCTTCACTAAGAAAAACCCTAGTTCCAGAGATGGCAAAATAGCACCATTTCCGAGAGTTTGAGGCATGGTGTTGGGGGGGGCAGCTGAAAATCGACGTTCATAATCCATTGGAATTGACGGATTCACAACCAGAGTCACGATTTTGGTGCTATGGGAATTTTTGTTTGGCACCTCGTGGCCATTCGGGGACACTTTGAGGATTTGCTCTGGGGGCACGAAACCCAAACCGACGAGCAGACTTGGTTTCAGTCAGCTCCCACACATGCATATGGCCAGTGTAGAGTTTTTCACTATGACCACGCACACCAGAGAGCCTTCAGATCAGAAATGACCCCCTTGAGCAAAATTGGCATGGCCTTCACTGAGAAAACCCTAGTTCCAAAGATGGCACAATAGCACCGTTTCCGGGCATTTGAGGCATGGTATGGGGGGTTCCCTAGATAAAACCAGGCGTCTCGAATCCATAGGAATTGATGGATTCACAACTTGAGTCACGGTTTTGGTGCTACGGGCATTTTTTTTAGGAACCCCATGGTCATTCAAGGACACTTTGAGGATTTTCTCTGGGGGCACGTAACCCAAACCGATGAGCGGAATTGGGTTCTGTAAGCTCCCACACATGCATATGACCAATGTGTAGATGTTCATGATGTCTATGCACTCTTGGGATCCATCAGATCATAAATGACCCTCTTCAGCAAAATTGGCATGGACTTCACTGAGCAAAACCCTAGTTCTGTAGATGGCACAATAGCACCGTTTTCGAGCATTTGAGGCACGGTCTAGGGGGTCCCCTAGTTGAAACCCAACGTCTAGAATCCATCAGAATCAACAACTTCCAATTGGAGTCATGGTTTTGGTGCTACTGGCATTTTTTGCAGGAACCGCATGGCCATTCAAGGACACTTTGAGGATTTGCTCTGGGGGCACGGAACCCAAACCGACAAGCGAAATTGGATTATTTCATCTCTGACACATGCATATGACCATTTTGGATGTTTAGGATGGTCACACTCTCCCACGAGCCTTCATATCATAAATGACCCCCTTGAGCAAGATTGGCATGGCCTTCACTGAGCAAAAACCTAGTTCCTGAGATAACACAATAGCACCGTTTCCAAGCATTTGAGGCACAATGTTGGGGGTACCCTAGCTGAAACCCGGGGTCCCAAATCCATCAGAGTCGACAAATTCACAACCAGAGTCACGGTTTTGATGCTACAGTAATTTTTTTGAGGCACCCTGTGGCCATTCAAGGACACTTTGAGGATTTGCTCTGGGGACACGGAACCCAAACCAATGAGTGGACTTGGATTCTTTCAGCTCCTACACATGAATATGGCCATTATGGATGTGTTCAGGATGGCCACACTCACCCGGGAGCCTTCAGATCATAAATGACCCCCTTGAGCAAGATTGACATGGCCTTCTGCAAGCTAGGGTTTATTTATTGTGTATGTGCATGGTATTATGTGTGTATGTATGTGTAGATATTTGTATATGTGCATGTTGTTTATGTACAAATTGACGCGGTCAAAATTTTGTTCTTGATTGCGTCAATTACCCATCTTTAGAAGGACCAAATGCAATAAGAACTCAACAAAACATGAAGAGACAATTGTAAAAAACATTAGAAAATTTGTATTGGACCCATAGTGTTTATGAGAGATGATTCTATAATAGACAAGTAAGTTTTGGTTTGCATAAAATAAGGCTGGTTTCCCTTTTTTTATAACAAGAAGAATTTGTATGCATTATAAACGTGATAGACACATTACAAATGTGCACACATTCTTATGACAGCAGATATTGTTGGTTGTGGAGCTTGATCTTCCAGTCTCATAGATGATGATTCAGCCGTGTTTGTACCCCAGGTTTGGTTATGATCCCGGCATGCACAATAGGGGGTCCGGGGGAGTGGTGCACTCCCCCGGCTGGGGGGCGCAGGGGCAACGCCCCCAAAAGAAATTTTTGTTATGGGTTAGTTTTTCGCCAACAGATTACGGGCCCATGGTTTTAGGTAACCTGTGGTATTTTCTCATTTTAATTCCCCTTTATAAGAAAGACATTGTAATATGGATAGGGTTAATGTATTAGGTATTATGCATTGTAAATATCTCTGAGATCATGAAGAGAGACTGTGAGACAGTGAAGAGGAAGTGCAACTAATGTGCTGCAGGTTGTATCCCTTCATTTGTTGGATGATATAATAATAAGGAAGTGGCAATTTCAGTGTGGATGTAGCCCATCTTGGGTGAACCACGATATATTGGTGTCTCTCTTGTAATATGTTTGTGTGATTGTATTTGCATCTTGTTTATTGTTATTGCTCTGCGATCCTGTTTTTCTAACATATATGGCATTAATTAGTTTTTATGGTAGGTAAAATCCTTGCAACCACATTAACTCCCTATAATATAATTATTTTCAAGGGGGGAAATGTGAACCATTAGGAGTTTTTAAGAACTAAGTTTGGATGTGATTTCTTTGGACATGATTAAGGTAGAAAATTTGAGCATTAGGTTGTAAGAATCGATTCTAAGCATCTCGAGCCATTGATAATGCCTTAAAGAATAACAGTTGACCTCTGAAGGGTATCCTTCGCCTTTGATTGTTGACCTAGATGCAATAAGTAGGTTGTGGACATTAGGTATGGGCCTTGGGACCATGAACATGTTCAATGGAGGAAACATATGCCTTATTCCCTAAACAAGGATTCTATGCATTTAGGACCAAGAATGATGTGTCAAATCACAGCACATCTAGGATCGAGGGATATTTGGCCTCCATATGAGCATATTCAATATTATTAGGAGGATATTAACACCAAGTGTTGGTTGTTGAGGGCCTAGATATGGTTGTGAATATTTAGCTTATTAGTGAGGATATGGACACTATTTGGAGGTTTTGAACACCAAATTTTTTTCTTAGAATATGGAAGTGGTCAAAGGATGAAACGCATCCCATAGGTCCTAATAGAAGATTCTAGGGCTTGACAACCATGTGCAAAGTCTTGGACCTTAACACTTGGAATCTACTAGGTGCATTTTTTATCTATGTGGGAATACAAGAGGAATATGTTAACCACTAGGAATTTTTGAGCCCTGTATACAAGTCATGAATCAATACATGGTAAATGTAGGAAACTTAGGATTTATTCCCTAAATGCACAAAGTTAGTGATCAAGGGAAAGAAAGGAGCTTTCAAACTACCATGTAGGACAGGTCTTAGGGTTCTTTGGATCCCAAGTGTTGATACATACTTCATTAGGAGATTTTGAGAACCATTTATGGATATCAATGCCTTGTACATGGTTGGGAGGAGGACTACAAATTGAATAAAAATAAAGCTTCTAAGGGAGGGAAACTTGAGGCTTCAACCTTACAGGTGTATTAATTACATAGCTTCACAACCATGAAAGAGGCTTCAAATGACAAGGATATTTTTAGCCTCCAATAAATCATATGGGTGCAACTAGGAGTATTTTAGCACTCGGTATGAGTTTTATGGTACTAAACATAATCAAACGATGAAACCTTGACCTTAGGCTCTAAATGAAGTTTCCAAGGATAGGGAGAATGTGAAGCCTTAACCAACCACATAATATTGGTCTAGTATAACTTAAATATTTGAATTCCAGTATGGACACCATTAATAGGTTTTGAGCTTTATGGGTTGACCTCAAATCCATAAACATGATTCAAGGAGGGAGACCAACATCTCAAGGCTAGAAATATATATTTATGGATTAGGACAAATGATCAATTTGATGGGTCATTGCAATGCTTCAGGACCTTATTCATGAACCTTGGTCCCTAGAAGGTGCCTTCATAGCCTAATGCATAATTCAAAATTCAAAATATTTGAATCTGATATTTAGGTGTGTAATTGTGTTTAAAAAGATGATGTTGTTTTTTATTTTATACTAATATTTGTATGGTTTTCTTTGTGCATTTTTTTGTAAATTTACTGTATGTGTGCAATAGATATTTTCCTATGTGCATGTATTTTTTGTATGTTTATGTATAAATATTTTTATGTGTGTAGGTTTCTGTAGTGTAAATATATATGTATATGTACATGTTTAATATGTGTGCAAATATAATTATGTGCATCTAACTTTGTGTGTTTGTGTGTAAATGACTAGGGGTGGTAGGTACACAAGGGGGGTGTCTAGGGATGGTAGGTACACAAGGGGGATGAATAGGGGTGGTAGGTACACAAGGGGGATCCTTCATTGATCCAAAGAGAACTCAATAAATCAAAATATCATGGGATCTAGGGAATGCTTCAAACAATAAAGTATAGACTTAAAGGCTCTCCAACAAGAGATCAAGATCGCATTTTCAACAAACATAAGGAGCCTTTTGGTATTTGGGAAGATCACCATTATCATTCATCACTTACACAAAAATTTAATATGCAATGAAAACACTTTAGAAAAACTTGTCAAAATAATAAGGTATAGGAAAAGGTCAAGTATCTCCCTAGTCATCATATCAAGGGCCCCATAAAATTTCTCCAATAACTACTCAATGTGTTGAATTTTACCATCGAACTTTCATCCTTGCATTGTGATGTATACAAACTAGTTGGATCTTATTAGAATGACATTTTATGATCAAAATACATTTCATAATATAAACCAATTGAAATAATATTCATTATGCCAATTCTAAATCTAAAGTCACACTTAAACCTAAACAAAGAAATCATATCAAAAGCCATTCAAACTCAACCATTTGTTTTAAAAGCATGATGTTGTTTATTAGGAAACTACATACAACAAGAGACAATAAGATACAAATATAGACAACATGGATATAAATCACATAACTGAAAATACATGTACATCAAAGCTACAAAACTCGTCCAAACATATAAATTTTCTGGCAAATCATCCAAAAACCCGAAAACCTGTGCCATAGATCCAAAATACATGGCAAATCGTGTCGTAGATACCAAGTACATGGAAAATGGTGCCCAAAAATGCTACATCGTGGCGAATGTGCAAAACACGGTATGTCAAGCATTGTGCCCACCCCCGTCACTCCCAGGTGCATCTCTGAAATCGATCTTCCTCTTCTTGGAGCTAGTGGTATCTTGGGCCTTCTTCCGTCTAGGAGTATACCGTCACTTTAGGATATGAAACAAATGATATAAGATACCATCATTTTCAAGAATTCGTAACATTTTCCACATATATAAAATGAATTTAGAATTCAAATCTTAAATCAATCACCGCTGACGGGAGTGGGAGACGTGAGGCAGGTGTCCTCGATCTACTGAGCCTCTTAGCAATGCCACCCTACAAAATTTACGACAATCATTTCATTGAAAAATAGTAATTGATTAAATTAATTTTCGTTAATGTATCAAAATATGTTCATAAATTAACTTAATTATCATCGTGAACACCTCCGACAATGGCCATGACTAGGCTTCAAGGCTAGCAGGTGGAGTAGTTGGCTAGACAACCTGCTCCGATGTAGTCATGGGGGAGTGTAGTTGTAGTTGCAACAACTACCGGTGCAACCACTGTAGATACATCAAAGAATACTGGAAGAGTAGTTTCCACAATAGTGGTGGGAACTGAAGAAGACATGGTGGAAGAGGGCATGGTGGTATGGGGTGGAGGAGGACGTTGTGTACATTGAACCCATACCGGTTGTACAATAGGGGGTATTGACCTAACAGAGATAGGGGAGATGTTTAGGGATGGTGAATGGGAGGGAAGTCCTAAATAGAGGGAGTAGGATGGATACAAGGGGGGTTGTGGATGAAGGGTGGAATTTGGATGGAAGGGGGGGCATGGACGAATGGGGGAGGATGGATAGACGGGGGGCATGGATGAATGGGCGAGGATGTATAGATGGGTGGGCGTGTATGAATGGGGGAGGTTGGATGGAGGGGGGAGGATGGACGAAGGTGGGATTATGGATGAAGATGGGAGGCTGTATGGAAGGGAGCAGGTGGACAGAGGGATGGGTCTGGATGGAAGTGAGTGGGGAGACTCATGGGAGAGGGTGGAAACATGGAACTAAAGTGGGGAGGTGGAACAGTGTCACCTACAGCTGAAAAAAATCAAATTAAACCATAGTAAGTCATAACAATTCAAATTAAAAGTGTGCTTTTAACTACACATTGTACCTATGTATATGGTGACCTGTAGATCCTTGGAGAAGATGGCTGGTCATCGTAGTCTGGGAATACCTGTGGACACCAAAATGCATGCACGTTATGAACATATTAAACAAGTAATTATTTAGGCAATCAAAATATTCAAAAATATTGTACGAACTATCATCGTGTATGTCATAAATATAAATACATAAATAATAGAAATGCCATAAGTAATAAAAATATTGTGTAAGGTAATGAAAATACCTCTGTGTGAGGTGTTGCAATTTCAGTTGCAGCTGCCATTGCTGTGTCCATGTTGGGAGATCCTACATTCTCCCATGTTGGCGTCTCCACTCTAAATAAATATACATTGAAATAACAGTTTAAGTCATGCATAAATGCTTTAAAATTACTTTACAATTTCTCAAGTAATGATTGAAAACTCATTAAATAAAGTGCTAACATGCTCCATATAGCAGCCCTCAATTGGTCTAGGGCAAGTGTGCCTGCAATGGGGACAAATATGTGGAATTGTCCTCGTTGAACTAGAAGTCCCAACATGGCTACCACCATTCAAATGTCTATGTTGACTCTGTCGTGAAGGCCTTGCACCCGAGTCTCTATCAGGGTTAACCTGTCTCTCCACTGTAGTCGTTACTACAAAGGTGGTGTGTCTAAGGAGTCCATGTGCAACACTCCTCATCGCCCCCTCGATCTGATCAAGTTTGTGGGGTAACTGAGGTGGTTGGAGAGAGGGTTTGGGCTCGTGCCTAGGATTTGGTTTCCATCTCAGTGGGTTCCTCCTAGCAGCAGGTCGATCTTAGGAAGATCCAATCCCAATGCCTTGGAACTCGGTTATGTAAAAATAGTTGACATGTAAACCGAGCGTAAACTCATCCCACAGTTGTCGAAGGAATTATTGTGGAACCTCCCTATTATTGCAGGGAGGTTTATCGTAAACCACGAACCACCTATGCATCCAATTTTCCCTCCATGGTTGGAAATGAAACCAATCCATGCAGACACGTGGCTTTATAATGTCCGATGGTTATTATGTTCTTGGATCGGTGAACATACTGTATAATTGGGCCTTTGTAATATTCAATTCTTTTATTTCCTCCTTGGAAATTCCTGTGTAATAATACTCCTGCATCTTAGCGAGCTATATTCGGTCATGTCAGTCAATTAGTGATGTGCATGGATGAGGGAGTCAATTGAGCTCTCAATTGATGTGGCAAGGGACACTCGAGATGGTTCCCGTGTGTTTCTTAATTCTTGAGTGTGCACTCTCATTGCATTTACGTAATGGTTCAAGTCGTCTTGGTCGAAATTTAATTGGGGTTTTGATTTTCTTGGGCATTTTGATTTTGTTGAGGGTTTTCAATGGTTCTAAGATTTGTGTTTTCTTGTGTTCCACCAGACTCCATGTTAACATTTTTTTCATTCATTACATAGGTTTAGACTCTGTAATTGAAAAAAAATCTATTATTTTACTAATTTGGGAATTATTAAAAATTTAATAAACAAAAAACGATCAATAAAATGACAAAAAACAATGATATTACCTATCCAATGCAATTGATGATCACTCAGTAGATGGATTGATGGATTTCTTGAGTGAAATAGGTGATTTAAATGGTCTCTTACTCCGCGTACGTGCCAGGTCAGTGAAGCTTGGCCAATTGGAAGGTAAATAGAATGCATTCTGCCCCACCTTTTTTTTCTTTGTTTAACAGGAGCGCGTGCACACTTTTGGGTGCATATGAACTAAAAATGCGCACGCGCCTTGGTTCGGTACCGAACCTATTGGAACATGCGCTCTTCCTTAGGTGTGTGCGCATCTTCGTTTTGTCTCCACTAGCGTGGCCCCATTGCAATTGTTTTGCGGAGCAACTTTGTGGCCCACCCACATTCAAATTAAAAATTATATTGCACTTTCATCAATTTTCATGACCCAATATTCTACTTCTTCTTCTTCACTGACATTGGCATGAGCAATGTAGACATATTTTTCTAGTTTTCCTTCAACATCCTTTCTTGAACTTGAGATATCAACATGGGAATTTTGATGAATAGAATATCCAGTGTTGTTCTCACTCTTGGAATTGTCATCCATTCTAGAGTTCTTTGCAACTATAAGATCTTCATGTTTAGACAAAGTCAAAGACATTTCTTTTACTTGAGAATCACAAGAATGGACCTTTCATCTAGCTTCTTCTAGGCATGCATCAAAGAAAGACAAATTGGAATTGAGTTGATGGGAAACCTTCTCTATTTCATCTACACGAGTATCCAAAATTGGCACATGGTCTGTAATACTGCAAACCACTGCTATTAACCCTTCCAATTGGGCCTTCAACCATTGCATTTGTTTCCTAATGTCTTAAATGTTAGTTTGATTAACCCTAATTCTCCCAAATATTTCCTTGATATTATTTTCCATGGCTAATCCCAAATGAACTTCTCCTGAAACCCAATTCAATATTAAAATCCTCAATTCCCAAACAGTCTAATCATTTATTAGGATGAGCTTTGCAACCTTCCTAGAACTTTCCACAATATTCTCAAAGACACCCACACAGAATAACCAATTTCCAAAGGGGGAATCCAACTCTACTTCCTGCCCACCTCTTTCCACAATTATCACAGGAATTTCCACACAGAACTACCAATACTCAAAATCGAATGACAAAATAATTGCTTTAGAAATCGACCCTAAATCCCAAAATATCCAAACAAGCAAAAGGAGAGAAACAAAATGGTTTCAAATTGAATATACATAACTATTGACACCTTCACTGAATAGAATTATTAGCTGCTCTCCCAATGCATAGGAGGAGGTTACATATTCCATGAAAATCCAATCCACCATTCCAGAATTTTTGTTCCTACTCTCATCAAACCAACTCTCTTCAATAAGGGTCACAAACTGGAGATAACACCTTAGTCTTACCTTCATTCCTAGGAATACACTATGTCAAACAATACCACCACACTGACTGCAATAATCCCATCTGTGTGAATTTTTGGATCTCAGGGAATTTCATATACTGAGAAGCCTTTCACCCTTCACATGGCCAAACATAGTACCAAATAAATGACACAAACCTTCCATCGCATTTAATCCATAAATGAATGAGATTACATGTTTATTAATCGATTGAATTCACTTCTAACTCAGGGGAACCAACACGATTCTATTTGACCCCATTTACTATTAAACCTCCCCAAGGAAGATGCGAAGCTACATTTGTGAGTCGATATTATTTAGATTTCTCTCTTTGAACATGATATAACTTAATAGAGGGAATTTGATGGATAATTCCAATTATTCTTTTATGAATCCTTCTGGTTATTTAATATATTGATTCCTAATGATTCCTAGTTTGAGAAAGAATAATAAGAGAGTCTCCAATCACCATACATAACGAATACTTAGTGCAACTAATTGCTTCAAGCCCAAGAATAAAGCATATCATTTTTCCTGATTATTTGTGCCAATCCATAATCCACAAGCATATGATAAACTATATTTCCTTCAAGGTCAAAAATAAACCCCTCGGCACCTGCTTCCCCAAATTAGAATAAATGATTATTAATCATTGGGTTCCTAGGGTTTTGCTAGGATTTTAATGGAAGCTAATTTCCATTTCCAAAGAGTGATTTAATTATTTTTAATTTGATTTCCATTATACGAATGTGGGTGTGTGTAATGCAAATTTATTATTGGAGAATAAAATAATTGTGTTTTTAATAAAGTAAATACTATTTAAAGTTATTATTTTAAAGAAGTGGTGGCAGTTAGGGTTTTTCCTTTGAGGAAAAGAACCAAATCCCCATTTACTTCTTTACTATATACATCTCAACATGTTTGGGGGGGAAGTGCAAGAGGTTGATCGATGTTGATAAAATTGGAGGAGCTCGACATTGATGAGGGGGAAGGATGGATCTATGTTGGTGAAGGGATAAGGGATTCAATCCCCTCTGCATATAAGTATCTTATCCTTGCAATTAAATATTGATTCTTTATTTAATATCTTAATTTTTTTATTATCAAGTGCATTGAGGAAATAAAGGAACAGATGTTCTCTTTAAGGAAGATTCTATGCCATTTTGATTTGAATTAAATAATTTGAATTCATAGAGATAGAGGCATGACCTCTATCTTGGAGAGAGAGAGAGAGAGCCTCTACCATTATTTTTAATTTGTATTAATATTCTAAGTTGTACGACCTCTCTCCTTGAGAAAGTCTCACTACCCCATTGAGAGTGTTTCCCGTTTAATATTTATTTAAATAATTTATATTCCTATGCATGAAGAAATAATGGTGTTTCCCTTTAATATTTTATTGAAATAATGTATATGCCTCTACATGAAGAAATGAAGCCATTTCCATTTAAGATTTTATTTAAATAATTTATATGCATCTGTGTGAAAAAATGAGGGTGTTACCCTTTAATATTTTATTTAAATAATGTATACGCCTCTACATGAAGAAATGAGGCCATTTCCCTTTAATATTTTATTTAAATAATTTATCTAGCTCTTCGTAAAGAAATGAGGGTGTTCCCCTTTAATATTTTATTTAAATAATTTATATACCTCTGCGTGAAAAACTGAGGGCATTGCCCTTTAAGACTTTGTTTAAATAATTTTTCCTTTGCATGAAGAAATGAGGGCATTTCCCTTTAACATTTTATTTAAATAATTTGTATGGCTCTGCATAAAGAATTTAGGGCATTTCCCTTTAACATTTTATTTAAATAATTTATATGCCTCAGCATGAAGAAATGAGGGCGTTTCCATTTATGATTTTATTTAAATAAGTTATATACCTCTTTGTGAAGAAATGAGGGCATTAGATTTTATTTAAATATTTTTTCCTCCGTGTGAAGAAATGTGGGTGTTTCCCTTTAAGATTTTATTTAAGTAATTCATATGCCTCATGAAGAAATGATAGTGTTGCCCTTTGATATTTTATTTAAATACTCAATATAAATGATAATGCTTTAATTATGAAAAGATGGGAGCTCTATTATTTGTTATTGGAATGAGCTTTATTGTTTTATTTATTAGAGCTCACAGTTTTATTATTTAAATATTCAAGATAAATTATAATGGTTTAATTATGAAGAGTTGGGAGGACTATTATTTTTTATTAGAGTGAGATTTATTGTTTTATTTATTAGAGATGGAAGTTCTATTATTTAAAATGTTCAAGATAGATTATAATCCTTTAATTATGAAGTGCTAGGAGCTCTATTATTTTTTACTGGAGCGAGCTTTGTTCTTTTATTTATATGATATTAAAGTTTTATTATTTAAATGTTCAAGATAGATTATAGTGCTTTAATTATGAAGAGATGGGAGCTCTCTTATTTTTTATTAGAGCGAGATTTATTGTTTTATTTATTAGAGTTGAAACTCCCATTATTTAATTGTCCAAGATATATTATATTGCTTTAATTATGAAGAGCTGGGAGCTTTATTATTTTTTATTAGATCAAGCTTTATTTTTTTATTTATTAGAGTTGAAAGTTCTATTATTCAAATGTTCAAGATATATTATAATGCTTTAATTATGAAGAGAGGGAGCTCTAATGTATAGAATAAAATTATATTGTTTATTAATTTGAATTTATTCATGAAGTTGAGATTATTAATTATTAAGTCAAACCTAATATTTGTGAAACTGAGCTTATTGTTGAAGATCAAATTCTATTGTTTAGTCGCAGCCATGGGCTCAGCATTCAAGTCATGTTGAGAAATCTTGGTGAAATATTTTGTTGTTCCCTCACCCTAGTGTATACATTGCATGGCTCGGGGGTGGCCTCTCGGCATAAATAATATATGCTGGACAGAGCACCTATGGTTGGGAAGGAACATTGCAATTGCACATTCAATTGCCAGGAGAATCCATTCAGGATAAGTGTTTACTTTATGCTATGTTCTTGTCATTCAATTATGTTTAATTAATTTAAAATATATAAGTGTTCTCAATTTGTTTTGATAATGATACTCATTCATGTATGATTAAATCCTTGATGGACATGATGTTTTTTTAAAGTTAAACGAGCAAGATGAATAATGCATATAATATCCACATATCCACATTTAATGTGAATGCAATGTAAGATGAATGATGCATACTTGTAGGAATGCATATACAAGTAAACTATTGTGTCATTATAATTGTTAGATTCCATGAGTAAACAACTAAAGAGGAATTTGATATTCCCAGTAATCATGCAATAGTTATGTGGATTAGCTATCCATCACGTTTAATTGTAAAAAATGAACTAACGCCAAATAACATATTGGAAATGTGAAGAAATATGTCGCTATGTCTCTATTTTACTATATGATTAATTATGAACATTAATGTGATTGATGCATATGCATGTTATGGTGTGTGACCTAGAATGGTTGATCAAGACTTGGTTGAAATTATCCTTGGTGCATGAAATCAACAAATTATGATTTGAAATGCATGATTGCTTACCTTTATTGATGTTCTAAAGTTCATGATGACCTTGATTTGTTAGTAATCATGATTTTACCATCGAAAGATAAATGTTGGGTTAACATACAAATGATATGGTATAATACATTATCAATACATATTTGTCAATAATATTATAGTCTTCGACATTGTTTTATGTGGTCATTACTTGACTAACGTTATTGCATGCTTATTATGGAAGGAGGCATGGATGACTAAGAGTATAGTTTAACTTCTTAATTCTTGCATGTAAGTCGTTAGATGATGTCTTGTTTTAGAATGAACTATTCATATGTGTATGGGAATTAAAGAACTTTATGCTACATAATCAAATTATGTTGTTTACCGGATTTGGAAAAATCTATAATCAATGCCTTATGTTGCATAGATGTAATTTACAATGTTCTGTTAGGCATCTTTGGGGCTAGTATATTGTTGGGAACGATATTCTTATTTTGATTAGATTGAAAAAGAAAAATTTTGCCCCAATTTTCCCCACATGATCACCAAGAGTAGAAGGTGCGTTACAAAATGGTATTAGAGTATAGCTACAACACTAGACCTTTACATGGGATGATACTAAAGAATAGGTAAACTAATCTTGCATGTTTTTAAAGATGTGAATAGAAAAATGGTGATCTAAGAAGTTATTTCTCCCTCTTACCTTGATTTATTTCACAAGTACAATTAGGTTGATTTTTTAATTGTGGTTATCATTCCTAATGATTTTTGGAAATTAATGGTAATAGAATGACAACTAATTAAAGAAGTTCTAAGGAAAGGGAACACCTTTTTTATGGTTCTTTTCTTTACAATTATGTTGGCATGATATAATTATGAAATTCCTATGCAGTGAGAAATACATGTAAATATGCATAAATGCATTCATGATATTAGTACAATATCATAGAATGTTGTAATGGAATGCAAATAGGTGCGCTTAAGCATGTAGATGCTTGTAATGTTTCATTATCAACTCATGGAGTTAAGATAATTGCAAATTTGATGAGTTTAAATTGAAGAATTAGCATGATTGTGTATATACTATGTGATAGAGGAAGACATAGCTTGAGCTGATGGTACTACATACAAGCAGACAAATAAATCGATGACTTTGAATTGGCGAAACTAATAAAGAAATATAGTGAGATTTCGTCGGTTGATAAAAGGGGATGACTATGTAAATCTTGTTGATGTATATGTAACTTCGGAATGTATTTCACCTATGTATATTGTATTCCTATAGAGATGTTATTATTCCTCTATACGGAAGTGTCGTCATTTGTATAGACAAGTGTCGCAAGTGTCATAACTTGCTGTGATGGGTTATTAGACCACCAAGTGTGGGGTCGGCCCTGATTAGTTTAACCATGGGTTATTAGACTAAGTTAGACAAGTTGGCCCTGCTAGGTTATTGGGAAAGACAAGTCATGTATAAATAGAGATCAGGAGATCTCTATTTTGATCATCTCATTATTCACTCCTACATCACTCGGAAAGTGGCGCACTAGTTGAGGAGGAGGAGTAGCTGCTAGTAGAAGACTATCTCTTGTACTTTGGTTGTATCATTGCTCTTTCTATCTTTGAGGAAGTTGTGGGGTTTTTCACCTTTATGGTTTTCCCCATTGAAACTATGTGTGTCTATTGTCTCATGTGATTGCATGGTGTGATTGATATGCATTTTTATTCTTGATATGTTGTACATGTTATTATCTCAGTAAATATCCTAGAGTATGTTGAATTAATGCTCAAAAATTAACATGGTATCAGAGCTAACCTGAGAAGAAGACACTGTGTAGTTGCGGAAACTAGGGCTTCTTTTTTATTGCGTTTCTCTCCACATATATTGAAAAGCAGTAGGGTATTTTGACTCTCATCAGCAAGGCGCATCTTTCTATCCAATCCGAATTCAATTCTGGGCACTTTCATTTTTTGTCCCTAAATATTAGGGTTTCCACAAAAATAGGAATTTCTGAAATCTGAGGACATAGCTGGAAGATCCTTGGAAAAATCGAAGTTTAGAGCTTTGGATCGAGATTTTTGGTTGGGTGAAGCTCCGGGAAACTCAAACCCTAATTTAGGGTCCTCCTTAGTGAATCCGGGAAGACTAAAAGGCATTTCTGAAGGGTGAAACTTTGCAGATTTCAAGTTCTGAATATACCAAGTTGATCAGCTCATCAAGGCGCATCTTTCTATCCTTTTAGAAAGTTGAAATTCACATTTTGAATTTTTAGGGTTTCTTTGACAAACCCTAATCCGGCACCAGATCCATATTTCTGCAAGTCAAGTGGTAAGACCTAAATATTTTCTATTTTCATTTGAAGTACTCTTTAAGATGTCTCACCACACCAAGCTTGAGGATAAGCTTGAAGGGGATGATAAATTCCGAGCATGGAAGTATAGGATTGGGTTAATCCTGGAAGAAAATGAATTGGACACCTACATAAGTTCTAAGGTCCCTGTCCCAGAGGAAGAAGAGGCTAAGGCCTTGCATAAGAAGAAATTGGTCAAGGAAAAGAGGATCATTGCTAGTTCTATCAAAGACCATCTCATGCCACATGTGTTATCTCTAAAGACACCCAAGGAGATGTTTGATTCCCTGACCAAGCTATTTGAAGGAAAGAACATAAATCAGAAGATGACTCTGCGGAATTAATTGAAAGGGGCAAAGCTTCAGAATGGAGAGACCATTCAATCCTATTTCTCTAAAGTCTTTCAAATCAAGGAACAACTTGAAGCTATGGATGAAGTAGTGGACAATGGTGAAGTTGTCATGACCACATTGAATGGCCTACCTAGGTCATGGGACTCCTTCATCCAAGGAATCTGTGCAAGAAGAAAACTAATCTCCTTCAGTAGGCTGTGGGAAGAATGCTCTCAAGAAGAAGCTAGGCTTGTGGCCCAAGAAGAAAAGATGGGGAATGAAGATCAAGCTCTCACAACACATGCCAAGAAAGTAAAATTCAAGAAGGAGAAATCTCATAGGAAATCTTCTCACCATACACATCGGGAGAACTCTAAGAATACCTCCAATGGTAGATGCTTCACATGTAATGAGAAGGCACACTTTTCCTGAGATTGTCCAAAGAACAAAAGAGATTCCAACATCAATAAGAAGAAGGGCAACAAGAAAAGATATCATGCTCATGCTGTTGAGGATGATGAACCTCCCAAGAAGAAGGCTAGAACAGAAAGTGATGACTCATCAAGTGAGGATGAATATGTTCTAATCTCTGCTCTCATAGGTACTATCTCTCATGGATGTAATGATTGGCTTATTGATAGTGGGGCTTCCAAACACATGACTGGGTTTAAAGAATCTTTTGTAAATCTATCTGAACATGAGTCACCCCATAAGGTGAAACTTGGGGATGACTATCGATATCCTATCAAAGGAAGTGGTGAAGCTTCCTACAACCTAGACTCTGGGAAGTCCTTGAAGATGAAAGAGGTTCTATATGTACCTGGGCTCAAGAAGAATCTACTCTCCATATCTGCATTGAATGAAAAAGGCACGAGGGTTGCATTTGTAGATGGCCAAGTACTCATGTGGCCAAAAGGTAAGACCATAGATGATGCAGTAGTGATTGGAGAGCAAGAGGGAGGATTGTACAAATTAAAGGGACAACCTGAACATGCCATGGTACATGAATCCATGGAGCCAAGTGAACTTTGGAATAGAAGGCTTGCACATGTGCACTATAGGGCACTACCAATTGCAAGTAAAAGTTGTAGAGGGTCTTTCTGAAATCAAGACAAAGCATGAAGGGGTTTGCAAAGGATGTACAAAAGGAAAGAACATTAAGAAGGAATTTCCAAGTAGTGAAAGCAAAGATAAAGGAATCTTGGAAATTATCCACTCCGATGTATGCAGTTCGATGTCATCCAGTTCCCTGAGTGGGTATGTATACTATGTCTCTTTCATGGATGATTTCTTTAGGAAGACTTGGGTTTACTTCTTGAAGAACAAAGATGAAGTGTTTGATAAATTCAAAGCCTTGATGGAAAATCAAACTGATAAGAAGATCAAGACATTTAGACCTGACAATGGCGAAGAATTCACCTCAGGTGATTTCAAGAAGCTATGCAGTGATTCAGGGATTAAGAGGGAGTTGAATGCTCCCCACAATCCACAACAGAATGGAGTTGCTAAAAGGAAAAACAGAACAATCATGGAAGCAGGATGGGCAATGTTGCATGACCAGGATCTACCTATGCATCTTTAGGCAGAAGCAGCTAGTACAGCTCTATATGTGCAGAACAAAACACCTCACAAGATATTGGACAACACGACAACAGAAGAGGTATTCTTTGGTAAGAAACCTGAAGTCATCCATCTTAGAATATTTGGTTGTCCAATATACACTCATATTCCAAAGGAAAAGAGGACAAAGCTAGATCCTTTAGGAAAGAAGGGCATCTTTGTGGGGTACAGTGAAAGCTCGAAGGATTACAGAATATACTTTCCAGGGTTCAAGAAGATTGATGTTAGCAGGGATGTAACATTTGATGAAAACTAAGCTTTCATCAAGTCAAGGAAGGCACTTGTTGAAGATCATGAAGAACCAAAGGAAACCAGATTTCCAGACACTACCATAAGCGAAGCAATTCCAGAAGCAGATCATGAAGTTAAAGATCCACAAATACCTATAGACCCACCCCATGAGAAGAACTCTCATAAGAGGAAACCTACATGGGCTAGAGAGCTCATTCAAGATGCAAAAAGGTATGGCATTCCAGAAGAAGAACACAGAGCAAGGAAGAGAACTAGATCTCATGCCAGCTATGTTGCCTTACTCTGTGACATTATGAACAAAGAACCTTCTAGTTATGAAGAAGCAACAGAAAAGAAAGAATGGAAGGATGCCATGGTCGAAGAATACCAGTCGATCATGAAGAATGATGTTTGGGATGTAGTCCCAAGACTTGAAGGGAAGTCTGTGGTGACTTCCAAGTGGATCTACAAGATCAAGCATGTTGCAGATGGCAGCATAGAGAAATACAAAGCGAGATTTGTAGCTCGTGGATTCTCCTAGAAATAAGGGATTGATTATGAAGAGACTTTTGCTCCTGTGGCCAGATACACTTCCATTAGATCAGTACTTGCTCTAGCTGCAGTGATGAAATGGAAGATACACCAAATGGATGTCAAGACAACTTTCTTGAATGGTGTAGTCGAGGAGGAAGTGTATGTGGAGCAGGCACTTGGTTTTGAAACACATGACAGGGACTCATATGTGTGCAGGTTGAAGAAATCCTTGTATGGCTTGAAGCAAGCTCCTAGGACTTGGTATGGTAGGATGGACAGTTTCCTATCCAGTTTGGGCTTTACCAAGAGTAAAGAAGATTCCAACCTTTACTACAAGGTTGAGGAAGGAAATCCTGTGATACTACTATTGTATGTGGATGACCTATTTGTAATAGGTGAGGATGGTTTGATTGCCAATACCAAGAGGAATCTTGCTTCTGAGTTCAAGATGAAGGACTTGGGGATGATGCACTATTTTCTAGGCATGGAGGTGTGGCAAAGTGCAGATGGGATCTTCCTTGGACAAGGGAAGTATGTAGTAGAGATCCTGAAGAGGTTCAGGATGATGGACTGCAAGGCCATGTCCACACCTATGGCATCGAACCTGAAGCTTCTGTGTGATGCTTCATCTGATCTGGTTTATTTCACTGTGTATCGTCATATGATTGGGTCCTTGATGTACCTCATGAACACGAGACCAGATATTTGCTTTGCGGTGAACACATTGAGCCAGTTCCTGATGGATCCCAGAGGTGTTCACCTGGTTGCTGTAAAGCATATTCTGAGGTACCTGAAGGGTACAATTGATTATGGGCTCAAGTATGATGCGAATCAAAAGTTTAACCTGCAGGGTTATGTTGATTTGGATTGGACAGGCAGTGCTGCATATAGGAAGAGCACTTTTGGGTGTTTCTTCAGTATGGGATCAGGTGTGATCTCTTGGTTTAGCAGGAAGGAGTCCTACGTAGCACTGAGTATAGCCAAAGTAGAGTATGTTGCAGCTTGTTCAGCTAGTTGTGAGGCAGTATGGCTTCGGATGCTACTATCTAAGTTATTTGATCTCCCATTGGATGCTACTGGTATCTTTTGTGATAACCAGAGTTGTGTGAAGCTGTTTGAGAATCCAATGTTCCACGATAGGTCGAAGCACATTGAGATCAAATATCACTATATTAGGGATATGGTGTAGAGAGGAGCAGTGAAGCTCCTGTATGTTGCGATGGATGAGAAGATTGCGGATGTGTTGATGAAACCACTAGCCAGAGTGAAGTTTGAATACTTCAGAGAGAGGCTTGGTTTTCTTCAGATTGATGAAACTTTGAGGAAGAAGTGATGGACACATTTGCTGGAGCCATTCCAAGCATGGTGAGAGGAGGATCCTTCCCATGGCTGTGGATGTAAGCACTGGATGATGAGCATCAGGACGATGCTCCAGTTACTGCTCTGTATATGCATCATGTTGGATGCTGGATATGATGAGTTGGATCATGTATACGTATATGCATCATGTTGGATGTTGGATATGATCAGTTGGATCATGTATATGTATATGCATCATGTTGGATGCTTGTGATGATCAGTTGGATCATGTATTTGTATATGTATCAGGTGGATACATTGTATGATTAGGTAGATCATGGATGAGGATATGTATCAGATATGCATCAGGTGGATGCATTGTATGATCGGGATGAGCTTCAGGATGTTGCGCCAGATGATACGCATCAGGATGATGCTATGATGATGATCAAGACAATCATGTGATGTACATCAGGATGATGTATGGAGAGTATCAGGTTGATACTCTATGGTCGTGGATAGGTTGTGCAGATAAGCATATAATAGCGCCCTGGGAGATTTGCAGACACTCTTGCTAGGTTTTTTCGATGGCATATAATAGCTCCCTAGGAGGTCTGGAAAATGCTCTTGCTAGGTTTTGCTTGGATGGACATATAATAGCACCCTAGGATATTTACAGATACTCTTGCTAGGTTTTGCTTATGGCATATAATAGCTCCCTGGGAGATTTGGTAAATGCTCTTGCTAGGTTTTGTCCATCGCATATAATTTCTCCCTTGGAGATCTTGCAGGTCGTGCTGGGCACGTAATCAGTCCTGGGATGCTCTTGCTAGGTTTTTCCGGTTGCATATAATGTCTCCCTAGGAGATTTGCAGATGCTCTTTCTAGGTTTTTCCTATGGCATATAATAGCTCCCTAGGAGATCTGACAAATGATCTTGCTAGGTTTTGCTTGGTCACATGTAATAGCTCCTTGGGAGATATTGCAGGTTGTGCTGGGCATGTAATTAGTCCTGAGATGCTCTTGCTAGGTTTTGTTGATGCACGTAATCAGTCCTGAGGATTCCACAGTATGGCCAGTGATGATGAAGACCTGCAGGTGGTAGGCCTACATCTAGTATGAAAAAGGACTGGCTTTGTAGAAATTCCTATGACGAGGAGATTAGAGATTGATTGAGATAGCAGCAGCCATGACGATGATGATGATTCGATGATGATGATCCGGTGACGATGATCCAGAGAATAAGACTTGTGCTAGTAGATCTGTGTCGAGAAATACCTTCCTAGTTAAGAGGGAGTGCTGATGTATATGTAACCTCGGAATGTATTTCACCTATGTATATTGTATTCCTATAGAGATGTTATTATTCCTCTATACAGAAGTGTCGTCATTTGTATTGACAAGTGTCGCAAGTGTCGTAACTTGCTGTGATGGGTTATTAGACCACCAAGTGTGGGGTCGACCCTGATTAGTTTAACCATGGGCTATTAGACTGAGTTAGACAAGTCAGCCCTTCTAGGTTATTGGGCAGGACAGGTCATGTATAAATAGAGATTGGGAGATCTCTATTTTGATCATCTCATTATTCACTCCTACATCACTTGAAAAGTGGCGCACCAGTTGAGGAGGAGTAGCTGCTAGTAGAAGACTATCTCTTGTACTTTGGTTGTATCATTGCTCTTTCTATCTCTGAGGAAGTTGTGGGGTTTTTCACCTTTATGGTTTTCCCCAGTGAAACTCTGTGTGTCTATTGTCTCATGTGATTGCTTGGTGTGATTGATATACATTGTTATTCTTAATATGCTGTACATGTTATTCTCTCAGTAAAGATCCTAGAGTATGTTGAATTAATGCTCAAAAATTAACATATATGGTATACCAATGAAACAATGATTGGTTTCAAAGGAGATAACTGAATTGTTACTAAATTTCGATCATATGTTAATTGAATTGCTAAATGACTAGTAATTACCTTACACTTAGAGGAAGGTAATGTAAATTAAAATTCTATGCTAGACACATGTTCCTAGAAAGGGAATGAAAGCTGCAAAATTAAAATAACACTAAAATTATTAGCACATAATGATTACATTTACAAGAATGCTAGTTACATATGCATGCATAAGAAATTTAATATTTCTTTACACCATGAAGAAATGCAATGACTAGAAATTATGATGTTGCAATTATATACTTGGACATGCCATGGAAAAACTTACCAATCGC
The DNA here is from genome assembly GCA_027924585.1 of Larix kaempferi. Lineage (NCBI taxonomy): Eukaryota > Viridiplantae > Streptophyta > Pinopsida > Pinales > Pinaceae > Larix > Larix kaempferi. The sequence continues at coordinate 28,018,995 of BSBM01000767.1, read as the reverse complement.
TAATAAACAAATTTTGTAAAATGTCTTTGTCATAAGAGATGTATGTTTACTATGCTTAGATAAAATTATTTAGAGACAAGTCTAAATGCGAAATATGTTTTCAAGAAAAATATGTTGCAAAGTTACTTGCATCCTTGGAAGCATGACAATACAAGTTGTGACAAGTGAAAATTAAATTACTCTTAAATGATTGGTACACACACATTAACTATATTGTGAGATTGTGCTATAAATGTGCATGTATGATGTTTTCTTACTTGATGAGTAAGAAATGCATTGATTGAAAATTTCGATTATGGAAATGTAAACTATAACCAAAATTTTGCAAATGATTGAATCAGGATTAATGCATGGACTAATTTTGTAGTTATGCAAGACATACATGTGAATTTCAATGAATGAAAGGTAGCGAAAATGGAAAACAACTAGAAATACTTGTAAGTACACCTATTTGGGAAAAGGATTGCTTACACGTATTGATAATATGTTTGGACTATCTTGTATGCTGCAGGTAGAGGGAATTGGTAGTAAAGGACAAGATCCTTTGGATACAAAAGAGAAGTGTAATGAGAAAAAACCTCATTCTTCAGCTTTTGTAAGAAATCGAGTTAGCAAGAGAAATGACCAAAGAGATAAATAAATAAAATTAACAAATTTCACCTACAAACACAAGTAGGAGGGGGAGGGAGGCTCCCTTCCTAAAAGAACAAACCTAATAATAATAAAAGCAATTGATGATGTGAATAGCTGTGGTGGTCTTGTAAGCTAAGAATCATTTTAACAAACCATGAGGGATGCCCCGATTTGAAGGTTCTTTAGATAGAATTGAAGTATCTTGAAGATGATTGGGGTTTGGTTTATCTTTCTACACACACACACACTGAATAACACCTAAAGAAGGGGATACCTTCCTGGTGTTGTGTGAGGTGGGAAATGTGGACCCCAACCTAGGCAAATCAATGCATGACACTAAAATACTATACTAAGACATTTCACCAAAACATTACATCAAAAAAATGAGGTGACCTCAAGGTCCAAGATTATTCTGGCTCTTGATATTAAAAAGAATTATATGGCCATAAAATGCACTAAATTGTGCTGAGCACTAGATGTGTTGAGACAAGAGTTTATTATGTATATACATGAAAGCAAGTGTAATGGTGTATACTTGTATTGATATAGGAGTTTACTATTTGTATGTCTGAATGTAGGAGTGTTGCTGCAATACTTGGATCCCTTGGAGCCTTAAAGAACTCTTCAATACAAATTGTATCAAAGACATTGATACCCTAAGTTGGATGTTGAGAATACCTAAAGGGTGCAAGGAAAGAACTTGGATTGGGTGTGTTTGTTGATACTGATATTTAAGACTTAACTCAAAGAGAAACAAATTAATGTACGAACACCCTAAATAACTCCGAAAGGAGGTACACTTAGAGGGTACCATCCTTTTGTTGGGTTAGTTATTCACGAAGTGAACAATATGTGTGATAACTTCCAAGGGAAGTTGAATGCTCCTGCATGCACACTTGAGAAATACTTTGGAAAAGTAAAAACATATGGCAGGTATGTGTTTGAACATCATTTGGTTTGATATCATTGTATAAATTATCATATTAGATGTGATTGCTTGGTGAGAGGCAGATTGATTATAAGAGAAAATCTCAATGTGTCTTAAAGGGAATACTGAAGTATTTAAGTTTTTAATTATAATTTGTTTTTATGATATGTGCATATTCTATGATGTTAGCAATGTTATACAATGTCAAACTAATCCAAAAACAAGTTAAATGCCACAATAGGTTGTGATTTCTTGGGGCTATTTGCACTGAAATGTATAAGTATGTTATGAGCTATCTTGTTGAACCAGGGTATCAAGTATATCAAGTTAAAGCTTTAAGGGTAAACATGAATACAAGTAAATTGCTAAAACAATCTCAAGAAGGGAGGATGGTATTCCATGAAGATAAGTAACTTGTTAAAAACACGTATCTTTTATTATGATTTAAATAATCACATATATGTATATGTTTCATTATAGTGTGGAAAATTAATGTGTTGTTTATTGAAAGCAACAGGTGATGTTGAATGTGAAAGCCTTGAGGACATATCAAGGATGTACCAGACATGTGGTTATCCTAAAAATATCAACTAAGGAAATTGAAAAATGGACAAAGAAACTAATGTGGTGTGCAACCAGCTGAAGATTAAAGACAAGTTTATGAAGTCATGAAATACTGGGAACACCGAGGACTATGTTACTTTAAGGATGAGAGGATGTAATATCCCTCGTTCTTAACTCCTAGTACTGTACTTAATTATAAATGATGTAAATGTACTTATGTAATAGTTCATGGTGTGGAGCTCAAGGCTAAGGCCCCGCCAATGAACATTGCACTTAATAATATTTTGACTATGTAGCGGAAGGATGCACTAGTAAAAACAAGATAGATTATAATAATATTTTTAATTTAATAGTATTTTGATGGGGCAAATTGCCGAATCTTTTCTTGGGAAAAAAAAATCCAAAAACAGCCCATGGACTAAATTTTGCACCTAAATTTTTCCTTAATCCTAATTGTTTCATGTAAGTCGTTAGATGATGTCTTGTTTTAAAATGAAATCTTCATATGTAAATGGGTGTTAAAGAATTGTATGCAACATAATCGAATTAAGTTGTTTACCATATTTGGGAAAACCTATACTCACATTATGATGTATAGATGTAATTTACATTGTTCAATTACGCATATTTGGTGCTATTCTATTGTTGGGAATGGTATTCTTATCTTGATTGGACTGAAAAACAAAACAAAAATCCCCAATTTTCCCCACATGATCACCAAGAGTAGAAGGTGTGTTACAACAGTGCTAGGGTTTGCATGTTATCCATGCTATGCATGTCATCTCCTCCACAAACCATGTTAGGGTTTGCATTGCTATGTTGAGGACTCTGAATTTATATTGCATCACTTTCATTCTTCTCATTATTTCTATGTCAAAGATTCGATAGGTGCTTCCTATTGCATCATTTTACCTCCTTTTTGGAGTGGTCCCTCGTTGTGTAGATATCCATGTAGCTAAGAAGAAGCTTGTTTCTATGTGATTCCTCTATCCTTCAATCCCGCAAGGTCTCCCTAAAGATGTGTGAGCTTTCTTTATCTCTCTGTGTGAGCTCTATCTTTGCATGAGACATATCTACAACTTGCGACTCAATTGGTTCTATGATCTACATGTGCTTCTCGTCTCAACGTGAATATTCCTGCTGTGATTTTGTAGAATTTTGGAAAGAAGTTAGATTCTTCCCCCAATCATTGTCTTCCAACCTTGTGGAGCAATTATTTCTGATGTGAAAGCTCTAATCTTTGGGTGATTTCTATGGAGAACTCTCATTTGGGTGCTTGTATCTACTAATTTTATTAATACACACTCACAAAACTATGGGTTTTTTTAATCTTGGGAGCTCAACAAAGACAAGTTGGATTTAATATAGACGGCCATTTTTGGACTAGAAATGCCCATGTATTGCAAAAATGGACACCATATATTCCTGTTTGAGTAAGTATAGTGTAGCTATCTTCAATGGTGGTTAAATGTAATTTTTAAGGCTAGTTTGATAAATTAATGGGACTGCAAACCATAAACTAAAGGTGATCATGTTAAAGGTGGGGGTAAACAAATTGAAATTATAAACTTATGGGTTTTATTGATAGGCTTGGACCAGTATCAAAAATGCCTATTGTGAACAAGATCAATTGTTGCGTATTAAGACAAAAGTTGCATTGAATACTGGCACACTACATTTGATTAGTTGGAGTATTAAATGAATGTGTTGGGGCAATGATTGTATATGTGTTATTATTGGTCATCATTGAAATTGTTGCATACTAGTTTGAAAAGTTTGGAGTAGCCGAAGATCATTACTTTGGACTAGTTGCATATCATCTTTTGTAACAACTCCTTTGTTGTGGAAAAAATTGCACAAGAGTGCATCCCTCCACTTGTTAAGGGGCTAGGCCTTGTAGGCTGCAGCAAGGCCTCGGTCCTTGGAGCCCCTGTAGGGTGTGTGGTTGTCCTCCAAATGATCATGCAAGAGATTGTTAGTGGAATTCACTTAAAATAAAAAATAAATAAACAAAATGCAACAAAAGGAAATGAGGGGGTGAATGCAAACTCCAATAGCAACCAAATGTATGCAAAACCACTTTGTATTTCCCAATGGTCAAGTTGTACAACACCTAGGAGGTGTGGGATTCAAGGGAATCCAACAATATCCCTTAGGGAGGTCCTTATTGTCCATACCATATGCTAAGTGGCTGATAGAACAATAGAGAGAAACTCTTTCCCATTGGAGAAAATTCGCAAGGGAGCTTGGAATGGTTACAAAGGTAGGAAGAGGTGGGATATGAGGAAGCTTCGACACACAAATCTAACAACATAACCTTGCTCTCATTTCATCTCTACAAATTGCATGTCAATGGATTCCTTTTATAGGACAAGAAACAAATAGATCCAAATGTGAATTCATACACTCCATGAAATAGTTCCAAGGTACACCAAGGGGGCTATGCCACCAAGTGTGTGAGGATCTGAATTCAGATTCTTGGAGGTAATAGAGCCTTCATTTTACTGTGGGAAGTAGGTGGTCTCTCATTTTTTACAGTATCATGACACCCAAGGAAAAGTTGTGTGAGTGTCCCACGAGCACTAAACTGAAAACATGCACTATAGCACAATTGTAGAAATGCCATATGTGTGCGAGATTTAGGCATTAATAGATGCCCCCTAATGTATGAGGTTTGAAAGGTATTGTAGAGTCGATAATGCATCATTATTTCCTGTGTTTCTCCCCTGTTCTATAGGAAAAAGTATAAGTGGACAATAGGGTCCTCCCATGGGGGGAAGATTGATGGTGACGAGCATTGGAGCTGTAATAAAAAATGGTGTTTCATACAGATGAGGAAGGTATACCCATGCTCGTGAAATGTTGTCATGGTGATTATAATAAAAGACAACAAATGGTCAACTCAACTATTATTACTGCTGGTACATGGATCAAGACGACTTCGATCCATGTGAGAGTAAATAAACGAGGAACTATTGCAGAGTGTTGAAGAAGTGGTACTAGTGATAATCATGATAAGCCCAAAATGGTGGGGGACCACTGTGTTAGTGGAACTGCCTCAGAGAGAACTTCATTGTTCCAGATGGACTACTACCATGATTTACAAATGTGAAAACTGCTACCTTCAAAATTACATTTCCCCCTAATGCGATAGATGCTTTGACGTCAAGCATAGAGAAAATCACGAAAATAGGGAGACTAATGACTCTTTCTACTAAGTTCAAGGTGATCCCTTATAGTGATTGAAAGGGATCCCAAGGTACAACTAAAACTAACTGTATTTTGGCCTCTGTATCAGTATTTCCAGTGGAGGGAAACTTAAAAAGGTGCTAGAATGGTTCCCAAGAACAACGCTCACGATTAACCATGTAGGAGATGCTTCTAAACCTTTGTTTCACAGCTTATAAAATAAGATTCAAAGAAAGATCCAGTGTAATCAATTTAAGAGAGGCCCACTTTGTTATAGTTTGATTTTTATACTATTGTTGTATAGAACTATTGTTGAACACATTTTAGATGCTCTTTCAGTCCATTGTCATCCTTCTTCTTGAGGCAGCTCCAGATGAATCTAGGAACAACACCGACTTATCAGTATTTCCAGTGGAGAGTAGCTTAAAAAGGTGTTAGGACAGTTCCCAGGAACAACGCACATGGTTAACCAGGTAGTAGGTGCTTCTCAACCTTTGTTTCACAGCTTTTAAAATAATATTCAAAGATTGTTATGATTTGATTTTTATACACATTTTGGATGCTCCAACCCACTCCATGTCCATCCTTCTTCTTGAGGCAGCTCTATCCCACTCCATGTCCATCCAATGAGCCCACTCCATGTTGTTCCAATGGGTAGCATAAACGCCCAACCCTAAAAATCCAATTGCTGAGTTGGGGTGCCTGTGATGTGAAACTGTTTGTCAAACATTTTACCCACTGCACTACTATGCCCCAAAAGATTTGAAATAATGAGTAACAATGCTTTGTTGGGTGGCGGTGCCCGTGACGTGAAACCATTTGTTAAATATTTTACCTAGTACACTGCTGAGTTGTTGAGTTGTTCCCTCCCTCTGCCCCGAAATATTTGAAATAAGTAACAATGTTTTCTATATTCAATCTTCACTGTACATATGAATCCAAATCATTACACATAAATATATAGAAAAAAAAATTTATGTATATAGCAAGGGTACACAGAACTAAAAATAGATCAAAACAATTTATATCTGATCCAAAATATATAAACAAAAAGATTAAACAACTAAAGAAGCTGAATCTTAAAAACTACTTTAGCTAAATCTTAAAAACTATTAGATTTGTTGAATTCTGAATGGATTTAAAATTCTACTTTCTACTTATGAAGTGGGTTAAAACCACTCAAATGGTAAAGTTAAAAATATTGCTTATACATAATTAGTTTTCCCGGAGATTTAACTCATAGTTCTGCCAAGCACTGAAATGCATGGTTGTTTCTACTTTTAAAAGTCTGGAGATCATCCTTGATGAAGCCATAAACCCTCTTTACTGAGAGATTGTTACTGGCACAGCTCTCGATAATGGAATCATAGGAAAGAGTAGCGAAATGCAACAGGTCTGACATTTACAATAAATGTCCAAGAGTTGTGAGTAAGGAGTTATTGGGAACGACAGAAACCAAAAGTCGGGTTCTACCTTGCCTCCTTGAATATATACTATCCCCATGAAGGTTTTTGGGATTCTCACTACAACAATTTTCGAAGGCGGTTCTACATCCTTTTTTTTAACCATGGGAACAACAACCTCCCAAAGGTAAAGGTATATCCAACAGCCCGCAAGCTTGATATACCAAAAACTTATGACTCAGCAGGGGCCTAGACTAGAGATCCTTTCTACATCCTTTAGTACGGATGGATTGCACCAAAATTAGGGCAATTGCACCAATGTGATTAGGGCAATTGCACCAAGATTAAGGAAATTACACCAACGTGATTAGGGCGATTGCACCAAAATTAAGTCAAGTTATTTTCTATACTCACTAATTAACTTTCGGGCAGCTAAGCACCCATATAGAATTTTTATTTTTATTTTAAATCAAATTTGAATCTATAAAGAATAATCATTTTTTGTTTATTGCTCAAAATTTGAATTATTATTGTTGTTGTTGCTTCTCCTGTTTCTTGTTCAAACATTACATTACCATGATTAAAAGTATGGATATCCACATCGATTATTTTATGATTTATTCATGAATATTTGATGTAGGACGTGATACATATTTTACACAAAATAATAGCCAATGAACTTTGAGCAGAGATTGCAACAGTTGCCCAATTACAACGTCCCGTCGAAGCATATAACAGAGGAGTACTTAAGTGATTCGCTAATTTGATTACAGGTAATCCTAATATTGACATTGCAGACAGTAATGTTATCCTTATTTTGTTTTTGTCTTTTTGTGTTTTTTTTCAAAAAATAAATAAAGAAAATATCAAATTTCTTTTCGAAAAAAGCTCACAAAGAGTGATGTGGGTATTTTTAAAAAGAATCTTGATTCCCAAGGTAAGAACCATAATATCTTGAAGAATGAAGTTTATAAAGTGACGCTTCTTCAAATTAAACATGTTAGTTTTTTTATGGGATTGCAAAAAAGTATGTTAATTTATAAAAATTATTTAACAAAATTATAAACACTTTTTTTTAATATAAATATTAGTTAGTTATTTAGTATAAAAAAAGTCTAACTTACTCACCCTTTCATGTTGTATAGTCAAAATAACATCTACTTTAGTGGCTTAATAGTAATTAAGCATACATAATTATAATAAACAAGTTGTAAATGTATTTATGGATTATTAAAGTCATTCACTTACACGGGGGCTTCACTAGAAGGCAATATAATATCACGTTCATTCATATTGCAATATTAAATATTCATGAAAACCTAAAAATTATATTGCTTATATATTAAGGGGCAAAGGGTTTTTTTATTTGATGTAACAATACAAAAATACTTTGAGGTCTTTTTTATATGGGTGGGCTGACAAATATCCCCCAAATAGAGATGGCAGGATCACGGCCGAATGAGAAATCGGGTTGAGGCAAGGCTCGAGCTTACCAGTATGCAGGGAAATCACGTCTTGAGGCATGCTTGAGGCTAGGGGTTTCGTGGTGAAGTGGGTTTCCAATCGATCATAGTCGAGAGACAGTGGTCATTGACAACCAATTGTTACCAATAACACTCAGCCAGTTGTTATCAATAGCCTTGGGAGGCTCTAAGCCTCCAGGGCTTGTTATAGGCCCTCGATAGGCCTTAGGAGCCTGAATACCCAACCACTCGTGCCTATTACAAGCCTTGGGAGGTTTAGTCAGCCTCTTAGAGCTTGTTACAGGCTCTGGGGACTTGGATACCTAGCCCACAACAAGCTTAGTCAGCGATTGGGGAACTGCAACATACAATCTTAATGTTGTACTATGTGCATTGGTGCTAGTGACATACAAGAAGTGATCTCCTATCTCTTCATTAGACCATTAGATGTTGCAAATCATAATGATATGTGGTTGAGTACTTTCATTGTGGGTGAAGTAATGTGCATCCACGATATACATCGAAAGAAGCAAGGTGCATTGTAGAATGCATCTGGGGTCATAAAAGGGGTATCATATCAATATGCTAGGTAGAAATATAAAGGGGTATAAAAAATGTTAATGAAAAAATTGATATATACAATATCTAGTGAAAATAGGGGTTTTTTAAAATTGGGAAGGCATATTGGGAGGGGGTTAAAAAAATGATTTTGAAAGGTAGTTTCCAATATTTAGTAAAATTAAGGGTATTGTTTCATATGCAACGATCAAACGTGCTATGATAGTTGTTTATTGAGTGAAGCTCCCATGTTCACTCATTAAGAAAATATATTAATTGTGCATGTACTTGTTTTACCAAGTTATAAGTGTATTCATGTTCACTAAAATGGTATAGGAGTATTTAATTAAGCAAAATAGTATAATATCTATTTTAATGGATTATATGTGTATTCGTGTTCACTATAATGGTATAGGAGTATTTAATTAAGCAAAATAGTATAATATCCATTTTAATGGATTATAAGTAACCCAAAATTAAAAAGGAAAGGAATTATGAAAAAAATAATAAATTGGTTTATACGTTTGCACAATCCCTAAATATCCACTACAAGTATTATCAACAAGGTAGAAAACAATATAATCATTTTAATAAAATAAAATAAAAATCAAAACCCAACTCAACACGTGTGTGTTTTACATGATACCTTTGGATGTTTTACATGATACCTTTGGAACCATGTTAGGCTTTGTGTAGCTCTATAAATGATAGAACTTTGTGTCACATGAAGGTTTATTTTTGTAGTTGAGTGTAAGCACTAATCAAACAATAAAAAGAAGGTTGTTATCAAATACTTAAATTAACATGACAATTAGACCATATCATTTTCCAACGCTTCGTGACCAAGATCGAGAATTAATGTCAATGTCAATAGTGGACATGGATACCTCACAAATATCGATCTTTAAATATAGGTATACTTGCTTTACTTTATATGTTTCAAAAGGGCATTATGTATTCTATAAGTTGAATTAAAGCAATTTGTTCATGATGGCATAATTTCAGGTTTTGGTTGAACAACGAAGGTAAAGATAGAATATATGTCTTAAAAAAATGGGTATGTATATGTATCTACTACGATCTATTTTAATCCAAATTCATTAAAAATCTATAAAAGTTCACTAATATTTTCATCCTCCTTCCTTCATCTAGGTTAAAACATAAATAAAAGTTAATTTATGAATGAATAAATCTGGGTTCGTTTTTCAACAATTTTTTATCTTAAAAATATTATGTTTATATTTTACACTCACATAATTATATATACTCTCACATAAGCAATATATATATATATACTCAATTCTCAGTAAATTTATAATCTATGTTTAATTTATTTATGAATTTGTTAAATAGATTGTTTTGTTCCACTTTCATAGTATACATGAAGTGCTGAAAATTTTCCCAATTGTACATGAACTAGCTTCTCTCATCAAAATAATTTTTCTTAATTGTTCTATCCTCATTATGCATGAGTTGATTTCCCTGGCTTAATAAAATGCAGGAGAATTTGTTAATTCACATGCCCTTGTACTTGGAGATTTCATCAAGGTTTACAAAGACATTTCCCATAGAATATATGTGAGTGGGATTCAATGGGATGAGCTTAGTTTTGAGAATTGTATGAATTTGATGGTTACATATATTGTTTTTTTATTTTTTGAAAACTGATGGGAAAAATAGTCCATGGTATCTAATCATTTTGTGGGTACATTTTTATTTGCAATTTTAGGTGATTAAAGGGGAGAAGCTCTCACATAATGAAGATGCTTTGGGAAATTCAAGTAAGATAAGCAATTTCAATGCAATGCATGATGGCAGAGAGCAATCATCACATGATAGAGATCATAATGATGGAAGTAGCAAGTTGCACTCTCCATTCTCTTTTATAGATAATGCAGCATGTGCATTCAATGATGCTAGCATGTTCTTGAACAAACTGTCCATAACTTAATGAAACATCTTAATTAATCAGCATTGTACTGACTATACACCACCAATCCACTTCCTACTAAAATGGAGATATTGAAGGGCACTATTTTTCATTTAAATCCTCATGATTGTAATTCAAATCCCTTCTTGAACTCAAATCTATGCCATTCTCATTTATTTTAGATGTGATTTTAAATGAATCTAAAAATTTACATATCAAAAAATTTTGTCATTTATTTGTATGTGTCCTTAGACATTTACTCAACTAATTTATATGTTGAAATGTCTTTCCAACTTAGATTATAATAATTTTCTCAATTTCGATCTACAATGTAAGTCATTAAAAAAAAACTTGTAAGTAAGTGGCACGAAAATTCTATTAATATGGTACAAAAAGGTTACAAAAATGGTACAAAGAACCAACAGAGTGAGCTAGACACTCTCAAAGGCCCATCCCTGAAGGGAAAAGGATGGCCACAGCTTAACTATACAACATAAACAGAGAATATAACTGAAACTTCTGAATAGAGGACCCAAAGAAAGGACCAGTACTCAAAGGGAGACCGAAAACCCAGCCTCACACCGGAATTGAAACTGATTTCCAAAGATAAAGAGCAGCTTAGAAGCCGAGCAAGGAAAATTTCCATCTTAACCCAGAGCAGCATGTCGGAACAGGAGACCACCACCAACTAAGACCGCCTACAAAAAACCGTCGAAGGAACCCAGCAGATCAACTTGAAGTCCCCGGCTCCCCACCCCTGGCCCCCAGTGGGTTATGGATGCAGGGTGCTTCCACCAAGGATTCCAGCATGCAAGTGTTAAATTTTCAGAATTTACTTCAATCTAATCTAGGATCTTAACTGAGAGAACAACATGTACAACATATCAATCATGGACACAATAATGCAAGCACACAAGAGACATAGATTTTACTTGGGGAAAACCATAGAGGTGAAAAACCCCAATAACTTCCTCAGAGATAGATAGAGCAATGATACAACCAGAATACAAGAGATAGTCTTCTCCTAGCAGCAGAGCCTCCTCCTCCACAAGTGCGCCACTCTCCCAAGTGTGAGTGAGAGAATAGAATGTGTAAAATGAGAGAGACACACTCTCTATTTATACACTAACTTGACTTGACCTTTACTCAACTAGGTCGGCCTTAAATTAACCACTTAACATAATGCTGACTGGGCCGACGCCCACTAGGGTGGTCTAATAACCCTTTGACCCACATGGCCGACCCCCAATAGGGTGGTCTAATAACCCTTTGACCCACATGACTTATACAGGGCCGACCCCAACAAGGTGGTCTAATAACCCATCAAGTATAAGTTAAGACACTTACAATATAAATGACGACACTTCCGTATAGTGGAATAATAACATCTCTATAGGTATACAATATACATATATATGTGAAATACATTCTGAAGTTACATATACATCAACAGCAAGTGCTCTCCATATCACTCTGTTGCATGACTTTCATACCCTCAATGATGTCTTTCATGTCCTTGACAATATGCTCGCAAGCCTGAATTTCCTGAGCCAGAAGGATTCTGCCTGCCCAAAAGGGGTTGGCAGCAATCTGGTGACCCTGCTTCTCCTCCACCTCCTGCTGCAGAGATATTTCTAGATGAGCTATATGGGCCTCCATGGCCACAGGATTTTCCTCAAGATAGAAATGCGCCCAATCGAAGTTCAGAGGGTGAGCATTCTCCTAGGCGTTCGCCTAATTAGAAGAACCTTCACCCCTGTGCCTACCACTCACCTCGGAATTTCTTCTTGAGCCACGACGACTGCAAAGACGCATGTGGGGGGGCATAATTCTTAGAAATATGGTGCCAGATGAAGAAGAGAAGCCACCCGCAATTTGAAACCACTTAATACGGAGATGAAACAAAAACAGCATGTCGTGTCTTAGAATGGGGCAAGCTTATTTATCAATGCAGATCTGTCCGCACCTGTCATCCTTATTGGATTTATAATCCATAAACCTGCAACTGGATATCCTCATCGTACTGAGCCATGAATTCCAATTAATGAGAGTGATAACCATTCCGTCCCTACCCGGAATCTCGCATGCACGAAATGGTGTGAGCCTTCGAATCCTGTTGCTGCCAGTACGATCCCAACCACATAGATCGATACCACCACCATTTATGTACTTAATCATGCTTCTCATATTGGTTCCTTCAACGCTCCCGTCCTTCCCCTGGGTCATAGAAATGAAGTGAGTTAAACAGATTGGATGGGACAAGCATGGGTTTAAAAACCACCGAGCAATCGGTCTAATCTCCACTTGGAGAAATAACTACGCCTACGTAAGTTGAATCATTTGACGGATGATCACTAACAAGAGATGAGCGATGGATTACATGTTTCCTTGCATATTCTCTTCCATGTGCCTCTTTGCCGCTGTGGTAAGTGGAGCTATCCTAGGGGTTGAGATCAATGGATGCGATCGCAAGGCATTGCCTTCTGGCCACTTGATCGCATGCACCTTCTAGTGTGCCTGCTTTGAAGGAAACACGTGCTTCAACACCCTTATTGGCTAGCTCATCCGCCAACATATTTCCCTTATGTCGCACATGCATGAATTGGATGGTCGGAGAGGTAAGCAAGAGTTGTTGAAGCTGAGATATCCTACATTCCCATCTTCAGTTGAGCGATACCTTGGCCACAGCCGAGCCCCTCTGGATACGGTCTGCCATCGCGATAAAAATGCTGGAGTCACCCTCCACCAACAGAGGTAACCACTTCTGCATGATTTCCAATCTGATACCATTCACGAGGCCCTCTAACTCAGTGACGTTGTTTGTTGATTCTCCTAGGTCACCCCAGAAAACGCCCAGCACCATACCAGTGTCGTTTCTGACTGCCCGCCCAAATCCTGCAAGACCCGGGTTCCCTTTAGCCAAACCATCAAAATTGAGCTTCAGAGTTCTAGGCAGAGGAGGTTGCCAAAATTCGGGGTTGTGGGGCTTAGCCGTCCTTTCACGCACTTCATCATTACAAATCGATAAGCTAAATATCCCCTAAGCATTTAAAATTAGTCTTTCAGCAAGATCAGTATTCCCTGTCTCCGGGGGCAATTTGTTAGTATGTAAAGTTTCCTTCAGGTGAGCTTCTGGAACCAACCATATTGCCTCAGTACTACGTTGCTTTCCCTCGAAGATTCTCTGATTCCTTTCCTTCCAGACTTCCTATACCACAAACCCAGGGAGTAATTCCCAAATATGATTCAAGAGTTCGTTTTTAAACAGTTGAGACTGCCAAGTTTCCAGAGAGAGGTCTGAACAGCCACAGAGCCTAGCGGTCTTTCTAAATCTTTCTTCCCCCCTGCTCTAGAGTGAAGAGGCTAGCGGGCACTCATCCAGCAGGTGATTGATGGATTCACTGTCTTGTATGCACATACAGCACCGGGAGGGACCTGAAAGGCCCCTTTTCCATAAATTTTCCCAGGTTAGGATGCAACGATGAATTAACAGCCAGCCAAAGGTGGCAATTTTAGGCCAGAGGTTCTTCTGCCAGACTTTTTCCATTTTTCCTCACAAGGAATTCTGTCATGTCCCTCTTGGAGGGAAACCGCTTCTGCAATATTGAAGTTCCCGGTGTTGGAGTAACCCCACCATATTTTTATCTAGTCTATCCACCAGAGGGATTTGACGCTTTAGAATCTCCTCATAAAAATTATCCAGGTTTTCCTCCGGGGTCAGGGCTTTCCACCAATGTTTCGGTTTCTAGAGCCTCACCTGGTGCCCCTCCAACACTGGTTCCCAGAAATACCGAACCTTCTCCCATGGGCTACTCTGAAGGTAGTCGTTTAGCTCCTGGATATCCTCTCTTTTGTCCAATCTGGGGAATTGCTGCCAAGCATCTCTGAGAAAGGAGGCATAAGCTCGATCTCTTATTTCCCAGAAGTTGTGCCGTTGAACTAACCCCCAATTCAACTGAGCTGCTTTCCATATATGCGAGCTTAGTGGTTCCTCCCGTATCAGATAAGGTCCTGCTTGGGCCAGTTGGGAGCATATTTCCTATGCCAAATAAGTTCCCATGGTTCCTCCATGTGCGTGATCCATTTCCACCATATTTTGGCCCCTAACACCCTATTTACACACAGTGGGTCTCGGAGTCCAAGGTCGCCCGCTTCCTTGGGGGTACACAGGGTGTCCCACTTCACCAAGGCCCATTTGCTTTGTTCTTGGGTGCCCCCCCACAGGAAGTTCCTCTAAATATTATGGATTTGTTTGAGGACTGCTTTTGGGGCTGCCAGCACTGAGAAAAGATATATAGGCATGGCTTGTAGCACCGACTTAACTAGGATGAGGCGGCTAGGGAAATTCAAGGCTCTAAAAGTCCACAGTTCCAGTTTTTTCTTGAGTTTGTCTAAAAGGTCCTTCCAAGAGACTTGACGTATGGTGGATTCCGTAAAGGGAGCACCCAGGTATTTAGATGGGAGATGTCCTTCAGAGAATTCCAGGATATGAAGAATGTTTCTGCAAGTGATTCTGGGCGTGCAAAAGAAATAGACCTGAGATTTTTCCTTATTAATTTCCAATCCACTACCACAAAGAAAGGTGTCGAGGATTCTTTTGATGCCTTTAGCTTCCTGGACCGAGGAAGGGCCCATTAACATGGTATCATCAACAAATTGTTGGTGGGTCTGAGGATTCATTCCATCACATAGGTTTAGACCTCGAATAACATTGCTTTCCTGAGCAGCACACAAAATTCTTCCCAGTCCTTCCACCATGA
This sequence comes from Larix kaempferi, assembly GCA_027924585.1. Lineage (NCBI taxonomy): Eukaryota > Viridiplantae > Streptophyta > Pinopsida > Pinales > Pinaceae > Larix > Larix kaempferi. The sequence continues at coordinate 28,003,567 of BSBM01000767.1, read as the reverse complement.
TGATGAAAAGAAACGGGGATAAGGGATCCCCCTGACGGATACCTCGGGAAGCCAGAAAGGGTTGAAAGGGAGTGCCATTAACCAGAATGGAGAAGAAGGGGGATGAGACCAGGCTCATAATCCATTCAATCCATGTGATACTGAAGCCGAAATTCCTTAGCATCTCAGCTAGGAATGACCAATTTAACTTGTCATAGGCTTTGGATAAGTCTAGTTTGAGAAGCATACCTGGGATTTTATCCTTCTTTATGGAATGGATTGATTCATGTACTAGAATTTGGTGACCTTCCATGAACCTGACCTATTTAGGAGAAATAATCAGAGGGAGGAGCGTACGTCGCCGATTAGCAATAACCTTTGTTATAATTTTGTAGATGACATTACAAAGGGATATAGGTCTAAATTTTCCCGGGTCCTCAGTGCCAGTTTCCTTAGGGATGAGCATAGGGAAACTGGCATTGAGAGCTTTGAGAATGCTTCTTGTCCGGTAGGAGTCTTCAACAATAGGACATCCATTTTCAGCCAATCCCAACAGGAGTGGAATAAATTTGTGGTAAAGCCATCCGGGCCAAGGGATTTGTCCATCGCCATCTTCTTAATAGCTTCATCGAGCTATTCCATGCTGATGAATTTCATGAGAAGCTTGTTGTGGTCTTTCGTGACCAACTTCGGGATGTGCTGGAGGACTTCCTCCCTCTCTGTTCTTCTATTAATATTGGGTTCCTCAAGTAAATCTGCAAAGAAATTGTTCAGGGTCTGTTCCATTTCTGGTTGTGTTTCTACTATGCTCACATCCTCTTTCTTAATCCTCACCACCTTGTTCCCATGCCGATATTGGATGGCAGCTTTGTGAAAGAATTTAGTGTTGCGCTCCCCGTCTTTCAACTACCGGTTCCTTGATTTTTTCTTCCAGAGGAGTTCTTCTTATTGGTCCTTGAGGTTGAGATATTTTAGAAGGTTTTGTTCTTGTTCCTTCAACTCCGCGGAGTAGCCTTGGGTCATGGCGGCATTATGTACCTCCCACAATTTAGGATCAAGCAGCTTCTTACCTTGGAAAATGTTCCCGAAGGTGTCTTTATTCCACTTCCTGATTTTTCCTTTTAGGTACTTAAGCTTTTGTTGGAACTGGTACATCCGGGTTCCCATGATGGGGGGACAATTTTTCCACCACTGTCTCATTTTGTCCGGAAAGTTAGGGTGAAGGAGCCAAAATTGTTCAAACCTAAACAACCTTCGAAGATTTTCCCCTATTCTTTTCCAATCAAGGTTGATTGGCCAGTGATCGGAGCCTCCAGAAGGGAGCACTAATGCAGCCAATTCCCCTCCTCCCATCATGTAAGATTCTGATACTAGGAACCTGTCCAACTGGAAGCAATGCTTCTATCCCTTGCTCTTTTATTATTTCAAGTGAACAAACCATTGGAGGTTTTGACATCAATTAGCTCTAACATTTCGATCACCTCCGAAAAGTACTCACTGCTAGGGTGTAGACAGCAAATTCACCCCTATTTCTTGTCCAGGCTCCTGATCAAGTTAAAGTCACCCCCTATAATCTAGGAGCACAGCCCAGTCTCTCTTTTAAGGTTGAGAAAGGATTCCAAGAAGGAGTTCTTCAAATTGGTAGTTGACGGACCGTACACATTGGTTAGAAAACCTCTGACTCTGGTCCCTAAAATATGAAAAGAAGCTGATAAGATGAATTTTGAGGCCACCCAATCATTAAGACTAACCTATTTGGGGTTCCAAAGGATGTTGAGTCCCCCATCCATTCCAATGGCATCGGTAGCTATGACTTCACAGTGTTTCTAGACTTTCTTTCTGATGGATCGAAGATCTGCTTCGGAGCATTTACTTCTTGGAGAAAAACTATTGATGGCTTTTCTATTTCAATCTTCAGTATTAGAAGATGAGTCTTTAGAAGGCTCTTGCAGCCTCTAATATTCCAGGATGTAATCTGAATCTTATAACTTAGTTTGGGTGGAGGAGGCTAGGGCCGCGTCAATAGTTGGATACTGGCTAGAGGCTATCAGTTTCTTCCCTACCATTTGAATTCTTTGAATGTTACTACATCATCCCCTTTTTTCCCCCTACTTTTCTTTTTCCATTTGTTTCCTTAAGGGATTCGAAAGCTATGCCCATATATTTGTGATTTTTGGTCTTTATGATAGCTTTCTCTAGAAGGGATACTTGTTGCAAGGTGATAGAGATCGGATCTTCTACTATGCACGCTACCTTTAGACCCTCCAGGTCCAGATATCCCAGTTCCATTTCTTCTCCGACTTCCTCTTGCACAGAACCGTCTTCCCCCGCTACTTCCTTCTCAGGATCCTAAGCTATACTATCCAAAACAGGATTGATAGTCATATCTCCCTTCTCTTCCTGGTGTTTCTCCTCGCCAGTATTAGTCTCTTCTCCAGACTGCAGAACGTTGAACCTGTTGTGGATCAGGTCTTTCTAGTGGATTTCAGGGCTCGATACTTTCTTGGATTGTCGTTTCTTGTTGGCTACTTTTTTTAATCCTTCTTGATATTTTCTTTCTGAATCAGTATTCCCTCCTGGCTTCTTATTTGACAGGCAGTCTCTGAATAAATTCCCATGTTCATGGCACCTCCGGCATCAAAATGGGATCTATTCGTAGTTTATTGCCTGGAACCAGTCTTCATCATCCCAAGTTATATCAATCCCCTCCGGAAGATCTTGGGATATATCCATATAGAGACAAATGCAAGCATACGTGGTATATTGCATTTTCTTTGTTTGCTCAAAGACTTTAACAAACACCCCCAACGTATTTCCAATGTCCATGACGATTTCCTCCTTCCAATATTTGGTGGGTAAAGAATAAAGACACAGCCAAACCAGTGCGATTATTAAATTTTCTTTATTCGTGTTGAAGCGCTCCTTCTAGGGGCAGAGGTACAGCCCCGCAGAGTTAAAGAAATATGGCCCATTGTCAAAAATGAGATTATGATCCTCCTCATTGAAGAAAATCACTGTAAAGAACCCTTTGAATCCAAGTTGTAGGTCATAATGCCCCTGAGGCTTCCATGTTGTATTGATCCATCATATGAGAGCCTTCTCCACCGGCCATATTCCAACAAATTTCCCAATGAACGCATGTTCTTTCATATATTGAATGTTAGTTCTGACTCTTTCCGAGTTAATCTGGAGTTTAGGGATCTTTTTAGCTTTCGGCAGACATTGCCCTAGTTTCCTTGGTTCTCTCACTGCCTGATATGGATTAACAGTTATGCTGGTCCCCTCCCCAGCATTCGCTGCCCCTAGGTCAGGGGTGGGTCCCATCTTAGACCTTTTCCCTTTGTCCATATCCCCGAGTGAGGCCAAAGCCTCACCGCCGGTAGCTGCGCTCATGTCCCTTACCAGTCTGCGATCCAGGGAGGCCCTGACGGCCGCCACCTTCACCTGCCCCAACCTTAGCTTACATAGCTCAAAAACCCTCGTCTTCACCGTCGCACCATCTTCCTCCAATTCACATTCAATTTTCAATTTTTCATAGATATGTAAGTCATTAACATTATTAAGAATTTAGGTATGTATTTAAGATAGTTTATTTTAGTCTCCACTATTTCAATATTTGTAATTTAAAATTACTATTCTTTTAAAATTCTATTTTTTATTATTGTGCTGAGAATTTGTAATTACAGTTAATAAAAAGTTTAATGTTAAAGATAGAAAATATATGAAATGTTAATTTATTTATTTATTTTCATCTTAAATTAGTAAATTATTTAAAACCAAACATATTTTTTAAAGGAAAGTTCTTTCCATTATAGAAAAAAATAAGTTTTATTTTTTTTTAAATGTTTTTTTAACCATGCTCATTTAAAATTAAGAAATAACTTTATTTTCATTGAGATAGAATTTAATTTGAATAAGTAAAAGATATAATATATATATAATGTTAAATTCAAAAAGATAATTTGCTTTCTAATATGATACATAACTAGTTAATTATTTAAAATTATTGGTTAATTATTTGAAACTAAAATAACTTTTAAATGAAATTTCTTTATCCCATGAAAATATTTTTTTTAGTTCTTTTTAAATATTATTTTAATAATAAAAATTATAATAATAATTGAAAATTAAAGAAGTATTTCATTTTTATGGACATAAACTTCAAATTTCTTGACAATGATATAGCGTCTTTATATTGAAGAAATTATTTTATTTCCATGGAGATAGACCTCAAATAATAGCATCTAGAAGGTTATGTATTTCCAATACATATTTTTTCTTTCTAGTTGATTGATTTTTAATCATCATCCCTTTAAGAGAATATATTACCACAATTTTCCCTGCATTATCTTGAATTTGGAGAAGATTGTTAAATATACAGCATCACGAGACATTCTCCAAACCAATCTTGTGTAGCCAAGATTGATCCTCCTATATAGAGGTGAGCACTTTGATTTCCTTCCGTGTAAAGGTTATTCCTCCCATAGAGAGGTACTTGATCAAAGTAATGATGTTGTAGAGTCTTGTTGGACAAGACTCTGGACTTGTGTGTCAAGTCATGATTATCATATGAACCTTTTGTATAAAGGTATCCATGAGATGGACCTCCTGTATAGAGGTGGACCTTTTGTATAAAGTTCAAGCTTTACTTGTTAAAAGAATTTAATGATGTGTGATGTATTATTAACCATGATCACTAGTTGATATTAAGTCTCATTTAGAGATTGATCACCTCTAAAGTGAATTACTTTAAAGCATATGATCATTTGGTCTAGAATAATATAATATGATCACAACATTCGATAATTCTTCTCAGTATAATGTAATGTGATGGATAATTAAAGTTATCACATATTGACCATGCAATAAAAGATAACAAAATAAAATATAAAGCATAGAGATCAAGAGAATTCGAAATTGCCCATGCAAACACTTCAACTAATTAAAGAGAACTCGAATTGTTAAAGCTTAAGTTATAAAGCTTCAGTTAAGTATCAATGCTTCAGTTAAAGAATAAGTTAAATATATCCCTCAGTTAACTAAAGAACTCACAGTGCTCACTTCAAGTAAGTCAATCAACATGATTTCATTTAACTAAGTGTTCAATAAGAAGGACTAGTTAACTAAAGTGTTTTCACTTTAGTTAAACTAAAAGACGACACTTCAGTAAATCAAGGAGAATCAATTAAAGAGAGTTAACTAAGTGATAAAAAAGAATATATATTTAACTAAGTGACGACACTTAAGTTAGCCACCTAACTAAGTGGGTAAGCTTTCATTTAAGAGACAAGTTAATCCTAAGTGACAACTTAGTGAGATAAAGCACTGCATGAGAAGTGGGGCCCACCTCTACATGCAATATTAATACATCCAGTTTGAGGGCGAGTCCATCCTGAAGTTAGAAGATAAAAAGGAAGAGAAGAATGTATAAATATGTTATACGGGATTGATGAATCCAATGTGAATCGAATTCTCTTCTCCATTGAAGGAAAGGCGCTTCTCTTTGTGCAGGGCATTGTTCGTGCTTGTTAGTGTTGTGCTGGGAACAAATTCGACTGATCTCTCTTCTCTATTGCTTCTGTATATTCCTCAAGAGTGTTTGGTGATCTCTTATCTTCTGAAAGAAATCTACTATGTTGTAAAAGAAAGCATTCTCTACTATCCATTATATTATACTGAGAAAAATTGTTGGGGTTTTTGTTCTCATAATTTTGAGGATTTTCCCCAGGGTATATCTTGTGTTATGGTTGTATGAATTTCATGGATTGAATTGTCTCATTGCTTCAAGTCTCTACAGCTAAAATAATTAAAGATCAAAGCTCAACCAAAAATTAACAAAGATAACTTATGTTGTCCCAATCTCTATTTGAATCTTTTAAACATGTTGGAACCTAATATGTCATGTTAGGTGGAGATGAGGAGTCATCTCAGAATTCTAAGAGAAATCTTGGGAATATGAACCCAAGATTCATCTCATATGTATTAATATGTACATACATTAATGAGATAAGTGTTATTTGAATCATAATTCTTCTTGTCTTTGTTTTGTGTCTAATTATTTACCCTATCGGGTATCCAACAGTGGTATCAGAGAAGAGGTGCTGCCATATTACCTGGCTATAAATCCTACACTGCCAGCTTTGTTTGTCTTCCTATCAGACCTGGTCAATATTTTTTTTGGGTGTTATGTTGGTCCAGTATGCTCTCTAGTGTTTTCTCTATGGGCTATGTCTTCCTATGTAAGTGGTACATTTATTACCATCAATGTTCATTGGTTTCACATGGGTGTATCCTCTTTCTCTCATTTGAATTTCAATTTGAAAATTCACCTTTGTATATCCTCTTCCATGTTGTGCATTTTGGTATAAGGTAGTGAAGAAACCCTAATTCTCTCCCTCCATAGAAATTTGTGGAATCTGGGAAATACCTCTCCTTTGTAGAGTGTTCCTCTCTCCCACGAACTCACAATCCCAATAACTACTTGTTTCACCTCCCCTCTGCGGTCTCAAATCCCACTACAACTTGTCTCACCTACATCCGTGTTAATTCCATCTCCTCCATCAACAGTTGTAATATCCCTCATTATTAACCCCTATTATGGTAATTATATATACTTGATCTAAATGTACTTATGTAATAGTTCATGGCATGGAGCTCAAGGCCAAGGCCCCACCAATGAACATTACGACACTTAATAGTGTTTTGACTATGTAGTAGAACCATGCATTGGCAAGGCATAGTGACGTCCTGAACATGATGCAAGTTGTAAATGTCAAAATAATGGAAAATAAACCTTGGGACTGAATGTGCAAGGAAACTAAATAGATGGGAAATGATATCCATTAGGAGGGGAATTCATAGGTTGGTGAAACCTTGGGAATTCTAGTAAATATGACTAGGTTCCATCATGGTACCTTTAGGGGAAAAAGGGGAAGCAAGTTATTATTTCTCTCTTATTAACTTAAATCCCATCAGTATGAGTATGAATTTATTGTTAGTCTTTAAGTGTTGCGAGACAATGCATCATCGACATGAGAAGGAAAATGGATTATTATTCACCTGTAAGTGTAAAGTGAGCAGTTACTTACTATGATTTTATTATCTCGAAGCATCATATAATCCTATTTTGGAACATGAGAGTAAATATTATGATCTTACTCATGTGAGAAAGTGAATGGTTTCTTGTTCACCTACAAGTTTAAATAATCTAGTATTATTATTAATATTGTTATTATAAGCCTATGACCCAAAGCAGATTTATTATTTTCTCATGATCCAAAGGAAATAAATTATTATGTGATTTTATGATCATAATGAATTTACACAGTGTTATTATTTTGATCATTAATTAATAAGGGTGTTATTAATTAATGATTATTAATTAATTAAATAAATTATTTTTTTTACTAAAACGATTACTTTGTATTATAAATGGTTGAGAAAACAACTTCAAAGAATACAATACAGTAGTTCAAAGCATATCTCACAGTGTTTCCCACATTTCTTTCAATACCCCTTATGGTCCTCCAAAGTCTGAAAACTATTTTAAGTTGACTTGACACTGCGATATATTTTAACAAACTGGCCTAACCATTTTTGACAAAAAAACATGCAAACTGAAAATTATACTGCACTATCATCACTTTTCATGACCTAATCTTCCACTTCTTTACACTAGCAGAAAAAGTGTGATACATAACTAAAAAAACTACTAAAAATTGCATAATGACTAAATTTAGTCACATGAATATTAGTAGTTGATTTCGAGTCATTTATAACACAACTAAATACATGATTATAAAATTTTAGTCTTTTATTGGTTGTTGTGATTGGTCATTTTAGTAGTATATTTAGTCATTGTTTCAGTAGTTTTTTGTCATTGATTGTTATTAACTAGTCATTTATTTAGTCAGAGAGTGTTGTTAACTGGTCATTTATTTAGTCATGCTAGTTATTTTTTGTCGTCAATTAGTAGTATATTTAGTCATTTTAGTCTTAATTGTCGTCAACTAGCAACTTATATTTAGTCATTTGTATTCATTGATTTCCTTCCACTGGTAGTACATTTAGTAGTTGTTTTAGTCATTTATTATTGTTAATTGGTCATATATTTAGTCCTAATAGTCATTTAGTGCCATCATCTGGTCATACATTTAGTCATGATAGTCATTTATTATCGTCAAATGGTAGTATATTTAGTTATTTATATGCTCGTGTTTCTATCGATTGGTAGTATATTTAGTAGTGTGCTGAGTCATTGAATATTGTTAACTAATCATTTATATGGTCATGAGAATTTAATCATTTTTATTATCAATTGTCGTCAATTGTTGGTGGTGTGTGTGTATGTGTGTATGTGTGTATAATTTATTATTTGCTGGATCATTATATTTACTACCATACGTTTAGTAGTAAATGGTCATTTATATGTTATGAATTATTTATTAAATATCATAAAAAGTGTAATGTAGAAATAAACACACCATTAAAATTGAATTAAAATGTAACACACCTAGTGTCACATTAACTTAACACACATAATAATAATTTTGTATGCTCTTATACAACTTTGTAACGCACCTTGCGTCACACTAGACTTAAGACACAATATCTTTTTAATTTTTAGAAAACATAAATGCATAATAACCACATGCATAATGCTTATATGCATTCTCCTAACAAATGTACATGTTGATGTATATGTAACTTCGGAATGTATTTTATATATGTATGTTGTATGTACTCCTATAGAGATGGTATTATTCCTCTATAAGGAAGTGTTGGCATTTATATTGTAAATGTCGTAACTTATACTTGATGGGTTATTAGACCACCTTGTTGGGGTCGGCCCTGTATAAGTCATGTGGGTCAAAGGGTTATTAGACCACCCTATTGGGGGTTGGCCATGTGGGTCGAAGGGTTATTAGACCACCCTATTGGGGGTCGGCCCAGTCAGCATTATGTTATGTGGTTAAGTTTGAGCCTACATGATTTATGTAAAAGGCAAGTCAAGTCAAGTATAAATAGAGTGCGGGAGGCACTCTATTTGATCACTCACTTCTCACTCATGCACTCAAGGAGGAGTGGCGCACTTATGGAGGAGGAGGATATACTGCTAGTATATGTCTATCTCTTATGGTTGGGTTGTATCATTGCTCTATCTATCTCTGAGGAATTTATTGGGGTTTTTCACCTTTATGGTTTTCCCCAAGTAAATCTTTGTGTCTCTTGTGTGCTTACATTATTGTCTCCATGATTGATATGCTGTAGATATGCTGTACATGTTGTTCTCTCAGTTAAGATCCTAGATCAAATTGAAGTAAATTCTGAAAATTTAACATGGTATCAGAGCTAGCCTGAAAGAAGGCATGATATGGAATGTATGACACTTGTTGCACTTACGATGCTAGGGCTTGATATAGAAAAAACCCGCCATCGTAGCACTTTCGCTATAAATCCGTTTTGGCGATGTTTTCAGATTTGAAATATTTACAGGTAGAAGATTAAATCCCCATGTACCTTGTGTCCAAAGGACAACCTCTAATTCGTTTTACTTTGGGATTTATGATCTATACAATATAGGGTTTCTGCCTCTTCCAAATCAGAGTCAAAATTAGGTGACCTTGGGAAAAAGGTCATAACTTGGGCTAGGAAGATCCAAATGAAATTTCGTAAAAAGTGACAGGTATTACACAGATTGTGCTATCTCAAGAAACGTTTTCAGAGGCCGAAGTGGAACCAGTGACACGTGGCATGCTGTACAAGTTCTCTCTCCTGTATTATCCCATAAACAGGTCACGTTGCGACACGTGGCATAACTCTCTCTCAGAGAGTCCAATTGAGTTCAGACCTATCAGGATGGAAAGATAACAGGGCGAGCTATCTCAAGAAATGTTTTCAGAGTCCGAAGTTCAAACAATGACACGTGGAATGTCGTACAAGTTCGCTCTCCCGTATTATCCCAAAACAGGTCACGTTACGACATTTGGCATAATTCTCTCTCAGAGAATCCAATTGAGGTCAGACCTATCAGGATGGAAATATAACAGGTCAGGCTATCTCAGGAAATGTTTTCAGACCCTGTGGATCGAAAAGCTTGGATTTACACCAGAAACAATCAGGTACATATTTCTGTCAAAACATAATTATTTTTGAGTACCTTCATTCATGGCTTCCAGAATTTAGGGCTTTGGAGAAAGTTGGAATTTTTGTAATCGGAGACCACGGCTGAATGCTACTCATCAAAATAAAAATTTAGAGACCAAGATCAGAATTTTTGGTTGGGCAGAAGGCCGGGCTTGATCAGACCCTAGTTCGAGACTTTGATTAAAAAAGTGGAAAATTGGGGCTTCTGTAAAAATGGGAATTTTTGAAATCTGTGACCATGGATGGAAGCTCCTCAAAAAAATAGAAGCTTAGAGGTTTGGATCAAACCTTTTGATTGGGAAGAAGAGTGGGAAACTCAAACCCTAATTCAGGGTCCTCCCTAGTGAATCTGGAAATCTAAAAGGCAATTTCGAGGGGTGAAACTTTGCAGCTTTCAAATTCTGAATATACCAACTAGATCAGCTCATCAAGGCGCATATTTCTATCCTTTTCGAAGTTTGAAATTCAAAGTTTGAATTTTTGGGGTTTCTCTGACAAACCCTAATCCATCTCCAGATCCAGTCCTTGGAAATCAAGTGGATGTTAAGTTTAAACCAAATAGACAAGCAAGATCACTGAAAGAAGCATAATCACAAGATAGACATAGAATATACCCTGGGAAACCCTCATGGGGTAGAAAACCCAGCAAAGCTTTCCTCAATAAGATGATCAACCAAAATACAAGATGTGTTCCCTCCTTCCTTTCCTCCTTAGCAGATCTCCCAGACAAGTGCGCCTCTTTTCACAAGTGAGTGAGTGTGTCTAATGAGGAGTTCACCTCCTCTATTTATACTGACTCCTCACTGACTAAAATACCCAATGGGGCTGACCTCTCCTGGAGAAGTCTAATAACCCCTAAAATATTAACTCAAGGCCAACCCCCACATGGTGGGTCTAATAACCCTAGTTACCACAACTTCTTGGAGGAATAAACATCTACGGATACATAGTAGAATCACACCGGAGGTATGGAACATCTCCGGAATAAATAATATACAAATATAATATTCTTAGAAGTTACAATATTCAACACTCCCCCTTGACGAGAAGGATATTATAACAACATCTGCAGGAGCAACGAGTCATACATCATACATGATACATCTATATATCATCAGAAGCTTTCTTCAGTTCATCATCATCAGTAACTCAACTAGTTACTGGAACATCGACATCACTCGATCATCAGCATCGTCATCATACGATCATCAGCATCGTCATCACACGATCATCAGCATCGTCATCAGCATCGTCATCACACGATCATCAGCATCGTCATCACACGATCATCAGCATCGTCATCACATGATCATCAGCATCGTCATCACACGATCATCAACATCGTCATCACGCGATCATCAGCATCGTCATCACATGATCATCAGCATCGTCATCACACGATCATCAGCATCATCATCACACGATCATCAGCAACCTCATCACACGATCATCATTACACAGGATGATCAATCCTTCTCTCTTTAGGACATAGGTCCATGGATGATGCAATCCAGTCATGTACCTTTTGAACTGAAGTCCAGGGACGATCCAGTCCTATCATGTACCTTTTGAACCGAAGCTCAGGGACGATCCAGTCCTATCATGTACCTTTTGAACCGAAGCTCAAGGATGATCCAGTCCTCTCATGTACCTTTCGAACCGAAGCTCAGGGACGATCCAGTCCTATCATGTACCTTTTGAACCGAAGCTCAGGGACGATCCAGTCCTATCATGTACCTTTTGAACCGAAGCTCAGGGACGATCCAGTCCTATCATGTACCTTTTGAACCGAAGCTCAGGGACGATCCAGTCCTATCAATCAATTCTTGAAGACCTCATGTCTACGGTTCAATTCACAGGACTAAAGTACGAGGATGATCTAATCCCCTTACCTATTCATTCAGGATTTTGTTCTCGGAGACATCATGTCTACGGCTCAATTCAAAGGACTAAAGTCCGAGGACGATCCAATCCCCTTACCTGTTCATTCAGGATTTTGTTCTCGGAGACATCATGTCTACGGCTCAATTCACAGGACCAAAGTCTGAGGACGATCCAATCCCCTTACCTGTTCATTCAGGATTTTGTTCTCGGAGACATCATGTCTATAGCTCAATTCAAAGGACTAAAGTCCGAGGACGATCCAATCCCCTTACCTGTTCATTTAGGATTTTGTTCTCGGAGACATCATGTCTATGGCTCAATTCAAAGGACTAAAGTCCGAGGACGATCCAATCCCCTTACCTGTTCATTCAGAATTTTGTTCTCGGAGACATCATGTTTACGGCTCAATTCAAAGGACTAAAGTCCGAGGACGATCCAATCCCCTCAAGTCCACCAAGGACTTCATTCTCGAAGACATACGTCTACGGCTCTCTTTAGGACTGAAGTCCAGGGACGATCCAATCCCCTCATGTCAATCATGAGTACAAGTATCTTCATCTATACAAGTACATCAAGGCATCATGTATTCTCATCATCAAAAACATGTATATGTATCCTCATCATCAAAACATGTATCCTCATCATCAAGACATGTACATCAAAACATGTATCCTCATCATCAAAACATGTATATCAAAAATACATCTAACATCAAAAGCATGTATACATCTATCATCAAAAGCATGTATTCTCACTAATACATCTATCATCAAAAGCATGTATACATCTATCATCAAAAGCATGTATACATCTATCATCAAAAGCATGTATTCTCACTAATACATCTATCATAAAAAGCATGTATACATCTATCATCAAAAGCATGTATTCTCACTAATACATCTATCATAAAAAGCATGTATACATCTATCATCAAAAGTAAAAGTATAAGAGTCCTAAAAATAATTCTAAGTAACTAAGTGTAGTAAATAGGTAGCCTCATCATTGATGAGACCTGACTTGTTATCAGGTACTATGCTACTCCCCCTTTCGAGGAGAGTCCTTTTGAACTATACCAAGCTTGTCTCGGAAATATTCAAACTTCACTCGAGACAGAGGTTTAGTCAAAATATCAGCAATCTGATCCTCAGTGCTTAAATATTCGAGCTTGATAGCTCCTCTCTGCACCATATCTCGTATATAGAAGTATCGGATCTCTATGTGTTTTGACTTATCGTGGAACATGGGATTTTCAGTCATCTTAATGCAGCTTTGATTGTCACACATAATCACAGTGGGATCCATTTCTAAGTTAAACACTCCAGATAATAGTTTTCGAAGCCATACTGCTTCATAGCTGGCAGAGCAGGCAGCTATATATTCTGCTTCAACAGTACTCAGGTCCACACTAGATTGTTTCTTGCTGAACCATGAGATCATAGCAGATCCAAGACCATAACATCCACCTGAAGTACTTTTTCTGTCTGAGACACTACCTACCCAGTCAGAGTCTGAGTAACCATGTAACCTGAGTTCATGACCTCCGAGATAATATAGACCAAAATCTAAAGTACCTTTTAGGTACCTCATTACATGCTTTGCAGCTATTAGGTGAACATTTCTAGGTTCTACTAAATACTGACTTAGGTTATTTACAGCAAAGCATATATCAGGCCTAGTATTTGTTAAATACATCAATGATCCAATGATTTGTCTATATAAATTTATGTCCACTAATTCTGATGAATCATTGACCAATAAATTCAAGTTGGAGTCCATGGGAGTGGCCATGGCTTTACACTCCAACATATCAAATCTTTTGAGAATTTCCACAGTATACTTACCTTGATTTAGAAAGATTCCTTTTGGTTATTGCCATACTTCTAAGCCTAAGAAGTAGTGCATCAATCCAAGATCTTTCATCTCGAATTCTGAAGAAAGCTTCTTCTTGCTTTCAATAATTTGTTTCTCATTTCCAGTTAGAAATAGATCATCTACATATAACAACAGTATAATCGGTTCATCCTCCATCACTTTGAGATAGAGATTGGGATCAGCTTTACTCTTGGTAAAGCCCATGCTTGTTAAGAAATTGTCAATCCTTCCGTACCAAGCCCTGAGGGCTTCCTTCAATCCATATAATGCCTTTTTCAGTTTGCATACATGGGTCCTTCCGTCCTTGACCTCAAATCCTTGTGGTTGTTCTATGTATACTTCTTCTTCAATTACACCATTCAGAAAAGCTGTCTTAACATCCATTTGGTGCAGTTTCCATTTCATCATGGATGCAAGTGCCATGATGGTTCTAATTGAAGTATACCTAGCAACTAGTGCAAATGTTTCTTCATAGTTAATTCCCTCCTTCTGAGAGAATCCTCTGGCTACAAATATTTCCTTGTATTTTTCAATGCTACCATCTGCAGCATGTTTTATCTTGAAAATTCATTTGGAAGATACCACACTTTTATCTTTTGGTTTGGGGACTATATCCCAAACATCATTTTTCATGATTGACTGATATTCTTCTGTCATTGCTTCTACCCATTCTTTCTTCTGAGCTGCCTCTTCATAGCTGGTAGGTAGTTGATCCACAAGATCACACATCAAGGCCATGTAGTTGGACACTAGCTTTGGTTTCTTTCTTTCTCTAGTGGAGCCTTCAGGAGCTCCATATCTTTCAGCCCCTTGAATAATATCTCTAGCCCATGCTGGCCTTCTTTTCTTAGATAGGTCTGAAATAGGGGGCTCTTGTGGTTCCAACATGTCATGATCCTCTGGAGAATCATCTTCAGGAATGGGCACAGCCTCTGTGATTCTGGGAGAAGTATCTTCTTCATAGATTTCTTCAAGTGGGCACTTCTTGGATTTCTTAAGAGATGCTTCTTCATCAAATGTTACATCTCTACTTATTTCTATGTGATGAAAGCCTGGAATGTAAATTCTGAAAGCTTTGGATGATTCACAATAACCAACAAATATTCCCTTCTTACCAGAAGGTTCCAACTTGGTTCTCTTTTCTTTTGGAATGTGGATGTACATAGGACACCCAAATATTTTGAGATGACTTACCCCAGGCTTCTTACCTGTAAACACTTCTTATGGGGTTTTGAAATCAAGAGCACTATGAGATAATCTATTTTGTACATATACTGCTGTCTTGGCTGCTTCAGCCCATAGATCATGGGAAGATCTTGGTCATGTATCATAGTCTTCACAGCTTCCATGATTGTTCTATTTTTCCTTTCAGCCACCCCATTTTGTTGGGGATTATATGGAGTAGTTAGTTCCCTTTTAATTCTAGCTTCTTTACAGAAGTCCTCAAATTCCTTTGAGGTAAATTCTCCTCCATTATCTGTTCTGAGAATTTTGATTCTCTTTTCTGATAGATTTTCTATTAGAGCTTTGAACTCTTTGAACTTTCCAAAAACTTCATTCTTACCTTTCAGGAAGTATATCCAAGTTTTCCTTGAGTGGTCATCAATGAATGAAAGATAGTATTCAAACCCACTTAGAGAAGTGGTGGGCATTGGTCCACATACATCTGAGTGTATTAGCTCCAAAATGTTCTTAGTCTTTGTTTCACTCTTTGGAAAGGGGTTCTTGATATTTTTCCCTTTCTTACATCCTTTACAAGAGCCATCATGATCAGCTTTCAAATCTGGTAATCCTATGACTACCTTGCTTACATAGGGTAAGGCTTTATAGTTGATATGAGCTAATCTTCTATGCCATAGCTCACTGGGGCTAGAGATCTCATGAGCAAGGGCAGCTTCTAGATGACCCTTGAGCTTATAGAGACCTCCTTCTTCTTCACCAATAACAACTGCATCTTGAATTGTCTTTCCTTTGGACAACATGAGTACTTGTCCATCTATGAAAGCCACTCTAAAGCCTTTCTTATCTAGTGCTGAGATAGAGAGTAGGTTCTTCTTTAAACCTGGTACATATAAGATGTATTTCATCTTCAAGGGTGTTCTAGAATCTAGCTTGTAGCTAGCTTCACCAATTCCTCTGATGGGATATTGGTAGTCATCTCCTAGAGATACCTTTTGAGTAGAATACTTTTCTTCAAGATTTGAGAAAGTATTTCTTTGACCTGTCATGTGCTTAGAAGCACCACTATCAATGAGCCATGTATCTTCTCCAGGAGATACAGATCCAGAGAGTGCAGAGAATAGGACATATTCTTCTGGATCTTCTTTCTTCACTTTATATCTTTTCTTTCTAGGTTTTACCTCTACCTCTTCTTCTTCTTCTTCTTCTTCTTCTTCTTCTTCTTCTTCACTATCATTTTCTGCCATATGTGCATGATGTCTTTTGTGGACAGACTTCTTCTTTTGTGAAGGACAAAATCTAGAGATGTGTCCTAGTTTATGACAACTATAGCATTCAACTTTGGAAAGATCTCTTACTGGATTGGGTCCTCTTCTCTTTTTAGGCCTAGAGAAGTGTTGAGGTCCTTTGTGGTCAACTTTCTTGAGATGACCTATTCTTCTTCTTTTGGTATGGGTGGCCAAGGCTTGGTCATCCTCTTTCAGAAGAACTTCTCTGTTGGCAACCCTCGCTTCTTCTTCAACACAGTCCTCCCATACTATATCAAACTTCATGCTCTCTTTTCTGGCACACATGGTTTGTATGAATGATTCCCAAGGTCTAGTGAGACCATTGAGAGCAGTCATCACAAGTTCATCCTCATCAAGAGTATCACCAATTGCATCTAGTTGCTCCTTGATTTGGGAGACCCTTGAGAAATAGTCTTGAATGGATTCTCCTTTGTGCATCTTGGTACTCTTCAATTGAGTCCTCAGATTCATCTTCCTATTGATGTTCTTTCCTTCATACATTCTTCCTAGGGCATCATACATTTCCTTTGGAGTCTTCTTGGAGACCACTTGGGGAATCAAGTGGTCTTTAATAGAATCAGCTATGATTCTCTTTTCCCTAATTAAATCCTTCCTATGCTTTTCTTTGGCTTCATCTCCTTCTGGTTCTGCAACTTCATCCTTGATATAATGAGCAAGATCATTCTCTTCAAGAATGAGACCAATTCTGTATTTCCATGCCCGGAAATTCTCTATACCTTCTAGCTTGTCTTCAAGCTTAGTGTTTGGAGCCATCTTCTCTTGGGGGAGTCCAAGAGACAGAGTAGTACTTACTTGAAAAGTTACTTTTTACTTTTCCGGAACTTGAGACAGAATTTTATCGCACTTTTGGTAGAATTAGGGTTTGACTTTCCCAGAGTTCTACCCAACCAAAAAGTTCAATCTAGTGCTCAAAAGATTTGTCTTGAGAAGGGATATCCAGCTATGCAATCAAATTTCAACAATACCAACTTTCTGCTGAAACCAACTTCTGATTTATCGCACTTTTGGTAGAATTAGGGTTTGACTTTCCCGGAGTTCTACCTAACCAAAAAGTTCGATCTAGTGCTCAAACGATTTGTCTTGAGAAGGGCTATCCAGCCATGTAATCAGATTTCAACAATACCAACTTCTGCTGAAACCAATTTCTG
The DNA here is from genome assembly GCA_027924585.1 of Larix kaempferi. Classification (NCBI taxonomy): domain Eukaryota; kingdom Viridiplantae; phylum Streptophyta; class Pinopsida; order Pinales; family Pinaceae; genus Larix; species Larix kaempferi. Next base: position 27,986,046 of record BSBM01000767.1, on the reverse strand, counting down.
ATTTATCGCACTTTTGGTAGTATTAGGGTTTGACTTTCCCGGAGTTCTACCTAGCCAAAAAGTTCGATCTAGGGCTCAAAAGATTTATCTTGAGAAGGGCTATCCAGCCATGTAATCAGATTTCAATGATACCAACCTTTTGCTGAAACCCTAAACTTCACCGGAGAGAGAGAGAGAGATTCTTACTTTGTGAAAGATGTCCTATTCAGTCCAGCTCTGATACCATGTTAAGTTTAAACCAAATAGACAAGCAAGATCACTGAAAGAAGCATATTCACAAGATAGACACAGAATATACCCTGGGAAACCCTCATGGGGTAGAAAACCCAGCAAAGCTTTCCTCAATAAGATGATCAACCAAAATACAAGATGTGCTCCCTCCTTCCTTTCCTCCTTAGCAGATCTCCCAGACAAGTGCACCTCTTTTCACAAGTGAGTGAGTGTGTCTAATGAGGAGTTCACCTCCTCTATTTATACTGACTCCTCACTGACTAAAATACCCAATGGGGCCGACCTCTCCTGGAGAAGTCTAATAACCCTTAAAATATTAACTCAGGGCTGACCCCCACATGGTGGGTCTAATAACCCTAGTTACCACAACTTCTCGGAGGAATAAACATCTCCGGATACATAGTAGAATCACATCGGAGGTATGGAACATCTCCGGAATAAATAATATACAAATATAATATTCTTAGAAGTTACAATATTCAACAGTGGATTGGGTTAATCCTAGAAGAAGATGGATTGGTCACCTACATAAGTGAAGAAGTTCCTGTTTCAGAGGGAGATGAGGCTAAGGCCTTACATAAGAAGATTACAAGCGATCTCGACAGGTATGACTCATCGAGGTATGTTTTGAGATTTGTTCATGATTAAGTTTATGGTATGTTTGTCTTCATGTTATTACGATTAGTACAATCTTGATTTTAGACTTGTCATATCACCTTAATAAAATTATGAATGCACGATAGAAGATATTCATTGATTAAGGTTTTGACACTTATGATTGTACTAATGCATTGTGATGTTGTATGAGGTTTATGTTGTTTGATAACAAAAAAGGTACACCAAGAAAGTCAAATCATGTTCTACTTCAAGAACATATGCTCATGGTGAAATGAAGACAAAGATTCATCCATTGTCATGGATCACATAGAAGATCTACTTTCAAGGTATGTATAACTTGGTCATACAATGGTTAACTTATGAGACATGCAGGTTACTAGCACAAGTCATTGAAGAAGAACAAGAAGACATCATGTGATTATGTAAGATATAACTAGCTAGCATGCTAATCCAGGTATGTTTTTCCTATATCAAGATAGAATCCTACCTTGTGTTAGGATCTTATATTGTTGTGTTGTTGATAATGATTATTCATAGGTTTGAATAGTCATGGTTGTATGCATATTGTAATTGATGATATGACTAACCAGAAGAATCATGAAGGTATAGGTTTGAGTAATCACGGATTTTATGCATATTATATCTCTTATCTTGATTGATGATTTAACTAACCAAAAGAGTCATATGATCAAATAAGAATATGCATGAGTAAAAGAAGACTTCCCTGAAACCTTGAACACTAATGTTTATTATCTGTGTTTGAAATGATCCTGACTATACATGCTTGAGATTATTGTGATTATACTAATGAATGTTTGATTACGTATGAGATCTAGAGGATAACACAATGGTGATACTAACAAGCATGCATAGGGATCGAGAATGAATATAAGTTCAAGGACAAGTAATCTAGGAAGCAAAGATCAAGAGGGAGCACACTCCAGTGGTTTCTACAAGGATGCAAATATTCAGAGGGAGTTGACCATCTCTCTACATTCCACATCAAAAAGGTGTAGAAGAAGGTACTTCAGATTAGGACTCCAGTAGCTCCTACAAGGAAGCAAAGACTCAGAGGGAGTCCACCCAACGAACAAACAAAGATAAGTATCTGAATTGTCATTTCTTAAATAATACTGTTCAATAATGTATATACTGATGTTCCTAGAATTAGGTTGTGTATTATGCATATTAGAATAATTGCATTGATGAACAGTATACTACTAATATGCATGGGTAAGTGGCCTATGGCACTGTACAACATTCCATTGCTACTTATCTAGAATGAAACCTCTTTGCTGACATGTTGGGAGTTGTGCACACTCTTAACAATGTTCTGGTAGAGATTGGAAGGCATCTAGAAAGTTATGGGATATGGATAAATGTTGTATTGAAGCATTGGCTAAGACAATTGCATGACTGTATGACATATTTCTCTATGTGTAAGAATTTGTTCTAAAAACTATGAGATGTTTTCTAATCATGCAATTTAACTTGTTGTGTAGGAAAGATCGTATGCCATCACCTACAAAAGAAGAACTACAACATTTGTTCAGCAACAAAATTATCTATTGAAGATATTGAAGTTCCCAGGATACGGGAAGAATGCCATGATCCGTCGATCATGAAGAACGATGTTTGGGATGCAGTCCCAAGAGTTTAAGGGAAGTCTGTCGTGACTTCCATATGGATCTATCAAGATCAAGCATGCTGCAGACGGTAGCATAGAGAAATATAAAAGTGATGAAATAGAAGATACACCAGATGGATTTCAAGACAGCTTTCTTGAATGGTGTAGTTGAAGAAGAAGTGTATGTGGACCAACCACTTGGTTCTGAGACACATGACAGGAAATCATATATGTGTAGAACTTGGTATGGTAGGATAGGCAGCTTTCTATCAGGTTTGGTCTTTACCATGAATAAAGCGGGTTCTAACCTTTTCTACAAGGTTGAGGAAGGCAATCCAGTGATACTACTTTTGTATGCGGATAACCTGTTTGTTACAGGTGAATATAGATTGATTGCCGACACGCAGCGGAAGCTTGATGCCGAGTTCAAGTTGAGGAACTTGGGGATGATGCACTATTTGTTTTTGGCATGGAGGTGTAGCAGAGTGATGGAATCTTCCTTGGACAAGGGAAGTTTGCAGTAGAGATCCTGAAGAGGTTCGGGATGATGGACTACAAGGCTATGGCCACACCTATGGCATTGAACCTGAAGCATCTATGTGATGCTTCATCTAAGCCAGTTGATATCACTATGTATCGTCAGATGATTGGGTCCTTGATGTACCTGACGATCACGAGACCAGATATTTGCTTTACGATGAACACATTGAGCTAGTTCCTGACGGATCCGAGGAGTGTTCACCTGGTTGTTGTAAAGCATGTTTTGGGGTACATGAAGGGTACAGTGGATTATGGGCTCAAGTATGAAGCGAATCAAAAGTTTAACCTACAGGGTTATGTTGATTCAGATTGGGCTGGCAGTGCTGCAGATAGGAAGAGCACATCTGGGTGTTGCTTCAGTATGGGATCAGGTGTGATCTCTTGGTTTAGCAGGAAGCAGTCCTGCGTAGCACTGAGTACAGTTGAGGTAGAGTATGTTGGAGCATGTTCAGCTAGTTGTGAGGCAGTATGGCTACGGAAGCTACTGTCTAAGTTATTTGATCTCCCGTTGGATGCTACTGGTATCTTCTGTGATAACCAGAGTTGTGTGAAGCTATCTAAGAACCCAGTGTTTCATGACAGGTCGAAACACATAGAGATCAAATATCACTATATCAGGGATATGGTGCAGAGAGGAGCTATGAAGCTCCTGTATGTTGCGATGGACGAGCAGATTGCAGATGTGCTGATGAAGCCACTAGCCAAGGTGAAGTTCAAGTACTTCAGAGAGAGGCTTGGCGTTCTTCAGATCGAGGACACTTTGAGGAAGAAGTGATGGACACATTGTTGAAGCCATTCCAAGCATGTTGGAAGGGGGATCCTTCACATGGTTGTGGATGTAAGCGCTGGATGATGAGAATCAGGATGATGTTCTGGTTTCTGCTTGGATATGATCAGTTGGATCATTTTTGTATATGTATGTATGCATCATGTTGGTTGCTGGATATGATCAGTTGGATCATTTTTATGTATGTATGTATGCATCATGTTGGATGCTGGATATGATCAGTTGGATCATTTATATGTATGTACGCATCATGTTGGATGTTGGATATGATCAGTTGGATCATTTGTATGTATTGTGTATATGCATCATGTTGGATGCTTGGACCATGTACCTGTATATGTATCAGGTGGATACATTGTGTGATCAGATAGATCATGTATATTGATATGTATCAGGTATGATCAGGTGGATCATGTATGTTGATGGATACATTGTGTGGATCATGTATCTATGTATCAGGTGGATACACTATGTATGATGATATGTATCAGATAGATACTTGGTATGCATCACATGGATGCATTGTATGATCAGGATGATCGTGGATGACGAGCTTCTCCAGATGACATGCAACAGGATGTTGCAGTGATGATGATCAGGATGATCATGTGTACATTAGGATGATGTATGATGAGTATCAGATGATATTGTGTGGCCGTGGATCAGGTTGTGCAGGTAAGCATGTAATTTGTGCCCTGGGAGATTTGCAGATGGTCTTGCGAGGTTTTTCCTATGGCATGTAATTCGGTGCCTTAGGACATCTGGCAAATGCTCTTTCGAGGTTTTGCTTTGGGAGGACATATAATTTGTGCCCTGGGAGATCTGCAGATAGTCTTTCGAGGTTTTTCCTATGGCATGTAATTCAGTGCCCTGGGATATCTGGTAGATGCTCTTTTGAGGTTTTGTCCTATGGCATGTAATTTGCTCCTAGGAGATCTGGACAGGATGAAAAAGGCCTCAGATGCTTCAGCCAGGTTTTGCCATAACCACATGTAATTTGCTCCTGGGAGATCTGGACAGGATGAAAAAGGCCTCAGATGCTTCAGCCAGGTTTTATGGTGAGATCACATGTAATGTGCTCCTGGGAGATGCGACAGGTAGAGCTGTGTGCTCGTAATAGCCTAGGATGCTTCAGCCAGGTTTTGTGATGGGTCACATGTAATGTGCTCCTGGGATATCCTACAGGTAGAGCTGTGTGCTCGTAATAGCCTGGGATGCTGCAGCCAGGTTTTGTGACACACGTAATAAGTCCTGAGGATTCCACAGTATGGCCAGTGATGATGAAGACCTGCAGGTGGTGGGCCTACATCCAGTATGAAAAAGGACTGGCTCTGTAGAACTTCCTATGACGAGTAGATTCAGAGATTGATTGAGATAGCAGCAGCAGTGACGATGATGATGACTCGATGATGATTATCCAGTGACGATGATCCAGAGAAGAAGACTTGTGCTAGAAGACCTGTGATGAGAAATACCTTCCTAGTTAAGATGGAGTGTTGATGTATATGTAACTTCGGAATGTATTTCATATATGTATGTTGTATGTACTCCTATAGAGATGGTATTATTCCTCTATAAGGAAGTGTCGTCATTTATATTGTAAATGTCGTAACTTATACTTGATGGGTTATTAGACCACCTTGTTGGGGTCGGCCCTGTATAAGTCATGTGGGTCAAAGGGTTATTAGACCACCCTATTGGGGGTCGGCCATGTGGGTCGAAGGATTATTAGACCACCCTATTGGGGGTCGGCCATGTGGGTCGAAGGGTTATTAGACCACCCTATTGGGGGTCGACCTAGTCAGCATTATGTTATGTGGTTAAGTTCGAGCCTACATGATTTATGTAAAAGGCAAGTCAAGTCAAGTATAAATAGAGTGCGGGAGGCACTCTATTTGATCACTCACTTCTCACTCATGCACTCAAGGAGGAGTGGCGCACTTATGGAGGAGGAGGATCTGCTGCTAGGATATGTCTATCTCTTATGGTTGGGTTGTATCATTGCTCTATCTATCTCTGAGGAAGTTATTGGGGTTTTTCACCTTTATGGTTTTCCCCAAGTAAATCTTTGTGTCTCTTGTGTGCTTGCATTATTGTCTCCATGATTGATATGCTGTAGATATGTTGTACATGTTGTTCTCTCAGTTAAGATCCTAGATCAAATTGAAGTAAATTTTGAAAATTTAACAATACAACCATGCATAACCAATGCATAATATATAAAATTATTTTAGCGGAAGCATAGATTATTCTATAGGACCTGCGAAACACTAGGCTTAAGACACAATATTTTTTAATTTTTTAGAAAACATAAATGCATAATAACTACATGCATAATGATTATATGCATTCTCCTAACAAATGTACAACCATGCATAACCAATGCATAATATATAAAAGTATTTTAGCGGAAGCATAGATTATTCTATAAGACACATAATGAAAAACCTATGCAAATATTGATCTTATAATTGTGGAAGCATACATATTTGCATGTGTCCGCACATTTATCCCATATAAATTAGTACCATATTTAATACTCATAAAATATTTCTTAATAATTTGCATTACACCAAACCAAAACAAAAATAGCTTGGAAGGTAACATTTCCAAATTTGTATTTATAAATTCATTTCCAAGAAGTGTGCACTCAACATTTTGTTCACAATTGAAGAGTAAAACTATACATAAGAATTGAGAACTTCCCATTAACTAGTAATCCAACATATTAACATTTCAACATATTAAGTGCGCAGTGAAATTAATATTTCAACATAATAAATGTGCATTGGATTTACCATAGAACAATAACGTTAGTAATTGAACATAATAACTGCATGGTAGGGTTACATGGTAGGGTTACATGCATGAATTACTTAGGATAACAAAAACCCATTTATCCAAAGTATAGATTAAAATATTCGAACGTATTAATTGTGCAATAAAATTAATATTTCAACATAATAATTGCGCAGTATATTTACCATATTCCAACATATTAACTAAGTTAATATTCCAACAAAATAACGGTAAGATTAAATGCATAAATTAAAAAGGATAGCAATTACCATATCTTCCAAAAACATGGAATGCAATATTCCAATATAATAATTGCCAAATAAAATTAATAATACAACATATTAAATGGGCATTAATGATAAATGTATAAATTAAAAAGAATAACAAATATTTAGGGTATCAAATACCAATTTATCCAAAGTATGAAATGTAATATTAACACATATTTACTGCACAACACTAAGGATTAATATCTCAAATATTAACTACACATAAAGTTACATGCATAAAATAAGTAGGATAGCGAATAACAATTTATACAAGTATAGAATACAACATTTCAACATATTAACTGCGCAGTAAAATTAATATTTCAACATAATAAATGTGCATTAGATTTACCATAGAACAATAATGTTAGTAATTGAACACAATAACTGCATAGTAGGGTTACATGCATAAATCACTTAGGATAACAAAAACCCATTTATCCAAAGTATAGATTAAAATGTTCGAACATATTAACTGTGCAATAAAATTAATATTTCAACATAATAATTGGGCACTGTATTTACCATATTCCAACATATTAACTAAGTTAATACTCCAACAAAATAATGCTAAGATTAAATGCATAAAATAGAAAGGATAACAATTGCCATTTCTTCCAAAAACATGGAATGCAATATTCCAATATAATAATTGCCCAATAAAATTAGTAATACAACATATTAAATGCGCATTAATGATAAATGTATAAATTAAAAAGAATAACAATTATTTAGGGTATCAAATACCAATTTATCCGGAGTATGAAATGTAATATTAACACATATTTACTACACAACACTAAGGATTAATATCTCACGGTTAAATGCATAAAAATTACCATTACGTCCAAAAACATGGAATGTAATATTCCAATATAATAATTGCACAATAAAGTTAGTAATTCAACATACAAACAATTATCGTTGCTTCCAAAAAATTGTGCAATAAAATTAGTAATACAACATATTAATTCGCAAGGTTAAATGTATAAGTTAAAAAAGATAACAATTTCCATTTCTTCCAAACATGGAATGTAATAATCCAATAAAATAATTGGACAACAAAGTTAATAATTCAACATATTAATTGCACAAGATATCATTCAATGCTAAACTTAAATAACAGCCCTTAACATTTAAGGATAATTATATGCATTTTAATGTAATTACCACTCATTCTAGCATGATGTTTATAATTTACAACCCATAGTTTACGAATGCAAAAACCATTCAAGGTAAGATGCAGTAAAAATGTTTTTACCAATCAATGCTAACATAATATAAGAAATTTTCAATACTTCCTATGCACTGTTATTTATTTATTAAGCAAGATAGGTCCATGCCCATCTTCTACGAAATAATTAAATTTCCTAATGGATTATTACAAACAATTTGCAATTCTACACAATCGATAATGCATCTTCTTGTCCTGGGTATAGGTGATTTCCGGCTAGAAAATCTCTTTTCTCCAAAGATTAGGTGATTTTTGGTTGGGAAATATCTTTTCTCCAAAGCTTAAGTGCTTCTCCTTTGTACATCAATTTACAAACCTAAAATATTGCTTTCAGTTGAACTATGAAGCCATTAATTATTTATTGTTTTTAAGCAAATCTCGGAGAAAATATCTCACAAGATAAACAAGCACCAAGAAGCATTGTCATTTGGGAAGAATCCTCTGCCTCCGAGCGCATAAGCGTGCATAAACCTCAAGATAAGTGAATAATTTTTTAAGTATCGATCCTTTCCTAGGTAATTTGATTATCCAAATGAATATAGGTCAAATACCAAAGTAGTTCCATCAAATAAAAATGACCCTCATACACCTGAGTTGTATTCTTCAATGGACATTGTTCATTCTCTTGATTCTCATGAGCAGCATCATGAGTTAATTAGGAATCTGAGTCGACTCGAATCAAGTTTTGTTTAGCTTCCTCCAAGATTCCCTTCATCTCTAGAAAGGAAAAATGAGTTTATGAATCTGAATCAGTGTAAAGCAATTTCTATTGAGCAGCTTCCTCATTTCACTTCATTGCTAGAACATCAACACTAGTTTAATAGCCTGAAACAATGAGAACCAAGTTCTATTGAGATGCTTCTACAACTCACTTGATTACCAGAATCATGTTATGTAAATCCTCCTCCATGACTTAAGTCATTGACAGAATCAAGTCCTCCTTTGTTGCTAAGAATAATAGTAAAGGTGAGGGGAATATTGGGTTTGTGCAAGAGGCTTTTTCTAGGGTTTGTGATTGTTATTCTGGGTATTTTCATATTTATGGTGTATATACACTCATTTATTTTCTGTGTATATTGTATTGTTTTTTGGTTCAAAGCAAACTTGGATGAGTTGATATATTCTTTGAGTCTCCTTGTAGCCCAAGCTAAAATGTTCCCATCATTTCTTTTGGAATTCTTTCATTTTCAACTCCATTCTGGTCATAATATATTATACTATAGTGTTGGATTAGTTATATTTTTGGTACATTAAGATGTTTTATTATTTATCTTATTGGTCGTGGCCTCGAGCCTCTTCTGTGAGTGGATATATTATTTGTAATTGGAATCTTGATGCTTTTGGGTTTTCTTGTATCTTGATGCTAGTTTTTGCATAGCTTTGATTGTTTTGAACAAATTTCTTTTATGTCCATTCACGCATAAAAGTATTGAAGTTTCCCTTTCTATGAAGATCCCGTGGTTTCGTTCTTTCTGTATGGTCCAAATTATTAAAATGGAAGTATCTCCCATAGGTTTCCATAGCATGTTCAGTACTTTGGATTTGTATTTACCTTTGTCCCACTTTCTGAAAAGCAGAGTGAATTTTGTTTTACATTTCCTTTTGGAATTTCTCATTGTTACCTTCAGGTTGTCCTAGCATCCCAATGCTATTTATGCATTTGACTAGAAGGCATATGGCTTTTATTCCTTCCATGTTGCAATTGTAGCAGATAGATAGACCAAGGAAACATCATTCCTACATATTTTCATAGGTTAGTATTCGATAAGGGTAGATCAGATCTGCAAATTTTAATGCAAGAACCTTGATTCCATATTTTTGTCCAACTTTCATCAAGTACAATATCCCCATCTTCTAGGATTTACAAAAAATATTTTTGTTGAACTGAAAACTTTCCTGAGCTTTATATGTCCCCATCTTACTCTATCCTCTTCATTCAAGAAGGAGATTCTTATCTTCTGGATAATTTTACAAAGTTTCTCTTAATTCATAGTTTAGATTGTCCAACCATGAGAATATCGACTTCCCTTTACTTTCTTGTGAAGGCTAGATATGCTAAAGAAACTTATGTTTTCTCAATGTTGTAACATCCCTCTTTTATACCTCTATTATTTTGTAAATGAAAATGTAAATTGTACTTGTTTCTGTTGAGGAGCTCAAGGCCAAGGCCCCACCAGTAAACATTGTAAGTTCTGCAGTTTAATTACCTAAATTGTATATTGGAATGCAAGATTTAGGAGACCGAGGTCATGATGCAACCTAACGATAAGGGGACGAATCCACTAGGTGGGGGGGAGAGGTGAAATGGCTTGGAAGCAATTAGTTTGATGGCAGATGTTATCATGGTGTCATGAGCACTTAAGTGAACATTGATGTTCACCAAAGGTCACTTAAGTTTTTGGTTATCGGTTAGTCCTAGAGAGGGATACCACAAATACCCTTGTCTACCGAAAGGCAGTAAATGTCTCCTAAGACCTAAAGCTTAGCACTAAGTTAATTATTGTTAAGTGTTATTATGTAAAACTAAGAAACTCCTATGGATGTCTTTGACATCCTAGTTCCGACAAAGGATATCAAGAGATTTCATCATCAAAACTCACTGTCTAGTTATATACATATACAATACATTATGATGCATTGTAATGATATTACCAGAGAAAACAATATAACTATATAAAGATAGTTATACAATCAAAATAAGAGAAGAGGGGCCATAGAATTATTACTTAGTTACACATTTAGGTGTTTTGGATATGTATATATATCTATATTACAATGGTTAGTGAAATATTAATTCTATGTTATATAAAGGGGGTTCCACTTTTATAAAATATTTGAGAGATGAGTAATGGATGTTTTCCATGAAGAGGTTTATTATATATATATATTATTAAATGTGTGTGTACGTTATACTACATGAAGGGCCACGAACACTTAGTGGACGATTTGACCTGCACATCGTCTAGAAGTTAACTACACCTTTGTATAGCACACGTAGAAAACATAATATGTTTTGGAAAAAGGAGAGGTTTTCTCATGATGATACTACCTTACCTGATTGTGCTCTCTGTCAGGCATCAATCGGCCAGCATGAGCAGCGTCTTTATGAGGAAGTGCCAAGTGTTAGTGGACCGCCATCCTTCTCATTCAAGAAAACGTCGAGTTTTGTTTTGTTCCAGATGTATATCTGTTGAGAGGGAGGCCGTCAGTTATAAATAACCAAGCTCGAATGAGTTGGGGGAGGGATTTTCTTCCTTGGTAGGAATTGACCAGCACTATTAAGGAGGAGAGATGGCTCCTTTGGAGCCGCAACCCTGTCCTCTTTGAGAGAAGGCTCTCTCAAAAAAAGGGGGATTTCTGTGTAGCAAAGGGACGGGACGGCTTTCTGAGCCTGATCCCAATGATGCTCACGACATTGACAGAGATCGCATGGAACGCACTTGTGATAAACAGATTTTTGGGTTGCTACATTATCTGCATAGCAAAAGGGATAGGACGGCTCTATGATACTAGTCCCAATGATTTCTCCTAGGCTCTATGATACTGGTCCCAATGATTTCTCATAGCATCGGCAGAGATCGGTTTATAAAAGCGATCTCTTCTCATTATATGCGATCTCTGCCTATAGAGTCACTTTATCTTTGTAGTTACCTTCTTTTATTTCACATACAGGGTGTGATCTCTGCGTATAAATCTCACTATCCATGTTTACCCTTGTTACAGGGTCCCCTTTTTGCATTAGATGTTGAAACAACGTCGTTTTATGATCTAGTTCCTTGCGGAGAGAAACACTTTGAGCGATTTCTGCACATCCTTAAATTTAACCTATCTTCCGCTGGAATGAATCATATTCCAATATCTCTACAGATGATTTACATACTCTATGCATGTTATATGTGATATACATTGGGGAAGAAATGCCTTCTCTATTATTGTTTGTCTGTTTATTTTTTAGGAGAGAGAGGCGTAAATCCTTCTCTTGCATGGTTAGTCTGCAAAAATTTTGAATGGGAAAGAGGCATGGAGTCTTCTTCTGCATTATTTGTTTGCACAGAATCCGAATGATAGAGAGAATCATGTTTTATCATTTTCCAGAGATTATAGTATCAACAGATCGAGGGAAGCTTAATCATTATCGCTATACTTTGACAGTATTAACATTACCCTTGAACTTTGGAAATATTAGTATGTGTACAGGTATGTGATAATGTTGTCTTTAAGGTTAAATACCTCTACATATATGCAAATGGTGTTACTTCTTGTTATGGTGTACTTCTGCTTCTCTCTGAGAAGAGATTATGATTTATGTTTCATGATTCTTTAAGTTATTTAAATAGGTCATGTATTGTTGGGAGAGGATGGCTTGAGAAGCCCGATCCCCAATCCCTGTTGTTCCTTTCTGAACATAGATCAACTATGTTGGTTGCAGCTATGTGAATGTTGAGTTAGATTATGTTAGGTTCACGTTTTATATTAAGTGAATAATGATTGATTTTAATGTTTTAAGAAATGAAATAATTAAATCTCATATATAGGAATCCTAGAGCAAATATAAAGATTGGGAATCTTAGTTGGCTCAAGTTTATTAATCTAAACCCTTATGAAATAAACGGGTGGGTTGACAGGATGGGTAGAAATGTGTCACCCGGGACATATTGAATGTAGAGACTAGTTTTCTTACCTCTTTTGGATTTGTCGCCCAACTTGGGGTGGTCTCTCCACAGAAAAACATATGCCAGATAGAGAACCAATGGTAGGGAGGAAAGTTGCATTCATGACCTTAGTCGCCTGAGTTTGTTTATTTGAGTAAATCTTGTTATAACTAACTTGTTACAAAAAAGAGAACTTGGCATATGTGTGTTTATGATGGCTTTGTTGTTTAACTATGTATGTGTATCATTAGGTTCCTTTAAACATGCAAAATTTATTTTATATCAAATAAGTAAGTTTTGTTGTATGAGTAGAAAATCTATAAAGGTAATGGTTGCAGAGGAAGAATCAACATGATTGATTATATATGTAACCGAGGTGCTTGAATATTTCCTTTATTAATTCCCATTATGTTTTTGCAAAGATGGTGGTCTTATGGACCTTATCACAAATGGATTTCATTATAAAATTGTGGAGCATTTTACCATTACAAGTTCCAATGAGAACCTGCATTTGTATTAATGTATAGTTTTGTAAAAGTAGTTCTCTTAAAGTGTTAATGACATTTGTTTAGAATAACTATAATACTTATGGGCATTGAGTAGGCCCTTGGAAGGGTTTATTACCTCTATATACTTCTATGTATAGTTCATAAATGCATGATGGAGGCACATCAAAAAAGAAAGTGATTTAACTCTTTTAAGTGATTCTACTATAGGGTGATAGTCACTTTCTAGTGATAAACGTTATAAGGAATGATTCACTTTAATAAGATTTCACTATCAGGTTAGTACAGTTGTATTGCACCCACTTTCTTGAGAAATAGTTACTTGAAGTTTCATTAAAGTGAACGGTTACATAGAGTAGTCTATAAAGGCAATATGATGCTAGGTTCCACCCAAAAGAATGTAGGGAACCTATGGGATACATAAATAAGATTTAAAGGTAAATATCTTATCTCGTAGCTTATATTAATGAAGTAGATCATATTCATAGCTTAAGTACTTTGCATTTTGTAAGTGGTGTGATAGGGAGTTAAGTGATCATTGTGAAAAATTTGAAAAATTCACTAAAATACTAACTTGGATATTTGGGTATGTTACAAATGTCTATTCTTATCCAATTCCTTATTTCAAATACCTAATTGGCTTGTGCTAGGTTTTTCCATATTGCTATAAGTTGATTTTGTGCCCTTGAAGACTCCCAAAGCAAGACCATTTTGTCGTTTTTTACTTCTCCAAATCTCTAAGCTTGAGCTAGTTTCCTATATTGTTAGATACCCATTCGAGATGGTAGATCCTTTTGAGGAACGAATCCATTCTCACTAAAAATCCATTGTATATTTATTCTTTTAAATTATATACCATGATGTGCCTTTATCATTGTAATATCTCGAAATAATCTTGTCCTCCGAGAGCTATATTGAAATATTTCCATTTTCCATTTTTTGAGTTGGACCTAAAGATTTTGGATTGCAGATTGTATTGCATCCCACAAGAGATCATTTTTTGTCTTGGTTTGTAGCACTTGACAATTTTGTCGCTTTCCATTTTTATTTTATAACGTCATAGGGTTTTCAATTTTGTCATAGTTGGTCACCAACATGACCATCACTATATCCTTGGGATAAGTGCTTAATGATATATAGTATATACGATGGATATTATAATGATTATATTTAAAACAAATAAATATTATAAATGATTAAAGAAATTGCAAATTTCTTTTAATTGGAAAATTCATAAACGAAAAGAAAACAAAAGGCAAGTTACAAATCTATATCAGAAACTATGAAAAATTCACTGAAGAAATTAATTTCGCATCCCAAAATACATCCACCACACTGAAAAGACACAAACAACGATGCATATGCATAAACATCTTATCGAGTATGTTGGAGAGTTCCCAAAAACCTACTGGTGTGTGGACATGTGATGCTTTGATCATTCTATCATGCATGCATGAGCATGGAAATTCATGTTTAAGGAAGAGATTAAAATTCAAGAAGTCCTCATTGGAGTCACCATTAATTTGACTGGATTTTTTTTTTATATAGGATGGACGACTCATTACACATTAATGTATTAGGAAACTAGTAACATACAACATGAAAATGTATTTATTTTCACAAGCAAATAATCACACTATATTTATGATAGTGAAGGGAAAAGCAAGATTGTTGTTAGCTTTATGAGAGTGAATGGAAAATTTAAGTTTTGTAATGATGGTTGGGTTGGAAGAGAAAGGAAAGATAATAATTGTTCGATGTAATGTCCATATAATATAAATAAATAGAAATATTTTTAAAATATTTATTTAAATTATTTACATTTTCAACACAATTTTATGAATTTTTGTGATAACAATTTATACAAAAATTGTTGAAAAAACATGAATTATCCTCAAAAAGACGTAAGACAAGAGAGAAGACTTTGCTAGGTGAAATCAAGGCACTAATAATTTCTCATTTAAGATTTAAACCCTTAAATGATTATTACCTTCGTGGATTAACACACTTTTGCAAAGGGTTCATTGAAAAGTATAACCACCAATAAGTTAAGTTAAAATTATGTGAATTTACAAAAAAAATATAATTGTAAATATATTTTTTAAGTTTTGTAATGATGGTTGGATTGTAAGAGAAAGGAAATATAATAATTTTTCTATGCAATGTCTATATAATATAAATAAATAAAAATATTTTAAAATATTTATTTAAATTAGTTACATTTTCAACACAATTTTATGAATTTTTGTGATAACACTTTATACAAAAATTGTTGAAAAAATATGAATTATCCTCAAAAAGACATAAGACAAGAGAGGAGACTTTGCTAGGTGAAATCAAGGCACTAATAATTTCCTATTTAAGATTTGAACCCTTAAATGATTATTACCTTTGTGTATTAACACACTTTTGCAAAGGGTTCATTGAAAAGTATAACCACCAATAAGTTAAAATTATGTGAATTTACAAAAAAAAAAATGCTTTTAAAAATATAATTGTAAATATATTTGTTTAAGTTTTGTAATGATGGTTGGATTGGAAGAGAAAGGAAAGATAATAATTGTTCTATGTGATTTCCATATAATATAAATAAATAAAAATATTTGTTTAAATTAGTTACATTTTCAACACAATTTTATGAATTTTTGTGAGAACACTTTATACAAAAATTGTTGAAAAAATATGAATTATCTTCAAAAAGACATAAGACAAGAGAGGAGACTTTTCTAGGTGAAATCAAGTCACTCATAATTTCCCATTTAATATTTTAACCCTTAAATGATTATTACCTTTGTGGATTAACACACTTTTGCAAAGGGTTCATTGAAAGTATAACCACCAATAAGTTAAAATTATGTGAATTTACAAAAAAATATCCTATAAATAATATTTGCTGATTTTTTTTCTCCAAGGTAGATAATTAACCTTGGAATATTTGCTATTTTTTAATACATAATATTGTCTCTTTGTTAAAAAATACTTCTAAATTCATTAATATGTTTGTTAAAAAAATACTAATTTTATTAAGGAAGGGACTAAGTTGCATGCAGCTCTTGTTTTAAAGAATTGATTATTTATATATATATTCGGACGACTAAGATTGTTGAGAGTCGTAGTTTAAGTGGAAAGAACTTTTATTTTAATATATATATATATATATATATATATATATCCTCTTATTGGGAATTGGATTGCATGGAGAATAGGAAGCGAAAGATAGGTCCATATAGGCTCAGACCCTTGGGTTGGGACGGGAGATGGTTATCGTCTTTCAGAAGGACTAGTTCAGAAGCTGAAGAGATATAATATCCATGTGTTAGCGGATGCGAAGGTTATTGACACCCAATCTTATAGATGGATCACGGTGGATGAGATAGACCTAAGCAGCGAAGAAGCCACATAATGGTCAAATTTTCTAAATCTTCTCAAACTGAATTTTGTTGCTCTGTCTGAAGACTCTGGAGATAAGCTTGTCTGGACCATGAATAGCTTAAATGGAGACTATACAGCCAAACTTGGCTACAAAGCATTCAACAAAAATCAACTCAGTGGAGAAAAAAAATGGTGGTGGTCTGTGGTATGGAAAACGAGGGGCACCTTGAAAGCAAAGATTGTACTGTGGCTAGTCCTAAGTGACAAGATTCTTACATGGGATAACTTGATTAAATGAGGTTGGAAAGGTCCCATTCGTTGCTCTTTGTGTCATGCTTATGATGAAACTTCAGCCCACTTATTCTCATCACGTGTTTATGCATAAAGAGTCTGGAACGACGCCGCAAAGAAGCTCATGGACGCTAAAGTCCCTATGGACCCGACCTTGGAAATTTGTTGTATAACTAGTGGAAGAACCCTTTGGTATGCAATTTCGATGCTTTCCCTTCCTTTTTCCTATATGGCATGTGGTGGGCTAGGAACTCTGTCATTTTTCTCAAAAACAGAATCCTTGTTGAAGTTACATCGGTCGTAATTGTGCAGTGGGCTAAGGAACACAAACAAGAAGAGACTTAGAAAAAACAAAGATTTTTTATCCATCCAACTATAGACAGCAGTTTTCCATTGGCTTATTTCGACGTGGCCAGTCAAGGTAACCCACAATTAGGAAGCTCGGGAGGAGTTATATATCTAAATGATCACAATAAAATAATAATCCTCTATGTTCCAAGGCACGGTACTAATATAAAAGCTAAATTAACAGCGCTATGGGTAGTACTCCATACTACTCTAAGGCATCAGATAACGAATCTTCAAGTATTTGGAGATTCAAAAATGGTTATTGAATGGGAAAATCGTAAGCTTCAGATTAGAGCTCCACATATTCAGTCCCTGCTAACTCAAATTCAAAGCCTGATCTTCTGCTTCAGCAATATCTCATTCAGTCATGTGTACAGAGAACTCAACGCAGAGGTTGATCTACTCTCAAAAAAAGCTTTGCTAATTCCACCGCGAGAAATAAGAGTGGAATTTCAGCTTCATCACTCTTAATGTGAAGTCAAACATCAAATTAAAGGAAAACAATTTTTTCTTGAGACGCATGTTTTGTCATGCGGTCATCCTTTTTGTTTTGGATCTCTATGTACTCGCATGCAGTGATGAAAATTGTCAAGAAAATGAAATCAGGACATAACAGTATTTTGGGAAGTTTCTGATCCGAACTGTAATGGACAGAATTTTGTAATATGATGTAAACTCTCTGAATATAAATGGATAACTCTTCATGGGAAATTTATGATCACTCTTTATTTATAGTGAAAGATATTTTCCTTTCAGAAGATATATATATATATATGAATGGTTCTTATAAAATCCATTTTATCAATGAAGTGAATGGGTTGAAAAATATATGTCGAAGTCAATAGAGTATGTGTGATAATTGTCATATAGTTTTCATAACAATAAAAGGGATATAATACAACTTAGATAGAAGTAAATCAAATAAATAAAGAATCACACCGTTGTTATGTAAGACTTCATTAGGTGCATTTCACTATAATTGCATTACCCATGTTGGGGTTAAAGATAGACAAGTTTCATATGTACCTTTTAATTAATGGAGGAAAGTCCTTTTTTATGAAACGAGTTGTTCATTTTGTATGTTTATAAATATGCATATATTATATTGCAAAATTTGATTATATGACTGTAGATTATTGGGATTATGAAAAGATCAAGGAGTATACATTTAGTGGTAAAGAATTATAGTTTCTTCTTTGAAATTGTATAGTTATAAAATTGTATAGTTATATGTGATAAAAAAAAAGATTAACTTTGTTGTATTGATTGAGGATATGAAGTAATGATCAGAAATAAGAAGTTATATTATGAGAATATCAGGTAAGAAACATATTTAGGAGTGTTGTAAGAAACATATTTATAGGATATCTCATATAAATTAAAAGTTATGGAAAAAAATTTATACGATTTAAACTAGGTATATTAATAGTAAAATATTAATTCATATCATATGTGTGTTCACATAAAAGAAGTGATACATCTTATTGAAAGAAACTTACATAGAGTTCTAGTTTTATACAAACAAACAAAAAAATAGTATTCTTCAGTGTTCTAGGTGTGTTACAATTTAAAACTACATTGTTATGTAATTTCTTGTGTCTAGGTTACATGGAGAAGAAAGAGATAGATTCTTCATACTAAATATTATAGATTGTACTCATGACATACTTAAGAACAAAGGCTTAATAACCATCTTCGAATATAGAGCACTCGGTGACAGAGAAAATGAAGAACTTTGACTTGTGCTACGCTAATGACTAGATGTTGTGAGCTCATCTAGTGTGAACCATAGAGATACCGACTCCAATTACTAATTGTTTGTTGTGTGTAATTTATTGTCATTTGTAGGATAAACAAATAGAAAAGGCCTTACAACCTAAAGAAAAGAATATAAATCTTTCTATAAAACTCATAATAGAGAATAAGAATATTTTTTCACTTAAGATCTGTGACAATGTAGTTAGTTGAGTCAGTTGAGTGGGATATAAGTCCCTCGATTACAAATCAATGTGGATCCAAAATTTAAATAATTACAAATCTCATTACAAGGTTAATTGGTTAGATTACAGTTTGTAAGTGTGTGTTCTTAAGTACAATTCCTTAATTTTTAACTCTTGTAAAAAAAAACGTTTTAATCTTCATAATAAGAAAAACTAAAGCATAAAATTATTAAAGCAATATGTAGAGTCCCTTCATGAAATAGTTATATGGATATGGCATTGATCGATATTAACAATTTAATGCATTGCAACCTAGATGAAGATGGCCATTTACACATTAAATTCAATTACAAAGTACAAATTGCATTAAAGAAAATATTTAGTTAGATCAAATATTTTGAAGTAAAATCAATTATGATTATTATTTTAATGGGAGTTTTTCCAATCTCAAAAAATATAATTTTCTCTTTGAAATTTCCAATGATTTGAGGTTTCCATTGAAATTTGCAATGGAGTAATAATCATTCTCAAGAATTTATGAATTACAAATCCCATTTCTCTAAAATTTGAAAAAATATAATTCATTATGCAAGGTTAAGTAGCTAAAATCTAGATTACAATGTGATTCTAAAAATTGAAGAATTATATTCACCAATGCAAGATTAAGTGACAACATTAAAATTTGTGATTGCTTAAGTATCCATGCTCATTTTTTAACTTAATTTATGTTCACCTTTTCCTGTCCAACCAAAAATTCATGACAATCTAATAATTGTTCTCGTCGACACTTCTCCAATGTTGGATCCTCAATATTTTCCTCCTCAACCACATGTAAAAAACATTTAAAATAGGTCAAACATGCAAATTAAAGCTAAAATTTTAGTATTGATAACTAGATTACAATTTGTGCATGCTTAAGTATATGTTCTTAAGTGGATGAAGATTATTTACATTTTCTTGATAAATTTAACTACAAAATTTGAATTTTGCTTAAAGAAAGATTCAATTTGATAAAATATTCCAAAGTGAATTATATTATATTTGTTGCCAATCTGTTGAAATCGAAAGGACATGTTACAATAATATTGTCGATACTTAAATGACATTAGCAAGAAATATTTATTAAACATAAGTTTCACTCAACTAGAGTGGTTTACACTTTAAAAAAATATTTGGATTGGTTGCAAACTTTAAGCATATAGAATATTTAATGCAATCATATATTATTTATTTTATATATTTCGTGAAGATAAGTTTCACTTAGCTAACAATTTACACCTCTAAAAGATGTTTAGCCTTTAATGGTCACAATATTACCATATCAAGAAACAAAATAAAGATACTAATAACTTTTAAACAAGTGCTTCATGTCACTAGCTAAGTACTTTGTCATAGAACTCAATCCAATGATTCTTCTAGCATCAACAGACCCAATCCAACTTTATCTTACTTAAATTCCATCTTATAATGTTTTAAGATCTTTAAATTTATGGATATAATAAATATTTTGAAAAAAATAGAGATTAATTTCAATTTTCTAGTGGTATGAGAATCACATTGTGAATCTAACTATCACCTCTCATCTAGTTGAACAAGTAAAGAATCTCCTAAAAATTTTCATTTTCTCTATTGTCAATTTTAAGAGTCTTATTGATGATAACAACTCAATTGAATTATTTTTTCATGAACCCAAGCCTACTTTGAATTTGATGAAATGATTATCAGATAATAATAATAATAAGTAAAATCCCACCAGCACTACATGAATTCTATGGTCCATGTTTGGATAAATAAAAAAATCCCCATGGATATAATTTTCCAATATGAAACTCCCTATTTTATATTTGAATTTGAACTCAACCTCCATCTTGTAGCCTTGGAATAAACTACACTTATCGGAATACTTGGAATATTGTCTTCTATTTTGTCACTAAATATATTATCATTACAAGAAATGCATATGCCCTACATCATTAAGCAAGGTAGATATCTGAATTTGTGTATCTCTTTCTTGTAAAACCACTTTCTAAAACACTGCTCAATTGAAGAAACATTCCATACATTCTAACAACTAGCCATATTCTTTACATCCTTCTATAATTGGCCTACATAGTAGTCAACTAGTCATATGAAGGTAGCATAACAACATTCCAATGTATCAATATAGAATCAACAATCAATCTTATATGTGTCCCATTTACTACCTCCTGTGATAGGTTATTACCAACAATAGTAAAGGATAGGACCAGAGACTTCCACTTCCACTGATTAGACACATTTTTATGTTTTTCCTAGAATTTCTTATCCTATCCATAAATGTTCATGGTGTTATATATTTATGTTCTATCACTTTCTTCAACAAATCATCTTTTGTCAATAAATTCCACATTATTTTCTCTACCAGTGATTTTTCAAATAGGTGAATATGCTTAAAACCATAACCATCCATATCTTTTTGTATTGGATATATCTAGAAATTCTAAGTGAATCCCTTGATTGTGGCATGTCTCTCTCTCCATAGGACATTAAAACATACTTTCCTAGATCTTTCTAGAAATCATTTTGGAAGGAAATATAACGAGGGCCAATATACATGGATTGCTTCCAATATGGATTTAATAATATTTGTAAGGTTATAGCTAAAAGTATTTTTGATGATTTTTTAAACCATTTTAGTTTATCTAAAATCAATTTAATATGTAATTCATTGTTTATTTATATAGTATTTTGTGACTATACGGAAGGGTTGATTGAAAAAAAAAAAAATTAGTCGAAGAACACACTCATATTTATTTTGATGAAATCAATTTTAATTAAAATTTAACATATATTCATGAAATAAATAACATTTGTTTACATTTGTAACAATATGACAATATATTTTTAGAAATTCGTTTACATTTATAATAAGATGAAAGTAATTGCACTTCAAGAAAAAACTTTTATTAATGTTTTTAAATAAACACCTTTCACAAATTTTCACAATAAATATGCATGGTGTTTTTCACAATTTAATATGCATGATGTTACAGTATATAAAAGTGGAAGAATATTTATTTTGTTAAATTTAACTATAATAATTTTACTTTATCAAAAATTAATGAAAAGTTTAGTAAAAATAGTTAAGAAATATAATTTTTTTAAATATTTTAATCCAAAAATAGATTTCAAATATTAATCAAATTGGGAATCATTGACCGAATCATATAATATTCAAGTTTCTAAACATGTTTGATTAACATATAACTCAATAACTCATCGACAACAAATACATTACATAACATAAGTGTGATTGAGAACCTACATATTAAGCAAAATGCACCAAATATTCCAATATCAAACTCGTGCGTTAATAGGCTTTACCCTAATCATTGAGTCTCCATTAATTCTATTCCAAGTATAGTACACAACATATAAAATTGTTTCTATTAACTAAACATCATTTTGAGGTAGGGAACATATGATTCATATGAAGAGATTACTCATCGCTTAAAGTGTAGTTTAGGGATATGGAGTTGACTGGGGGTATGTGGGTTTATAAAGGTTTGGAGTAAATATTAATTGGGGGTCAATGTGAATATAATGGTTAGAAATTATTAAGGTTATAATGGTTATAGGTTGTTGTTTAAGGGGTTTGTAGGTTTACATGGGTTTTTGGTTAAGATCAATTAGCGGTAACAGGGTTATATGGATTAGGGAATAATAGGGATAGGCAGGTTAGGGTGTTTGTAGGGTCATATGGCTTGAATATTTGGGTTGAAATGTATCATGGGGTATTAGTGTAGTGGTCATGGATCACTGAATTAGAATTTAGGTCCAAGTTAGTGGGGTTGTAATCATCAAGAGATAAGGACACTTAAAAGTTTATGGGGTTACAATAGTTAGGAATTAAGGTCAGTTATGGGAAAGTCAAGTTATAATGGTTTAGAGTTAATTTTAGTTTGGGGATAGTGGGGTTCTAGGGTTTATTGGGTCATGGGTTAATAGAAAAGGTAATTATACATGAGTGTTAAGAAAATTATCAACTAAGAATTTGGGAAAATCCTCCTTTCATGGGTATTGATTCACAAGTTTGACTAGTGAAATGATAGTTTCACAAATGAGCCACATATGTTTCAACAAAAAGTGTTTTTTTCCTAAAATATATGCTTATACATATGAGACATTCTTGGATCGAGTATAACTACCCATGTATTAGGTTCAATGACCAGTATAGAAAAGGTGGAGATTAATTTTTACCTAGTAATCCTTTATGGAAATTCCTTAGAAATATCATCCACTATGCCAATTTTCAAGAGTTGGGTGTATGATGTGATTAAAATGTGAGATTGATGTAGTACATAATGGAGAGTGTAAATGATAGATATTATTTGTATGTTAGACATTTATTATTCACTTCCCTAAGGGAACCAAATAATTTTATAAAAATACTTGTAACAACTACTTCTGAAAGTTGTTAAATACTATATAGGGTTGGCAAGTGTGGGGGGAGTCCTCTTGGACTCCAATGGAAACAAAGTGAAGGATTATGCTTGGGATCTCGGAAGGAGGACCAATAACGAGGCGGAATGGCTCTCACTAATCAAAGGTATGGATGCTGCAAGGAAGGAAGAGGTTGATGACCTTGGATCTCTTGGCGACTCTATGCTGTTAATCAAGAAAGCAAGGTCCTTAGCCAAAAACTGAAGAAAATCGGTCACCAAGCTTCAACACCACTTTGTTTATTTTCTCAATGAGTTTCACTATGACTCATTCTTCCACATCCTAAGGCATAACAATAAGATAGCAGATGTAATGGTTAACATCGGCGCTGGCCTTGATTGTAGCCTTTCCATAGTAATGAACAACATCTAGTCGATGTTTGGGTCCCTTAACCTTCTACATATCCTAGTTGAACTCCATGGTTTCGTCCTCCTTTAACTTTGGGCCAATCTTGTTTATGATTTTGATTAAATGCAAAATTTACTTAGGATCCTCTCGAACAACACCCATGTACTCTTGGATCATTCGGCCTCCCGTGGAAGACACCATCTATCTCGCATGAAAATGCATACAGTCCCCAAGGAAACCTCGGTTTATATCCTACTCGAAGGTAGCGTTTGGAGTATGCACCAAGCCTCACATTGTGACATTCCTTGGGTCGGTTATATCTAGTTTAGCATGGAGGATTGCAATGTCGATCGGTGTCATAATGCGCTTCAATGTCGAAGATGCAGAAAGTAGATTCAAACTCACTCCGGGGGGGTTGGCATGAAACGCTATCTCTCTAATTTAGTCTAGGGACAGGGTATTGGTGGTTCTGAGCTTCAGATTTCTCACGGTGGCCTGACGATGCACACCTGCTGCGGACACTCCAAACCTGAAGAACATGGTAAGGGTAACTGTGTAAATTTTAAACCTTAACAGTGTAGTATAAACTCATACAGATTCTTAAGCATTAACAAAAAATACACAATGGAACACGCATAACACAGAGATTTTCACCTAGAAACCCTTAACCGGGAAAAAACCAGCAAAACTTAGAGCCGCACAACTCTTTTCATTATATGTTAACTCAACCATTTACAATACAATATATGGTATTTTGCAGCATCTAAAACCCTAATTTGTTTACCTGAAATTAGGTTACAACCATAATCCCTTTACCAGGATTAGATAGAATACAATTGATTGAAACAGTAAAAAAGCAAAAAACAACCCAAAAAAAAATTTGACTCTAGGGGCGACCCCCTTCGTGTCATTTCGGAACCTAATAATCCAAAACGAAGGGGGTGGGCCCTGGTGTATGCGCAGCCACCATGTGAAGAGATATAACACACCCAATAAACTATACTCCCCTTGACTTGGGGCAGGGTCAGAATAGAAACTCTACTCAGCTCTCTGTCTATGGACATGATACATGCAATGGTAGGGGTTGGTCAACTATGGACATTGGTTTGGGAAAGGCTCAGTGTGTTTCTCCGCAGTGAATTCGCGACATCCCCAACGATCTGGGAACCGATAGGAATTGGAAACATAACAAGGGTGAAAATTGTGGGATCGTCAACTTGGACTCCCCTCATCATCAAGACAATCCTTCATCTGAAATTATTACACACCTCCAAGATTTGGAATCTCAGGTACGCTGGCTCCAAGGGATAATTCAGACATGAAGAAAGCTATCTCACATCTCTCTACTCTCGTCCAAATTTCGACCACCAAAGTCAGGAGCAGCAGCTGCAAGATGAAGGACTTCTATGACACGTTGGCTAGCAAGATTGATTCCCTCCACAGCTGCCTCAGAATTGTGGAAACCAAGGTAGAATGTATCAGAACCAGCAGCAAAAATAGCCCCTCAGTCCTCCTTAGCTTGAATGATGAAAACATTGGTGTAGCGGTTGGGAGCAAGGATAAAAACGCTTGTCAACATCATGCAAATTGACCCTCTCTCTTCCTTCTCATCCTGGTTTAATCTCAGGACATTTTTGGTTTGGATAGTCTATTGGTTCTACTTTTATTATGTATTTCGTATGTAATTTCCTTCTTGGGCAGTTTGTCAAACTTTCCAGTTGTAGCAGAATAGGAGTCAAGTTTGAATTTCAAAGACTGGACTATGTAGAGCCTAGCTTGACAGATCTCCTTTTTGTGGGATTAGTCTTCCCTTCTCGTATGTAATCTCTTCCTTTTTAATATAAAATTTCGTTACCCGTTACTGTTGAAAAAAAAAATTGTTAAATACGATAGATTTTTTTTACTAGGGAAAGGAGAGAGTATATAGATCATAATATGAAGATAGTTCATATAATTTAATTATCAATACGGTGCCTAGACTATCATTCTAGATACAAATATTAATGTATGATATAATACTTTTAGATTACACAATATTTTGTACCACCTAAACCTAAGGATGCTTTATATTATAGAGTTAGTCACGTGGTGTTTGCAAAAAAGTAGGAGAGGATGTATGCAAAGTTATTTTAAAAATATTATGAGAAACATCTGAAGCATAATGTTCATTATCACATTTTTTATAGTTGTAATCCATGGTGTCTTAGACCATTATGGGAACACAATATTGTTTGTTTCCATGATTAACATGTTCACATTCAAATTTATTAGGATAAATCTAGTAAATTAAGCATGAACTATGTTCTTGGTGATTTTTGTTCTCATGTCCCCCTCATATTTCCCATTATTTTGTCCAAGCATTACTTTGTGAGAGGGATCAAGGGAAGTTGCTTAATATTTCAAAGATTGTATGCATGGATGTAGACAACACTTTAACATAATTTATCTTAAATTATAGAAATGAACATTAATACATACGTTTAACGTTATTACACTCCAAGGTTAAAACATAGGTAATTTAGAGAGTGTAGGAATGGTTTCTTATGAGGTTTCATCTTGTTAGTAGTATATTTTGTATTTAGTTATATATTAATTCATCAAGATAAGGTTTAGAGTGAGTATATTTCTCTAAATAAGTTACTATTATGGTTATTTTCACATATAAGCATTGAAAGTTGAAAATTACAGATAAGGATAACATACATGATGATCTCCACATAATTAAAGACACACATATCTATGTCACTGACCATACAAACATGAATAACATTTTTTGAAACATTGTTTTAATTTGCATTCGTTCACTGTTATTTTTCAATAATTTTGGTGTTATTTTTTATGAGTGTGTTGTGTGGTCTTGTGGATGTGTCATGCAATACAAGTCATCATGTTGTTTTAATTAGATGTATGCATAACATTGTGAAACAAACATTTTTAACAATGGGGCATGTGTATGGATTAAGTATGAATAGGTTGTGTTGCTTCCAGTAGATCATCTTGTGCTATTAAAATTACATGTAATTATTTTAGCACATTAAGAATGTGGGTCGGATTTTATTTTATGAATTTGTTACACTGTGAGATATCTAGACTCCAAGGAGTCTGGGTGCTTTGATATACAAACATTTAATACTAAGGTTGAATACTAAAGGTGAATCTATGAAACAACTTATGTCTCGCACCTTGAAAACATCATGAAGTAAAAAAAAATGCTTAGCCTGGAGAACTTGAATGATGGAGAGCTTAAATAGATTTCAAATACTAACCAAATCGAGAAATAATTGATTGAATCATTTAATATTCAAGTTTGTAAACATGTTTGATCAACATACTGCATCTTCTTGCACAACAAATAATTAGCGAAAAAATGAAGATGGGTGTCTATTTTGGGGGGTTTCATGAGAAAATAATTCTGGTTTTTTCATGTTTTTCAACTTCGGGCGAACAAAAGTGATATTTTTGTTTAAAATTTCACTTTGTAGTAAAAAGAAAACTTTTAGAGAATTATGTTAGCTTTCTATTCATAATTTTTTCAATTTTTTTTATTGAGATTTGATATTGCAATTTCGCAAATGTTTGACAATGTATTCTTATAAAATGAAAAGACTACAAAATAGTTATGATTTGTTGCGCCACTAAAATCATTGTTAGACTTGTTTTTTGCAAAAACAGAAAATGCTACGACAATCTACACACAATGTACTAGTGCCTGACTATAAGTTTGTAACCAATGGATCTATATACTAATTATTATATTTTTTTAAAGTCGATCAATGGGGAAACTCAATCGATTTTCAACATCTTTTTTGTTGCGCCACTTTTCTCTCAATCGGCTCTAAAAATAAGAAATCTACGAACACCCTTTTAAAGTAGACACGCCAATTAAGATTATCACATTTGTTTCAATTTTTTTGGTGGTGTATTTTTAAATTTATGGATTTTTCTTTTCACCGTTTTTTTAAAGAGATGAATCCTAACTCGACACATGTTACGAAAATAAAACATAAAAAATATCAGTTCTTATCTATATACAACAAAATTTATATCCACGTAAAGTAGATTCATTGATGAACCAAATGGTATCAAGTCTGACATTCGTTTTGTTGTGTAAGAGGTGGTTTTTCTCTTTCAAAAATGGAGAAACTTGAAAATTCTGCAGAAATGTGAATTTTCCATGTTTCAGAGAATATTCGGCCGAATAATTATTCGGTCGAATAACCTTTTTCCGTAATGGCACCGTCAATTATACCGAAGGTTATTCGGCCAAATAATGAAACGGAAAAAAAAAACTCGTCGACCGGAAAAAAAAAATTATGTTTTCTATACTCGTATAAATAAACTTAAATTGATTCATTATTTTCGCATGTTTTAACTTTGCATATTTCTTGTCAAACTAATTTTGAAAAGGTTTTCAAAGAAGACATTTTTTTGCAAAAAGAGGTTTTTACAAGGTATGTTTCTTCTTATTTTTTTCCGAAAGGCACATTGAAGGAGTTTTTTTGTAAGGCATTTTTGTAAAGGAGTTTTTTTTCTAAGGCATATTTGCAAGGAGTTTTTTTTCTAAGGCATATTTGCAAGGAGTTTTTTCAAAATATTTCTTTTCTTAGACTTGTTTGCAAAGTGGTTTATGCAAATAATGTTTCTTTCCAAGGAGGTTCTTTCCAAGGGTTGTATTTAAAAATTGTTTATTCCAAAGTATTTTTGCAAAAAAAATGTATTTTTCCTTCTTATTTCTTTAAAAGGGATTTTTTCAAAGAGTTGTTTTGGTAAGGTAATTTACAAATGGTTTTTTTCCAAGATAATTTTGCACTTCTTATTTTTTTGAAAGGGGTTTTTTCAAATAGTTGTTTTGCTAAGGTATTTTGCAAAGGGTTTTTTTCCAAAGTGGTTTTGTACTTCTTATTTATTTGAAAGGGGTTTTTTCAAATAGTTGTTTTGCTAAGGTATTTTGCAAAGGGTTTTTTTCCAAGGTAGTTTTCCACTTCTTATTTCTTTGAAAGGAGTTTTTTGAAAGAGTTATTTACTCAAAGTATTTTTGCAAATAAGTTATTTCTTTACAAGGGTTTTTTCCAAGATATGTTTACAAATAAGTTTTTTTTCAAAGTACTTTTTCCTATTGGCTTTTTTCCTAGATATTTTTTCAAAGAGGTATTTTTTTCCAATAATTTTTACAAAAAAGATTTATTTACAAAGTGTTCTTATTATTTTCCAATGGGTAGGTGATTTATTGTCAAGGAGTTTCTTATTTCTTTCCAAGAAAGTTTTTTTCAAAGAAGATTTTTGTTCAAAGATTTTTTTCAAAGGAAAGTTAGTTCCAAAGAGATCTTCTTCAAAAGACTCTTTCAAAGGAAAGTTAGTTCCAAGATTTTTTTCAAAGGAAAGTTAGTTCCAAAGAGATCTTCTTCAAAGAAAGTAAATTTTAGTTCATGTTTTTATAAATTCCGTAAATGTTTTTAAATCTTAATTTATTTATTTTTACTATAAAGTAATGATTCTTTAATTTATCATCTATAGATTAAACAATCATGGGCAATAAGAGAAAACGTCAAAAAAAGGTGATCGTAAACGTGATGATGATGATAATAGAGAAAAACAAAAACTCAGATATATTGCCAAAAAAAAAGGGTTGCTGAAGAAGAAGAGAGAATTATTGAAGATATAAATACAAATTTACATGATAATGTTGAGGAAATGGAAATTGAAAATAGAGTACAAGAAGAACAAATTGAAGTTGAAAAGACCATTGTAGAAGATGTAAATAGTGATTTACATGCTAATGTCGATGAAGTCAATATTGAAGATCAAGTTCAAGATCCAGAAATTGGACCTGGTATGTATATATCATATATTTTTCAAATTCATTTTTTTATAATGAATTTTATTTTTGGATATATGTTAAATGAAACTTGATGTATAGGTACTTTCACCATTGATGATGAAATGTTAGAAGACATTGATTGCGACAAATATGGAGAAAAACTACCAATACATGTTGCACGATATCGTGCTACAAAATTTTATGATGAAGTTCTCAAGGATTACTCAATAGCAGGACAAGCACAAATTTTGAGATGTTTATTAGTGTCCAAGAAGTTAGAAGGTGCTACATCATTATTGAGTATTCACAAGACGACAAAAGAGTCGAAATTGAAACAAAATGTGATGGAAAATATAGGTAATGCAATAAAAAAATTTGGAAAATCCAGGAAGAAAGGTATCAGTGCCGCACGTAAAGCAATTCTTTCAGCTAGTACTAAACAAAAGCATTTGACAACAGAACTAGCAAAAGCAGTTGGAACATAAAGAAAGACATTATACAAACATATCAAATTCAGAATGCAAATAGATGAAAATAATGGACTTGCTTGCTGGGCAATTATTTGTAGACAACCTTACAAAGATAGATTGGGAGCAGGTGTTAAAGATATTGTACGAGAATATTGGTTGGAACATGCTCGAGTTTCACCAAATTCAAGAGATGTGATACACAAAAGAATATCACGAAATGTATATGAAATCCAACCAAAACATATAATGGACATGACACAAGTACTATTGTTCAATAAATTCAAGGAAGATCATCGTGGAATTAATATATCAATCACTACATTTGTGCAACAAAAACCATGGTATGTTAGACCTATTATTATACGTGATACATGTTGTTGCCGTTATCATGTGCAATTTCAGTTATATTATGACACGTTTCTTGAATTTGGTAAAATGTTTTGGACAAATTCACCACCTCCACCCACAATACGTGAATTCATATCTCAAATTTTATGTGAGAGAAATCACGATGAAGTATTTTATTCAAAGAAATGTGTCAATGAAAAACATTGTCATCATTGTGGAAATCTGGTGCTATTCCACAATAAATATCCTATCGACAATGATCAATCGTTGTCAAATGTAAATGTTGATTGGAGGAGATACGAATACATCAATTATAGTACAAGTTCTAGTGATTCACATTCCAAAAGAATTGATTTGCTAGAAGACAAGATAAGCATGACAGATTTTCTCAAAAAATTTGAAAGCGAAATTTATAAATACACCCAACATTCACATAGAGCACAATGGCAAGATCTTCAATTCAAACAGTCTCGTGAAATTTTTCCACCCGGAACAATTTTGTCCGTGGTTGATTTTGCTGAAAACTATACATTTGCTGCACAAAAAGAGATACAGAGTGAATACTATCACTCTGACCAAGTTTTGATATTTGTCCATGTTGTATATAGACATTCTCAACAAGATGTTGATGGCATTGAAAGCACATGTGACAATCGAGATGTGATTAAAGAATATCACTTCTATATCAGCGATAATCGTACACACGATACACATTTTGTTCAACATTGTATAGAAAATATTTTCTATGATTCACTGAAAAAATGCGAAGTTAAATTCAATGAACATTGGATATGGTCTGATGGATGTGCGGGTCAATTTAAATCTTCATGACCATTTTTTTGGTTATGTCGACTTCATAAAGTGTTGAACATTAAACATCGCTAGAATTTCTTTGAAACTGGACATGGAAAAGGTGAAAATGATAGTGCAGGAGCATGCGTAAAAAGAACACTTCGAAGATGGCAAATGAACTATTCTTCTGCACGGTTTCATTCAGCTGCAGAGGTTGTCCAATGGTGTCAATTAAATCTAAGCCATGATTATAATCAACAATCAAAAGATGTGCGCAAGTATGTACACTATTTTTTTAATTTATATTATTTCTTAAAATTTAAAAAAATGTACACTAACATTAAAAGTTGTTCTTTGAAAATGATTCATCATTTATTGTGTAGGTTTTTTTGGCTTGTTGGGGTCCAAGATATAAATAGATCAATACCATATGACGCTAGCACCATACATAGGACTAGAGATCTTCACTCTATTCAAACAAAATCATTCCAAAATGTGTTTGCATTTGACAGTAGAAAGCAATCATGCTTTTGTCATATTTGCATTGAAAATATTGAATCTACAGAAGTTTGTGAAAACATAACAAACAACTACGTAAAAGCTTGGAAACACACAGAGATTAATCCAAAAGGAAAAATGCCACTGGCAAGTGTAGAAGAATTAGAATCAGAAGAAATAGCAATATCATCTGATGGCGATAGAATTTCAGATCTTGTTAGAGAAGGTAATAAACTTACTTGACTTTTAAATTAATTGTTCATTTTTGTCCATCTCCATAAGTATAGTCAATTTAATTGATTTAAAAACGCTAACACCAATTATGATTTGCGCAGGAGATGTTTTCGCTGCGATTGCACCTTTAGACAACAATGAAAATGTGAAATATTATTTGATGCGATGCACTGAAGGAAAAATGAAGTTATTGGAGGACTACAATGACAACGGATTTACATATGAGAGAGGATCCATCATTTTAAAAGGCTATTTTTTTCAGCAGATGCATATGACTAAAAATTATGTCTACTTTCAAGATTATGAGCCCGATGTTATATGTTGTCAGTATAGTCATTTAGTATGTGCATCTCGAATAAGGTTGGTACAAGTTCCATCAAAAAAACAGTTAAAAACCAAAAAATGGAAACTATCCATATGTGACCATGAATGGATAATTGAGGATGGCATTCCATTGCGATGTTTTTAACTATATATCAAAAATGAATTGATCTATGTTTTTGTCCATGTCAATTGTTGTGTACAATATATTTTTTGTCCATGTGTCGCAACTGTTGTGTACAATATATTTTTTCATTGAATTTTTATGAATATTATCTTGAATGACAATTAACATAAGAGTTTAAATGGTTGTATTTTAACATGCTTAAAAATGAATTCAAAAATTATTTGATAATTCAAAAGTACTTTATTCGGGTCCCCATATGTCTATTAGACCACTTAAGGGATGAGATAATGGATGTGGCTATCTCCACACTCCGCCCCGAATTTCTACTTTTGATTGATTGATGCTAATGAGAAATCACCAAAAAACCTACTAAATTTTGTATTCTCTTAATCCATTGAACATGTTTCTCTAATATATTTCACCATAAATATGATATGAATGAGTTTTTTAAAACAAGTTGTTAATCTATATAGTTTTTAAATAAATTATTGTTGCACAAAGATAATATATCTCTCACATGTAAGTTCACATAACTGAAATCATGACAAATGAATATAACAATCATTTGATTTTTAATCACAAACAAGAATTCCTGGTTTGTGAAGCTTATGCTAAATTAGAGCAATGATTATTTACAACAAAACGATAAAAATTCATCGAATTGTTTTCTAAAATTCATTGCTCTAACTTAGCATAAGCTTCACAATTCGGGAATCCTCACTTGTGATTAAAAAACAAAAAATCATTATCCCCATTTGACATGATTTCAGCAACATTTAGAAATTCACGAACTACAAAATACCTGAACAATGAACATATAAAAAACATTAGTTAAGATTTGAAATTTACATATGCAATGTATCATATTGAACAATGAACATATGAAAAACATTAGTTAAAATTTAAAATTTACATATGCAACATCATATCAATCAAACGACCAAAAGATTGAAGCATTTATCAAACAATTCATAGATTTTCATTCATAACATTAGGATATTGAACCTATTAAAACTTCATATTTCTATCAAAAATTTCTATCATTCCTAACATTCATTCATTCTTAACATTTTAAACCTTCATTCTTATGATTCAACACTTTTTCAACATTCATTCTTAAATATTCATATCAAGTACAACATTCTTAAACTTCCAAAAATTTTGATAACAAATTCATTTCTTAACATTTTAAACCTTCATTCTTATGATTCAACACTTTCTCAACATTCATTATTTCCATAACATTCATTCTCAACATAACAAATTGAACATTTTTTACAAATTCAACATAAATCCTAACTTTAAATTACACCTATCAAATGTTAAAAACATTCATTCTTAACATTTTAAACATTTTTTACACATCCCATTCATTTTTTCCCAACATTGATTCTTACCATAACATTCATTCTCAACATTGAACATTTCCTAACTTTATATTAACATTTTAAACATTCCTAACACCTCTTATTCATTCTTTCCCAATATTCATTCTCAACATTCAACATTTCCTAACTTTAGATTGCACATATCAAAAGTTCCAAACATTCATGCAAAACATATTCTAAACATTAAATACCAAATGAGAAATAATTAACATGTGTACTCATATATAATCCAAAAAAAAAGCTCATGAACATGTGAGTTCAATATACATATATGTATAATCAAAAAATAAATACCCTTGATATCCAAAACAACTACAATATATATATATATATATCAACAAAAACATAAAAGTTCGAACCACTATCCATCTGGACCAATATCTTTCCACTATATTCCGCTAGGACCTTCCCTTGGACTCAAGGCAACCTACAACATGTATAAAAATAAATTATAAATATCATAAATTATTTAAACAATTTTAAACTAAATTCAAGATATTAAAATATTAAACTTATACATGAAAAAACATTTCAATTATTAAAAAAGTTGTACATCAAATTCTTTGAATGCATGTCCACCACTTTCTTCCACCAGAGTCTTCCCTTTGGCTCCAAAGGATCTAAGAGAGCCAAGCTGCAACATCTACAAAAGTAATTTATGAATCCTAAAGCATGGAAACAATTTTCAAATAAATCCAAAAAATAAAAAATATTAAACTTAAATCAGAGATCATTTCAAGTTAAACAAAATTACCTCAGTGCCAATATCCGCAGTCATCAGAGAACCTACATCTTCACCCCCAATTTCCATATGGTCTCTCCCCTAAAATTTAAATTTTGTTCATGAATAAAACATAGTAGAAACAAACAATAAATTAACCAATTAACTTAAAACCAAAACAAGAAAAAATCATTAGCTCACAAGAGATGGTAAATCATCTAAAAAGTTTGATTCTAAAGAAACCTGCATGGATAAGTCAAATTAACAATAAGATACCTTGATATTTATTAAAATTTAAAAAAAAAAGATAAAATATCAAGTTCAAGCATAAATATTATAATTAATATACCTCTCCAAAACGCTCTTCATTTTGACTAGGATGCTCTTCATTTTGACTAGTGGAAACTCGAAAATTATGTGCATTCAACATTCTAGAAAACTACAAACAAAATACATTTGCTTAAT
This sequence comes from Larix kaempferi, assembly GCA_027924585.1. Classification (NCBI taxonomy): domain Eukaryota; kingdom Viridiplantae; phylum Streptophyta; class Pinopsida; order Pinales; family Pinaceae; genus Larix; species Larix kaempferi. Next base: position 27,950,820 of record BSBM01000767.1, on the reverse strand, counting down.
ATACTTATTACTATGTAACAAAAAATTCAATTCAAAATGAATAATAAAAAATCAAATAAATTGTCATAGCATAATCAACAAACCTTTCCCATACTCGATGTGTCATTGGATAACACATCTGAAGCTATATCGCGACAAGACTTGGCATAAGCCCTGAGATCGTCGATGCTCAATCCATCTACCTCATCATTCGTCTTATAAACAAACTTTTGACGAATAGTAGCCCGAGCCCTCTCTCGACCCAATCCCACTTCTTCTCCAATAAGAGCTGACGCTAAACCATCACCTACAGAATCCCTTGCAGTTGTCCCAAGTTGGGATGTGGGCTCCATCTCCGATCTTAAAGCCACAACCCTAGGTGGACGAGGTATCTCAGGTGGAGTTCGAAGAGTCGTAGGGTCTCTAAGAGCACCTTTCCGATTATATATTCGACCCTTTCCAACTCCATAAAAATCAGAAGGAACATTAGTATAGTTTGGCTTCATACCTAAAAAAAACTCCGCATAGAAAAATCTAGCAAAATAATTAGGAACGTCATCGTTCCATGGCAATCGACCATAAGCTGCAAGGAACCGATCATATATTAGATGTGCAATTTGAGGATGCTTGAAATATTGCACTTTCAATATTTTTCGCTTAAGGCCTTCTTTGAAATTAAACATTGAATTGGCCTGTTCTTTGGTCACTCTCTCCTTGACAACCTCCCACTTGTCTGGCCCCATAACTTGGTCCCTTCGCCTCTTCATCAAATGAACAAAACCATTCGTAGTTGGTCGAAGTTCCTCATATGCATTAATGAATTTTTGCAATGATCCCAAAACAATCTTTAGACTTTGTATGCTCTCTGGAGGGAGATCCAAAGAATAAAGATCATTGTTCAACATGTCATAGTGGGATCTGCAACTTTCAAGGATAGTTTGTTGCACAACACCTTCCCATGGAAGCTCATCAGGTAAATCAAACGGATAAGTTGATATGGGTGTACAACCCTCAGCTAGTGGAACATATGTCATCCTAGCTCTAAGAGGATCTTCGCAACCCTGCTCTGCACCCGCACCTATCCCATCATCTACAATCCTTTCTTGATCTTCCTCTCGCTCTGCCAAATTACACACATCTTCTGAACCTCGCTATGCTTCAAATATAGCCTTAGTCAAGTGTTAACCTTGTCCAAAAATTCAAAACATACAAAAATACAAATTATACATGATTAAACATTAATGTTCATACCGAGAGAAGGTTGAGATCGACGCTCTCCCACAGAAGATAAAGGGGAATCATTTGTACCCCTATCAACTTGTTGGTGATCAGATGACTGTGACCCATACAATAAACTCGAACCCCGAGGTGAATTCGATAACCTTTGACTACCAATTGGAACACCAATTCCCGATGATGTGATGACCTCCTACACTTTCTCTTCGAAGACTCCACTCTTTCCATTTGATATGATTTCAAAATTTACACAAATGTCAACTCATAACATATTGAAGTTGTACATGTTAATTCTACAAGCTTAAAGACATATCTAATAAAGAACTACATACCAAATGTAGGGGTGTCTAAAGTATAAGTGAGTTTTTTTGTAAGTCCCTCTCCTAACTCTAGCATAATTAATTAACTAAAATTCCTTACCATCACTACTATTGCAACATAAAGATATATTTAATAATCATTTCATAATCAGATATAAGTTATAACGCAGTTAATTGTAGTAGTATAGTAACTTTACAAATTTTTCATCCATCAAATATGATTGAATTATATATCTCAATGAACAAACATCTCACGAAATATATATATATATCCACTTATTATAAGATTCGTACTTTATTTATATGATAAAAAAATTTACACAAATGTCAACTCATAACATATTGAAGTTGTACATGTTAATTCTAAAGACTTAAAAACATATCTCATAAAGAACTACATACCAAACGTAGGGGTGCCTAAAGTAGTATAAGTCATTTTTTTTTGTAAGTCCCTCTCCTAACTCTAGGATCACTACTATTGCAACATAAAGATAAAATTAATAATCATCGCATAATCAGATAAAAAATATAATGCAGTTAATTGTAGTAGTATAGTAACCTTACAAATTTTTCATCCATCACATATGATTCCATTACATATCTCAATAAACAAGCATTACTTATTATTTATAAGAAAAAAAAATAATTAAGGACTTACAACACTATAACTTTTTAAGTGACTCTTTATATGAACAGAATCTTTAAACTCTGTTCAAGAACAGAGTTCAAGAACTCCGTTTAAGGGATTGCTGAAAATTGACCAAAGAAAAACATGTTGAGGGATTGCCGAAAATTGACCAGAACAAGACTGTCTAATAGGAACAGGTGCCATTTAAATATTAGTATTTGTAAATTAAACCTATATATGTAACATTCAAAAACATATTTCTTATCTTTTCATGAATAGAGTTTTTAACCTATGTTCATGAACAGATTTTAAGCACTATGTTCATGAACAAAGCTCTCAAACTCTGTTCATGAACAGAGTTAAAGCACTCTGTTAATGAACAGAGTTTAAGACTCTGTTCATGAACAGAGTTTTTAAACTCTATTCATGAACAAAGTCCTTAAACTCTGTTAACCAAAATGAACATAAAATTAAATGTAAAAATACTAAACAATCTAATTTTAAACCTCAATGCAAATATTTTTTTCAATTTTCTTCAAATGACAACAATATTTTTTGTCAATACAAAAGATGGGGAAATGAGACATACCTGTAAACCAAAATCACAGTGAACAGATTGTCCAACCACAACGCCGCACCAGATAAGACCACCAACTCGCCGAACGAAAACTATTTCCTACACACAACAACAAATTGTATTAACAACAAAATAATATAAAAATACGTAAACAAAATCAAAACGACACAACACATCATACCTTCAAATTACAAACTATCAACCCTGCTCAGAAAACCAAAACACCAACGAAGCACCGATAACACCCACCAACTCAACAAATGAACTAACCTGCACACACTACCACATTTCTAGAAGACATTAAAAGACGACAATGTTTGCATACATCAAACATAAAATTTGAAAACAGAAAAAAAACATATAACCGAGACGATGAAATAAATTATACCCTCACTCGGCAGCCGTTAACTCCACGCAGATCCGTCAGGCAGCAACCAAATGCAAATTTCGAACTCGCGAATCCGCCAGGCAGCCTCGTCAACGAACGCAGCTTCCAACTACTGTGACAAGACGTAACGAGAGAGCAGGACAAGAGTGGTGGACAGACAACAGGTGAGCGTTGTCGACCATGGGGTGGACAGACAGCAGACGAGCGAGATCGGTCGAGGGGTGGATAGACAGCAGACGAGTGATATCGGCCGACGAGTGGACAGACAACAGGCGAGCGTCGTCGACCATGCAGGGTGGTGAGGATGGACTGCGGGCCCGCTTGCGGGGTCCAAAAATTTGGCAACAACTATTGCCAAACTATGGACGAGGCCGGGCTTTTATGCAAAAAACGTGTTCGGCCGAACACTTGTTCGGTTGAATAATTGTTCGGCCGAACAAGTATTCAGATGAATAATTGTTCGGCCGAACAATTGTTCCGCCGAACAATTATTCGGCCGAATAAACTACCATCCAAAAAAATTTCCCGGCCGGCAGTGCTTTGCACACATTTCAAGGGTCCCCGTTAAACTAAACGGAGAACTGTTAGTAGGTATTCGGCCAAATAACTTATACATTATTCGGCCGAATAATGACAATTATTCGGCCGAATAACTTATACATTATTCGGCCGAATAATGACAATTATTCGGCCGAATAACTTCTACATTATTCGGCCGAATAATGACAATTATTCGGCCGAATAATGACAATTATTCGGCCGAATAATAACAATTATTCGGCCGAATAACATTTGTTATTCGGCCGAATAATGACAATTCTTCGGCCGAATAACATTTGTTATTCGGCCGATTAATGACAATTATTCGGCCGAATAACATTTGTTATTCGACCGAATAATGACAATTATTCGGCCGAATAACATTTGTTATTTGGCCGAATAATTGTCATTAATCGGTCGAATAACCTCCGCTAAAACTTTTTTGCACTGGTTTCTCACGGAAGTGTTACCCACCTTCACGTTTTTACCCCCATATCATGCCTTCTTTCACGCTAGCTCTGATACCATGTTAAATTTTCAGAATTTACTTCAATTTGATCGAGGATCTTAACTGAGAGAACAACATGTACAACATATCAATCATGAACACAAAAATGCAAGCACACAATAGACACAGAGTTTACTTGGGGAAAACCATAAAGGTGAAAAACCCCAATAACTTCCTCAAAGATAGATAGAGCAATGATACAACCAGAATACAAGAGATAGTCTTCTCCTAGCAGCAGAGCCTCCTCCTCATAAGTGCACCACTTTTCGAATGAGAGAATTGTGTGAATGAATGATCAAATAGAGATATCTCGATCTCTATTTATACTTGTTCTGTCCTACCCAATAAACTAATGGGGCCTACATGTCTAGCTTAACCTATGGTTAACTTAATCCGGGCCGACCCCACACTTGATGGTCTAATAACCCTTGGACCCACATGGCCGACCCCCAATAGGGTGGTCTAATAACCCTTCGACCCACATGACTTATACAGGGCCGACCCCAACAAGGTGGTCTAATAACACATCAAGTATAAGTTACGATACTTACAATATAAATGATGACACTTCCGTATAGAGGAATAATAACATCTCTATAGGAATTCAAACACTTCCATATAGAGGAATAATTCCATCTCTGTAGGAGTACAAAATACATATATGAAATACATGTGTGAAATACATTCCGAAGTTACATATACATCAACACTCCCTCTTAACTAGGAAGGTATTTCTCGACACGGGTCTGCTAGCACAAGTCTTCTTCTCTGGATCATCATCCTCGAATCATCGTCATCGTCACTGCTGCTGCTATCTCAATCAATCTCTGAATCTACTCGTCATAGGAAGTTCTACAGAGCCAGTCCTTTTTCATACTGGATGTAGGCCCACCACCTGCAGGTCTTCATCATCACTGGCCATACTGTGGAATTATCAGGACTTATTACGTGTATCACAAAACCTTAAAAGAGTCTCTTGACTAGCAAGAACCCTAAAGAGAATCTGAGGCCTTTTTCATCCTGTCCAAATCTCCAGGACGTATTACATGCGACTGTCACAAAACCTTAAAAGAGTGTCCCAGGAACGTTTATGTGCATAGCAAGACCGGCAAGAACTCTAAAGAGCATCCCAAGAACATTTATGTGCCTAAGCACGACCGGGAAGATCTCCGGGACTGATTACATGTGACCTATGCTACAAACCCTCGAAAGGCCATCCTAGGACTTATTACGAGCACACAGCCCAACCTATCAAATCTCCCAGGTCTTACATGTAGCAGCCCACAACAAACCCTCGAAAGAGCATCCCAGGACTTATTACGAGCACACAGCCCAACCTATCGGATCTCCCAGGTCTTACATGTGGTCCACTATCACAAACCCTTGAAAGAACATCCCAGGCTATTATGGGTATACAACTCCGACCTATAGGATCTCCCAGGTCTTACATGTGATACATAGTTCCAGTCCTTTTTCATACTAGATGTGACCTAGAACAAATCTAGGATTTCCTTTGCACAACCTGTCCACGGCCACAGAGTATCAACCTAATACTCAACATACATCATCCTGATGTACACATGATCATCCTGATCATCATAACTGCAACATCCTGTTGCATGTCATCTGGAGCAACATCCTAAAGCTCATCATCTATGATCATTTTGATCATACATTGCATCTACCGGATGCATACCAAGTATTTACCTGATACATATCATCATACATGATCCACCTGATCATACAATGTATCCACCTAATCATATCCAGCATCCAACATGATGCATAGATACATAAATGATCCAACTGATCATATCCAGCATCCAACATGATGCATACATACATAAATGATCCAACTGATCATAACAAGCATCCAACATGATGCATTACATATACAGAGCAGTAACTGGAGCATCTTCCTGATGCTCACCATCCATGATCCTCCTGATCATCATAGCATCATCCTCTTCAGATCATCTCATCGTCCACGAAGCACATCCCAGATGCACATAATCAGCACTTACACCACCAACATGGGAGAACACATCTACCACCATTCAGGGAAGGCTCCAACCCTTACTTTTTCACCATGGGAGAACACATCTACCACCATGTGAAATATGGCTTCAGCCATTACATATACACCATGGGAGAACACATCTACCACCATGTGAAATATGGCTTCAGCCATTACATATACACCATGGGAGAACACATCTACCACCATGTGAGAATGGCTCAACAATTACATCACAACCATGGGAGAACACATCAACCGTGTTAGAAAATCTCATGTGCATCTGCATCTTCTGGACTCATCACTTCCCTTTGGAAGGAACCTCGATCTAAAGTGCACCAAGCCTCTCTCTGAAGTAATCAAACTACACTTTGGCCAATGGCTTGGTCAATACATCTGCAACCTGCCATTCCTTCGCAACATACTCTGCTTCGGCTGTACTCAGTGATACGCAAGACTGCTTCCTGCTAAACCAAGAGATCACACCTGATCCCATATTGAAGCAACACCCAGAAGTGCTCTTCCTATCTATAGCACTGCATGTCCAATCTGAATCAACATAACCCTGCAGGTTAAAATTTTGATTCGCATCATACTTGAGCCCATAATCAATCGTACCCTTCAGGTACCTCAGAATATGCTTTATAACAACTAGGTGAACACTCCTCGGATCCGTCAGGAACTAGCTCAATGTGTTCACCACAAAGCAAATATCTGGTCTCGTGTTTGTCAGTACATCAAGGACCCAATCATCTAACGATACATCGTGACATCAACCAGATCAAATGGAGCATCACACAAAAGCTTCAGGTTCGATGCCATAGGTGTGTCCATAGACTTGCAGTCCATCATCCCGAACCTCTTCAAGATCTCTACTGCATACTTCCCTTGTCCAAGGAAGATTCAATCTGCACTCTGCCACACCTTCATGCCAAAAAAAAATAGAGCATCATCCCAAGTTCTTCATCTCGAAATTGGCAGCAAGCTTCTGTTGCATATCGGCAATCAATCTATCCTCACCTGTTACAAACAGGCACGAGGGGTTCACTAGTGAGGTAATATCATATCACGTCCATTCATATTGGGGGTTTGAATACTCTTAAAAACCTAAAAAATATATTGCCTCGTATTAAGGGGTGAAGGGGGGTTTTTAATTTGACACAGTGATATAAATATTGGGGTTATTTTATTTGGGTGGGTTGAGGAATAACCTACAAATCATGGGATGGATTCATACCTACAAATCATGGGTTCAATTCATACCCACCTAAAACTTAAGGACCCTCCATTTTTATTGTGCTATTTCTTATGATCCTAATTTTTGCATAAATATGATAATAGTGTACCAATGATATATCAATGGAAGTCTCTTTGGATTATTGGCCTTGAGAAATCCTCATTTAATAGCTTATTTAAGCTTGGTTTGAATTCATGTTATATTGTTTTTCATCTTGAAGTTAAGAGATGTACCTAATTGGGAGTTCTGGAGTTGAACAATTGTATTGTATTTTTTGTAGGAATTCGAGCAAAAGATCTAACTCTTCATTTTTTAGGTTGGGATTTAGGTGGGTATTGAGATTCAACCAAACCTTGCTCCATGAAAACTGAGAAAAGTGAGATCAATCTTTCTTGGCTCACTGGAACCAAGAAAAGTTAGATCAATCTTTCATGACTAATGATTTATTTCAACTTTTGTATTCTTCTTTAACATTTTCACATTGCCAGTTAGGAATGATTGTTAGATTGAGTTATATTTGGCACATTCATAATTGTAATTTCAATTCTTATAAGCAAGGCATCATCTTAGTATTGTGTTGGAATTGACATGAACATAGGTGAAAATCTAAATCCTTATTTACATATCCTATGTGTTAACGTTACCATGAAATGGTATCGTATAAGTTTCACCATCTATGTATTTTTACAACTATTGTATGCTTGAAACTTAACAATGGAGATTTTCCCCTCTCCTATAAAGATAAAAAAAAAAGATATAACCCAAGAAAAGGTAACTAAATGGTGTTAAAGTGGAGGAAATTCATTGCATCTTGTGAATGACCCAAATCCAAGATATGCACATGATCATATGGTGTTATTAGAAAGTAAGAGAATTTTTTCTATGTTTATTTGGATTCAAACATCAATGATGTTTGTTTTGATAGGAAGGTATGGGAGTCCGTCCACGAAAGGGTTTCAATTTTGCATTTTTATAGAGTTTAATTTATTAAGCTTATAGAAAACATGAGCTCACTATGGCTATACTTATATTTACAGGATATACAATTGGTAGATTGGCAAGCTATGGTGTGAAACATCTACAATTCTCATATTTTCTAAGCATTGCACTAACTATTGGACTATCATCCTTTTAAATTCTTTGTTATGTTGATCTCTTGATCGGGTTTCGTTTTGCACATTTTTCCATCCCCGGTACTATTTCGTTGGGTTTTCCACTATCCAACGCTACAAATTGATCAATCACTCCTGCAATCCTGGTGGGATCATTATTAGCATTATACTATTATTTTATTTAGCATCGTGTTTGCTTATACTAATATGTGTTAGGGCTCCTATTTGTTACAACTTGATAATATGATATAAAGGGGGTATTAAAAATTGGGTTGATAAAAATGGCTACATACAATATCTGGTGAAAATAGGGGTTTTATTAATTGGAAAGACATATTGGGAGGGGGGTTCAACAAAAAATATTTAGGAGGAATTTTCCAATATTTGGTGAAATTAGGGATATTGTTTAATATCATGCGAATGATCATGCTATGTAACAAGTTCACTGAGTGAATCCCCCATGCAAACAGGTCATCCACATACAATAGTAGTATCACTGGATTTCCTTCCTCAACCTTGTAGTAAAGGTTGGAATCCGCTTTACTCTTGGTAAAGCCCAAACTAGATAGAAAGTTGTTTATCCTACCATACCAAGTTCTGCACATATATGACTCCCTGTCATGTGTCTCAAAACCAAGTGGCTTCCCCACATACACTTCTTCTTCAACTACACCATTCAAGAAGGTTGTCTTGAAATCCATCTGGTGTATCTTCCACTTCATCACTGCAGCTAGAGCAAGTACGGATCTAATGGAAGTGTATCTAGCTACAGGAGCAAAAGTCTCTATTGTACCACCTACAGCATGCTTGATCTTGTAGATCCTCTTGGAAGTCACTACAGACTCCCCTTCAGGTCTTGGGACTACATCCCAAACATCTTTATGATCGACTGGTACTCCTTGATCATGGCATTCTTCCCAGATCCTGGGAACTTCAATATTTTCAATAGATAACTTTGTTGCTGAAGAAATGTTGTAATCCTTCTTTTGTAGGTGATGGTATACGATCTTTCTTACACAACAAGTTAAATTGCATGATTAGAAAACATCTCATAGTTTTCATGACAAATTCTTACACATAAAGAAATATGTCATACAGTCATGCAATTATCTTAGCCAATGCTTCAATACAACATTTATCCATATTCCGTAACTTTCTAGATGCCTTCCAATCTCTACCAGAACATTATTAAAAGTGTGCACAGCTCCTAACATGTCAGCAAAGAGGTTTCATTTTAGATAAGTAGCAATGGAATGTTGTATAGTGCCATGGGCCACTTACCCATGTATATTAGTAGTATATTGTTCATCAATGAAACTATTCTAATATGCATAATACACAACCTAATTCTAGGAACATAAGCATATACATCATTGAATAACATTATGTAAGAAATGACAATTCAAATACTTATCTTTGTTTGGTTGCTGGGTGGACTCCCTCTGAATCTTTGAACCTCCATTCTGATGTGGATTGTGAGAAGTGGTCAACTCCCTCTGAATATCTGCATCCTTGCAGAAACTACTGAAGTGTGCTCCTTTGCTTTCTTGCAGGAACAACTGGAGTGTGCTCCCTCTTGATCTTTGCTTCCCATATTACCTGTCCTTGAACGTATATCCATCCTTAATCACTGTGCATGCTTATTAGTATCATCATTGTGTTATCCTTGAGGTCTCATACATAATCACACATTTATTAGTATAATCTTAACACAATAATCTTAAACATGTATAGTCATGATCATTCACAGATAATAAACATTAGTATTCAAGGTTTCAGGGAAGTCTTCTTTTAATCATGCATATTCTTATTTGATCATAGGACTATTCTGATTAGTTAAATCATCAATTATGGTAAGAAACATAATATGCATAAAACCATGACTATTCAAACCTATGACTTCATGAATAATCATTATCAACAACACAACAATATGAGATCCTAAGACAAGGTAGGATTCTAGCTTGATATAGAAAAAACATACCTGGATTAGCATGCTAGCTAGTTATGTCTAACATACCCGCATAATGTCTTCTGGTTCTCTTTAGTGACTTGTGCTAGTAACCTGCATGTCTCATAAGTTAACCATTGTAGAACCAAGTTATACATACCTCGTAAGTAGATCTTCTATGTGATCCATGACAATGGATGAATCTTTGTCTTCATGTCACCATGATCATATATTCTTGAAGTAGAACATGATTTGTCTTTCTTGGTGTACCTTTTATGTTAGCGAACAACATAAACCTCATACAACATCACAATGCATTAGTACAATCATAAGTGTCAAAACCTTAATCAATGAATATCTTCTATTAAGGTGATACGACAAGTCTAGTAATTAATTAAGATTGTACTATAATGATATGAAGACAAACATATCATAAACTTAACCATGAACAAATCTCGAAACATACCTAGATGAGTCATACCTGTCGAGATTGCTTGTAATCTTCTTATGTAAGGCCTTAGCCTCATATCTCTCTGAAATAGGAACTTCTTCACTAATGCAGGTGACCAATCCATTCTCTTCTAGGATTAACCCAATCCACTTGATTTGCAAGAATTGGATCTGGAGCTGGATTAGGGTTTGTAAGAGAAACCCTAAAAAATTCAAACTTTGAATTTCAAACTTCCAAAAGGATAGAAATATGCGCCTTGATGAGCTGATCAAGCTGGTATACTCATAATTTGAAAACTGCAAAGTTTCACCCCTCAAATTTGCCTTTGAAACTTCCATATTCACTAGACGTGACCCCGAACTAGGGTTTGATGAAGCCCACTCTTCTGCCCAATCAAAAGGTTTGATCCAAAGCTCTAAGCTTTTATTTTTCTGAGGAACTTCTAGCCGTGGTCACAGATTTCAAAAATTTCCATTTTTGCAGAAGCCCTAATTTTCCACTTTTCCAATCAAAGTCCCGAACTAGGGTCTGATCAAGCCTGGTCTTCTGCCAAACCAAAAATTCTGATATTGGTCTCTAAATTTCTATTTTGATGAGTAACATTCAGCCGTAGTCTCCGATTACAAAAATTCCAACTTTCTCCAAAACCCTAAATTCTAGAAGCCATGAATGAAGGTGCTCAAAAATAATTCTTTTTTTATAGAAATATGTACCTGGTTGTTTATGATGTAACTCCACACTTTTCTATCCACAGGGTCTAAAAACCTTTTCTGTGGTATCCTAACCTGTAATCTTTCGATCCCAACAGGTCTCACCTAAATTGGATTCTCTGAGAGATAGTTATGCCAAGTGTTGCAACATGACTTGTTTATGGGATAAAACAAGAGAGAAAACTTATATGGCATTCCACGTGTCATTGGTTCAACTTCGGCCTCTAAAAACATTTCTTGATATAGTACAGTCTATGTACTACCTGTCACATTTTATGAAATTTTATTTGGAGCTTCCTATCCCAAGTTATGACCTTTTTTCCAAGGTCACCTGATTATGACTGATATCTGGAAGAGGCAAAAACCCTATATTGTACAGATCATAAATCACAAAGTACAACGAATTAGAGGTTTTCCTTTGGACACAAGGTACATGGGGATCGTAGCTTCAACCTGTAACAATTTTAGATCCGAAAAATTCTCCAAAATGGATTTATAGTGAAAGTGCTACGATGATAGGTTTTTTCTATATCAAGCCCTAGCATCGTAAGTGCAACAAATGTCATACATGCCATATCATGCCTTCTTTCAAGCTAGCTCTGATACCATGTTAAATTTTCAGAATTTACTTCAATATGATCTAGGATATTAACTAGGAGAACAAAATGTACAGCAAATCTACAGCATATCAATCATGGACACAAAAATGCAAGCACACAATAGACACAGAGTTTACTTAGGGAAAATCATAAAGGTGAAAAACCCCAATAACTTCCTCAGAGATAGATAGAGCAATGATACAACCAGAATACAAGAGATAGTCTTCTCCTAGCAGTAGAGCCTCCTCCTCATAAGTGCACCACTTTCCGAATGAGAGAAGTGTGTGAATGAATGATCAAATAGAGATCTCCCGATCTCTATTTATACTTGTTCTGTACTTCCCAATAAACTAATGGGGCCTACATCTCTAGCTTAACCCATGGTTAACTTAATCTGGGCCGGCCCCACCCTTGGTGGTCTAATAACCCTTTGACCCACCTGGCTGACCCCCAATAGGGTGGTCTAATAATGCTTCGACTCACATGACTTATACAGGGCCGACCCCAACAAGGTGGTCTAATAACCCATCAAGTATAAGTTACGACACTTACATCATAAATGAAAACACTTCCGTATAGAGGAATAATAACATCTATATAGGAATACAAACACTTCCGTATAGAGGAATAATGCCATCTCTATAGGAGTAAAAAATACATATATGAAATACATGTGTGAAATACATTCCGATGTTACATGTATACATCAACAGGTATCACAGTACATATCATCAAGCGTGAATAAATGATTTGAAGTCGAATGCAAGATGAAATCTTTCAATCAAGAGTCAATGATGTAAACTCATGATGAAAGCAAGGTAACCTTCCATTGAGGCATGTAGGTCCAAGGTACTTGACTAGTTTCTAGATTCAATCCTTGGATAATGTGTTGAAGTCGACAAGGATGAATCCGTCGAAGGAGGGCCATGATGAATCCCCCATCAATCGACACAAAACACGACAAAAAATGTGTAGAGTGGATCGGCTGGTAGAGTAACATGTAAGACTGACTCAAAGTAACAATGGCATGACGACATATGTACTGACTGTAGATGAAAGATAGTGGACATGTTCTTGAACATGGGCATGGCATGACTTGGCAGTATTGACATAATGAGAATGACGCAAACTTCTAATGCAACTGATGATGGAAGCTTTCTCCGAATGACTCAGAGGAGTAATAGGACTCAGAAAATAAGCAGGGACTCATAGATAAACAGATGACCCAAGTACTGTATGCAAATTAAGATGAGTGCCATGTTCAAGAACGACTATATACTGCCACTAAGGTATGTAACACAAACACTTTCCTTTTTTCCCATCATGAATGATGAGTGCCTCATGTGTTTTTTACGAGCTTAATGAGGGTAACCAGATGCTCGGTATAGCTCATCTCATAGATGAGTCCAATCCTAAATATTTTTCGAACCTGGGATAGGAGGGGTTCGTCCCATGATAGGCCCTTCAATGTAAAAATTTAACGAGTCCATAGAAGGTAAACTCGGTTGTCATTTCATGTTTAGAGAGTCTAAAAAGAACTAAAGAAGACTCCAATGATCCTTTTTTGTAAAGTTAGCCTCATCGCCCGAAAAAGGGTAAAACAACGTGGGAGAGGACTCTTCTAGCCATGATTGGCTGGAGTATTCCTTTTTCGTGATTAGTGCCTCCTGGTCTGAAAAAGGGGTAAACTATCACCAGGAAGATGACCATTCAAATACTTTAACAAGCATGAACGCGACAAATTCGCTTGGAAATATTTTCATTTTTCGAGAGCCTGAAAAGAGCTTAACGGTAGACTCCGGGGGGTGTCCTTTTACGTGGAAGTTTAACGAGCCCGGAAAAGTGATAAATCATAACTCGGTCTTGTTCTCATGGTTGGGTGATTATGAGAACAAACGAAGAGTGAACTCATCCTCATGCAATAATTATGACTAACCAAAAATAATAATGACAAAACATTGAAAAGGGGTGTTCATACCTATAGTTATCGTTGGTAATGCGAAAAAAACGACGCAAAAGACCACTTTACGACTCCTGTACACTAGAGAAAGTGTCAAATAGCCCCAAATATAATGAAAAATGGTCAAAACTATAGTAAATGGCCCAAAAAGCATCAAAATATTTGAAAAAGAATATTCCATTCTATTTATAAATAGAAATATGGGCCAAAAATAGAAACATTGTTCAAATTGCCAATTTGGGTGGAAAAGTACTAATTTGGAGCCAAAGCTTCCGTTGTTGATTTTGGGAGCTATGATCCGCCATTTCACCAGCCGTCCGGACCAAGTAGGCCTAAATCTCATCCTAAAACTTTCTAGTGGTTTATTTTTTGATTTCTTGTCCATTTTTTAGGTTTTTGATGGTGTTATGGAGGGCTAAATGCACCCTCGGCTCGTTGCAAGTGGCCTTTTTGGGACCTGCGACGAGGCCGAGTCATCGTAAGTCTCAAAAATGAGACCTGCGACGACGTCTCCCTGTACCTGAATGCACAGTGCGACGGCGGAAATCCAAATCCCAAGCATAAAAAATAATCCAAAAAATGAGTTTGTGAAAGTTGAGGAAGGACCTAACAAGGTTTAAATGTCCCTTTTGGCAGGTTACTAGCAAGCAAAAATGGTATTGGAGTGGCAAGAGAGAGAACATGAAGTAGAAGATGAACAAGCCATGAATGATCCACAATGTGTGGATTCTTTGAGAAACTGCAGGTTACTCAAGTTCTTTGAGATACAGGGGATGAGAGCCCAGATCCCGCTACTGACACACATGCTCTAGAGTTGGGATGCGGCCCAACAATACTTTGTGATAGGTGAGCATATCCTCAAGATTGACATTAAGGATATCTACTTTTTAACTGATTTGTCCCGAAGAGGGGACGTTGTACAACTCACTGGGACACGGTCCAATGACCGTACAGTTGAGGACATGGTGTCACAGCACTGTGTTGCTACTTCTCATCCTTCCAGTGGGAAGATGCTCATCAGGGATGTGGTGAGTCACCCACTGTGGACCATATTACTCACCATTACTAGGGTGGCAGGTAGCCAAGCCCCACACATGGCTACTCGGACCCAGATGTTGTATGTAGAAGACTGTATGTCTCCCAAGGTTTTCAACTGGTGCGAGGGTCTCCTCGCCAACATCCGAGCTCAGCTGACCAATTGTCAGCGACGGAAGCTCAAGCAGTTTGGGTATGGATCGATCATAGTATCATTCCTCTTGGAGTGGATTCCTCTTCTACGTCCGCAGTTGGTACTTGATGATAGGGAGTCCAGGGATCCCCATATGCTCAAATGGGCTAAGGTCATGACCCGTCATGGTGGTGGGCCCATCATTAGCTTTGGTCTTGATTTTTTCAGCTGGATAGAGGGCCAGTTACTTATGGTCAAGGAATTTCCATACAGCAGCATGGATTTTCGAGAGGATCCCGACTTGGTACTGCCAAAGGGTGCAGCATGGGGTGATATAGGTGAGAACAAAACCCTTGTATTTTTTAGTTTTGTATATTATATCATTTTTTTGATGTAGTGATGACAGGTATGTAATATGTGTGTGCAGATGTGGGCCTCGTGTGACCAGTAGGTCTCTCCCTTTTGGCGAGGAGAGACATAAGCAGGGAGGCAGTCGTTCCTGCAGGTGCTCATGCTACCATCGAGCAGATGGAGGAGGTGTACAGGAACCTATCTGAGCTGATTGTGGAGGTACCAGAGCCATCTATCGATGACTTACCAAGGCCCATGTAGAGATTTGGGTTTGGAGCATCTATGCGCTTCAACGTCTTACTCCGCAAGGTGGCTTGGACTGTGGACTGCTTTCTCATGCAGCGGCAGTGTGTCATTCGAGCTAGGGGTGTACGGGTCAGGCGTCAGGCCCGATGACACTACTATACTTGTACTGAGAGCTTAGAGGCCTCAGATTTTGTACTTACTGAAAGCTATGATGCTTCAGATTTTTGTAGAGACTCACTGAAAGCCATCGTGCTTCAGATTTTGTACTAGCACTACTTTTTGAGCGATTTATATATATACAGACATTATCGGTGATTTATACATTATGTATTTTTAAAATGATTAGTGATGTGATCTTGTTTATATGTTTGCTTTTATACATTGTATTTACATGTTGTGAATGATTTTACAAATTATGAGTATTATGTGTGTGCGATGTACCAATCCAAAATGAAGTTGGCCATCGAGTCAGCAACTGTATTTAACTCCCATGGAATGTGCAGGTATTGAACGGATTCAAATGACCTTTCCAGGAGACGTACTCATCTGAAGAGATGGAATAAGGTGGGATCACGGATGTCGTAGACCCGGTTAAGATGGGAAACCACTAATTGAGAATCCATGTGGATGACAATGTGGTCCATACCCAAGGAAATGGCATTAGCAAGGGTTCTGATTACTGCCTAATATTTTGCGGCATTGTTGGTTGCAAACCCTAGGCAACTTCCTCCTGAGCTAATGAGCTCACCTGTTGGGGAATATAGTACCTAGGTTGCCGAAGCAAGGTTACGGGTATGCCGGCTGGCGCCGTCCGCGAATCCATAACACGTTTCCATCTGCACATGAAGACAGAACATGGTATAAGAAGCGGAAACAAGATCGAAAGACACTCGAAAAGAAATGTGTCACACAACACCAAAACACAAAAACGCGCCATGTACAGTATATAAAAGCAAGTCTATGCATGAGATATCAAGCATAGTATCTATTCAGGTAAAGCCCATTGCAGGGTTCACCCAAAGAGATTCCATCATAATCTTCAAGCTCGTAAGCACCTTTAACACATGTTTTATAACGTAAGGTCCATGCCACATGGACTCGAACTTCATTGCTCCCCCAGTACGTTGGTAATCTTCCCCTACTATAAGGACAATTTCCCTTATAGGTATTTTTTTGTAGTTTAAAAAAAGGATTTGTTGCTCCAATTTCTGTCATTTTAGTTTTCCAAGTTGTTGTCTGTTTTTTAGAATATAATTTTTCTAGGCTCGTAATATGAGAACCCCCAGTACGTTGGTAATCTTCCCCTACTATAAGGACAATTTTCCTTATAGGTATTTTTTTTTGTAGTTTAAAAAAAAGGATTTGTTGCTCCAATTTCTGTCATTTTAGTTTTCCAAGTTGTTGTCTGTTTTTTAGAATATAATTTTTCTAGGCATAATATATGTTTGTATTGGATTATGGCTTGCTCAAAAAGAGTTTTGATCTTTCCCACTAACAAGTATTATGACTTGGTTTCTTTTAGAGATGTAATAATAGTGTGAATGATCCTCCTTGTTTAAATTTGGTTAATGAGTTCAAATCTACAATAATTGAGACATTAGTCCTTGAAGAACATATTCACCAATTCAAGGTTCAGCCCAAATGAAAATAATCAGATTAGGCATCAATATATTTTTCTATTAGTTGATTGAATAATTCAACTAAATACTAAGTAGGATACATTTGACTACAAGGAGATAAGTTTCTTTCTTGAATACAAATGGCAGAGGTTTTGTCCCTACTTGGAATCTCTATTTGGTATTTAGATATATATATTCATACAAAATGGAAGCATTACTAAGTTTTGTACAAATTTGTGCTTGTTTTGGGACCTAGGTGGTTCAAAGGACTACCAATGTAAGAACACTATTGGAGCTCGAGTGTGAGTAGGTAAACCCAATAGGCATTGTGACAGTTTACAAATTTCCATAACAAACTATAGGCCTAATAAATTTGTATTCATTGGCCTTGACATTTACACAAAAAATATATCTATGATTTTGATCCCTAATTTTAATTTCCCTGTTGATTACTATTCTAAGATTAGAAATTTGACATTTTTTGTTTCATTACTGCTTTTTTTAAAGAAATTTGTGCATAAAACTTACAATAAATTTTTGTGACGAGGAGATCTCGGCGAGCATTCCACAGATGCAAATGTCCATTGTTCGAAATCTCTCTCTAATCAATGAAATATAACAATGTGTTTTGATACTATGAAAAAAAGTTAATAAGAGGGTTGGGCACCACCGATTCATGCAGACCATATTAGCACGGGATTTGACTCCTTGAAAAATATTTTGAAGGGTGTGCCATGTTCATCATATAATACAAATAAGTTGTATGGTGGCCCTATCTTATGAGTGGGGTTAGGTGCTCCTTAAGTGATTTTGAGTAAATATAGGTGTGAGGCATAGGGTCTTACACATGTTCAAGGGATATGGTTTCCACTAGGTAATTTCATGTAGTAGTAATGGTCTTGAATCCCTAGACATGGTCAAGGAAAGAACCATAGTATCTCAAGGCCTTGGGACTAGTTTGATGATTTTAAGGACAATGGATCCATCCAAGGAAACCATAGGCCTTATTGAGTAGGGGGGTCTTATACCTCATTTACATATGCTACACTACCTTCAAGATAGGTCCATGTATTGAAAACAAATGGGGTTTATATTTAAATTCCTTAACAAATTTCAACCAATTAAACTCAAGCATAGGGTGAATATGGTTTCTTCTAGGGCTCAAGGGCTAAGAGAAATGCCTCAAAAAACCATGCATGATCTCTTTGTGAGATATTAATTATTTTTCATATGTGATATGGGATGCATTAGAATGTTTTGAGCATACAATATTGGTTGTGGGGACTTAGACATGTTCAAGAGAGGAAAAGTGTTATCCAGGTGGGCATCGGTGGCCACCCACCTAGTCCACTAGCTCAAAACAAGGTTTTCTATCTTGGCGGTTTTTTATGGTTTTTTTGGATCTTGAACTTCTGAGGCCATTTTGAGGACCTAAAAAAAAAATCTCTAGCAATTCATCCCCCAATAGTTATCCTTTGGCTATGTATTGGGATGTTTTGAATGCGAACTTCTCGGCTAGACCTTTCCAACAGACTACCAAGCACCCCAAATGGATACCAAATGCAAAGAGTACACCCCTAGGAAGTTGACATATAACCTAACCAAAACAAGGCCCACAAACCTTTCACGTTTCATATTTTGGGGTTAGGGTTTTGGATGTTTAGGGCTTTCTCTTTTATTCTTTATGTTAAAATGCCTTTTTTTAACTCATTGTAACTCATATTCTTACATATAAGCGTAGCCACCACATCTCTTCTTAGAGATTAGCTACCACCATTATATCCATTTTGTATTCTACATTATACAATCTGTTTTATTTCATTAAGTTATAGAGTTTGAGTTTATTGTCTCATTGTGTTCTTTGCATTACACATATGTGTACTATGTTATCTTTGTATTCTTTTATATTTTCCTCACATAAATCTAGATTAGTGGTATCAAAGTGGTTTGCTCTTTATTTGTTTCTATGTGCATGTCCCCAATGAGGTATGGGTATAATGAGTCAGGACTCGAGCTACTTGAGACTCCTAAAGACCATTCTCATCGAAACCGATGGCCTCCCATAAAGGAATAAAAGAGAGATGGGGGAATAGGAGATATTATTAATATGTTTCTTGAGGAATCCCTCGCACACAAAGGGAAAAGATGATAGATAAATTTTCCCAAATCCTTCAATGGGAGATGAAAACCAAATGTATATTTGTCAAGTGGCCACTTCGGAGGTGCCACCCCCTTCAAGGTATAATTTAATTTTGATATTCCTATATTTAAAGGTCATATAGAAGCA
Organism: Larix kaempferi; assembly: GCA_027924585.1. Lineage (NCBI taxonomy): Eukaryota > Viridiplantae > Streptophyta > Pinopsida > Pinales > Pinaceae > Larix > Larix kaempferi. The sequence continues at coordinate 27,930,936 of BSBM01000767.1, read as the reverse complement.
TATGCTTTGGGAAAATGGTTAAATCTTCTAGAAGGGTATTTTTATATAGAAAAAAATTTTCAATAGGGAAAAGATCATCTTTGTGCTCCTTAAGTTTTTCCCCCATATCAAAATTTGGTGGAAAACTTACTGTCAGAAAATATCCACGGAGGAATCTGAATTTTTTGGGGCCAATCCCACTTGGTCCTTTTTTGTGGATGACATTAAGGAATATTATTTTACCCTATTGGAAAATATGATGACCAGTACACGATATGGACCACACTACATCAAGAGAGGGACCAAATAGTTCTGGAGTTCACAAATACTTTCCATACCTTGTGCATCAAACTGGGTATCAAATACTCTAAGTGGAATTTGGTTCTAAAGTACCATGGGGGTCTACATAGGTACATCCAAACAACAATGGAGTTCCTAGACATCTCGTCACTAGGATTCACTTATTATTATGTTATCAAATTCAAGCAAAAATTTAAGCAGAGGAATAAGCAGGAGTTCGAATCTATGAATGCATCACATCAGAAGCAAGGAAAAGGGAGCCCCATCCCATAGAACAAAGGACAAAGAAAGGATTTAAAACCTCAGGAAAACTAGTCTCTAATCCGCTAGAAAAGAAGGGTAATATGAAGATGAAGAAAGAAACTAGGAAGTGGTGCAAGTTCCATAAAATCTCGTGGAACAACATTGATGAATGTCGCTCGAAACAATCTTTGGTGGTCGAACTGAAAGCCTCAGAGTCATATCCAGGATTCGACTCTGATTCAGATCCAAACAAGGGGGAAGTATATCATTTTTGTAGAACCCAGTGCCACAGTCACTACCACAGGTCCATCCCAATGAACCAGAGGAGATGGAAGAAGGTTAGTTCCTTCTTCACTCACAGATCCAGGTGAATGGTGTTCCTTTCACTTCATTGTTGATAGCAAAATCCAAAATAACCTAATCTCAGCAAAGGTTGTTAAGTGGTTGGAGTTACTAACAACACTACACCCGCAACCATACAACATCAAATGGATCAGCAATTGACGAGATATCCATGTTATCCAACAATGTGTCCTTCCCTATGACATCAAGCCCTTCAAGGATGAGGTATTGTGTGATGTTTCCCCACTTGAATTTTGTGATATTCTTTTGGTTCATCCATATATGTCAAAATTTCATGTTGTGTATGAGTCTAGAGCTCGTACTGTCATTGTCACTTTGGGTAGATGGTCATACACGATACCAAAGGTATCTCCACCCACCGCAGTCTCATTGATCTCATCTAAATAGTGCAAAAAGGTCATCTCCCATATTGGGATATTTGTCCTCTTCATGATTCATTCTCACAGTGAATGGAAGGTCATGACCACATATATGGCCTTCACATAAGGCCTCTATGGAAAAAGGAATAGAATAATACTGAAACATCTTCACCTCACCTACCGGGGTACCTCTACACTATCAATTCAAGCATTCAATCAATCTAAAACCTAGTGTTCCTTTACATAATGGGCCAATATATTGACACTCTCTCTTGGAAAATGAGTAAATCATGTGCTTAGTTCAAGAGCTTCTCCAAAAGGGGCACATTCAACCTAAATTTTCAACTTGCAGAATTCCAATCATGCTCATGCAGAAGAAAGATGGTACCTAGCACCTTAGTATTGAATATAGTAATTTAAACAAAATCATAGTCGGGAATCGATACCCAACTCCCCAAATTGATGACCTTCTCGACCAACTCAAGGGATTCAAGTACTTTAGTAATATTGATCTGAATTTTGTCTACCACCAAGTTCCAATAGAATCAACTAATATATGGAAGACTACTTTCAAGTCTAAAGAACGTCTTTGTGAATGGTTGGTCATGCCCTTTGGCTTAACAAGTTCCCAATAACTTTCATGAGGATGATGGACGACATCTTGAGGCCTTTAACCAATTCCTTTGTGGTTGTATATTTGGATGACATCCTCATCTTCATCAAGAGTTGGGAAGAACACTTGCAACACATTCGGTAGGTCCTTCATACTCTACAGGAACACAACTTCTATGCTAACTTAGAGAAATGATCATTTGGAATGAAATAGGTCCAATACCTCAAATATATTGTAGATGAGAATGGGGTACATGTGGATCCAACCAAGATCCATGTCATTTGTGACTATCCAACCCCGAAAACACTAACTGAGCTTCAAAGCTTCTTGGGCCTTGTTAACTTCTATCGCGGGTTTGTGTTGGTATTCTCTCATATTACATTGCCCCTTAGCCAAGTGACTAAGGGTGGTGGAAAATACAAAATTGGATGGACCAAGTCACAACAGAAAGCCTTCAATGATCTTAAACATCATTTAAGCTCAACCTGAGTGATTTCCTTTCTCGATCTAAAACAACCTTTTGAGATTGAGACATATGCTTGACTATGCTCTAGGTGTCAGTCTCACTCAGCATGGTCATCCAATGTCCTATAATAGTGAGCCAGTATTATATGTTATCCATAAGTACCCCACCTATGACAAAGATATGTATTCCATTGTACAAGCCTGCCACCAATGGAAGCATTACATTCTAGGGAGGTATATAGTCATCCATATGGATCACAAGCCTCTACAATTCATGTAGACAAAAGGAAAATTACAGAATGATCTCCATTAAAAGTGTTCTACATACTTGCAGGAGTTTCACCTCATTCTTAAATATAAGAATGGGAGCACCAATCGCATTGTATACTGCTTCAGTCGTCCTCCAGTTGCATCACTAACCACAATTCTCGACTCTTGTGGGAATGAGACCTCCAGGTAGTCTCAACTCTATGATAGTGATCCAAACTTTTATACAACCTACCAGATGTTGGGAATGGACAAGAATATTACCAGTGTTCATCTATTGGCTGGACTGTTGTGCCATATGGGTCATATATGTGTTCCTTCAAGCAATCATGTGAAATATTTTTGGGAATCCCACTACAATCGGGTGGAAAGACACTTTTGCATGGAGAAGACAGTATTAGTACTCCAGAATTATTTATATTGGATGAAGTTTCATTGGGATATTAGTAATTATTTCATATCTTGCATTGCATGCTCCATCACCAATCCAGTCACTAAAAAATAAGGACTCTACACCCCTTTGCCTACTTCCGAAAAGCCATGGGAATCCATGGCTCTACCAAACAGTCCAAGATGGATATGAATACTCAGTATAAGACTTGTATAAGCTGCATTAGTGTCTTAGTAACCTTAGATGACTAATATAATAGAAAATAGGCATTCAAATTACTTGTAATCAAACATTCTGCAAAACTAGTCAATTAAAAGGTACTAAAGAGCTAGTCTTGAGAAAAGTCAATACAACAGCCACTAAGGCTCTCGAATTATCCTTCTGAGGACTAATATAATTCAGACATGAATTAAAAATACAATAGAAAACAATAACCCATCTTATTAAGTAATCAACAAAATTTTCATGGCTCGGATTACAAAGAAAGTCAAGAATCCTGGATTTTTACAATGATTGGAGAAGTATGGTCCAAAGAAGAGTAAGGAGAAGAGAAGTATTCACAAAATATGAATTGTAGGAGGTTGAGGAGCTTCTGGCTAATCATATGAGGAACACTGAACATCTGAAGCTTCCTGCAAGCTCTCCAACTAATCTCTCTCTCATAGTGAAATTCATCAACACCACATCAACTGACTTGGATCTCTGCATCAATTTTGAAGGATAAATATCTACATGGAATGGATGCATCATATCCGTAATTTTATCATCAATGGATGCACTGGATCACATATAGAATACTGGAACATGAACTATGGGGAACATCTCCCATAGGTGGCTAAGGGCGTATCTCCAAAGCCTAGAGAAGCTTTGAGCTTACTCATACACAAAGATATACAATCAAAAGATATCAAAGTGGTGCACCCTCCTTTTATATACTGAATAACTTCTTGTGCAAACCACCTAGCATAAGGCGCATTCATGAGTAATATGAGAACTTGTTGCTTTCTAGAGATTTTATTTTTTGTTTTTTTCTTTACCTGGTTTATCGCGCTTTACTGCTTTTACCCTACTTTCTCTCTTTTACTGCTTTATTCTAATTTTCCATTGATTTTCTACTTTAAGCCTACTTTTCCTACTTTTACTTTTTTCTTGCTTTATTCTGCTTTGTCTCTACTTTTCTGCTTTTCTGCCAGCTTTTCCTTGCTTTCTCTAGTTTCCTTTTTTTTGCTTTGCTCCGGTTTATTTCACTTTCCTCTTTGGTTGAAAACCCATTGCTAACTTTATCTCCTTATGTGCCCTCATCAAATCATTAACTCATTTAATAATAATTAAATATCAAAACAATAATTACATCACCTATAATTTAATTTATTAAAACAACTATAGGATAAATTATTCCTAGTGAATTTGATTGTTGAGGTAATTAACTAATGTTATCCCCCCCTTATTAATTGATTCACTCATTTTAACTAGGATCCATGGGGGTTTGATGAGTCATTGGCTTCTTCATGGTGCTGACAAAATTTGGAACATGATAGTCCTCCCCTCCCAATATTGCTTGTCCTCAATCAATAAACAAACTCCAATCATATGAAACCAACCAGTGACTTCACTCCTCAAAATATGTTGTTGGTTGTCTAGAATTGGAATCCTCAATTCCAAGCTAATCACCAAAGGTACACCATGTTCCTGCTGCACCATTCCGATTCTTACTTTCTCATCAAAACTAACATTGTCTCCTATGCATCTATTCAACCTCTAGCTGCAACAACTGGATGCCAAGATCCCACTTTTTTGTGTTGCATTTCTCTAGATGACAATGCCATCCCAAGCATTCCATAATGCCATGGAATTCCTGGATCCCATTGTCTCTGATTCATGTCTCCCAATTGCATTGTTGCTTGTAGAAAACTACCATTTCAAATAATTCCAAGGTCCCATTGTCTTAACTACATCCTCCCAAACATTAGTATCAACAGAAAGAATATATCATCATGGAGGATGTCTAGATCACTCCACCATACTGGAAGTTCATCAATTCCAAAGGAAGATTGAATCTCCTCATCATCCATGTGCAAACTAGAACTGCAATTGCCATCAATAAGACATAGGTGACAATCCCATGTCCATCCAGGTATATTGAATACATCACACAGCAGCCATAAATGCCCATACAAAATATGAATGATGTGTCCATAAACTTTCCACATATGCAAACAACAAACTTACCCTGTGGGGTACTCAACTCCCTTATGTATCTATCCACCCAATCAATGGATGAATAAACAATCCATCTTAGTGATATGAATGGAAAGCTTGTAGCTTCCCCATGTGCCATCATCGCTCTAGTGCAATATCTCATTACTTTGCTACTTGTCCTACCTAACTGGATCAAGTGGAACTCCCATGCACTACTATGCGTGATGGACACATCATATAGATTCCTTTGATGTTGCTTATCAAACTGGTAAGGGATAGGTGCGCTTTTCAAACCCCAAGGTGTAACCATCAAGCTATCAATAAAGTGTGTGGGAGCCTCCTTCTCCTCATGTGACACCAAAATAAAAATTCCATTTACCCAATATTCATCCCTATGTGTTTTGGATGCCATATGTGTTTGGGATGGAGAATAGTGAACCAACTCTCTGCAACAGTCATCCATCAAATTTGAGGTTGGCTCAAATGTAGTAATATTATATGCTTCCTCCAAAACTGTGAAACAATCTCCTAGAGGCAACTCGTAATCTCTTTGGAAAAGAACAGGTGCTTGGCCTTCATCTTGCTTAACTTCAAACTCCCCAAGCACATTCAAATTATAATGTACTTCATGTGCCGAATGCACACAAGTACCAAATATCAAAACACTGTTGTTCAATGACAAGGGTTAAAGTCCCATGTCCAATTACAAAAAGAGTAGGCATCATCAAAATTCCATGGATGCCAATGTTCTTCACAATAAGTGTAATATTTGTCAAAGAAATATCCATGGATGAAAACAAGAATATAAATCATGTGTATTTTCTCCCAAATAGGAAAAGAAGAGACACTCAAACCCAATGATCCAACTGGAAAGCAAAGTGCTTCCCTATGTGAATACTCCCAATGTCTCAACTCTCTGCCACTGGTCAAAAGGTGCATGCAATCATAATGTACATTGCTCAATGAAGTCAAATGGGAACCATATGCACCTTTGTGTGTGGAGGCATCAAAGGTAGACATGGGATGCCTCTACAACTGCTGGGATGGAAATTGTGCTATCCTTGAATCAATTGGAGCGAATGTGGGAGCCTTCTGCTCCTCTTCAGGCACCATCAAGAAGAAAATATTGACCCAAAATTCCTCCTCAAGTGACATGGAATAAGTATAAGGAAAGGATGTATGATCATGGACCAAAATCTCATCACTGCAAACCTCATCCATCAAGTTAATGGATGCATCAACTCCATCAAAGGTTGGTCCATCAAACAGGAGCTCTCCTGACTCCTCAATGGAGAAATGAATCACTATAGGAAGAAGCTTAGTTTTTTTCTAGGAGACAGTATGTTCTTTCAAATCATCATCTTCATCCCAAAAATTCTCAAGCACATGGCATCATGCACCTCATGAACCACCATCTCATGAGGTTCCTTCGTAGAAATTTGAATGTCATCAACCGAAAGAAAATGATTAACTAGAATGTAGGAGGGAATATGTGATCTCTGCAACTATTAGTGAAGTTGATCTATCTCCATATTGTATTCCAAGAGGACACTTTGAGTGCTTCTCAAAGAATCGTGAGTGGTCGTCAACTCATAATTGACCTTGAAAATATCCCCATCATCCTTCAAGTATGCTTGATGCAACATATGAACAAGCTCATACAAGTAATCTCTATCAGGAAGCATGTGTGAAAATTAAACTTGGATTGCAATCATTGCTTTATGGATCTTCTCCATGGATTCAAGGAAAGAAGAATCTTCCAATGAAGCAACTCTCCAATAAGACTGTGATAATGAAACATGTGTGTCATGGAGAATGTGTAAGGCCTCCTTGATATTCATTTCACTCATCTTGAGTGGCCTTTAAAAAGGAGAAGGTTAAGAATGAACCTTCTCATCATCTATTGTTGGATCAACCTCATGAAGCTCTTGTGGTGATAGTAAGATCGATCTTGGGATATCTTCCTTAACTGCAAGGACTTCATCTTCTTCAAGTTCAGTGGAATTTGTACTTGCAGCAACCTCATCAATTGGTATCTCTATGTCACCAACATAGATAGATGGACATCCATTAGTATATGTCTCCTCAAAACTTAGGCACCCTTCAGTAAGTACCTCATCATAACATCCATCAGTATATGCTTCTCCAAAACCTGAGCAACCATCAGTAGATTCCTCTTATTGGAACCCATCAACAATTACTTTCTGATCCATAACTGGATGACCCTTAGTAGAATAAATGGTGGCTTATTCATGCTTACAACCCTCAATTGTAAAGATTGCACCTTCATCTTCTTCAGATATGCATGGTTCTTCACTTGAGAGACTATTGTGCCTCTCATGTTCATCAGATGGTTTATTTGTTCTCCCTTCTTCTTCCCTCATCAGTTTGTTGCATTTCAATGATTCCTCATCTACATACTTGAGCTCAAATACAAACCTACAATAAAAATAATCTTTGAAAGGTATGTCTTTGCAAATATTTTCTCCCAAGGATAGATACTCCTGGTAGTGGTGGGGCAAGTTTTCACCTACAGATATCATATTTGCTAAATCCTTCTTAGGATTAGCCATCGGTGGTTCAACCAATTGGTATTAACTATACATCTAGTCACAAATGTAACCATCCTCATCTCTTGGTAGGCCTCCATCAATGTAAAGTATTTCTTCTTCCTCATATAACCCAAAGCCTTCATATTCCATGACTGTAACTAGTTCCATAGCTACAACTTGAAGATAGATCTGAGATATTTCTTCTACTGAGAGTTAATTTCCATAGGGTGAGCTAAGGAAAGTGCTATGATACCACTTTAATATCCCAAAATATGAATTGAAGGATATTAACTAAATCACAACAATTTTAAATCATGAAATAGTAAACATGAAACTAGTCAACAAAACTGGTCAAGAGGAAACTAGTCTTGGTTACCGATTAAACTACCGAAGAGCTTGATGGTTGGGAAATTTCAGATCTGAAAAATATGCTAGGGAGTGTGTAGAAGAAATGATATCAGAATCAAGGCCAGCTTCATATTCCTATGCAGAAGGTACTGGGGCCATTTATGTTTCAATAACAGTTTTCATTAAAGTCTACTCCAAGGCTTCCTGGGAACACCGGCATATGCATACTAGACTCATTCACTTACACTTGAAAGCAACCATAGGGTGTATATCAGGTTAAAACCCCATAATATACTTCTGGACAAAGATACTGAATTTTTGGGATGATTTTACTGATTTTGGAAGCAAAAGGATGAAGAGCACTATGGTGGACAACTCAACTAGTTTGTTTTCATGCGCCTCCAAACAGGACAAGAGGGATACAAATCCTCAATATGAGAATTTTATGAGTTTTATTAGTGTCTTAGGACCTTATATGACCGATATAACAAAAAATAGGCATTCATATTACTTTTAATCAAACATTCTACAAAACTAGTCGATTAAAAGGTGCTAAAGAGCTAGTCTTAAGAAAAGTCAATCCAACAGCCTCCAAGGATCTCGAATTCTCCTTATGAGGACTGATATAATTCAGAAGTGAATTAAAAATACATCACAAAACAATAACCCATATTATTAAGTAATCAACAGAAGTCTCATGGTTCAGATTACACAAAAATTCAAGAATCTTGGATTTTTACAATGATTGGAGAAGTATGGTCCAAAGAAGAGTAAGGAGAAGAGAAGTATTCACAAAATATGAATTGAATGAGGTCTATGATATTTTGGATGATCATATGAGGTTTACTAAACATCTGAAGCTTCCAGCAAGCTCTCCACTCGATCTCTCTCTCTTGGAGTGAAATTCATCAACATTACATCAATTGGCTTGGATCTCTACATCAATTCTGAAGGATCAATATCTACATGGAATGGATGGATCAGATCTGAAATGTTATCATCAATGGCTTCATTGGATAACATACAGAATAATAGAATAGCAACTATGGGGCACATCTCCCATAGGTGGCTAAGGGCGCATCTCCAAAGCCTAAAGAAGCTCTAAGCTTACTCATACACAAAGATAGACTATCAAAAGATATCAAATTGGTGTGCCCTCCTTTTATATACTGAATAAATTCTTGTGCAACCCACCTAGCCAAAGGTTCCTTCATGAGTAATATTAGAACTTGTTTCTTTCTGGAGCTTTTCTTTTTTGCTTTCTGCTTTACATGCCTTACTGCTTTTACCCTGCTTTCTTGCTTTTATTGTTTTATTCTGCTTTTCCATTTATTTTCTGTTTTAAGCCTTCTTTTCCTACTTTTACTGCTTTATTTTGCTTTGTCTCTGTTTTTCTTCTTTGCCACTACTTTTCTGCTTTGTACTGCTTTTCTACCATCTTTTCCTTGATTTCTCTAGTTTCCTTTTTTTTGCTTTGCTCTTCTTTCTTTCACTTTCCTCTTTGGTTGAAAACTCATTGCTAATGTTGTCTCCTTATGCGCCCTCATCCAACTCGTTAACTCATTTAATAATAATTAAATATAAAAACAATAATTACATCATCTCTAATTTAATTTATCAAAACAACTATAGGCTAAATTATTCCCTATGAATTTGATTTTCTAGGTAATTAACCAATGTTATCCCCCCCTTATTAATTAATTCATTCATTTTCACTAGGATCCATGGGGTTTTGATGAGTTATTGGCTTATTCATGGTGCTGACAAAATTTGGAACATGACAGTAAATTATGGGATCCCACAGACCATAATCTCAAACTAGGATAGCAGGTTCTTAAGTACATTTTGGTCAATCCTCTGGTCACTGTAGGACACCAAGATCACCAAATCCAACTCCTTCCACCCTCAAACTGATGGACAAACAGAGGTCGTCAATAGGATGATTGTGCACATCTTGTGCATGTACAAATCTAGGCATCCACGCAAATGGGATGAGAGCCTTCCTTATGTTCAACACAGCTACAACATATCCCTCCATAGCTCGATTGACCACAACCCTTTTCAGGTGGGCCTGAGATTTCAACCATTGGGCCCCATAGATGTAGCACCACCCTTTGTGCCCACACAGGAAGAATCCTTCCATGTTCAATTAGAGGCCAACAAATCCACCAAATTCATTGAACAAATTCAACACATTTTCCAATAGCTCCATGATATTTTATATAAATCCAATTCTAAGTACAAGCAGCGCCATGATTAACATGAGGTTCCACACAAGTTTTAGGTGGGAGACAAGGTTTGGTTGCATTTGCAGAAAGAGTTCCCTACAGGACCCCATTGGAAGTTATGTCCACTTCTCTATGGGAATTATATCATGACCAAGGCTATGGGTGACAATGATTTTGAATTAAGTATTCCCCCTTTCCTTGGCTTGCACCCAATATTCAATGTGGACATCCTTTGACCATATTTTCCCCCACTATTGGGCACATCGGAGGTGGCAAAGAAAATGACACCTACTAACATCAACCTTAACTACATGGAACGAACCGACATTGATCAGATCATGGACACATAGTTTAAAGGCACTCTTCAACATAAGCTCCAAATCTATCGGGTTGTCAAAGCAAAGTAGCTCATGTACCAACGCAAGTGGCTCACAAAGCATCAAGTTCAGCAAAAGTTTCCCCATTTGATGGAGGCACTCAACACAATGGATATGATTTCTTCCTAATGGGGGAGGAATGATCCAGGTGGGCATCAGTGGCCATCCACCTAGCCCACTCACTCAAAACATAGTTTTTCATCTTGGTAGTTTTTAATTGTTTTTTCAAATCTTGAAATTCTAGGGTTGTTTTGAGGCCGTAAATGATGCTTTTTTGGCACGATAGTGCCCAATAGTTAGGGTTTGGATATGAACTAGGCTTTTCGAAATGTGTACATCTCATCCATACCTTTGGACTACCAATTTCCCCAAACGGAGTTCGGATGCAAAAAGTACACCCCTAGGGAGTTGACGTATAAACTAACCACAACAGGGCCCACAAAAATTTTGGTGTTTCATCTTATGGGATTAGGTTTTTGGATGTCTAGGTTTTTCTCATTAATGCTTTATGTTAAAAGTAATTTTGGACTCATTGTAACGTATCTTCTTACCAATGAGTGTAGCTACCACATCTCTTCTTAGAGATCTGCTACCACCATTCTAGTTATTTTGTATTTTGCATTTTACAATTTGTTCTATTTCATTAAGTTATAGAGTTTGAGTTTACTACATCATTGTGTTCTTTGCACTACACATATGTGTACACCTATTCTATTTGCATTATTTCATATCATCCTCACATAAATATGGATCAAAGTGGGCCTTACAACCTGAAGTAACCTTTTAGGCATCAAACAAAAAGAACAATGCCTCTAACCATTGCCCTCACCTCTCGAGAGTGTAATTTTATTTTGACATAATATATGGGAACCATATGGATGGATTTACTACTAAATATCATTTATACCCTTAATATGGTTTAAGGAAGAAACTTAAGCTTGGGGCATTAAAGGTATATTCGAAGGTTTAAGTTCCATGAGAGAAACCTTGAATCACTTAACATGCCTTCGTTATGGAATGTTTGTGTTCAGAGAGGGGATATGTATTCATCATAAGGTTTTAATCACTAAGGATGTGTCATTTTTCCTTGCACATGGTTAAAATATTTATCATAAACCTACACACCTAAATAAATATATGAGGCATCCAAGGCCAAGAACATTTAACCTTGAAACATCGTACATGATCTACCAAATGTATTATTGGCCTTGGAGTGGGAATATTAATACCATTAGGAGATTTTAAGAAATTATATGTAACACTGCAATGATCTCATAATAGTAGATGGAGGAATTTAAATCATGAATTAGGCTCTTAAGTTATCTTCTAGCTATTAAGCTCCATGAATAACACCTCAAAACACCATAGATAATAGTTTGTTGAGGAGATGATTCATTATTTTCTAAGTGGATATATGGGAACTAATATAAATTTTCAAGCACTAGTTATCGGTCTCAAGGCCTGGTCATCAACATGGTCAGGAAGGATACCCAAGCCTTAGGCATTAAGGGAATATTATAGGAATCTATTGTGAATAAATACATGCCAAACTATCACACAGAATATTTCTATGGTGTGATTTCCCTTCAAGTGGAGACATTGTTGTGATTGGGTTATTTTCAATATTAAGTATGGATGTTATGGCCCTAAAGATGGATAGAAGAAGAAACACATACCTCACGCCTTAAAATAATATTATAGACTTCTTGGTCCAAGAACAATGCCTTTAACACTATATGTGACCTCTTGAGGGAATAATTTTTCCCATCTATGCAGATAAGGGTGGAACTATTACTTTTTTTAGCACTAGGGATAAGTTTGAGGGCCCAAAACATTCAAGTAGGACTAAATGTGGGGTTCGGTTATGTTTTCAATCTTTTAGGCATCTAGGTATAACCATAGGTGTCCTCCCTATGGTGGCCTTGTCTTATGAGTGAGGTTAGGTTCTCTCAAGTGGTTTTGAGTAATAGGTGTGTCATAGGTTCTTTCACATTTTCAAGGGAGATGGGTGCCATTATGTATTGTCATGTAGTTGTAATGATCTTGAATATCTAGACAAGGTCAAGGAAAGAACCATAGTATATCAAGGCACTAAGACTCGAGTTTAATGATTTTAAGGACCATGGAGCCATCCAATAAAACCATAGACCTTTGTTGAGTAAGGGAGTCTTGTGCCTCCTTGACATATGTTATGCCACCTTCAAGGTAGTCAATCCAAGTAGGGGAACAAATAATTAGGTGTATATTTTAATTCCTTAACCAATGTTGACCAATGAAACTCAAGCATATGGTGTAAATGGTTTCCTTTAGGGCTTTGTTGGTCTCCATCAGCAACATCCCTTTCATTTTGTAAGAAATGAATGGGTCCCCATTTTTTGTATTGTCATCAAATTCTTGTTTAATGACATTTGCCATTTATTTTGTAAATTTCAAGCTATTGACTTTTTTATGGTTTTTTAATTTGCAATTTCTTGATCATTTCAGTTTTTCATTTTGGTTGAGCATTTTTTACTCCTTGATGTTGGAATGCAAATTTTAGACCGACCAATTATTGGACATCCTGAGTTACAATGTGATTATAATCAATGTTTGGATTCCATGACTATAAGCATGGAATCCAAACATAAGCATCATTTTTGTTTCAAAAATGAACCTTCACATTCTACATATTCCCCCATGATCATTCTGTAGCTCAGTTTCAATTACTTATTTCATTAGATCGTGACATCAAAAAGAATTTAAATACATTTTTCTTATGCAGAATAATGGTTTGAACATAACATGGTTATCATCTCTTCCATTCATGTTGTTTTTTTCTTTTTCTAACCCAAAATTGTCACTGGTAATGTATATTATCCTAACATTTTTTTTAATTTTGATCATATGTTAAGTTAACTTTGCACAATATTTGATTTTCAACATTTAAAAAATCTAATACGATCAGGTAAATTAACATAATCATGGTTTGGATAAATGGGGTAATGCCATAATTGTAACACTTTAATTTTTACACTAACCATACCATGAACGATTAGTTTCTCATGATATTATTCTGAAGATTACAAAAAATCAATTCTCAACATTATGATATGGATGACATTTTTATTGACATGATTCCTTGTGACATATGGGAAAACAATGGTCTTTTGATATGATTGTCTATTACTTGGTTGTTACTCATTATTCTTATTATTTTTAATTTTGGCAACCACTTATACTGACCCTCTTTCCAAATACTACATCACTTGCATTATTGACAACATGTCTTTATATCCCCTCCTACATGTTGATTCAGGGACATGACTACTGGACTAGGTTGGCATGCCACTTAGCATCATTAACCACAATTCTGGTTTTAAGTGACTTGTTATCAATCACGTTATAATCCTTTCTCATCACAATGGGTAGTGGACAACTCATTTCTTAACACATTGGTTGTTTTCTACGAGTTCCATTATTCCATCTCTAGTGCGTCCAACAGTTCCATTGATTACCCATCCAATGTGGTAGGTCGAGGGTTCTGTAAATGCTATGCACATTTGGTTTGAGTGATACTCATTTTATTTCCCTCAAATTTTCTTAGGGTTTTGATGGTGCAACAAATTACACAAACCTTGATACGCTCTCAGTTTGCCTCTTGATCTTATTCTCGGTCGTGAGCCCCAATTTCATAGGTGTCTAGTGCTGGTCAGTTAGACATGGGTCAAATTAGGAGAAAAGAACCAGAGGATTTGAGCTCTATTGAATCCAACACCCAGATTTATGATGGTTTTATGAAAGTTGGATGGGTGAATTTCGTTAGGAAATTTCATCGCCATAATAGGGAGGTTACTATTGCCTTCTCTAAGTTGCTTGATGGGTGCAAATCTGTAGTTGGGGATATCGAGCTCCTTTTGGATGAAGAGTTTATTTCCATGGACACAAGGTTACCAAGTGATGGGGAACGATGGTTTAAGCATTTTCCATTAAAGGATGTGCCATGGAAGAAGTTAATAGTCAAATCTGTCGATCCCGCCAACTATCCTAAAGGTATGCCACTAAATATTTTTAAAGCTAAATGGAAGAATATGCTCAGGCCAATTAGTAATTTTATAACATGTGATGGAAGGTATACTATTGTATTAAGATACCATGTCCAACTATTCATGGAAATGATGGGCTTAATTTTCGCTTGAGGTAAATCGTTTATTAGTTATAATTATGGATTTGATAGATTTACTCTGTCCATAAGAATTAGTTGCATAATCATAGATTCTGCAGCCACTTCATACTTATTTATTTTCTATATTTATAATTATTTGTTTTATTGTTTTTGTAGGATCATTGTATATGTTTTCATTATGTAGTTCATGTGCGACAAGTCAAATGTTTCCTAGCTGGCGGATCGAGTATTCCATATGTGTGTGGTCAGAGTACAAAATGTCAAAGACTAGTAAGCAATTACACAACCATTCATTGCTCTTCGATCGCATGATTCTCTGTCAACATAGATGATGTTGATCTAGATCTCAAATCACTTGGGCTTATCCAATGTTCCTATTTTATGACATTTGCATTTATCACATGCCTACTTTTCCTAAGTGGATAGAAGTTGTTAGGGATTTATTCTCGTTGTAAATCATGACTCTAGTTTATAAAAAGGAGGAAGTTGAACTTGTGGGGGATGTATTTTATGAAACTTGGTGTACGCTTTTGTTTTTTTGAAATATAATACAGACCTATTTTAGGCATAATTTTTGGATGTATTTGTACATGAATGCCTTATGTTACAAGTATATCTGATTTTTATGCTAATTTTTATTTCTTTACTATACTTCTTTGTTTTGTAATCAAAATTGTGACTGAGCTTTCCCATTTTGATTACAAAATTATAATATTGCTTTATCTTAAATTGTCATTCGGGTAAAGGTAGTAATTTTTACATGTATTAGCTTACACCAATCTTATTTTTGTGTATTTCCGATCTTGTTTTGTAGAAAGTATATATATATATATATATATATATATATATATATATATATGTATATGTATATGTATATGTATATGTATATGTATATGTATATGTATATGTATATGTATATAAGAAATCAAAAGAGTTTGTTTACATCTTGGTACAGATTGTCATCTTCAAGATGTTAGCATAATTCTTTTAATATTTATAAACATCTGTAATTTGGAACAAATGAATTTGTATTCCATTTGCTCTGAAATCATTTGTCATCTTATTCTACATAATGGATTAATGAGGGATTGATTGGCCTTTTCATTTTTACAAAGATTTTTCCTCCTAAAAGAATATGACTGTATCTCTTTCTTTTGAAGTAAGTCTAAAGATCATTTTTTTTCTATTTGATCGAATGTCTTTGTCTAACAGAAAAATTCTATGGATCTGATTATTGATAACATGGACTATTAATTTCCTTTTAGTAATTTGTCATACTTGGCCAAGTAGTAGATGTGTGAAATAGATTAATTGATTTGTTGTGATCTTATTAATTTTTAGTGTGTATTTAGATTAGTTAGCAAATTTCTTAGTTTAGTTCAAGTTCATATATTTTGTTTAAAGTTACCTCTTATTATTTTCCATTAAAACATATGGTCTTCCCCAGGACTTGCTAGGCAATTTCTTCCTGTAGATATGTACACACTATGTATATTTGCGATATTTTTTTTAGTTATTATCAGTTAGCATAAGATTAGTTTTTAGTCGGCTAACGTAGCCATGAAACTGGTTGGATCCATCTACTTTAAATGAATGAGAGTTGCTAAATACCCTTGGATTAGGTTGTCACCCCTTTATTGACCAGAGTGTTGAATTTAGGGTTAAAAAAATGGTGCTATAAGGAGAGCCATTCGCAATTTAATGGCTAAACATAATCAGAATAAACCTTCTCCCACTCCCTCTCCCATAGTAACTCACGGTCATTCCAAAATTCTCGTTTCATTGATATCCACAGCCAAATCTCAACCTGATCCAGTTCACACACCACTCCCACAATCCACTCATCGTCATAATGATCTCGTTCTCTCTACTCCCTTACCTACCGATACACAATTTCAAGAAATATTTGAGATTTCGCATAAGGTTTTGTCTAGGACATAGTCTCGCTTAGAGAGAAGCTGAGAAATACATGAAATATTAGTGATTCGTCTTCAAAAAAACACATAAACTACTTCACAAGTCAACACTAATCCATTGGGAATCCCATTGGTGCAAGACTTTTCATGGTTACGTAACCTAAATCCATGATTACATGACTCCCTATTAGAAAAAAAAGAGCCTAATCCTACCTTTTTATCGGGAGAGCATTCAAGTCAACCTGACCCTGCTCTTGACCAAAATATTTCTCCTCTTCGACCATAGCTGATTTTTGGATCAAGTGGCTCAAGACAGTGGCCTTCACCTCCCGAAACTCCTTGAAGATCTTCTTCTAAAAGTTAATCCGAGGATGAATATTCAGAAGAAGAAGTTAACCAACAGGGAAATCAAGGAAATCAACCTCTTGATCAACCACACATGACTAGTAGTCAAAATAAAAATCAGAATGCTCCTTGGCTAAGCCAAGATGTGGTGGTCATACCTGACCCACAACACAATCTTCCCAAGAATCTAGAAAAATGGCTCCCTAAGTTTGATCCAGCTAATAGGCAGCAAGATGATGATCACATTAAGTGTTTTATGATGGCTATTCGACTTAGAAATGTCATTAATGAATATGTGGTCTACAAACTTTTCCCCTATACCTTAGAAGGGGAATCCTCCACTTGGTATTTCACTCAACCACCAGGAAGTATCTCTTCTTGGGATCAATTTGAAAAATCTTTCTTAGATAAATTCGGGGATGATAAAACCCTTGAGGTCCTCATTATGGAATTGTCTAAAATAAAAGTGGACCAAAAGGAGAGACTAAAAGACTTCAACCATAGGTTCCTAAATTTAAAAAATAGAATCCTACTGATGCCATACCTATTGAAAAGCTTATTGTAGCATATTACGCGAAAGCATTGCCTCTTACTATTGCTATGTGGGTTAAAATATCAGGCAAGGCTACTTTACATGAAGTTTTTTATGAGGATATATTAATTGAAAAAGACATGTTTATCCTTAAAGATAATTATGTTATTGATATCGATCAAGCATCTTCCTCTCGGAAGAATCTTAAACCTTCATCTAGGATTCCTACTACAAGGAAACACCAAGATACTCTCAACCTTGAAAGTTTGCATAAAGGTTAGCAAAAATTGTCAAATGAGGTTGTAGATATGAAGAGGAATTCAAGTGAGCGAATTTCTAATCGGGTTTATTTTAAATTCCCACCTAGAAAAAAACCTCAAAATTTCCCTAATAAATCTAACCCTCCACCTGAAAGTCTAAATATTGAATATCTAAGCAATCTTTTTCAAACAACAATTGTTGGAATTGAAACCAATAATGATAAACAACCATAAATTATTGAGCAGTCTCCAAATGAGTAGGGATAAAACTTATACGAGAATGAGGATCAATCTCCTCCAACTATGGGACATTTTTCTGATGTAACCAAAGAGGTTGCAAAATTTTACATGGATTTTCCAATCAGTACTCTTATAATACTCATAGCAAGGCCCAAAACAGTAATCAGAACCCTCCTTGTTTTGTTCAACCTAAAAATACAAATATGAATCTGAATAAATAGTCTCAATTATATAAGAACTTCTCTGTCTCATATTTATACTATGATCCTATTGAAGATTTGAAAAGGATGAAACCAAAAATATATTTTTACGAGTTTCTCAAAATTCCCTTTATTTAATAGAAAAAAATTCAATATTTTACTAATGTACGGGGGAAAAAGACTCTTGTCGAAAACAAAACAAGTAATTCTGGCACATCAGCTCCAAGTAATGAAGATGCTCATGCAAATCAAACTTCCACTGACTCTTCCACACAAGGTAAAAAATATGGTGTCCCTCCATTTTTGTTGACATTCGAATTTTTAATAAAAATGTCCATAATTACATTGTATATAGTGGGGCCTCATCCAATGTCATGCCATAATCAGTTTGTAATCAAATTAATGGAGACATGAAGCTTTCTCAATCTCAAGTTGTACAACTCGATAGGTCAAATATTAAAATCGTAGGTGAATTAAAAGATGTTTGCATTAGATTATTCTGTGGCCCGAGAATTAACCAGATAATTGATATAGTGGTGGCTGATACACCTGAAGTATAATGGTTGTTTTTTAGTCGTGAGTGGTCTCAAAACTTAAACAGATATTTTTCAACAAACTAGTCCCACCTCTGGCTGCCCCAAAATGGTAGACCAAATAAGATTAGGATTAACAGAGAATGTCATATGAAGCATGTCGTAATTGAACTCGATCACTCTAGAGAACAAACTTTGTACATAGATTCTTCTTCAGGTAATTGTGGAAACAATACTTGTTTTGGTAATTTTTTTGCTGAAATTTCTAACTTTTCCAATTCCGAACAACAATCTCATGAATTAGTCTCTTGCACCAAAATGGTTACACCACAAGCTGTTTTATTGATGTAAATTTTGTATATAGTGATTTGGATAATGAATGTTGGTCTCTTTAATTTAATGGATTGAAGTCCAAAGAAGGCATTGGTCCAGGTTTCCTTCTTATTGATCCTAAAGGCAAGAAAATGTTCTTAGCTTGCAGACTTGAATTTCAGTGCGGTAACAATATTGTAGAGTATGAGGCCTTAATTTAAGGGCTGAAAAAAGCATTGGATATAAATGTATAGCGATTAATGGTTTTTGGAGATTCTGAAATAATAGTTAAACAGGTAAGAAATGTAATCCATTGTATTACCCCTCATCTCAGAAGTTACCAAGCAAAGGTATGGAAACTAATCTCTATATTTTTAGCTTTTAATATTAGTTCCGTACTTCAGTCATGGAACCAAGATGTAGATTTATTGGAAAATATAGCATCTCGTTTAATACATGTTTAAGGTTTTGATCCAAATACATTTTCTATTAAAATTATATTTAAGCCTACCATACATGATAATGTAACTAACTGGTGTGTTTTTTATCATGATGAGTAGATAATTGAATTTCTTCACATGGAGGGTATCTTTCAAGATTTTGTTTTTTATGAGATTGCACATGATGAAAACTTGCACGATTTTGCAAACATTCCAAAAAAGTGGTCAGTATAAGAAACATTCGATCAAGTAAGTATGACTCTGAAATATGTAGTTAAATTGGAATATTTTTATGACTTGCATGAAAAATTTAGGGTGGTTGTTAACTGCAAAACCAATATCTCATATATGCAATATGAAAGTATAAATTTTGGGATGGATAGCAACCCTCAAACTATTAATCTTGGTACGGATTGTGCAAAAGAAGATAGAGTGGAATTCATTAGACTATTCAAGAAATACAAAGATCTATTTGCTTGGACATATGACAATTTAAAAAATTTCGACCCAAATATCATGCAACATGTCATTCCTTTAAAACCAGACACCAAACATTTCAAGCAAAAACTTAGGAAAATGCACCCTAACTTAGAACCCGTTATTAATAAAGAACTGAACAAATTATTGGTTTCCATAATTATTTTTCTGGTGTGTCATATCGTATGGGTGGTTAGTCTGGTTCCTGTTAGAAAGAAAAGTGGGGAGATCCGACTATGTGTGGATTTCCACAATTTGAACCATGCTTATGATAAAGACAATTACCTAGTACTAACCATGGAACAAATAGTGCAAAGGTCTATGGTTATGAGATAATGTCTTTCTTAGATGGATTCTCAGGTTATAACCAAGTCCTGGTCTCTCCTGAAAATCAACTTAACACTGCGTTTAGGAACCCATGGGGTTCTTTTGCTGACAGAAAGATGCCTTTCACCATTGATTAATTCTAGGGATACCTTCCAGAGGGCTATGCACATAGCTTCTGTGGATTGATTAATCAATTCATTGTCATTTATCTTGATGACATTACCATATATTCCTCTCACAAATCAGACCATTTATCTCATTTAAAGAATGTTTTTTGTTGTTGTAGGAGGAACGGTGTCTCTTTAAACCCAAAGAAATGCATATTCATTGTAACTAAAGGAAAACTGCTTGGTTTTGAAGTTTCTAAAGATGGAATCAACATATATCGATAAAGAATCTAGGAAATCTTAAATATGGATCCTCCCACTACCAAAAATACCACACAGCCTTTTCTTGGAAAAATAAATTTTGTCATGAGGTTTATCCCTAGCTTTACCAATATCATGAGACCTTTGCAAAATTTAGTAAAATGACATGTTTTTAAATGGGAACAAGAGGAGAGAGAATCTTTTAAGGAAATAAAATAGGAAATATCATAAGCGCCCTCTCTCATGTGTCCCAATTTCCAAAAGGACTTTATCTTATACATTTTTGCATCGGATGTATCCTATGCTACGGTACTAACACAAAAAAATGATTCAAATGTTGAAATCCCCATTTCTTTTAGGAGTTCTACCTTCAAGGGTGCAGAGTTAAAGTATTCGAATGTTGAAAAATAGACCTTTGTTGTTTTTAAAGTAGTAAAACATTACAGGCCTTTCCTGTTAAAATATAAAACAAAGGTGATAGTTCCCTATTCAACGTTTCGAAATATGTTGGTTCATAAAGAGTTAGGTGAAAAATGTGCACATTGGATGACAGCCCTATAGGAGTATGACCTTGAAATTAAATCTACACAAATTGTCAGAGATCAGGGTCTTTGTAAGTTGGTAGCTAATTCTACTTCTTCGCCTAATGCTAATTTATTTTTGGAAAATGAATCATTTTTGTTTTCAAATGAGGTTTCTTGTTTTTCAAATGATCCTAATTCGTGTTACACTGATATTACATTTTTTCTAGTGCATGGATTTTCTCCACCACAGTTGGACGCAAGAAAATAGAGGGCATTTTGGCAGAATTGCATTCAGGCCCTGTTGGAGGTCATTGTGAAGGTGATACTACAGCACACAAAGTTGTTAGGGTTGGTTATTACTAGCCCACTCTTTTTAAAGATGTCCATGCATTAGCTCAAAGATGTCAAATTTTCCAAAAGGACACAGGTAAGGTGAAGAAGGCTACTTTTCCTTTGCAACATGTATCAATAGATGACCCTTTCCGTCAATGGGGCTTAGACATTGTTGGTCCCATAGATCCCACATCCTCCCTTCATCACAGATATATCCTAACAGCAACATATTATTTCACTCGATGGGTCAAAGCGATGCCACTACGCACATTCAACTCATATCAGGTGATATGATTCCTAGAAAATAACTTTATAACTCATTTTTGTGTCCTTGAGTCATTAATGTTTTATAATGCTTCGTACTTTTCCTCTACGGATTTAACTTCTTATGTCATGAAAAAGGGAATAAAAAATAGATATTCAGCTAACTATTACCCTTAGGGTAATGGTCTCGTTGAATCTACAAACAAAAATTTGAATAAAATCCTCAAGAGAACAATTGTGGACCGTCACAAAAAATGGCATTCTGCCTTACCCAATGCCCTTTGGGATGACAGAGTAAATCCAAAATATTTTATAGGAAATTCACCATTCTTTCTCGTTTACAAGAAGGAAGTGATCATGCCACCTAACATCTTGCTCCCTTCATTACAATTGTCCCAATCTCTCCAGGATACTGAATGTTCCGCTTTGGAAAGAAGAATCAATACTCTACTTAAACTTGAAGAAGAGAGATCTAAGGCTAAACAGAAATTGGATCAGCATCAACAGATTGTTAAACAATGGTTTGACCATAGGTCCTCGTCTGATAGAAACTTTGAGGTAGGATATTTGTTGTTAAAATGGGATAGAGAACATGAGGATAAGGGAAAGCACAAGAAATTTCAATGTCTTTGGCTCGGACCTTTCGTTCTTTCATAAAAAATAGGTCCGAGCACCTTTTATTTAATTTCACTGGAAGGTCAAGGAGAGATCCATCCAGTGAATGCACATATTCTCAAACACTATTTTGCATGATTCCCTTATTGGAATTCATGGTTGTACATATTATGTATATAATTTTATGATTGATTTGGTGTGCTGATTTTTATTTGAGTTTTATATTGAGCAATATTTTCTTTAATGTGATTTTATGCAAAATAAATTAATCAGCTTCTAAATTAAATCACCAGTTCTCAACTTGTCAATTCATATCTACTTTCAGTTGTGCTTTAACAACAAGGACTCAGGGATTGATGTTAAATCTGATATTTTTTCTCGAGTTGAATTTTTCAAATCTCTCACCTAAGTTACAGCTAAATTAATTGCTCTTTTGAACTGATATGGGCCAATTGTTGATTTTAAATCAGGTTGTGATATTTTACCTATCTTCTTTTCATTTAACTGTCTTTGTAAAATATAGTCTTTAGCTTTCCTTTGTTATATTTCTCAGCTGAAAATGTTTAAGGTTCTGTTGAGTATGGAGCTGATAAATGGTTATATGGGAAACATCTCTCCTATTTGGATTTGATAGGCATGAGCTAATTCAAGGATGCAATCTTTTAAGGTCTACAACTGAGATTGATACTGGTCTGTTGGTGGGGATACACTTTCAAAATCTTGAAAAATCCATGGAATGCCCTGTTAGTTTCATCCTTACCTTGCTCAATCACCTGATGAGTATGCTTATCTATAATAGCAGATATTTAATGGGATATTTTAATCAACCCCACTCTATCATAGTTAGTGTGATCTATCTATTCAGAATCATCAACCTCCTTACGCCATTCCGTGCTCTTAACAAGTATACTAGTTGCTTCCCCATTCACTAAGTAATATCCTAGGAGATTAACAAAATAAATTTCAATCTATAAGCTTAAGAGTTGGATTAAGGGTAGGAGGTCTTATTACAAGTCGTCCTTTTTATGATCAAGTACTCTTATGGAATGACTTTATCAATATCCGGTCACCAAGACGAGATACTAGCTTGTAGCCACAAAAGGCTGCAAGATGGGAGGTCGCATCACGAGCTAATCCGCTCATTTTCTGTAAGACTGTGTGAATGACACTGTCACAAGTTGATCACCAAGTCAAGACAATTCCCTTCAATATTCTCTTTACAAAGGCATGCAAACATTTAAATAACTTCTGTAGTATATCTCTATCTAGTGAATGGGATAAAAGTGATTGATTTTGGTTAAAGGAAACCCTGTCGAGGCTATGGACGCTCGTTGGAAGCAGCAACAATTTCAATGGTATTGGTGGTCCAACTATATGACAAACATCGGTTATCATGAGCAATTCTATTTTTCTAGTAAGATGATGAATAATGTGTCCATTGATATATGCATGTTATCTTAAGAATTTCCGCATTCTCAAAAGGTGGTTGTCGAGAAAGTTTTAGCAGTAATAGAAGGCTAAAGATATTTCCAAAAAAAAAGATTTGTTATGTGGGATCCATTATGCATGATGTAAATTCATTTTCATTGCAAAGCCATCACTTTTATGCATTTTTTGGTTTAGTTTATTCATTTAAATCTTATTCAGAGATAACTGGTTCATCCAATTAGTCGTCATTTCTTGGCCTCCGTCAACAATAGCCCTTTCATTTTGTAAGAAATGAATAGGTCCCCCATTTTTTTATTTCCAACAAATTATTGTTTAATGACATTTTCCATTTATTTTCTAAATTTCAGGCTAATGACTTTTTATGGTTTTTTAATTTGCAATTTCTTGATCATTTCAGTTTTTTATTTTGGTTGATGATTTTTTACTCCTTGATGTTGGAACATAGGTTTCAAGCCAACCAGTTATTGGATATCCTAAGTTACAACGTGATTATAATCAGCGTTGACTGTAAGCATGGAATCCAAACATGAGCATCATTTTTGGTTGAAAAATGAACCTTTACATTATGCATCTTCCCCCATGATCATCTGTAGCTCAATTTCAATTACTTATTTCATTATATCGTGACATCAAAAAGTGTTTAAATACATTTTTCTTATGCAGAATAATGGTATGAACATAACATGATTATCATCTCTTCCATTCATATTGTTTTTTCTTTTTCTAACCCAAAATTGTCAATGATAATCATATAATTGCTTGACATATTTTTTTATTTTGATCATATGTTGAGTTAACTTTGCACAATATTTGATTTCAACATTTAAAAAATCTAATACAATTAGGTAAATTAACATAATCATGGTTTGGATAAATGGGGTAATGTCATAATTGTAACACTTTAATTTTTATCCTAACCATACCATGAACGATTAGTTCCTCATGATATTATTCTGAATATTACAGAAAAAACAATTCTCAACATTATGATATGGATTCCATTTTTGTTGACATGAATCCTTGTCACGTATGGGAAAACAAAGGTCTTTTGGTATGACTCTCTATTACTTGGTTGTTACCCATTATGCTTACTGCTTTTAATTTTGAGAACCATGTATACTGACCCTCTTTCCAAATACTACATCACTTGCATTCTTGACAACGTGTCTTGATATCCCCTCCTACGTGTTGATTCTAGGACATGACTACCGGACTGAGTTGGCATGCCACTTAGCATCATTAACCACAATTATGTTTTGAAGTGACTTGTTATCAATCGCGTTATAAGCCTTTCTCATCACAATGGGTAGTGGACATATCATTTCTTAACACGTTGGATGTTCTGTACAAGTTCCACTATTCCATCTCTAGTACGTCCAACGGTTCCATTGATTACCCAACCAAAGTGGTATGTCAAGGGCTCTGGAAATGCTATGCGCATTTGGTTCGAGTGATAATCATTTTCTTTCACTCAAAATTGCTTAGGGTTTTGGTGTAGTAAATTATACAAACCCTAATACACTCTCGGTTTCCTTCTTGATCCTATTCTCGGTTGTGAGCCCCAATTTCATAGGTGTCCGATGCTAGTCAATTAGCCATGGTTCAAATTAGTAGAAAAGAACTAGAGGATTTGAGCTCTATTGAATACGACACCTAGATTTATGAGGGTTTTATGAAAGCTAGATGGGTGGCTTTTGTTAAGAAATTTCATGGCCATAACAGGGAGGTTAATGTTGCCTTCGCTAAGTCATTTGATGGGTGCAAATCCGTAGTTGGGGATATCGAACTCTTGTTCGACAAAGATTTTATTGTCACATCCATAGGGTAACTGAGTGAGGGGGAATCATGGTTCAATAATTGTCCATTAAAGGATGTGCCATGGGAGAAGTTAACGGTCAATCGTGTCTATCCCGACAACTATCCAAAAACTATGCTACTGAATCTTTTTAAAGCTAAATGGTAGAAGATGATCAAGCCAATTAGTCATTTTATAACATGTGAGGGAAGTTATACTACTGTGTTAAGATACCATGTACAACTATTCATAGCAATGTTGGGTTTAAGTTTTTCTTGAGGTAAATGGTTTATTAGTTATAATTTTGGACTTGATAGATTTACTTTGTCCATAAGAATTAGATGCAGAATATAGATTCTGAAGCCACTTCATACTTGTTTATTTTCTATATTTCTAATTGTTTGTTTTATTGTTTTTGTAGGATCATTGTATATGTTTTCATTATGTAGTTTGTGTGCGACAAGTCAACTTTTTCCTAGCTGGTGGATCAATTATTCCATACGTGGTGTGGTCAGAGTACAAAATTCCAAAGACTAGTAAGCATCTATACAACCATTCACTACTCTTCGATCGCATGATGCTCTGTTAGCATAGATGATGTTGATCTAGATCTCAAATCACTTGGGCTTATCCAATGTTTCTATTTTATGACATTTGCATTTATCACATGCCTACTTTTCCTGAGTGGATAGAAGTTGTTAGTGATTTATTCTCGTTGTAAATCATGACTCTAGTTTATGAAGAGGAGGAAGTTGAACTTGTGGGGGATGGATTTTATGAGACTTGGTGTATGCTTTCGCTTTTTTGAAATATAATACAGACCTATTTTAGGCATAATTTTTGGATGTATTTGTACATGAATATCTTTCGCTACATGTATATATGATTTTTATGCTAATTTTTATTTGTTTACTATATTTCTTTGTTTTGTAATCAAAATTGTGCCTAAGCTTTCCCATTTTGATTATAAAATTATAATATTGCTTTATCTTAAATTTTTATTTAAGTAAAGGTAGTAATTTTTACATATATTAGCTTACATCAATCTTAATTTTTTGTATTTCCGATCTTGTTTTGCAGAAAGAATATATATATATATTCTTTCATCAATCTTAATTTTTTGTATTTCTGATCTTGTTTACATCTTGGTACAGATTGTCATCTTCAAGATGTTAGCATAATTCTTTTATTCTTTATAAACATTTGTAATATGGAACAAATGAATTTGTATGCCATTTTCTTTGAAATCATTTGTCGTCTTATTCTGCAAAATGGATTAATGAGGGATTGATTGGCCTTTTCATTTTTATTAAGATTTTTCTTCCTAAAAGAATATGATTGTGCCTCTTTCTTTCGAAGTAATTCTAAAGATCATTTTTTTCTATTTGATTGAATGTCTTCATCCAACAGAAAAATGCTATGGATCTGATTATTGATAACATGGCCTATTAATTTCATTTTAGTAATTTGTTATACGTGGCCAAGTAGTGGATGTGTGAAATAGATTAATTGGTTTGTTGTGATATTATTAATTTGTAGTGCATGTGTAGATTAGTTAGCAAATTTCTTAGTTTAGTTAAAGTTCATATTTTTTTTAAAGTTATCTCTTATTATTTTCTATTAAAATATCTGGTCTTCCCATGGACTTGCCAGGCAATTTCTTCCTGTAGATATGTACACACTATGTATATTTGTGATTAGTTTATTTTATTTTTTTTAGTTATTATCAGTTAGCATAGAATTATTTGTTAGTCGGCTAACGGAGCCATAAAACCCATTGGGTCTAGCTACTTTAAAGGACTAAGGGTTTCTAAATACCCTTGGATCTGACTATCACCCCTTTGTTGACCAGAGTGTTGAATGTACGGTCAACAGGATCAAGGGCCAAGATAAATGCCTCGATCCACCATGCATGACCTCTTTGTAGGATATTAACATTTTTTTATATGTGATATGGGATGCATCAAAAGGTTTTGAGCATCCAAGATTAGTTTTCGAGGCATGGACGTGTTCAAGAGAGGAAAAGTGGGCCATACAACCTAAAGTAACCTTCTAGGCATCAAACAAAAAGAACAATGCCTCAAACCATTTCCTTCACCTCTCGTGAGTGTCATTTTCTTTTTGAGTTCAGATATGGGAACTATATGGAGGTTTTTATTACTATATGTGGGTATCGGTACCCTTACTATGGTTTAAGGAAGAAACTTGAACTTGAGGCATTAAAGGTAGATTTCAAGGTTTAAGTTTCATGAGAGAAACCTTTAACCACCAAACATGCCATCATTATGGAATCTTTGAATTTAGAGAGGGTATATGTGTTCATCATAAGGTTTTAATCACTATGGATGAGTCATTTGGCTTTGCACATGGTTGAAATATGTATCATAACCTACACACCTAAATAAAAAATTGAGGCATACAAGGCCAGGAACATTTAACCTTGAAACATCACACATGATCTACTAAGTGTATTATTGTCCTTAGAGTGAGGATATGGATACCATTAGGTCATTTTAATCAATTATATGTATCATTGTAAAGATGTCATAATATTTGATGGAGGAAAATCATGAATTAGGCACTTAAGTTATCTTCCATGGACAAAGCTCCATGAATAACACCTTGAAACACCATATATAATAGTTTGTTGGGGAGATGATTCATTGATTTATAAATTTGACATATGAGAACCAATATAAATTTTCAAGCATTGGGTATGGGTCTCAAGGCCTGGTCATTGACATGGTCAGGAAGGGTACCCAAGCCTTGGGCCTAATTTAAAGGAATATTATAGGCATCTATTGTGAATAAAGACATGCCAAACTATCACACGGGATGTTTTCTAGGTGTGATTTCCCTCCGATTGGGGACATTGGTGTGATTGGGATATTTTCAAAAGTAAGTATGGGTGTTATGGCCCTGGAGATGGATAGAAGAAGAAATTAATACACCTTAAAATAATATTATAGACTTCTTGGACCAAGCAATGACTTGAACACCAAATATGACCTCTTGAGGGAATTCTTTTTCCCATGTGTGCAGATAAGGGTGCCACTATTGCTTTTTTTAGCACTAGGGATAAGTTTGAGGGCTCTAAATATTCTAGTGGGAATAAATGTGGGGTTCAGGTCCTTATTCAATATTCTAGGCATCTACGATTAACCATAGGTGTCATCATGATGGTATCCATGTCTTATGAGTGGGGTTAGGTTCTCTCAAGTGGTTTTGAATAATAGGTGTGAGTCACAGGGTCTTACACATGTTCAAGGGAGATGGGTTCCATTAGGTATTTTCATGTAGAAGTAACGATCTTGAATCCCTAAACATGGTTTAGGTAAGAAACATAGTATCTCAATTCCCCGAGACTCTATTTTAATGATTTTAAGGACCATGGAGCCATCCAAGGAAAGCATAGGCCTTATTGAGTAGGGGAGTCGTGTACCTCCTTTACATATTCTAGGCTACCTTCAAGGTAGGTCTAGGTAAGGGAACAAGTAATTAGGTGTATATTTGAATTCCATAACCAATGTCAACCAACCAAACTCAAGACTAGGGTGCAAATAGTTTCTTATAGTGCTCAAGGGCCAAGATAAATACCTCGATCCACCATGCATGACCTCTATATGGGATATTAATGGGTTTTTATTTGTGATATGGGACCCATCATAAGGTTTTGAGCATCCAATATTGGTTGTAGGGCCGTGGACATGTTCAAGAGAGGAAAAGTGGGCCTTACAACCTGAAGAAACTTATACCTTACACCTTTAATTAATATTATAGACTTCTTGGTCCAAGAACAATGCATTGAACACCGCATGTGACCTCTCAAGGGAATACTTTCCAATGTGTGGATATGGGTGCCACTATTACTTTTTTATCACCAGGGAGAAGTCTTAGGTCCCTAAATATTCATGTGGGAGTAAATGTGGGTTTTGAGTCCTTAATCAATCTTCCATGCATATAGGGATAAGAAGGACACCTTGAAAAACCAAAAGTGTCCTCCTTATGTCATCCATGTCTTATGAGTAGGGTTTGGTACTCTCGTGTGGTTTTGACTAATCTAATATTTGTTGTGGGGACATGGACATGTTCAAGAGAGGAAAGGTGGGCACCTAAAGTAACCTTCTAGGCATTAAACAAAAAGAATAATTCCTCAAACAATTCCCCTCACCTCTTGAGAGTGTCATTTTCTTTTGAGTTTAGATATGGGCACCATATGGATATTTCTATTACTACATAATATGGGTATTTGTATCCTTACAATGGTTTAAGGAATAAAATTAATCTTGAGGCATTAAAGGTGGCCTCTAAGGTTTAAGTTCCATGAATGAAACCTTGAACCACTAGACATGCCTTCTGTATGGAATCTTTGTCTTCTGGCGAGGGATATGTGTTTATCATAAGGATTTAATCACTAGGAATGCGTCATGTGGCCTTACACATGGTTCAAATAATTATCATAAGACTTGATACCTAAATAAAGAGTTTAGGCATCCAAGGCCTTGGTACCCAACATATATAAATTTATAACTACGACCCTTCAACCTTATTACTCTTAACAACTAACATTTATAACCATGTCCATTATACATCACAACTCTTTATTCTTAAACTTTATCATTCCCAACACAAAACCATTATAACAATAACCATTATCCTTCAAAACCCTTTATGGAACCATTAACCCCTAAATGATATAACACTTCATAGACTTAGAATTATTTATGACTTTGGTTGCATAGAGAAAATATAATGCCATACTTTACCCCCATACAATTTATTATTTATTGGTATTGTTAGACGAGCAAGACAAAGCATATTTTGGAATATTTTCTAAGGATTCAAATCCCATACTACTATGGTCTATGTGAATCCATGGTGCTCAACCATCTAATTTCCACATAGCCTTGCATTTCATTGATCCTAGCAAGATTCGAAGGGTGGGCATTTTCTACTGTGGAACACTCTCTAAGTTTGCTTCATCACGAACATGTATTATGCTCAAATTTATTTAAAAAAATGCATAAGATAAAAAATGGTGAATTTAGGGTTTAGGGTATTTGTGTATTGCTCAGAGTCAGAAATTAGGGTATTTCTTTCAAAGTCATGAATGGGTTGCACCTAGGTATCCCTTTTAAACGGAACGAAATCTACTAGCCTTCCCCAAACCTTTCATGCCCCATTCCACCCCCCCACGTACGTCAAAAAAATTTGGAACAACATATTCATCTTTTTTGGGATGACTTGGCAATTGAAACTTGGTGCAAGTGTCATTTATTCACGAAGTAAATTGTATCCCCCACTATGGGATTCCAATAGAAGATATGTGCCCTTCTTATTAAGATGTCATGGGGAAACTATGTTTTATGACAGCCTTCTTTGTGTACTTATGACATAAATATAGACAAAAAATAGGAAAACTAAAATGATAGAAATCGGATTAACAAATCCCTTTTTTAAACACGGCTTCTATAAATTTACAAGCATGCTTCTTCAATAAATCAATAGCGCTACGAAGAACACTTCTATAAAACCTATATTTTGAGTTGTAGTTCAAAAATGTTATTGACAAGACATTAGTAGTATTGTTGTCCAACTATTTATTTACAAAAAATACAAGTTTTAGTGGGAATTCCAGATGCAAATAACTTCCAAAAGATACTATGATCCCTGTGTTTTAGAAATGTCATTCCAAGGCTCATAAGCAACTCCACTTGTACTTTTTTCCCAACTATTGTTTATAAAAAATACAACAATTTTAGTGGTTATTCTAGACACAAATAAGTTCCATGGGACATTATTATCACTATATTTCAGAAATTCCAGGTCAAGGCATCAGCTATGTAATAATCTCTACCCCACACTTAATTCAACATTGTACGAAAATGGTTCTTGAATATTTAATTGTTTTAAATTCCCTAAGTAGGAATTGTTAGAGACCTAATTATAATTAGTATTTTCATCTAGCCAAACAATTATCCTATTAATGGATCACGGACCTTTAAACACTACAGGATAACTTGCCTTAGAACCTTTAATTGGGGAGAGCATATTATTGAATTCCACTATAAGCATGTTTACCTATGAGAGAAGGATTTACAGTCTCCCATTTGTATGTTTTACCTGCATATAGCATGGTGCATGTAGGAACCATGAAATATAGATATCCATGACTAGCATTTGCAATAATAAATTATAATTACTTGAAATAGAAGGCAAACATGCACCATGTATGCCTGCATGGATGAAATAGATAATTAGAGTATACGAAGAATAAAGGAACCACGCATTCAACCTAGGAGAAGGCACTTATTTTTATTTCCCAATTGTAGTTTATTGTGATAGGAAGGAGTACTATATAGCTTCTATGGATATTTTATTCAAGGAGTGAACAATACATTAAAAAAAAAACTTCAAAGTTGAGTGCCAATTTTCTTAACAATAAAGAAAGGTCAAATTGCTAGATAACAACATAATGATATATAATTGTTTTCAATGATACACTTCCTACTATAGTTTTTCTTACTTAAGCATATTATGGAGATACCAAGCTTGGAATGTATTTTTCTACAAATATAAAAATGAATAAGAATTCTTCAATTAAAATAGTTTGCGGATTCCACTACAAAAACAACCCATAGAATGTTGTAAAATATTAGGGGTTGAAGAATAGAACTTCGTGACTTTTCTAGAGCAGTTGTAACAACCAAGAAAAAAATATTCATAGAATAGAAATATTATTTGCATATACTATTTAATCAAATATGAAGCAATCAAGAAACAAAATGTAATTCTAGCCTAAAGATGAGACAATTTGACAATAAAATCCATCATGACTGTTAAGTTTACATATTCCATGATGGACTACACCACATATCAACTTCATCATAGAGATTATATATGTCTTACTTGTGAATATGTGTATACCAAGAAAGTTTTTAAGCTATTCTAGTCCAATTGTAATGGTTGCACCTCCCATGAAGCCAACAATTGAAGAATGTTATAGAAATTCAATTAGGAAACCCAACCTAGCCAAAATAATTATAATTAAATGGAAGTTTAAATAGTAGAAAAAAATATTTTGCAAATACATGAACTACATATCCATTTTTTTAACTAATTATAGATTCCTAACACTTCTTGAAAAGTACCAAATAAATTGGTTGAAGTGATAACAAATCAGTGGTAATCAACAAATTCAATATCATCTATTGCATTCATGAACAAGGTATGACAAACCAACGGGATGGAAAAAAAAAACTATATGCCCATTGTCAATATCCTTGAAGATCCCCATCATAGTGTCTATTAGGAATGAAAAAGAACTTGAATATTTAACACTACTCCCCCACACAAAGAAAAAGGAATATCAGTAAGAAATCCCAACAAGTTAGCTCAACTAATTACTGCTAATGTTGTTGGGCATTTGACTAGTTCTATGATATCATGAGCTTGGTTTGAATCCCCATGGGTGTGTCCCACTAGTATACACTAATAGGTTTAACAGGGATGTCAGCCATGAATGTGTAAGCAACCTTAGGGTTTTACCATGAGGTTATACTTGGAAGAGTAATTCCTCGTATAACATTGAGGCATTTGATCTAGTTGATGACACTTCCCATGCAAATTGCATAAGAGGTATTATGAGTTTTGACCCACATATTATCATCAAATGCATAGATATCAATGACTATTAATTTTAATTCTTCTTCACAAGAGGCAATCAAATATAGGAGTATTGAAAGTCTATCATCGTGTGTTCAGGGGAGGATTTGTAGGATCCTAGTCTACTTTTGTAGGATCTCTTTTTGGGCAGGTGTAAAGTACCACCTAATCTACATTTGTGTTTGGGAGTTATAATAAATCACCTTATACAAACTCATATTATCATTCCAGTTCAATATAGTGATCAAGGGGAATGTCCAATATTCCCTGCCCAATTTTTTGATGCATGGTGACATCATAATGATGTCATCACCATAGGTTGATGTCATATTAGTGTTAAGAATCATCATGAGGAAGGATTGATTGAACCCTCCTCAAATGTACATGGCTTCAAGACTCATCTAAAGGAAGGATCAATCAACCCTACCTCAAATGTGCACATTGAGTCAGCATCATCTAGAGGAAGAATCGGTCAACCCTTGTTCAAACATGCACATGGGGTCAAGCATCATCTAAAGGAAGGCTTGAATGACACTTCGCCAAATGTGTACCTAGTCTCATGCATCATCTATCAGAAGGATCGGTTATCCCTTCTTAAAATATGAAATTCAATTCAAGCACCATCAAGAGGAAGGATTGGCCAACCCTTCCTCAAATGTGGATGTCAGGTCAAGCGTCATATAGAGGAAGGATTGACTGACCCTTCTTTAAATTTGGACATTGGATCAAGAATCATATTGAATAAGGATCCACTAACCATTCCTCAATGTGGACCATGATTCAAGCATCATCTAGAAGAAGGATCGACCGACCCTTCCTTAAATTTGTACATAGGGTCAAGCATCATCTAGAGGAAGGATCGACTGACCCTTACTAAAATGTGGACTTTGGGTCAAGCATCATCTAAAGGAAGGACCGGTTGACCCTTCCATAAATGTGAATCTCGAGTAAAACATCAAATTGAATAAAGATCAACCAACCCTTTTTTAATATATGGTATCTAGGAAACCTATCATCTAGATGAAAGACCAACTTACCCTTCATGAAAAGATAGACATGGATTGTAACATCTAGAAGAAAAATTGGCTGACCCTTTCTTAAATACGGTATCCAGGAAATGTTGCATCTCGAGGGAGGATTGGTTGACACTTTCTGAAATCTCAACTTTAGGTCAAGCACCACCTAGAGGAAGGATTGACATACCCTTTTTCAACTGTGGTCACTGAGGGTCAAGCATTATGTAGAGGAAGGATTGGCGAACCCTTTCTAAAAAATGGACATTAGGCCGAGCATCATATTGAATAACGATCGACAAACCATTCTTCAAATGCTTTCCTTGGGTCAAGCATCATATTGAAGAAGGATCAGTTTATCTTCCTCAAATGTAGTATCCATGAAACCTATCATCTAGACAAAATACTGGTCGATGCTTCCTGAAATATGCTATACAAGAATTGTACTAGATAGAGGAAAGATCGAGTGAACCTTCTTGAAATACGATTTGAAGGAAATGTATCATCTTGAGGAAGGATAGGTCTACCCTTATCAAATGTATGCTTTGGTTCAAGAATAATCTAAAAGAAGGATCGGATAACTCCTCCTCAATTGCATGTGGATACCATGCATACTTATCATATGGAAGAAGGATCAGTCAACACTTCTTCAAATTTTATTATGACTAATAGAGTTAGCTAGAGGATTGATCAGTCAACCCTTCCTAAAATAATATATCCAATAACACATCAGCTAGATGAAGGATCAGATGACCCTTCCACAAAAATAGTATCCACAAATGATC
Organism: Larix kaempferi; assembly: GCA_027924585.1. Classification (NCBI taxonomy): domain Eukaryota; kingdom Viridiplantae; phylum Streptophyta; class Pinopsida; order Pinales; family Pinaceae; genus Larix; species Larix kaempferi. The sequence goes on along the minus strand of BSBM01000767.1, from coordinate 27,895,697 downwards.
AACCTACCTTAATCAAATGATCGTTTGGACCTTCCTCAAATCAGTCTTCCATTAATGTGAAATCTAAATGAAGTATTAGATGACCATTCCTCATGTATGGTACTCAGGAAATGTATCATTTAGAGGAAGGTTCGGTCGGCCCTCCCTCATATACAATACTTAGTAAACCTTTCCACTAGAGGATGAATTAATCGATCATCCTCATATATGGTAGGCATAAAACCTAATAGATAGAGGAATGATCGGCAGACGCTTACTCAAATTCGGTAGAAAGGAAACGCATTAAATTATGTAGTTAGAAAATTGTACCATGAAACAAATCGTCTTGAGGAATGACTGGTCAACCCTTCCTCAAATATAGTATTGGATAAATGCATCATTTCGATAAAGGAAATACCATCACTTTATCAAATACAGTTCACAAAAAGGTATCATCTATAAGAAGGATCAATCGACATTTCCTATCCATCCATTCTATAAATATGATACCCAATAAATAATTATCTAAGGAAAGGGTCGATTAACCATTCCTCAAACACAATAGCCAAAAAACATATTAACATATTAATTTGGAAATGTGTCATCTTAACAAATGATCTTATGTCCCTTTCTTATATTTTGCATTTGATAATTGCACAATGTAGAGAAAAGATTGCCAAACACGTTATCAAATATTGTTCCCAAAAATGTTTCATCTATATAAAGTATTAAACAACCCTTCCTAAAGTATGGAACAAAGAAAAATTATAACTTAGAATAAGGTTTGGCCTACATTACCCCAACTACAATACCTATTAAATGTACCATCCATTGGAAAGATTGATCAATCCTTCCTTAAATAACTTAGCCAGTGTCCTACCAATTAAACCTTGAATAATTCAAGCATTCCTCAAACAAAGTACACTTAATCATCTTCTACAGGAAATATATGTCGATTCTTTCTCAAATAAAATATCCAAGAAAATTATCAATTACAGGAAGGATCGGTCACTCTTCCAAAAAAATGGTACCAGGAAACGTGTTGTCTTGAGGAATGATTCGCCAAGCCTTATTCAAATATTGTATCCACTAAATGAATTATCTAGTGAAAGGATCGGATGACCCATCTTCAAATACATTATTTAGGAAACCAATCTTCTAGACATAGAATCAGTTGACACCTCCTTGTATATGGTTCCCCTTAAACCCTATCCAAAAGAAAGTGTTTCCATATCACTATATCTTAGGAAGGGTATCTAAATACTTCCTTTTAATTCACATTTTTTGTGCATATGTTATTGTATCTATGCTCTACCAATATTAATTTATGTGTTTGTACAAGAGGAAGGAGTCCTAGTTACTAAATTTGGGAAAGGGTTGACCGATACTTCTCCTTAATCCTATGCATTGAGATAACTACCATTGAGATAGTGTGACTCAGTGCGATCCTTGATGAGGGGATGATTCTATTGGAAGGAATTGTTATACCAAAACATCTATAAAAAGGATAGACTGAACCTTCTTCAAATAAATTATTCCATTAATGTGTCATCTAGCTTAAGGATCAACCAACTCTTCCTTTTGAGCCACCTCTTGGAGGACACTCTCTTACAGAAAGTGTTACCCATTTATTTTATCTGAGGAAAGGTCACCCGAGACTTATGTTTAGCCTACCTCTTTTAGGATTCTATTATGCAATAAATCTCTATCGATTTGTTATTTGTGTGTTTACCCAATGGGAAGTGATAATAGTTTTCTATATCTCACAAAAAGTGTCAATTTATTATGTATTTTTTAACTAATATTGTGCCTTGTAATTGTGAAGATATATACATTTTTCCTTGTAATACTTCATAATTTGGTGGCAACATTTTTCGACGGGTCACAATGGCCATTTTAGTAGCTCTCAACTAGTTCAAAGAAATTTTATTTCTTGAAATACATCCTAAGCACAATATAGGACTTAGCGGTATTCATTGGTTTGTTAAGATGGAAGAACCTGATAACCTATATCCATATTTGTACCTCTATGTATTTGTTAAAGAACAACAAAGAAATATTAGCATCGTCATGTCTATAGATGTATTTCAAGAAGACATGTTGCATGTCCAAGTAGAGGTTATTGAAGGAAAATACCGCTCTTTATTATAGATGGATCTTCCAATTTCTAAGTTTCACCTTGAGTTGATGAAAAAAATTGATGACAACGATAGAGTATCTTGCACAAAACAAGGTTGAATATTGCAATTTTATGATCTATATAATCGAGATGGATTGAATATGGACACACGCTTGAAAAATGGAATTATATCAGTATTTAAAAGAAGATTTACTAAGAAAAAGGCATCTTCACCACTTCATTACATGAATTTTAACAACAAGCTAATAAATGTTTACCATGAAAATAATCTCTACTACCATAGAATATCTAGCACATATGAACTAGAATAGGATGTCACTAAATCGTCATTCAAGCCTTTGAAGGTAATCCCTTCAAAGGTGATCATGGAGAAAGCTACCAAAATTTTTGAGAGGACAGAAAGCATTCAACAACAGTAAATACAATATTTCCTTTTTAATGAAAATGATTTTTCTATTGATGTCAAGAGATGTGTTCTTGCACCTCCGAATTTTCAATTTCAGAGAATGAATGAAGATGTTGTGGCCAGGATGGTTATGTCACTTGTCACAAATTTCACCACTACTCTTTGAGAGGCAATTTTAATGCCTTTCAATGAGGAGATGAATGAACCTATTAGTCTACTTAGAGAAAATGAAATTGAAATGGATATAGTGCAATTCTATATCTTGGATGACCAGCACACTATATCTGTGTAGTAGAAGATAATTGAAAATGATAAATACAAATATGTTCATCCAAAGATATCAATTTTTTAAACCATGTCTTCTGCAAAAGAATGCTCCACAAAAATTCATTACAAGTTTATGTAAGCAGCAAAATATTTATAATAAAGAATTTGTTGACACTCCATTTATTGATCAAGTCATCAAGACTAGAGAAAAATGGATATATAGTAGTAGGCCCATCCGTCATGGAAAAGGTCACATTCCATTGTAGGAGTGGCAGTTAAAAATATTTTTTCTTTCAAATATTGTTACACCACTACAAATATTCCAAACTGGTTTTAATTTCTCTCTAAGTTTACTATTTTATTAGATTGTGAAATTTTCAAAATGAATGTGTAGATATATTCGATGTTTCTAACAAGGAAAGTCTTAAAGGCAAGATGAGTCTTATCTTGATTTCGGATGAGGTTTGGAACAAATGGTGTGTAGTATTTTAGCTATATAAAAATGACTCTTTGGCATGCTCCCCCCAAAAGGATCAATCATGATGATTTCATGAAAAATAAAACAAAACAATATGGGTCTAATTTTTTTAGGCCTTTGTATGATATGGATGAGACATAATTAAGAATCACTGCAGATTAAATAGTCTAGGTTTTAGTTTGGTTGGGTACCACAGTAGACTATAATGTTGACACGAAAACTCTTTTACAGTATTGCAAGATAGTTAAGGATGAAAGAACAAGAATAAATATGATTGTTGAATATGTGAGTGTTGAGGACTGTGAATTTTATTCATCAAATTATATGTCTAACAAAAAATGTGATTGAGGTTTATAAAATTGCTCCAAATTATTTTCAATGGCTTTGTAGTATTATATGTGATGACAAGTAAGTCAAATCTCTAATGAAGAAATGGAAATGAGCATAGAGGAGGATGATTTTAAGTTTCCAAAAGAATATTCTTCCATTTTGCAAATATATATCAAGCAAAAAGAAATCAGCGTCACTATGGATTCTCTGAAAGATACTACAATATTTTCCTATTGATATTTTTTTCCATCTACATTATGGAATACACTGAAGGGAATTAATTAGTTTCACAACACATTTTGTTGTGAGATAGTTGTGTTCAATATGTGCAAGTGTTTATATGGCTGGACATAAACAAATATTCTTGAGTTGTTATTTTTATTAGAATGAAATACAGAACCTTTTACTTGTGTTTCCATGGGTGATCTAAATTCTTCATATTCGATTTGAAAATCCTTTATCAATTCACAAAGAAAATAAGAAAACTTGTCAAAGAATATGGCATTATTGGCGTCATTAGATACTTTGATAATGATTGTTATATGGGTTTATCTCTTATATAGTGTAAGAGAGTTGGATTAGAGGGGCAGAATCTGCCAACTTTTATTTTTAAATGGAGAGAACCAATGAAAACTTGTCACTCATTGATTTCCCAACTTTCAAAGATATAGGATTCCAATCAACAGCATGTCTTTCCAAAAGAAAGGGTGAGGGATTTTTGGGATCATTTAGTGGCCAACTTTACTTTGTCTCAAGGCACCTTCATCTTGTTTTATGTTAGCACTAGACTTATTAATTCTCTAAGGAGAATTCTCTATCTATGCATTGTTTCTATTATGGAAATGTTTGAACGAGAATTGTACATGAACCAATTCTTTCAGTCATTGTTGGATTATCCAAATGAAGGTATTTATATCTATATTTACAAATGTTATGTTTCATTATGTGTTTAAATTATTTGTTTCTTTATAACATACATCTTTCGATTCATGTTTTTAGATGTAAGTGTGGGTGATTTGCAAGAATCCTCTAATAGGAAGAGCAAATCATATCATGGTGATGATGGTGTTGAAGAATCAACAAAAAAATTATAATTTCGATAGAATGAACAATCTACGACTGGTTCTGGTGAGGAAGGTGAGCTTCTAAATTATGTTCAGTGATTCTCTAAAATTGCAAATTTGACTCATTTTAATTTCTATGTAGGGAGATACTGACAATATTCATATACTAATTCTTATAGAGGAACACATGGAAAATATGGAATCGACCATGATTGTTGGAGAATGGACTGAAAGCTCAGGTATAGATGGTATCCAATGCTCTCTAAACAAATCAATTATGTGTATCTAACAATAAATATTATTTCCGAGAAGTTATAAATTTGTTTAATAAAATTATTTTGCATTTTATGACACAGACCTTCTTTTGTGCAGATTCCCATAAAAAAACATTTGTTGATTTTAGAAGTAGAAGGTTTTTTGTTTTTAAAGATAGGCACCACTAAAAAGGGGTTTGAAACATCTGATAGTGTCAACCAAGAATGTGATTTCAAATACCCTTCAAAGTTGTATTGATCATGACCAAAAATAATTTATTTTTTGCAATTGTGTGCGGATAAATTTGAAGTTGGAATTTGGTCTTCCAAAGGTGTAAGTAATGGGAGGTCTTTGTTCAAGAAATTCCTAGGAGAGAAGACCAAAAAAATTGACAAATAAATTAAAAAAAATTGGTCCTCTAATAAATGCTCTATAGATTGGGGTGGCAGGTGCGGGTGGGATACTCTTTGATCCCGGAGGAAATAAAATTGCAGCCTTCTCTTGGGGACTAGGTAGCAAAACAAATAATGAGGTGGAATGGTTAGCTCTCATTTTCTCCTTAGATATGGCCTCCAACTTCAGCATTGACAATCTCAGAATCTATGGAGACTCTAGGCATGTCATTCAAATTATGCGAAGAGGGTCTGCCTCGCTAGGCTCAAAAGCCCACAGATACATGCAAAGAATTAAAACCAACGCTCTCCTCTCAAAGGCCTCTTTTTTCCACATTCGTCGGGAGAACAATAGGCTTGCTGATATAGCGGCTAACAAAGGAATTTTGCTTGAAACCGGGCACGTCAAGGATCTCAATGGAGTCTTGGGGTATCATTTCATCCCTTAAGTCAAAATGCCAAAGATCAACAAACTCATGGTTGTTTTTAAGGTTGGGTCCATGGTCACGAGGGACCACCTTTTCCCATGCTCAAACCTTGGTTATGTTTCTTCCCCCCCCTTCGTTGCTTCAGCCACACGCCTCCTCGGTCGCCCTACCACCTGTCACCTCGCTCCCACCCGCGTTGTCATCTTCCACGAGCCTCTATTTACTCCCCCACCCGCTCCTTCTTTCCCTTCCTCTGCGATGGTTTGTCCTCCCCACTTACCAGATGCTCTGAGTCGCCTCTCCCTCTGCGAGCTTGACTCCCCTCCCCCCCGTCATCTGCTGTTGTCGGCGTCTAACTTGGATATAATGCAGTCTGTGTTGGCGGCCATAGCCGCTCTGAGCAGAACGTTGGTGGACATCAAATTCGTTGTTCGAAACACCTATGATGTCGTTTTCTCCAGTGTCAAACAAAATGCAGAGATAGCGTCGAATATTACTCATATATGCTCACAGCTCTCTTGTCAGGATTCCAGGATAGACGACCTGGAGAGGAATTTGTTCGAGTTAATGGGGAAAATGGACAAGCTGCAGGAAGATATGGTCGTTTTTACAGGAGCAACTCAGGGGAGTTGGGTGCACGAAACCCCCATGGTCAACCAAGAAATCAATCAGGATATGGTGGACGCTACTTCTGCCCGGCTAAAGAATTATGGCTAGTTTACAGTATAGCTCAGGTTTCAAAAATTTTGCTTCTTTTGGTCAATGCATTTTTGTATAATCCTTAGCAGACAGTTTGTCAAGGTTTATTCCAGCTCTATGTTGGATAGTTACAGGAAAGCAAAGCTCAGAGCTTGCAATGTATTGCTGTTAGAATCTATAGTTATAGTATGCCCAGACATTTCCTGCACTGTTAGAAATCTTTTTGAAAGCATGTAATGAATAGCTGTGCACAGCTTTTATAAATACAACCTTTTACTCTGTTACTGTTATAAAAAAAAATGCTCTATAGATGATTCTGGAAAAACCTTCGAAGATGTGAAAATTGTCTCATGAGTTTGGAAATGAATTTCCAGTGGAACGTATAGCTATGACTGTCTTGGAAGGTGCACATATACAAGGAAATCCTATTGAAAATTCCATTTCCGTTAAACATCTCGATGTATCTTCTAAGGAAGATAAATTATTGGTGGGAAGTGTCTAGAAGGTTGTTTCTAAATTGGATGTAATGTCTAGTATTAGACCGTTCCTATCTTCATTAAGCATTGTGAAAAACTTGTAATATATTGCTTGTTGTTGCAACATATATTTTAATAGTTAATTATCTATGTGTGTCACTTCATTATGATTTTTTTTTTGCTTCGTTATGTTTTATTATTATTGATATAGACTTTTGAGCACCATAAACAATAGGCTACTATTTACTTGGTCAGTATATGCATGCTTGTTAGTTTAATGACTTGTATATTGTTGTTGTGGTTACAAATTTGGTTATCATATGTGTATAAGTAGTCAGAATATTAACGAAGAAGAATTTATTGGTGTTGGGTGTAAAGGAACTGTTGTAGAGGGATAATCAACACTTCTATTTTATTTGTATGTTTACTTTCTTCTAATGGATTCTTCTATATTATGAAATAGTTGACCTTTAATGTTTCCTATTGAAGACACGTGCAAACTTTTTGTATGTTTTTTTAATTCATTATTGGACATGAAAAATAAGAAGAGAACTATGCAAGTGATCATGTTTTTTTTTCTAAAATGAGTTGTCATATTCACAACAATTAATACTTTTTTTTTGTTATATACAAGCAAAAGTATTAATATGTAAAAATTTAAATATTAATGGGTTTTATATATTGAATTTGTTTGTTTACATATACAAGATTATTAGATAAATGGTTGATAATAATTGATATCAATGGAATCTTGTTACATGCACTTCATAAAAATTCATTGTAGAACAAGACATTGCCAAGGAAACCGAATATCATATTTTTATATGTTTGGTTCTGTTTGAAATGTGATTTAAAATTAAGTATGAATTATTGAATATAACAAGTTCAAATTCCATTTCAATAAGTGCAAAATTCTAATCAAAAATCTAAAAACTCCACTCAAAAAAGTGCAAAAATAATTTAAGAAAGTCTAAAAATAACCTTTCTAAAGTGCAAAAACCGGTTTAAAATGTGCATATTCAGGTTCAAAAAGTGCAAATGAGTTCCAAAAGTGACAATATAGGAATCCTTACATACTTGAATTTGGTGCTTTGGGGGCTTAGAAAACATGATTTTGGGATTTAGAAAGGTCATTTTTGGCCTCTCTTCAAAGAGGCTTGGACTAGAATAAATCTAGATTTAATGAAATGGGTATTTAAGTCTTATTTTGATCTAACATTTTATGTATTTAATTCAACACAACAAATTATATCGATAAATAATTATTTTTAAAATTCTTAGCATATGTTATTAATAGGTTAAAGTTTGGAGCGGGTGTTTAGGTTAAAGTTTGGAGCGAGCGTTTGGGTCTACAAAGCCCTCCATGTGAAACCCACATTTGAAAGGAGATATTGTTGGTACATAATCGTTTATGGTATATGGATTTTAGCCATCAATGGCAAGGAGAAAATCCTTTACTACACTATCCCACAATCCATTTATGGTTCAAAAGGATGTAGCTACAAAGGCTCTTCACCTCTAGCTTCTCATTTGGCTTCAACATGAGATCTTGGGCCTTCTCCTTCAAGGACATCATTAGTCGATCACAGGTTCCTCCTTTGGAAAAACAAATCCCTGCTCGGGGAAACTTTATTTTGAAAATAAGATAGTTCCCATGAGCTTCATCTTTTTTCAAAAGAAATCAATGCATATGTTAATGATTACAAATAAAATGCCTTGATTTGAAGGGTCAATGGGAAATGACCTTCTTCCTCCATTCTAAATGACTAGATCAACTTGAATTGGAAAAAGGTAACAAAGTAATCTTTTGTTCATAAGGTTTTTTGTTTTTTATTTTATAATTTATATCACCAACAAAAGGTTATGGAGGAGGAAACATAGTTTTGGCACAAAGATAGCCTCTTCTTCGAACCATGGTTTCCCAAATTCAATCCAACCCCGATGTCTATTTACCATGCCCTAATATAAGTGAGATTATCAAATCTTCACATCTATTTATGGGATGAGTAAACCATGCAAGCAATCATAAATTCCTTGGGAAATTTCAATATAACTAACCTAATCCAAAAATGGTCTATTCACCTACTCCAAAATATGCATCAAGGTGGACCTACGTAAATGTTTGCTTGATAAAATCATCATTAATTGCAAAGATCTAAATGGACCCAACAATTGAATTATGAAAAAATTACCTACGATGATTAGAAATAAGCATCTATAGGAAACTTATCCAAGAAGAATCATCAAGTGGGGAGAAGACCCAAATGCTTATATGCTTAAATGGAAACCTTAGATGGATTCCAAGTAGTGACTCATAAAAAGAACCAAAAATTTTGATCATCAAAGTCAAATCAAGGGACACAACCATCAAATTTGATCTTGCTAAATCACCTAATGGTGTAAAAAACCATTCAAGTTCTTAATACTAATGAAGAAAACCCTTCTTCAAAATAATCAATAAAAAATATATGTAAATGAATAATTGATGAGATGAACATTACAATACAATTCGGGACTTTAAATAGTCCCTTTGTGTTTGTATGTGAAGTGACGCACCCTTTTATTCTGTATTTAATGATTAAATAATTTTTTTAAATATTATATTTATTTTCTTATTATTTACTAACTTTAATGTTTTCATGAAGTCCTATTTAATCATTGTATGTAACCGAGCTATGGTTTGTTTATGAAATGAAGAACAGAGCATCTTGAATCTACGTTTAATGGTTTAACCCTAATCTTCTTTCAATAACCAGAATTGTGTAAACTCTCTGCATATGTGTGAATTGAGTGTATTAATAGTGATCTTTAGAATCCAAATCCATGACTTCTTCATCCAGACACGCAAAGGAAGAATTGATCTTTGCACTGATTAATTCACGAAATTATAGTCTAATCGACCTGTGGAGTGAGAATTGGACAGTCAAGATCAGATCCAAGGAAGAAGATCGATAGTCCTAGACTGTTTCCGCAAAGCCATAGTAAAGGTTATTTAAAGTTGGGCAAGCCAAGATCATACGGTGGAGATCGAACCCGAGTTCACGCGGGAAAGATCAACGGTGGGGAAACCATATCGCAGAATGAATTTGTGTGGAAGATAGAGCTCCACGACTCATAAGTGAATGACTCTGCATTTGGGCACAAACAACGAATAGGAGAAAATCCGCAGGAGATCTACGAATCGGACGGCTTCAGCGATCCAAATCCAGTTGCAGAAGTTGCTTTGTGGAGAACAATTGCAGAGGGAATTCTAAAAAGCCACCCACAAACTGCGGAAGGGAGCACACCCGCAACTGCGGAATAAGGATTACCCACAACTGCAGGAAGGAGGCGATTGTGGGAGGATATTTGTGGAAAGGTGAATTGTGGAACTGAATTGCAAAAAGAATTATGTTTGACACTCTGCAATTAGGTGAGATCTGCAACCAGCAATTGCGGAATTCTGTCTTTCAAATGGCGCTTCAGAAGTAAGATTTAGGTGCCTTTTTCTAAGTTTGGAGGTTCTTCCATACTTGGAACCCAACTACTCCTGGACTTGCGAATTGGATTGGGTTTTCCGATCCTATTCTGCATCAATTTGTATCAGATCACGTTTATAACAAGGGTAAATATGCCACCAAGATGAGGTCGAGTGCATGGAGTTCCAGTTGGAGGTGGTTGAGGAAGACAAGCTGCAGACGTAGATGCATACATGCAAAGAGAATTAAGACAACTCCAAGCCAAAATGGAATCTATGGAGAGAAGAAATCTCAGGCCTGTAGATGTTAGTGATGAAGAAGTATCTTCTGAAGAGGAACCGGAGAAGGTTGATGAAGAAGTGAAGGTATTAAGGATGTTGGTAAAGGTTGGTAGCAGGCCTAAAGTGGAAGTCCCCATGTATGAAGGTAACCTGAACGTTGAAGAGCTCATGGACTGGATAAATGCTTTGGAAAATTACTTTGACTTTGAAGAATTTGAAGACAAAAAGAAGATGAAGTATGTAGCAACCAGACTAAAAGGATATGCAACCATTTGGTGGGATGAACTACAGATCCACAAAGAAAGAAAAGGTAGGTCCAAAATCAAAAGTTGGGATAAAATGTTGGGTAAAATTAAAAGTCAATTTATGCCTAAGGATTATTAGTTAACTCTCATTAGGAAACTGCAGAATCTTAGAAAAAAAGGTATGAGTGTTAAAGAATACACAAAATAATTATTTAGGTTGAGTATTAGAGCTGGACAAATGCAAGGAGACATGGAGAGCGTGGCCAGGTATCTAAATGGACTGAGGTATGACATACAAGATGAAATCAGCTTATTGAATTTCATGACTATTGAAGATGCTTATCAAGCATCCATTAAGGTGGAAGATAAGTTACTAAGAAAACAGAACCAAAAGAATAGAGGAAGAAGTATAGCAAGAGGGAAGGGATCCTCAAACAGAGGAGAAATATTTCATACTTTTAGGAATGAAACAGAAGGTTCCAACAGCCAATCACCTGAAAGAGGAGGATTCGAGGGAGGAATATTTGGTACTAGAGGAAGAGGCATAGGCAGAGAAGTGAAATGTTATGCATGTGGTGAGATGGGACAGATGTCTTGGGAGTGCCCAAGGAACAAACCAGCAACTCAGAGGAATGCAAACATTTTTGAAGCTAGAGGGGAGCCCAATGAGAGACCAGAGATGGGAAATCCTCCTAAAGAAGGAGAATATCTTATGATGAAGAGAGTTTTGGTGAAAACAGAGAAAAAAGTGCATGAACCATCACATAGGAAGAGTCTATTGAGGACTAAGTGCAAGTCACAAGGGAAGTGTTGCAAGGTGATCATTGATAGTGGTAGTACAGACAATTTGGTCTCCACTGAGATGGTAGAGAAGTTGGGATTGAAGAGGAGGAAACATCCCACTCCTTATAAAGTGTCTTGGTTGCAGAAAGGACATCAGCTCTTGGTGAATGAGTAGTGCAAGGTGGAGTTACAAATTGGTAACTACAAATATGTGGTGTTATGTGATGTGATGCCTATGGATGTGTGCCATATACTTTTAGGAAGACCATGGAAATATGACAGAAAGGATATTCATGATGGAAGAAGAAACAATTATTCTCTGGAAAAAGATGGAAAGGAGCATGTGCTTCTACCTTTAGAGGATGAAGTAGTTCAAGAAGTTGCAGGACCTAGTATTTTGACGATGGCTGGGAAAGAGATACTGCAAGAAGTCAAGAAGGATGAGGAACTACATTTTTCCCTTATTGGAAAACCAAAGGTAATTTTAACAGCCACAAACTTAGATGATTTACCTACTGAAGTTAGAATTATGCTTGATGATTTTGCTAATATTATTTTGGATGAGTTACCAAATGATTTACCTCCTATGAGAAGTATTAATCGTCATATTGAATTATACCTGGTGCAAGCTTACCAAATAAGGCAGCCTATAGATTGGCACCTCAAGAGAATGAACAAATTAAATAGCAAGTACATGATTTACTGGATAAAGGTTTGGTGAAAGAAATTTTGAGTCCCTATGCAGTGCCTATAGTGCTAAGCCCAAAGAAAGATGGTGCATGGCGTATGTGTATTGATTCCCGAGCAATCAATAAGATCACTATCAGGTACAGATTTCCCTTACCTCGTATTGATGATTTGATGGATTGTTTGAGTGGGTCCAAGTATTTTTCAAAGATAGATTGTAAGAGTGGTTATCATCAGATAAGAATTAGAGAAGGGGATGAATGGAAAACTGCATTCAAGACCAATAATGGGTTGTATGAATGGTTAGTAATGCATTTTGGGCTTACTAATGCACCTAGTACTTTTATGAGATTAATGAATGAATTTTTGAAGGAATACACTCGGAAGTTTGTGATTGTATACCTATATGATATTTTGATCTTCAGTCAAAGTAAGGAAGAACATCTGAGACATCTCAAGTTGGTTTTGAATACCCTAGAGAAGGAGAAACTGTTGATCAATTTTAAAAAGTGTAGTTTCATGAAGAATGAGTTGATTTAATTGGGTGTTGTAGTCTCAGAAAAAGGGTTAAAAATGGATCTTTAAAAGATACAATCAATTATCAGTTGGCCAATTCCGAAGAATCCTTTGTAGGTCATAATTTTTCATGGTCTTGCAAGTTTTTATAGAAAATTCATCAGGAATTTTAGTCAAATCTATGCACCCATAATAGACACCTTCAGGGAAAGTAGACAACCTTTCAGGTGGACAGAAGCAGCTGACAGAAATTTCAATCTGTTAAAGAAGAAGATCACTGAGGAGCCTATTTTGGCTTTACCAAGTTTTGATAAATTTTTTCAAGTGGAGACAGATGCTAATGGGACAGCAATAAGAGTTGTTTTGAGCCAAGAATAGATACCAGTAGCATATTTCAGTGAGAAGTTAAATGAAGCAAAACAGAAATATTCCTCATATGACAAAGAATTGTATGATGTTGTGCAGGCTCTTAAGAAGTGGAGGCATTACTTAATGCCCAAAGAATTTATTTTATATTCAGATAATCATGCTTTGCAATTTATAAACAGATAACCTAAATTGAATCAAAAACATGCTAAGTGGGTGGAATTTTTGCAGAATTATAATTTTGTGATCAATCATACAAGTGGAAAATCTAACAAGGTAGTTGATGCTTTAAGTAGAGTGAATTTAATCCTACAGTAAATTAAGGTCGGCACTTTGGGGTTTGAAAACTTGATTAATATGTATAAAGAAGATGATGATTTCAAGGATATATATGCATCCTGTGAGATCCATTTGCCCATAATAGATGCCAATGGTTGGATTATATGTTACATGAAGGATTGTTGCTCAAAAACAGTAAATTGTGCATTCCTAAATGTTCTATGAGAGAAAATCTGATAAATGAGAAGCATAGTGGAGGTTTGTCAGGTCACTTTGGACAGGAAAAAACATTTTCTCAGGTGAGTACTTTTTATTTTTGGCTAGGCGTGCAGTAGGATGTAAAGAAGTTTGTTGAGACATGCAGGATATGTCAACATGCCAAAGGAAGGAGACAAAACATTGGACTATATCAAACCCTACCTATTCCAACTAAGCCTTGGGATTCCATCAATATGGATTTTGTTTTGGGATTGCCTAGAACTCAAAGGGGTAATGATTCTATTTATGTTGTAGTATATAGATTTTCAAAAATGGCTCATTTCATTCCTTGTAAAAAGACCAATGATGCAACAAATATTGCTAATTTGTATTTCTCAGAAGTTGTTAAGTTGCATGGTCTACCTTTAAGCATTGTATCAAATAGAGACACTAAATTTGTTGGTCATTTTTGGAGAACCTTATGGAAGAAATTGGGAACCAATCTTAGTTTTATCCCTCATACTAATGGCCAGACTAAAGTGGTAAATATAAGCTTGGGGGATATATTGAGAAGTCTTGTTTATGAAAATCCAAAGCAGTGGGATTTAGCTCTTGTTCAAGCTAAGTTTGCTTATAATGATTCACCTAACAGAAGTATAGGTATGATCCCATTTCAAATTGTGTATGGGATGCATCCAAGAGTGGTATATGAATTCAGAAATTTAGGAAAATTGGAAATGAGAAGTGCAGATGGTGAATACTTTGCCTATAGTATGCAGGAGCTACAGGAAAATGTCAAGAAGAAATTGCAGGAGAGTGCTAACAAATAGAAACAAAGAGAAGATTTGAAGAGAAGGGAAGTTGATCTTCAGGTTGGAGATTTAGCAATGGCATATCTCAAGAAGGAAAGATTTACTAAAGGAACCTACAATAAACTAAAACTTAAGAAAATTGGGCCTTGTAAAACTCTAAGGAAATTTTTTGCAAATGCTTATGAAATTGAACTTCCTTCTAACTTTGGAATTTCCCCAATTTTTAATGTTTCAGATTTGCATCCTTTTAAATATTCAGGTGTTCAAACAGAAGAAACAATTGCAAGTAAGGATGGTCAAGTGGTAGATTGGCAAGAACAGTTACCTCAGAAGGAGCATCCACAGATTGAAGCTATACTGGACAAGAAGCTTTCAAAGAAGACCATAAACAGGGATTACTTCCAATGCTTAGTCAAATGGAAAGGACAGCCATCTGAAGATGCAATGTGGATGACAGCAATGGATATTTTTAAGTTCAATGTGGACCCTGAAGACTTATTAAAGAATTATTTTCTCCCCTGGAGTATGATGCAGGAGCATCGACCTAAGTTCTTTTATTTTTTGGAATAAGCAGCCAATGTTCTGTTTCCATGTAATAGTTTATGGAAGACTATATTAGTTTTGATTAAATGAAATTGGTTAGGTTAGAATTGGTTTGGTTGTAATAATTGCAATTTGCCACTGATGCCCTTGGATCTTGCAAGAGGTTGCTCGAGGGTAGGGTTGTTATTTATTTGCTTTCTTTAGGAGTCTGATCCTACTTGATCGGATCTGAAAGATTCATGAATTCCTATTTAATCATTGTATGTAACCGATCTACATGTTGTTGATGAAATGAATAACAGAGCATCTTGACTCTACATTTAATGGTTTAACCCTAATCTTCTTTCAATAACCAAAACTGTGTAAACTCTCTGCATATGTGTGAATTGAGTGTATTAACGAGGATCTCTAGAAGTCAAAGTTGTGACATCTTCATCCAGACACGCAGAGGTGGAATTGATCGTTGCATTGATCAATTCACGAAATTACAGTCTGACCGACCTATGGAGTGAGCATTGGACAGACAAGATCAAATCCAAGGAAGAAGATTGACGGTCCTTGACTATTTCCGCAAATCCAAAGTAAAGGTTAGTTAAAGTTGGGAAAGCCGAGATCATATGGTGGAGATCGAACCCGAGTTCACGTGAGAAATATCAACGGTGGGGAAACCATATCACGGAATGAAGTTGCGTGGAAGATAGATCTCCGCAACTCATACGTGAATGACTCCGCATTTGGGCACAGATCAACGAACAGGAGCAAATTCGTAGGAGATCGATGACTCGGATGGTTCCAGCAATCCAAATCTAGTTGTGGAAGTCGGTTTGCGGAGAAAAATTACAAAGGGAATTCTAAAAATCCACCCGCAAACTACGGAAGGGATCACACACGCAACTGCAAAAGAAGGCTTACCCGCAACTGCGGGAAGGAGGCAATTGCAGGAGGATATTTGCGGAAAGGTGAATTGTGAAACTGAATTGTGGAAAGAATTATGTTCAATGCTCCACAATTAGGTGAGATCTGCAACCCGCAATTGTGGAAGTCTGTCTTTCAAAGGGCATTGTGGAAGAAAGATTTAGCTTCTTTTTGCTAAGTTTGGAGGTTCCGCCATACTTGGAACCCAACTACTCTTGGGCTTGCGAATTGGATTGGGTTTTTCAATCCTCTTCTGAATCACTTTGTTGCAATATATTTTGGTTACCCATTTGTTCACTTATTTTAAAAAAATAACTTTCAACTTCTCATTTTTCTTCCTCATTACACCCAGTTAGTTAATCTGGACAAGATACTGAAACTTTCTTGTCTATCTCTTCCTATTATGGTACCACATGCAGTGTTCAAGTTTGTCATGAACAATAATTCTGGCCTCCTTATCTGTGATAAAATTTGATATGTCTCCGCTTGGAAAACTAACTCATATATCCTTTAAGAACTTCTAATATAAAACGAAATTTTGACTTCTAGTTTAAAACCAAGTCCTTCTACGAGACATTGTCAAACATACTTTTCTTTTTCTATAAGAGATCCAAAGGTCGTTTGATTTGGGTGGATTGGTTCTTGATCTATTTTTGATAGTCAAGGTACCAATGTAGTCTTGGTGATATTGGATATCTGAATAATTTATGGGTTGGAGTGTGATATAGACTTGTCTTGTAGTCTTTGTTTTTGAAACATTGAGCATATCTTATCTAAAAAATCATTAATAGGATATGTCGCCTCTTTTGTAATGCAATGTAATTTGATTTGATTCACAATGTTTGTCTAGGTTTATATCTTCCTCATCCATTGATGTATGATTCTTTGTGTCGTGATTGATTGTAACTTCAACATCTGTCATCAATTTCATTATCTTGTTTTGTTGCATGTATGTTGCAATTGCTTTTCCTCCAAGAGATAAAAAATTTGTTCTCCTCTATTATGGATTCATTTCCTCCATCTTCCTGTGTCGATATACAACTCCCATAATATTTAAAATCCGAAGCTTGTACTCATGGATACGTTTAACTTGTATGTCAAAAATATTATCTCGACTAATCACATATCCTATTTTTTCTCTAATAGAAGAGATAATGTTCATTTTGTTGGCTCCTTTTATTGCTCACCATTCTTTTTTTAGATCTACATTATTAGAAAAAAATTGGAATCTCTACTAGTATTTCAATCTTAAGAAAGCAATCTTTTGTTCCAAACCAATTAATGATAACTTTGCTCAATTCGGGGTTGAAAAATCAAATGCATCCTTTAGAATTTACGCCATTGGTATTATGTGTCTTGAAATGTGGAAAGTTGCAACTTTTTAAAAGGGTGTGACTTTTATTAACCCATCGATTGTTGTGTTTGTTTGGCCAGGGATGTATACCCTCATGCAAATATTTAAAATTTAGCCTTGTGATGAAGCGGTATGTCATGTTAGTAATGGTTTTGTTGTACGGTAGTTCATGAGGAATACTCTAGTAAAGGTTCCCTCCTCTCGCAAATATCCTACACAAACACGTTCCCCTTTTTAATATGCTTCTGCAACCACTTAATAATAGGACTTCATTATGCCCCTATGTTGGCTCGTAATCCTTTGAAGATGAGTATACTCTTCCTCTTTTGCTCCATCTTTGGGTAAAGATTCTATTGTCTATGATAGATTAGCCATGTTAAATCGCAAGCCATTTTCCTCCCTTGAGTTCAAAAACTCATCCATATGTCTATGTTTCCTTAAACCCATCGTATATGTCAACTTCATAGGTGTACCAGTTTCATCAACCTGAATTTTATTTAAGTTCTCTACCTTATCTTTTCATGGATCGACTACTCCTTCCTCCCAAAATAACCTTTGATTGTCTTTTTTTCGTTTTCTTCTTCACATTCATAACTAGGTTTGAATTCAATATCCAAGCCTTCGTCTTGGGCAACTTCTTCTATGGTCTTTGGCTTGTTTTCTCTGATCACTTTCTCAAAAGCTTTATCAATTGCATTCTTAACATACATTTTCATTTGATTGAAAATTTTATCCATCTTTCTCTTTGAATCCTCAAAAATGGCAATTACTTTATGAAGAAGTGGATCCATGAACTATGTTGGTAAAAAAATTACCGGGTTGACAATTGTTTTTTGTTGGGTTGGTAAAAACAAAATTTATAGAGTTGGTAAAAACAAAATTTATAGAGTTGGTAAAAAAAATTTACCAAGTTGGTAAAAATGATTTTTTACCCGGTTGGTAAAGAATTTTTTTACTAGGTTGGTAAAAAAATGTTTACCTTGCTTTGATAGCAATGTAAGAGATCGTTATGGTTCTTAATACCAATGAAGAGAACCCTTGAAGGGAACACCAATGAAGAGAACCCTTGAAGGGAACGGTCTCTTACATTGGTATCAAATGAAGGTAAACATTTTTTTACCAACCCAGTAAAAAAATTCTTTACCAACCCAATAATATATATATATAATTGATGAGTTGGACATTGCAATACAATTCGGAACTTTAAATAGTGACACACTCTTTTATTCTTTATTTAATTATTAACTAATTATTTAAAATATTATATTTATTTTCTTATTATTTACTAACTTTAATGTTTTATTATTGTTATGTATTTATATACATAACAAATGATCAAACTTTATAAATGGGGATAAACATCATAGTAAGGAAGACCCGATCTTAGTTGAATTGGAAAGGTAAGGACTCCCTTACATCAAGGTCCAAATGAAAAGATATTGAGCTCCAAATCTATATCTAAATGAAATCCAAGGAAGGAATGTCGATGAAGTGTTTCCTATTAGGAAATATTTGTCATAATGGTAGGTGTATAGATATAATTAAATATAGATGTAAATGTGGTAGAAAATATGATAATCACTTTGCATTTTGAATTGTGACTTTGGGGTTAAACCTCTATCAAAAGGGAAAGTTAAGGACATCAACTATTATTAGGTGGAAATATTAAAAATTGGAGGGTCTGTTATTATCCCTCACATTCATAAGCTTTTCAATAGATAAGTTAAGCAATGTTTCCCTAAACCATGGGCTCAAAGCCTTATTATTCCTTTTTTTTAAGTGATGACAAAAATAACCCCCAAAATTATAGGACCATTATCATTAGCCCCCTTCTAGTCAACTTATTTGGATATATTCTGAAAAATAAGATTATCATATGGTTAGAAAGTCAAGGAAAAAGGGGCTAAAAGCCAAGTTGGTTTTAGAAGCTATCATTCAACAATGGAACACTTAGTTACTCTTGGGATCATTGCAAAGGAATGTCAAAATAATAAAATCAATCTCCCATGTTGCTTCATTGAATTTATGAAATATTTTGATACGATAACTAGGAATAACCTTTGAAATAACATAGTATGGGAAATTTACACCGGGGCTTCACTCAATAAACCGCTATCATAGCGCGTTCGTTCGTGGCATATGAAACAATACCCCTAATTTCACTAAATATTGGAAAATACCTTCCGAAATCATTTTTTTAACCCCCTCCCAATATGCCTTCCCAATTTTAAAAAAAAAACCTATTTTCACTAGATATTGTATGTATCAATTTTTTCATTAACATTTTTTATACCCCTTTATAATTCTACCTAGTATATTGATATGATACCCCTCTTAAGACCCCACATGCATTCTACAATGCACCTTGCTTCTTTCGATGTATATTGTGGATGCACATTACTTCACCCACAATGCAATTACTCAACCACATATCATTATGATTTGCAACATCTAATGGTCTAATGAAGAGATAGGAGATCACTTCTTGTATGTCACTAGAGCCAATGCACATAGTATAACATTTAGATTACATGTTGCAGTTCCCCAATTGCTGACTAAGCCTGTTGTGGGCTAGGTATCCAAGCCCCCATGGCCTATAACAAGCTCTAGGAGGATGACTAAACCTCCCAAGGCCTATAATAGGCACGAGTGATTGGGTATTCAAGCCCCCAAGAGATATCAAGGGCCTATAACAAGCCATGGAGGCTTAGAGCCTCCCAAGGCTATTGGTAACAATTGACTGAGTGCTATTGGTTACAATTGGCTATCAATGACCACTATCTCTTGACTATGATCGACTGGAAACCCACTTCACCATGAAACCCCTGGCCTCAAGCATGCCTCAAGACGTGATTTCCCTGCATACTGGTAAGCCCGAGCCTTGCCTCAACCCGATTTCTCATCCAGCTGTGACCCCACCATTTCCATTTGGTGGATATTTGTCAGCTCACCCATATAAAAAAGACCCCAAAGTATTTTTGTATTGTTACATTAAATAAAAAAAACCCTTTGCCCCTTAATATAAAAGCAATATAATTTTTAGGTTTTCATGAATATTTAATACTGCAATATGAATGAATGTGATATTATATTTCCTTCCAGTGAAACCCCCGTGGAAATTTATAGCTAAGTTCAAGAATAGTAAGGGTTGGTCAAAAGAGTATAATTGTAATATATGGGTTAGGCAAGTTTTTTCCCTTGTCACCTACTCTTTTTGGAATTTGTATTGACAAATTAGAGGCATGTGTGGAAGAAGCGGGTTGTGTTGGTACTACTTTAGATGGGATATTCACCACCAATCTTCTTTGCACTAACAATATAGTTCTTGTTCTTCAAGTGAGGTACCCCTCTAACTTCAATATTTGACTAATAATTCTCAAAGTTTTGTGTTCTAGCACTTGTATGTCAATGAATATTGATAAGATAAAGGAATGATAATCAAATCCAAGAATATCACTATGTTAATTTTGTGTATGAAAATAACAACTTAGAGGAAGTAATTCATATAAGCATATTGGATTCAACCTTCATCACAATATTAACTAGAACTATAGCATTCAGAAAAGGATTGTTGGAGGATTAAGAGTCTATTTTGGTCTTGAGAACAACCAAAAAAGTGTAGATTTATGGTTCTTGGGAAATAAAAATGAAAATAATCCTCTTTGAGACACAACTTGCTACTCTGGTTACCTTAAATGGATGTGAAGTTTGGAGCAATGACATCTCTATAGAGTCTTGGAGGAAAATCAATCAAATCCAAAAGTGTTTTTATAATCATAAAATTAAAAGCAAGACACCCTATCTGATCCTCCTCTTAGACGTTGGTTTTCCACCCATTGAGAGTGTGGCTATGATTAGGTACCTAATGTACAAGCATAAGATAACTAACATGAAATACAAGAGGCTTCCTAACATTGCTTCAAATTCCAATGGAATTCACTTGTGGATTAAGAGAGGATGGCATAACTATGATAATCCGTGGTTATACCATCAAAGAATAAAAAAGGAGGCCACTTTACATAATATTGATACCATTAAAAATACTATCACATTTAATTTTAAAGAGAAATTGTGGTGCAATGAAGAAATGGAGAATAAGAGAAAATAATGTACTATCATAACGAGATCATTAACTCCAATCTAGAATATCAAAAATATATTTATGCTATAACTAGCTTAAAGAATATTTAAACAACATTGCTAAAATAAGAACAAACTCTCACGAGCTTCATAATGAAATTGGGCATTAAACAAATTCTAAAGTGGTTTGAGATGAAAGAATTTGTTATCCTTATAATACTAAGAGGTTTGGAGGATTAAAAACACTCTCTTTCCCTATAAATGCATACATTAGATCTCAATTTGAAAATACCTGGAATAGTAATAATATTCATAACTTGTTACCTTTTGTATACCTTAAATTTGAAAATGTTATCACGCATAAAATGTCCAAGAATAAAGTACAAAAACCATTTACTTGATTATATCAAAATACCTTAAAGGTTGGGAAACACCTTACAATAATCCTTTTATCGAAGGAATCCACTCATGTTCACTTTCCTATTAAAGTAGGGAAACCTATGAATGAGCTAACTCCAATACAGAATACTTCAACACATGATTCATAAGAAGGTCTCTGCCCTTATTTATAGCTAGCTACAAAACCTTAATGCTAACTACCAAGTGGACCTTCTTTAATGAGGCCCATTACATTCATTCAATACTAACAACCTAGTTGATTGTATTTAATAATAACCAACATAGTACACCTAGTCCACTTTACATTGAATGGCTACTGTAACTACACTATTATTACTCTATTGGACCCTTTGTCACCCACATTACAAACCCAGGGAGGATCCCAACACTCCACCCTCCTTAGAAAGGTTTTTTCCTCAATGCTTTTAGTGAGCAAGTATAACCATAAACCAAGGTCCCATGTACGGGTATTAACTACAACATTGAAGTGGCCTAGAGAACCAAGGTACTGTGTACAAGGGTTAGTTGCAACACTAAAGTAGTCCAAGTAATTCATATGTAAACTCAAGTCCCATATCCAAGTGCTCATGTTGACTTCCAATGGTTGACACTTGAGCTCGATGAATGGTTGAGTATTGTGTTCCAAAGGCTCAACAAGGCCATGTGGATCCAAATAAATAGAATCCTATGTGTTTATAAGATCATCCGTATAATTGTAAAAGGTCAATTATGGATTTGAAAGGAATACTATCACTAAATAATATGTCAATTGAAAATTGTTAGTCATAATAGGCTCTTGAATTCTCTTGATGATGTTCATTGCAAATAGAGGAGTATGGTCATCAAAGAGAAGCTAAAAGTAGTAGTCCTCCCATAAATGAAATCTGTCTATATGCATTTCCTTGCATGACTTCTATAAATCATACTAACCATAATATATGTTGTGTATACTCCTCTTCAATATCACTCCAAATTTCCATGCTTCGGATTGCTTCTTAGGCTTTATGTAATTTTTGTATATGGTGCTTGGTTCAAAGTCACATTATACGAATGGGAATTATTCTACTTTGAGTAACGATTGTTTGATATGCTAATCCATAACAAGTTCAAAAAAAGGTACAAGAGATAATTCTTCTAGATAATTTTATATTCCATGTAATATACATATAACACTATATATTCCTTGATGATGGGGGATAATATATCCATGTAAGAGGCCATAAGCTATTGTATGTATGAGATCAAGGGTTTTGAGGCACCAAATTTGAAATATCCAAAAATCCCCTTAATATTGATTAGAATTTCTATTATGACCACAATTATGAAATGCCACAACCACTTTGCATTTACTATCTCTAGTATGTTAGAAATGTAGGCACTTTGTCAAAAGATCTCAACTCTACAATATGCACAATCATCAATTGAAAACCCTAAAATAATTTAAAATTAAATTAGCAATGTCTTCACTTTCTGAAATCCAACTTGGATGTTTTTTTTTTAATTCCATGTTTTTAAAGAGGAACTCAAATATCTAATTGATTTCTTAAGATACTACACATAAAGTTATAAGACTAGATATGAGTATCATGACTCTCTTTTTTCTCTTGAAAAGCTACCAAAAAAGAAATCTTCATTTCAGGCCCAATAAAGAGCTTTAATACCATTATCTCAGGTCAAATATTAATTAGACATTGCTAACCAAGCAAAAGTTTTAATTTTCAGTGGGCAATCAAAATTCCAAATCACTTTCCACCACCAGGACTACTCCCTATTATGATATTCTAGAGATAAATCTTCATAACCAATTTTTGTTGTGCAAGAACCTATTGATTTGTTCCATGTCCTCTTGATTTCATCCTTGCGATCTTGTAGAAAAATAACACCATGAGAAAGTATTCCAGTATACCAACTCCATTCCTCCACCAAAGGCCCTTATTGATTAAGGTCCTCCACCAAAGGCCCTTATTGATTAAGGTCCTCCACCAATTTCCAAGAATGCAACCAATTCGCAATTATTTCTTTGTTTGAAACATCTTTTAATCTTGTATTTCCTTGGTTTTGGAGGATATTTTTCAACCTTCTAAGAGTTTGTAATTTCCTACACAACCAACCCACGGATCCTCTCCTAAACTGATTTTTTCACCCCTTCCAACCTTTTAAGCTACCCATTTACCCAAAATTGGGAATGATTTTGTCAAATATTTCCATACATTTGAATCTCCTTTAATTGATTTATGCTCTGATTTGAACCAATCTTCTATAGAAACATCCTTGAAGTATTTACCTTTCATAATACTACCCCAAAAACCTTCATTAAACAAGTCTCCATAGACATTTTGCTCTCAAGGCTTGTCCAAACAAATGAATGTTCTTTAACCCCCATCCACCAAGTTCCTTGCTCTTGCTAAATTTGACAATTTTATAAAAGGAATGCCTTATTTTTTGCTCCTCCCTATCCAAAGAAAACTGAACCACTTTTTCCTCACTTTGTTAAGGATTCATTTCGATATATGAGCAATTGATATCCAATATAAAGGGATACTTTCCATAATGGATCTTACTAAGACAAGCCTTCCATCTCACAATAACCATCAACTACACCAACTTGACCAGTCCACATACCAATAATCATTTGGATTCAAGTGGAAGCCCGAGTATTTCAAGCCATTATCCAAAGGACCTGAGGAGAGAGGAAACAATTGAGTAATTTGTTGATGTAGCCAATAAAATTTGATTCATTCACGAGATCTAAAAGCCATGCAAACACATGAGAGTTGAAAAATAACAATATTTTATTCCTTCTCCATCCTAACTATTACAATGAAAGTTCAACCCCTTATAACTACTATTTGACATTTTCGAAAATTGTTAATTTTAGAAAATTCTCGCATGCCTCTAAAACTGAACACTAACTTAAATCTAACAAGAGTGACACTAGTTTTCAACTCACTTTTCTAATTAGGTTCATAAACCAATATATAATTGATAATTACAAATTTAAAAGATACTGCAAAAACACTAAAACCCCAATTTGAGGCACTATATGAAGGAATTTGGCCCCGGAAAAGTCTAAAAAAACAGTCCAATCAGACATATCTAATTGGTCATTGCAATGAAATCTTTGAAATGCAACTTCCTATTAAATTTGAGCCCAAATGGATAACAGAGTTAAAATTTATGACCCTCGAAAATCCCTGCATTGTTTTTTTTTCTTTTTTTCTTTTTTCTTTTCAAAATTTCAGCCCATGGAAATTCCTGCATCATTCTCCTCTAGTTGAAAAGAATGCAACTCTTGCAAGTTATTGTCTTCAAACTATTGCCACTTAACAGGATCTAGATTTAACAAGTCCCCCTTTGTAATCCATGTACTCTATGTCAGCGCTAAGCCTTCCCACTAGACCAAATATCGGTTGTGTTGGCCTTGCCAAGTATGAAGGATCTTCTTATCTAAAATATGTGCAATATTTTTTGTTTTCTTGCTTAGAATGGCTTGTTTCCAGTCCACCTCCCATTCACTGTCATCACCCAGGTCATCCCCATGGAAGATATATAAATCAGAAACGTTAAACAAAGGGGAAATATCGAGATCAACTACTAGATCAAACTTATAAGCATTGTTTTTAATTTTCTTGAGAATCTTGCAAGGACCAATTTTCTTATACTTCAGTTTGTGGTAGGCTCCTTAAGGAAACCGTTGTTTTCGTAAATAAACCATCACCAAATCACCTTCATTGAATACCCGATGTTATCGATGAGCATCTTTTATAATTTGTTCTGCTCATTACTGGTCTGCAACTTTTGTCTCACTTGTGGCTGCAACTGTTGAATGTGTTCTGCAAATGCTTCCCCATCATCACGGATTCTATCCCCAAGCGGTAGCTACACCAAATCTAGGAAACCCATGGGATTTCTACAATAAACAGCCTACAATGGAGATTTACCTATAGATCTATTCACTGAGATATTGTAGGAAAATTATGCTTGAGGTAAATCCAAATCCCATTGTTTGGGATTCTCTCCAACAATGCTCCATAACAGGTTTCCCAAACTCCAATTTACTACCTCAATTTGCCTATCTTCTTGGGGGTGATAGGAAATTTTGAACTGTAATTTAGTCCCTATTTTCTTCCTTAAATTCCTCCAAAACTGACCCAAGAACCAAGTATCTCTATCAGAGGTAATAGTTTTTGGAACACCATGCAATGTAAAAATTTCTAGGAAAAAAAAATGAACTGCTACCACTACAGAATTTAAACCCAAAATCCGACGAGAAAATTCGACGACATCCGACGAAAAGGACTGTGTTGACGGATTTCACCTTCAAAAATACAAAATTTGATAATAAAAAAATTAAATTGATAGAATTGGCGGTCGGATATCCGACGACCTTCAGATATCCAATGATGTCTGTCGAATAATGACCCTGGTCGTCGGCTATCCGACATCATGTTATGTCCGTGGATGTTGGATATCCGACGATATATTGTGCTCGAGGATGTCGGAAATATGACATCCTATTCTGCCTTACGATGTCGAATATCCGACGATATCTATTGAAAATATCAAAATATATATAAAGTCTCATGTTTTTCCATTCAAAGTAATTCTACAATTTATTATGGATAGAGATTCTAGGGTAAATATGGATGGCCTTTGATCTTGGTATTCAATCTTAGTGATTGGTCTTCAATATTCCTAGTAATTAGATGTGGTATTGGCTCCTCGGTCTACACTCATGCTCAATTCATACCCACATACCACTACTATGACTTATGGAAATAAAGCAAGGTTATGTTCTTAGTTTGTTATCAAGCCATTAGAAGAACACTATTGAAGTGCATCATCCAGCTTGTAAATTAATTTCTCTCCTAATTTCAAGAGTGATATGTAGCTCTTGTTTCAATTTGTTGTAATAGTGGTGAGGGATTCTTGATGTTCAACCAAGAGTTATTTTAACAAAGGTAATAATTTTGCAGAAGTATCGAGATCCTTCTTCAAGTCTTCTATTATATTGTCAAACCTTTGTATTTCTCCTCAAAGTGTTGATAGCTTCTTCAAGGTCATGGATTCAACTACTTTGATACTAATATGATCTATAAATGGTAGGCCTATGGCTAGTTCATCTAGTTCATCTTATGATGATAATATTTATGTAAAGATAACTTTAGTACTGAATACTTATTACTATGAGAGATACATGTAACCTGTAGATTTCATAATTTTACTCATGCTCTTCTACTTTGATTCAGTTGATACTAATGGGTCCTTTTATAGTCTCTGGAAGTATTGTTTTGGTAATTATCTTAGAGCTCCTTGTTGAGCCAATGTTTATATCCATTATTTACGCACTTGTTTTGGCTGGTTAACAATGTGCCTTGTTACTAAACTCTAATGGTTTTATTTTTAATAGGTGAAAATGCTCTTTAGATATATCTTGTAAACTCTAAGAGCTTAAAGGTTTGGGGAAAGGTGACTATGGTCCCAACTTACTTAGCTTAAATGCTAACTCATGACTTACCATTATTTTGCAAGTGTTTAAGGAAAAGATCCTTAAGCTAGCTCTAATTTAAAGAAAAATTACAACATAACATAATAGATTTTTATCCCGTTATTAAAGTGAGTAGTTATCTATGTCATCTTTTGATTTCCTTCGTAGGTGTAGAAGACCTTACCTAAGTTGTCTAACAACACCATGTTTTTATAGCTATGGATAATTGAATGATGTCTTGGTGAAATTTTGATGGTTTAAATAGCAAAGAGTTGGTTTATAATATCGCTCTCCCACTATAGGAAGTGGGTGCAAAACTTTTAACACTTGGCAACATTTATTTCAAACCTAAAATCGAAATGAACCCTAGCTAGTGTGGCAAAACTCCACAATTTCGTTGCTTGGCTTGTTCATTTGTCATTTTGTTGTTTTTAGTTTTGGGAGGAGGCAGATCTCCTCTAGTGGTTTAACGCTAGTGGTCATGGGGCCTGTTCCATGAGCATAGCTCAGGCATGCCCTCGTTCTGGTGGTAAGGAGCGCGTGGCTCATGGAACAACAACCAGGTAAGTGGTTTGTTCAATCCATCTCTATCCATAAATTTCGATTTGATTCATTTATTCATTTGTATTCATGGAATGGTGTTAACCCTGTTTTGTTTCTATGGCAGGGTGAGTGCATATTTGTAGCAGCGAGTTGGAGCGTGGGTGGTTCTTGTCTGCAAGGGTTTTGAAGATGTCGAATGGCCCTAGTAAGTTTGGACCATTGTGACCCTCCCCTTTCATGTGAAGCTTGATGCCTACTATGTTCACGGATGAGGGTTTTTTATTGTATATTGTGTTTGGTACCCTTCAAGGTTTCTGTAACTAATTTTCGATTTGGGGCAAGTCGTGGACAGTACTTTTGGATCTGAGTTCTTGATAGCATGTTTGTTGTCCAGTAGACCACTGTGATGTGTTCTTTAAATCTGAGTTTTTGTAAGAGTTTGTTATCCATTCGATCACTGTGATGAAACGTGAAAAGGGGCGTTGCCCAGGGAACTATCCCATGCTATAGTGAAATGTGTATAACAGATTGTTCCTAATGAGGAACGATGGGGTGATCCTTTTAAAATCAAACCCACCACAAATTTTCTCCACATCACTTATGTTACATGTGTGTATGTTATAATAGGAGTTTGCATGAGAATTTAGTACTGGTCTGGAATAAAAAAGGTAACCTATGTATACAGTTTCAAGCCCCAAAAGAGAGATCTCTACATTGCTTTCTTTTTAACATTGTTATGGTAGTGGAGTAATCTAGGTTACCATCGGAGTGATCGATGCATCACTGTAAATGACCTCGGTTGATAAATAGGGTAACGTTGAAACCTATCGTTGGTAGAAGTATACATTCCAAATGAGTAGCCTAACGTATCTAAGTGATCTTGTTTTTATTATAAGTGCATGGGTTAGTGAAATTAATAATGTGTAGAGAAGACAATATAGGTATGCTCAAAAGTTATGAGGGAAATTCACTTTATGAGAGATGTACCTTCTTATTAAGTTATTTGATGCTAGTGATAGGGTTTTAGTGCATTTGAATTGGGTATGCCTAAGCATAATAACAGGGGTTATTTTATAAAAAGTGTAAGTTGGTATGTCAGTTATAGTTATGGTTATAAGGATTCTTTAGATCTCTATAATTTATGCAGATTTTGGATATGGGTGAACCACGTACATATGGCCTTTCTCTTATGTGTGTTTATTGTGTCGTTATGTAAAAGTTTGTGTGTTTATGACGGTTTATGATCTTGTCAAGTGAACTTTAAATAAATAATTCATGGTTATTGATTTTATTGAAGGGAGCAACATATAAGGGTACTAAATGTTTTGGTTGGCACAAATGAGTATGGAAATCATGAAGATGTGTTTAAAGAAAATGGTAAACTATGATTATAAATTAAGGTGTTGGATGAGTTGTTTAATTACATAGTTCAAATCTTGTTGAAGAAAATCACTAATATTAAACAGAGTGTATGATTGCAATGTTACCTCACATATATTGTTCCAAGGGAAATGAAAAGAGATTGATTGAATGTTATTAAATATGAAAGGTAAATCGATATTTTAGTGTGTAGATCTTTAATAAAAGAAAAGTTTTTTCATTTTCACTAAATTGATAACTTCTTTATTTGGGTATGTCACATATGGTTTAAGGGTTTAAATTGATAACTTCTTTACATGTCAACATTGAAGGGTTTAAGATCTCATAGACCTTCAAAGTGAAATGGGACCTTTCCCTTCAAATTTGATCCCTGCCCCACATGTTTATACCCAACACTCTCATGCGTATTATTTTTGTGGTAAACCATAGTAGATAAAAGATCAAAACCCTTAAAAGTTGGTAGGGAAGTAAATAGGGAAAAATGGTTGCATTGCTTGTCATTGTGGAAACTAAATATCCATAATTATTTCAAACACCTTGCATTGTAATTCTTTGAATTTAGTACTTAAATATATTGATTTGGATGTGATGCGCATGGTAGTTGTAGACTTGTTGTAGGTATTTGCAACTAATCTAGCATACACCAACAACAATTAGAAACACAGCTACTTGTTGTCAATGTTCATCATTTTTTAGGGCTGCAACTTGCCCATAATGGCTCCTCTTACGCTGGGGAATTCCACAATTTAAATCAACATCCATCTCCATCTTTTTGTTGTAGCACCAAGATGCATCGAAAAAATAATAGGGTACGAACTGAACTGAGGAGATTCGAACCTACGACCTATGTCTAGTCCCAAGGCTACCACCTTCAAGCTTGAAGTGCAACTGACAATGGGAGACACAAGTGTAGTTTATTACCACCGTGCAAATTTAATTTGACCTTATCAATCAATTTCCATCACCATTTCCTCTCATACAACGTCCCATAGCCATTTCTCCACCCACTCTTGATTCATTTTGCATGCATTTCACTATGCAACCGTCTCAGATTCTCACTGTGTTTTCCCTCAATTAATTTCTCAATTCAGTATGACCCATGCCCGCCATCCGAGGAGTGTTGCCAATGGTCTTGAGTTTCATCCTGGAAACGGTGATGATTCATGGTATTATGTTTCCCTTCGGAAATATGGCAAACTCAAAGTTCACTACGAAGGTTTGTCTGACAAATGTGATGGTTTGGGTTCCATAGCCCCAATTCCATTCAAGGACACTTTGAGGAATTGCTCTGGGGGCACGGAACCCAAACCGTCACATTTGTCAAACAAACCTTCATAGTGAACTATGAGTTTTCCATATTGCAGCCGAAGGGAAACATAATACCATGAATCGTCGCCATTTCCAGGTTGAAACTCAAGACTGCTGGAAACACTCCTCGAACAGCGGGCATGGGTCATATTGAATTGAGAAACTAATTGAGGGAAAACGCAGTGAGAATATGAGATGGTTGCATAGTGAAATGCATGCAGAATGAATGAAGAGTGGGCATCGAGAGAAATGGTTGTGGGACGTCGTATGAGAGGAAATGGTGATGGAAATTGATTGATAAGGTCAAATTAAATTCGCATGGTGGTAATAAACTACACTTGTGTCTTCCATTATCAGCTGCACTTCAAGCTTGAAGGTGGTAGCCTTGGGACTAGAGATAGGTCGCAGGTTCGAATCTCCTCAATTCAGTTTGTACCCTGTTATTTTTTCGCTACAAATTATATGTTTTCTTTAATTTCCTTTGTCAACTTTACGTATCCATTTATATGTTTTCTTTAATTTCCTTTGTCAACTTTATGTATCCCCATGTGATAATGGGTATTGTTAATATCGAGTCACTGGGTAATTTAAGTACACGATTGTTAATATCGAGTCATCGGGTCCCCTAGCTGAAACTCGGCATCCCAGATCCACC
The DNA here is from genome assembly GCA_027924585.1 of Larix kaempferi. NCBI lineage: Eukaryota > Viridiplantae > Streptophyta > Pinopsida > Pinales > Pinaceae > Larix > Larix kaempferi. The sequence goes on along the minus strand of BSBM01000767.1, from coordinate 27,864,493 downwards.
GGAATCGATGGTGAAGTCCACAATTTTAAGTCCACAATTGATTGTAAGGCACTCTTTGAAGGTGAAGTCCACAATTTTAAGTCTTCTTCCTCATTCTCATTCCTTTTTGTAAGACAATAAGGAGGGTAGTGGCATCAACATTGAAAATGGTTTCGACATAGAGGTAGATACAATATTAATTATTTTCATTAAATACCTTAAATTTCATGTCAGTGACTGTGAATTCATCGAATCGTAGAATGGTACAAAACAAAACAAATTTTAGAGCTTCGAGCTCTTAATTACTCACATATAGAATTTTCTCAAATCCAACCATTAACAAACTTCTTTTGGTGTTTTGGTTCAATTTAAAAGGCATATTGTCGAGACTCAAACATGCAACGAGTTGCAAGGCTCTAGATGACTTAGGCTTGATACCATTTCCCCTCCATCCCATACCAGCTATATGTTATCGTGACAAGTGTTGAACAAAAAAATTTGATGCCCCAACCCCTCTGATCATTGCTCGGAAGAAGTTTCCTCCCATAGACCCTTAGAACTCAATAGTTTTTACATTAAATTTAACTAAAGTGAAGGCAGGTTTATGATTGTGATTTCAACGTACTATGCATGATTCAAGCGCTTCCATAGATGGAGGACAAAAATTATACATTTTTCGTCACATCAGAGTTGTGGAAACAAAATGAAATGACCTTCCACATGGAACATGTGTTAAGAGAGAAAATTTTGAGGATGAAGATGGTAACACGCGTGAGGAATTTGTTGGATGTAACACGCGTGAGGAAGTTGTTGGATTTGGGTTACATGGCCATATAACCCAAATCCAACAAATTCCTCACGCGTGTTATCGTCTTCATCCTCAAAATTTTCTCTCCTAACACATGTTCCGTGTGGAAGGTCATTTCATTTTTTTTCCACAACTCTGATGTGACAGAAAATGTATAATTTGTGTCCTCCATCTATGGAAGCGCTTGTATAATTTGTGCCCTCCATCATTTATGCATTTAAATATTACAAATTTGTGCATGGAGGTGACATGTCTAAGGATGCATAATATGCATTTACGAAATAAATAAATAATATTTTTGTGTGAAACTAACAATTGTCATTAGCCGCAAGTCGGGGGGTACTCTATGACCCTAGAGGAATTGTACTCTATGACCCTAGGGCATCACCTTGGATGTTTTTTTTTTAAATACAAACACACTGTCGGATATTTGACGCTCACCCCCATATACTCCGACGCCTTTGTCATACAACCGATGGCTAAAGGCGTCGGATATTGGTATTTTTTCTATGTAAAGGACATCGGATATCCGACGTCTTGGCCATAGAACCGACGGCAAAAGGCGTCGGTTATTGGTCTTTTTTCTATGGAAAGGATGTCGGATATCCGACGGCATAGGGCATGATATACGGTTGGATTTCCAACTTTAAGATGTCGGATATTTGACGGGGAATTTAAATGGCGGATATTAGCCGAACTACCACCGATGTTAAAAAAAGATGTTGTTTGTCGGATGGTCGATAGCAAGATGTCGAATATCAGACATCTATGCCGTTGGATTTTCAGCTCAAAAATACTAGTGTACCTTTGATGCATCACTATTTTTCTTACAAGCAATGAAATGATCCATTTTAGAGAACATATCAACAACCATAAAAATAGAAGCATTACCTTGCTATGTATTTGGGAGCCCCAAAACAAAGTCCATGCTCAGATATGTCCACAGGTCTGTGGGCACTTGTAATGGCATGTACAACCCTGTATTTTGTGAATGTCCTTTAGCCATTTGAAAAATCCTACACCGTGCAACATACCTGGATATATTATTTTTCATCTTCAACCAGTAATACTTATCTTTGATTGTTGGCTATAACTGACCCATAGGTTTTCTTATAAGACCCAGGTTCTTCACGGTTTCCCTTTGACCAACAAAACCCCTTTGCACCGACCCTTTCGGCAACAACCTGCGAGCAGGTTGAGGTCTCACCCGAGTTGTATCTATGGGGTACTGCGGAATCAGGTTTCCACAGTAAGTGACGAGTTGCTTGGACAGACGTACTGCACAGCGCAACAAGGGGTATGTGCAGCGAGGGGGGACTGCGTAGCGATGGACAACACTACGGTCCGCACCACTATGTTCTTCTACTGCGAGACTTCTACTGAAACTGCGAACTATCCAGTTCAACTTTATACTTGACTACCTTGAAAATGCTTAAGGCTCTGAATTGAGTATCACTCATCCACTCATTCAACTACCCAGCTGATTATCCATCTAATTGTTATGCATTTGTTCTATTGCGTATAGGGAAGTACTTAAGTGATCTCTTAACACTTAACCAATTAACTGACTCACTATTCTCAAACATAAGCTAAATGTTCACCATTCATCTATTCATGCAGAACTTAACATATCATCTCCATACCTCTTCTGATGGAAAATGCATACAACAGTCATCTCATAACAACATGCAAGGAAACATCTAGACATTAATTTACAGAAAACACAGATAATCATTCATCCATAAAACACAAACGCACAACACGATATTTAACGTGGTTCACTCCCCCGGATGGGAAACTACATCCACAAGAATGGTTGGTAATATATATCTTTAAATGGGATGGGGACAACCATTCTTAGTCTACGCACTCAGCTGCAGACTCTCCTTCCTCTCAGATAGGTCTCTGCGCACACAGCTGCAGAGCCTTTACAATCTTCTCAACTCAAAAGAGATTTTACACTACAATCCAGAACTCAAAAATGTAGCAACAAAAAGTAACCCCAAAACGTAAACTCATCCCATACAAAATTGTATTCTTAAATAGACCATGCTTGAAGGTCATGTATTTACAATGCCGAAGACCTAAACCCAAAAACTCTTAGGGTTTACAAAACTATGTCAGTTTCCTTAAACTAGCTTATTGGCATCTGGTAGTGTCTGCTTCATCATGGCGGTTCTCCACTTCTTCCCTCTGTCGATGTCGGCCTTCCTGTCACATGCGTGCCAACAGGTCACTTTTACTGAACCATTCATCTCTAACGGTCTCTCCCACTAGGCATGCCAAGCCGTCGCTTTCCCTGAGCTGTCATTTCCTTAACAAACTCGTGCATTGGCCTCCTTCCTGATTTGCTCATGCCCGTTGCTCGGCACTCCTGGAGCATCTTTCCAAAATTAGACCACTACTAGTCCATCCGGTACCTATACCTGATCCTTGTCCAACACTTCGCTTTACCGGCTCCACGTGGCCTGACTGCTTCGCAGCACTGCTTCCTCGTAGCGCTGGTTTTCATGGTACTTCCAAAATTTGGATGTTGCTCACAACTTCACAGCATGGTCAAAACTTGGATGCTGTGCACAACTTCGCAGCACCCTCAACACTTAGACAAAATTACTCCTGCTTATCAAAAGTGTTACAAAAAATTTGTCCCAACTTGGGCCCAACATGCCCCTAACACTTACATGTGGTTCATCCCCGAGCCACTTGCTGCTTCGGTCGTCTCGCTCTGCTCCATGACCGGTGGAACTAATTTGGCCGCAAACTCATTATATGTGCCGAACAACTATACCACTGCTTCTCTGGTATCTTGTTCAACCTGTTTTACTGTCTCAAGCAGTGCTAGAGTTTTCTCTTCTCCAATCTGTCCTTATACCTACTCCTGGTTGTCGCGCAGTTCCTTCAACTTGTCTTCTATCTGCTGCGACACCCCCATGGCATCCTCCAGAAGTTGCTGCGACTGATTATCCATCTCAGTCTCTTTTTCTCTTAATGCCTGGACTTCCTTCTTCAAGCCTGATATTTCTTTATACCTTGGCAGCCTCTCCCTGGGTGGCAAATCCTTAACCTCTGCATCCAACTTTTCCAGCGCGGTCTACTTTTCTTTTACCACGGTCTTCACCTACAGTAGCCCTTAATCCTCTTCAAGGGAAATGAATGCCTTTGAAACCTTCTCCAAGAGATCTTGGCACTTAGCCATCTCACTTGTTATGCTCTGCGCAGCGGCACTCACTGCTTGCTCTCTTAAATAGTGCTCAGTTAATGGCGTCTGCATATTCAGTTTTTCCCTCAAGGCGGCAAGATCGGCCTCATAAAGGATGTCCTTATCCTGCATCTCCATCTTCAAATATCTCACCTTTTCTTCGATCCTCAGAACTGTGTCCACAGGATCATCCTGGAGTTCTAGATCTTCAATATCTTGCGCAACCGTGGATATGGTAGTCTCCAATTGTTTCCGGCGGTCCTGTTCATCACGTAGCTACATTTATGTGCAAAAATCGAGCTGCCTATTTGCTGCGTGCAACTCTGCTTGTGACTTCATGGACTCTAATATTTGTTCATGCATCTCCTCAATGATCTGCATGTCCAAAAAGTGTAATCCTAGCAAAGGGATCTTGGCCAGGTCAAGCTCTACCCGCTCGATGCCCTTTGTGTCCAGGACGATCTATTCCGCCATTGGTAACGCTATGGTCAATGGGTCCAGATGAAAAACCCTGGTCTTTGAAGGCAGGATTATGGCTAGCTGCGGTGGTGTCTACTGCGAGGTTCCTGCCGACCTCCCTTCAGCTCCTGCTTCACGCGGCAAGGTTATGCTCTTCTAGACATCGTCCATTTTCTCCGTAAGACCTTGCAGTGCGAGCCTAGTATTTTGCAGGTCATACTAGATGACCTTGTCCTTCTTATCTTTTTTTGTCATTAGCTCTGCCATCTGCCCTGAGACCCTTTCTGCAATCATATCGAAGTCGTCTTCGTTCAGCACTATCTCAGATTGAGTCTTTGTGGCCTTCATCTTCTTCCACGCCTTCGGCTTCTGCGAGGTCTCAGGATCTTTCCGCTTTCCTGTTTCTTCCACAATCGGGCATGACAGCGAGATTAGCTCGTCTTCTTCAGAGCCTGTCTCAACATCCATTATTTCAACACGGAATTTGGCCGGCCAATCCTTTATGAGGATTTAAATGTCCTCCTCATACATATGGTAGTTACCTGGGTACCATTCTAGCTTCATTCTCGCTTTGGGTGAAATAAAGATACATCGCATGTCCGCCATAAAATCAATCATGCGAATATACTTCAACATTACCTGCTTTGTAATGCGCGATGTAAGAGTGATCGCCTAGCGCAGCTGGGTGTAATACTGATACAATACCTCAACTGTCGCTCTGCGTTCAGATTTTCCCAAACGTTGGCATAGAGGAATCCTCTGCGATCATTGGTTTCTATAATTACACCGACATATTTTTCCAGTTCTTTCCATCCTAAGAATGCAATGAGAATAATCAACCACGTGAAGTGGAATTGACCTCCATTCTCCTGGGTGTCATTGAGTTCGTCCAGGAACTCATTAAGGAGATACTGACGCCAATTGAATTGGGTGCCTTCATCCACTGCGGCACCGAGTAGTACTACGCCCGTAGGCACCTCCGGAGGCCTAGCTGTTCTGAGGATTTTTCCTGCGAGCAACTATGTGACAAATCTTGTCACTCTATATTCAATTTCTTCTGTTGGAAAACCTCTTTTCCCTTTCACCAATGCATGGCTTTTCTTCATCTTCTCGACATCTTCTTTTTCCTTACTCTTCCCTTGGAAGAACTGCTTGGGATCCTTACCGCGCTTGCTTAACCCTGTGATGCGGTGGATTAAATCAATGTTGACATTGAAATTTCTGTCGAGCCACAGATATCCCTGGTGGATTCACGCCATCAGCTTGTGAACCACTACATTAAGTTCTGGTGAACGATCAAAATGAGGTAGTCGGAGCAGGTTCAGCAATCCGGACTCCACTACCAGCGTCAACCAGCTTTCGGTGACCAAGTGAAAAGTTCCCTTGGCATCCTTCTTCCAGCACATGTACTAGTCAGGCTGGAACTGTGGGTACTTGGGCTCGTGGGGTTCTTCCTTCTGCACTCCTAGGAGGTCAAAGTCCTCCCACTTACAGTCTGGGATCTTTCCGAGCAGGTTCTTGGCAACCTCTACATGTTTTGAAATCGGTTACAATGGGATTTCATATCTAGCATTCTTGGCAAATTTAAAGACTAGGGCATCCAACGCCCGTGGTGATATATACTCCGGTGTCAACTTCAAGGGTTCCTTCTGAAAGACCGGCGATCTCGGCGTCGTTTGGCCCATCTTTGGAGTTTTGCTTCATGGTCTAGCTATGGTTTTCCCTTTGTCCTGCATGGCTGGATTATGCCGAGGTGACCTTCTAGATGCTTGGCCGGGTTCAAGTATAGTCTTCTTGATAGGGGTTTTCATTAACTCTGCAATCCCCCCTGTTCGGATATCCATCATCTATTTCGGGATACATATCTATTTCAGGATCATCTATTTCGGGATACATATCTACTTCAGGATCTTGCATGATCTATTTCAGGATATGCAGTCCAGTCACCAGTTTGATGCCTCCAGCACCTTATCCACCTTCTTCTAGCACCCGGGAGCCACTTTCCACAGAGTTTTAGCCCTCCTAAGCTGAAAGGCGCCCTCTTCTCACCTACTGACAGAGAAGGGCGCACTTGTTCACCTACCACTGCAGATTCACTCCAGTTACATTCAGTTAGCTCCGATTCTGATTGATTTCACTCCGATTTCACTCCTAACTGACTGTTTCACCTCCGATTGACCTCCAGTTCGATTAGGTGACTTGCTCTGACTCCAGTTAGCCTCCCATGCGCCCCCACTGAGCCTCCAGATCCTATATCAGTGCTACACACTTCAGTTACATTTATTATGATCAGTTAGACTCAGCTTGACACCTGGATGACTGTTTGTTGTGATTGATGAGCAACACCGATGATTGATGAGGACTCCTAGATAGAGTCAAGCTACTCCATTCAGTGATTCGAATGACCTCCTTAGGCAATTCGAATTGCTCTGTTCATTGTGACAGTTTGTATTGTAATTCATTCACCCTTTCTGGGATAGTGAGCACTGCTGCATGTTTTGCACAGTTTTGCACCATATTTTCTATGTTCATCTGTTGTGATTGATTTACTTGTTCATTAGATCTGCTGTGACTAATTTTACATGGTATCAGAGCCATTGCAGGGACAAGATCTCTTTTCTACAGGTGTTTATACAAGAAGATTTGACTGAATTGCTAAAAATTGCAAAAAGTTTGGCATGAGATATCTCAAGGGCATTCGCTCCTGTGCATGCAAAGCTTGAAAAATACTCCAATACCACTCCAGAAGCTTGAGTTACCACATAATTCCTGGATCTGATACATTGGACCTATTCAACATTGCTTGAAATCCAATCCCAGGTGTGATGCAACTCTCAAAGGGTGGATTGTTCGACCTTATTGTGATTGTTCTTATGTGATTTGCAGGTTAATTATCTCCTCCAAGTGCACTCGCTACATTCTGCATGCAAGCTTCTCTACAGCATTTCCATTCGCTATAGTCTGCATGCAAGCTTCTTCTCCATCATTTGACTCGCTCCTAGCAATGGAATACTCTTCTTCAAAGCCTATCCTCACCCCATTCAATTATTTTGATTGGAAAGATGATATGGAGATCATATTACGTTCAAAAGGATACTACCGAGTCACTCTTGGTCTTGAATTGGAGCCAAACAATGTGGCAGAAAGAACCAAACACTACAATAAGCTTGATGAAGCTTACGGTCTTCTTTGTCTCTCCATCTCCAAAGATCTTCACTTCCATCTCAGCGGATTGAAGACTCCAAAGGCCATATGGGAGCAACTTGAGACACTATTCGGCAAGCAGGATGAGCTTAGGGCTTTTCAATTAGAGAATGAATTGATTGGCCTTAATCCTGAGAATTTCGAGACCATCAATGAATTCTTCACAAAATTCAAGAACTTGAACTTGCAATTGAAGAACAGTGGTGTTATCAAAGAGGATAAACAGTTGATCCTCTCCATTCTAAGCAAGCTTGGGAAAGATTATTCGGTATTTGTCTCCACTTTCAATTCCGGTCGGCTAACTACCCCGAATTGGAAGATGCCTACCTTGAATGCCTTCATTGAGTCCGTTACGAAAGAGCATGACAAGTTGATTCAAATGGGGTCCATAAGCTCCAAAGATTCAGCCCTATTTGTTCAAGGACCCAAGATCTCGAATGGTAAAGGAAAGCCAAAGAAGGAGAAGCCCAAATTCGAGCCTCACAAGCAAAAAGACAAAGGCAAGCAAACGGATGCACCATCCAGTTCGAAATCCAAGCAAAAGGGCAAAGAAGGTAACCAAAAATCTAAATGTACTTATTGTAACCGTGGCTTTCATCCCGAAAGTTCATGTATGAAGAATACTATAGATCAAATGGCCCTCCTTTTGGAAAAGAACAACATAACCCTTCCTGACGGTGCAAGGAAGAAGGATCGGAATGACGATCATGAAAGAGGACAAGCACTCATGGCAACGGTTTCGAAGCCCACTCTCTTGATAGATTCGGGTGCATCAAATCATATGGCTGCAAATATTGATTCTTTTTCCTCATTCGATCCAAACAGCTCCATCCCCATCCATTTGGGAGATGACTCAAAAATTTCTTCAAAGGGCAAAGGTACGATTCATGTAGATCATGGATGCTTTCAGAATGTTCTCTATGTTCCTTCCTTAGCTTCGAATCTCCTTTCTGTGTATCAAATGACACATACTGGTGATCCAAAGAAAGTCACATTCAGCCCTAATACAGTTGAAATTTCTGATATCAAAAGTGGAAGACTAGTTGCGGTTGGAAAGGCAAACCACACTGCTAAATGTTATGAGTTTTCGCACTTTATTCCGCTTGCAAAGCCCACTGCTCTTCGCACACATGGTAATGAGGTTAGTAGGCTTTGGCATGAAAGATTTGGACATCTAAATTATAAGTATTTGCTGCTGCTATCAAATAAATCCATGGTTGATGGGCTTCCACAACTCCGTTCCTCGAAGGGAATATGCACCGGTTGCATTATTGGGAAGCACCCCGAGCACAGATTCGACCGCGGCAAGGCTAGCAGAGCCTCTACTATTTTGGGATTGATCCATTCTGATATCAGCGGTCCGCTGCCCCATATGTCATTAAATGGTTCAAGGTATGTTTTGACATTTATTGATGATTATTCTCGCTTTACATGGGTATTCTTTCTCAAAAACAAGTCAGAAGTGCTTGGAAAATTCAAGGATTTTAAGGCTTCTGTTGAGACCACCACTGAGAGCAAGATCAAAGCTCTTAGATCTGATAATGGTGGGGAATATATCAAGTCTGAGTTGCTGCAACTTTGTGCCCAAAGCGGAATCAAGATCCAACATACAGTTCCCTACACACCCCAGCAGAACGGTGTAGCGGAAAGGAAAAACCGGTCACTGAAAGAGATGGCTACATGCATGATTGAATCAAAAGGTTTGGCTGCAAATCTTTGGGCTGAAGCAATCAATGTTGCTGCATATATACAGAACCGAGTTCCACATTCATCCGTGAAAGGTATGACTCCTTTCAAAGCATTCTTTGGTCACAAACCGGATGTGTCAAATTTGAGAGTTTTTGGCTCTACTGCATGGGCTAGAATTCCTTCTGAGAAGAGACGAGCTTTGGATCCACAAAGTATCGAGTGCATATTGATAGGATATGGGGAAGAATCAAAAGCATATAAACTCATGGATATCAGATCTAAAAAGATATTCATAGAGCGCAGTGTGCAGTTTGAAGAACCGCTTCAAGAATTGCAACTAGTTGAGGAGAAAACTGCCGATTCACCGCCTTCACCAGAAGAAGATTCGAGCAGCGATAATGAAGGTATGAGTTCTGATATTTCTGATATTGTAGAAGCATATGATGATCATGACATATCAGGTTCGGAATCCGACCATTCAGATCCCCCTCAGTTACCAAAGTGGGCCCAAAATACTCTACAATCTGCTGGTTCGAATCTTGGAAATCCTGCTGATCCGAGACGAACAAGAGGAGACTTTCAAAGGGCAGGTATGGCTCTTTCTATTGCTGATCCATTTCTTCCTGAGATTTGTTATTTGATGGCTGGTTCAGATCCCCAATCATATTATTCAGCCCATCGAGATCCGAGATGGAAAGATGCCATGGATGAAGAGTACAGTTCTCTTCAAAAGAACAATACATGGGAGCTAGTTTCTCTTCCACCTGGAAGAAAATTAGTGAAGTGTAAATGGGTCTACCGTACTAAAGTTGCTGCTGATGGCACTATCAGCAAATATAAAGCAAGGTTGGTGGCAAAAGGTTTTTCCCAAGTCCAAGGAGTGGACTACACAGAGACCTTTGCACCGGTTGCAAAGATGGATTCCATCCGCCTTGTTTTAGCTATTGCCGCATCCAAGCACTGGGAGGTGCATCACATGGATGTGAAGAGTGCATTTTTACATGGAGACCTTGCTGAAGAGGTCTATATGCAGCAGCCAGAGGGTTATACATCAGATCCATCATTGGTTTGTAGATTGAAGAAGTCTTTGTACGGGTTAAAACAGGCCCCAAGAGCTTGGTACGCAAAGATGGACTCCTTCCTTCTTTCTCAGAATTTCCAAAGATGCAAATCTGATCCGAATGTCTATCTTCAGCGAGTTAAAGGTAATTTGTTGGTTATTGTACTTTATGTTGATGATCTGCTTATTACTGGTAGCACACTTACTTCAATAAACAAGCTAAAAACTGCCTTAAATCTAGCTTTTGACATGAGCGATTTGGGCTTGCTGAGTCACTTTTTGGGCTTGGAGATAGCTCAAAATTTCGATGGGATCACTATATCTCAGCAAAAATATGCTTCCGACCTGTTATTGAAGTTTAATATGGCTGAATGTAAGGCAGCCCCGTTCCCATTCCTCTCAGGAATCAGTCTTGAGGAGGGAGATTCCACACCGCTTGCAGATTGCAGTATGTATCGACAGTTGATTGGTTCACTACTTTATTTGACACATTCATGGCCTGATATCTCATATGCCCTGAGTGCCGTGTCAAGATATATGCAGCAGCCACATGAGCTTCATTGGCGAGCAGCCAAGCGGATCTTGCAATATGTGCAAGGTACGAGACAGTTTGGCATACATTATGCTGCAGATTCTGAGCTAGATTTCATTGGTTTTACTGATTCAGATTGGGCAGGTGATAGCATTGATCGGAAGTCCACTTCCGGTTATGTTTTCATGATTGGTCATGGTGCTATTTGCTGGTCCAGCAAAAAGCAAGCAGCCATTGCACTTTCTTCAGCAGAGGCAGAGTATCGAGGGGCAGTCAATGCCTGCATTCAGGCAGTTTGGTTGCAGGGTATTCTTTCCGAGTTTGGTTTTGGTGGCACTACTTCGACTGTCCTATTTTGTGACAATCAAAGTGCTATCAAGATCTCCACATATCCAGTTCAGCGGCAGAGGACCAAGCACATTGAGATTCATATGCATTACATTCGACAGTTGGTGCATGACCGCACCATCATTCTGCAATATTGCCCTACTGATGAGCAAATTGCAGACATCTTCACCAAGAGATTCACTGAGAAGAAGTTCTCTTACCTCCGTTCACTGTTGGGGGTGAGTTCCATCATGGTGGAGACAGATTGATTCATTATTATGCTTTAGACTTGAGGGGGGGCTTTCTTCCCACTGGGTTTTCCCTCTTTCCTCACTTAGTTTATTTTTCAGCATTTTTTTGGATTATTGTATTGGGGTGACCTTTGGTCTTAGTTACCAGGGCCCCACATTATTTTAGTTGGCACATCATAGTCTAGCTTGAGGGGGGGTGTTCGGATATCCATCATCTATTTCGGGATACATATCTATTTCAGGATCATCTATTTCGGGATACATATCTACTTCAGGATCTTGCATGATCTATTTCAGGATATGCAGTCCAGTCACCAGTTTGATGCCTCCAGCACCTTATCCACCTTCTTCTAGCACCCGGGAGCCACTTTCCACAGAGTTTTAGCCCTCCTAAGCTGAAAGGCGCCCTCTTCTCACCTACTGACAGAGAAGGGCGCACTTGTTCACCTACCACTGCAGATTCACTCCAGTTACATTCAGTTAGCTCCGATTCTGATTGATTTCACTCCGATTTCACTCCTGACTGACTGTTTCACCTCCGATTGACCTCCAGTTCGATTAGGTGACTTGCTCTGACTCCAGTTAGCCTCCCATGCGCCCCCACTGAGCCTCCAGATCCTATATCAGTGCTACACACTTCAGTTACATTTATTATGATCAGTTAGACTCAGCTTGACACCTGGATGACTGTTTGTTGTGATTGATGAGCAACACCGATGATTGATGAGGACTCCTAGATAGAGTCAAGCTACTCCATTCAGTGATTCGAATGACCTCCTTAGGCAATTCGAATTGCTCTGTTCATTGTGACAGTTTGTATTGTAATTCATTCACCCTTTCTGGGATAGTGAGCACTGCTGCATGTTTTGCACAGTTTTGCACCATATTTTCTATGTTCATCTGTTGTGATTGATTTACTTGTTCATTAGATCTGCTGTGACTAATTTTACACCCCCGTGCTGAAAGATTCAGATTGCTTCTTGAAGTGTAAGCTCTTCTTCTCTGTCTGGTGATTTGGACATTCACTGGTGAGAGAAGGAAACGGTTTCAGGAATATGACTAAGGATTGCTAATGCAAGAGTGAACGCATGAAAATTCTAAGTGTCTGGTAACGGCCGCGAGTCCTTATGCGACGTTATTTATAGGCACAGTTGAGCCCCTCTGCGCCTTCCAACGGCTATATGAGCATTTAATGAGGTTTCCGTTGGTGAATTTGAGCAAATCCTTCAGTCCCTTCCATCGTCAGCGTGTTCAGAACGGCTATCTTTTCATTAAATGTTGAAGCCGTTCATTGCAACGGTCATATAACGGCTATTTTTCTCAAAAGTTTTGTAACGACTATTTTTCTGAGTCTTGCACCGAGCTGTACAGCAAGCCATCTACAATCCTGCGTAATTACTTCGCAGTGCCAAACTTTTCCAACTGCGCGGTTTCAAAAAAAAAAAAATTCCTTGTGCAACTTCAGCAATGCTGCGCGGTACATACATTGTTCTCCTTATCATACAAGTACAGACTCCTTTACATTTCTAGTGTCCAATTTCAACTGTACTTGACACTTAGAACTTTCTCCCTCTGCTTATCATTCAGGATTCTGCGAAGCAAGACTATCGTGATACAACTTTAGTCTGCTTCCATTTATCAAAGTTGGTAGGGTATCGCCAGCTAAATCGGCTAACTGGACTGCACCAATGTTGGTAACATGTATCACAGTATATCGACCAAGCCAATGCATCTTAAATTTATCGAGAAACTTCATGAATTTGCTATCACACAGGAGGACTAGGTCACCTACCTGAAAGTACTTGCTCTTTATATGGCGATCATGCCATGCTTTCTCACGGTCTTTTTGAACTTGCTAGTGGAAGCCAGCAATGAAGCGATCTTCCTCCAACCCAACGAGGTGTAGCAACCTTTCTTCTAGTGTTGCGTGGTCTGCCATCCCTGTGAACGCAGCGATCCTTAAACTAGGGACAATATATTCCATTGGCATTATAGCTTCCTCCCCATAAGCCAACTGAAAAGGTGTATGACCTGTCAATTTCTTGCATGTAGTCCTGTATGCCCATAACACAGATGAGATGCGCAAATCCCAATCATCTCTATTTACATTGTAGACCTTAGTGAGTGCGTTCTCCAGTATTTTATTGAAAGCATCAACAGTGCCATTCGCCTGTGGATGATATGGAGTACTGAGCTGATGACAAATGTGGAATTCCTTTATAAGTGCCTCAATGGTCTTGTTCAAAAAGTGAGTACCTTGGTCACTCATCAAAATCTTCGGACAACCAAATCTTGACAATATTTCTTCAAAAATGAACTGTGTAGCAGTACTGGTGCTGCAGTCCTTTACTAGCTTTGCTTTCTCCCATCTGGTGAGGTAATCAGTAGCATTAATAATGTACCTCACACCAATTCTTTTTCCTAGTGGGTTTATAGGGCCCACAAAATCAATTGCCCATTTCTCAAACGCCTACAAGGTCAAATGTGGGTTTAATGGCATCTCATCTCTTCGTGAAGGTTTCCCTGTCCTCTGACTGTCAGAACCCGGAATTTCTGAAAAATTTAAAATTTTTATTATAACAATAAATGTTAATTAATTTGCATTCCTGGTCCTGTTTATTTTAATTAACTGATCGTGATTTTGTTTAAAGGACTCTGTTATAATACTAATGTGAGTTTTGATTTTAGTTATTGATTATTTTTGTTCTTAACTTCAAAGGGAGAACTAGCCATAACGGACTGGCTTACTTAGCTTACAAGCTAATGCATAATTTGTCTTTTGTTCACAGGTACCCAGGTAAAGTATGGATCACTGTACATTAATTTTTATAAGCATCCAGTTCTTTTCCCTGCACTATAAAACTCAGAGAAGATTTAAATATTATTACTGGTTGTTGCGTGTAAGACGGTAGAGTTCTTTTCCTATAATCTTCATGAAATTTATGCTTGATCTATAGTTGATAGCCTGCATGACATGATTTCTCTTATTCTGGATAGTATCAGTAGGCGTTTCGATGAATTACAGTCTCTTAGACATCATCATTGCTTTGTGACAATGACTCTTTGTTAATGCTGTGTACTGTCACTGGAGCAATTTGTTTGTAATATTTTCATCGTATGCATGACGTAGCGTTAGCATTGTGGGATATTCTGTCAACTATTAGCTGTGACTACGGCTGTAACCCTTATTATTTGCATGATGTTGGGGTTGTGATAACTATAGCAATGTACTATTATATTCATTTATAATTTATGATCCATTGTCTACTTAGTAATTTTTATGATTACACCAAGTTTAACTTATGCCAAAATCTTTGTTCCTTGTTTTTAATCTACGTCCAATGTATGGAAATATAGATGATTTTATATCAATACATCACAAGATTATAGGTTACTATCCTCATCTTTAATTGTTAACAATGGTGATGGAAGAATTATGGTAATACGATCTTATATAACAACGTTGTATCTAATTATATTGCCAAGGTAATATTTAGAATGTTATAACTATGAGGAACTCTCGTTTGAAGTTGACTACCTCACTTTTTAAATGATTGTAGGGGATATATAATATGTACCTTAGGAACTATCGATGGCTTAGTTTCCAGACATACACTATGCGATGATTGTGTCTCAATTATAGCGTTATAACCTTACTATGGATACAGCTTCCATCCATGCAATGATTTAAAATTGATGAGCAATAATTCGAAAGGCAGATTTGAACTTTGGAAAGTGACCCATGGCAGGTAAAAAATCTCATGGCTACGTGGATGGCTCTCGTCCCTGTATTTGGTGATATATAAGACTTGTCTGAAACCCTTACCTGGTCATTTTCGCTGCCTTCGGGCTCGAGTTGTAAGAGAGAAACCCTTCTTGTCTGAGTTTGTTCAGTAGGGCACTGTAAATTGTAATTTTCTCACGGCTATGGTCACATAGTTTAACCCTCGTATGGTTTATAAGTCTGTATGCTCCTTGGGTGGTTTAAAAGCCTGTAGACTCTGCTACAGGCGTCTTCTATAATTCATTGGGCATCTTGGTTATCGTTTGCTGTCACTGTGTTTAAGTCGCATGCTACTTACAGTCTTACACTCATTGCTTGTGTGATTTAGAATCGGGGTTTTCCTATTGTCTTTCTCCATGAGGTGGTCATGTAATGGGGTTCTTTAATCGTGCTCCCCAAACTGGTTCATCCACAGCTTAAGGGTTTGTACAGTATGTTACCTGTCACGGCTATCAATGGAGAGGAAAACTTTGAAGTTTTTCCTTGCTCATCCTTCTGACGAATATGATGCGGTTTTTCTACCTGGCTCAATCTCGTGGCTACCAGGTTGTTCACTGGATTGCTTCCTTCGACAGTTGCAGGTAAGAATTATCAATGGTTTCGTAGATTTCAGTTTGAAAAATATTGTTTATATTTAAAAATAAATGTTGACACTACTCGTCAACTTGTAATGTGCAGGCTTTAACCTCTCCTGAAGGTGTACGAGGCTTCATCTCTAGCGCAAGGCTCCTCCCGGGTAAGCCTGGTTATACCATGGCTGTTTCTCCCTTTGCTAGTTTTGTTTTGCTAGGGTTGTGTCTGGAAAGACCTTCTTTGTAACTGGGTTGTTGTCGTGTTTGTGAACATGAATACAGTCACATGTAATAATCTTTTTGCTTACAGTAGATAGGGTTTGTATACCCTTGTATGTTTACGAGGAACAATATAAGGCTCAGTCTGTTATGACGGCCTTGGGGTTGTTATTTGTCATTATATTTTGAATATATAGGGTTTTACCCAACCCTGTAAAAGTTATATAAATACTGTAATGTTTGGCCTGCCAAATGGCCGTGTATTAACTGCGTTTTTCTTAAATGAACACAATGTTTAGTTATAGGATTGTTTTAAGTTTCTCGGATACTTTCAGAGAATGATATCTCGGCTATAGGTGATAGCAATGTGTTAGTTCTCTGCGTTTTCTTTGGTTTTGGGTGTTAAATGATAGTGATGGGTTCACTAACCCTTACTGTGATAGACAGCAAAAAAATGTTGTTAACCCTGGCGAATTGGGGTTCTCTCCCTGGTTAAGATATATAAGAACAATATGAGAATTGTTTAAGTTCTGTTGTGGCTGGAAACGAGTTGTAAGAATTTGGTTTTATGTTTACATATGGTGACAAATGTCTCCTGGTCAATAATTAATAGTAGGGTTTGTAAAAGCCAACAATGGCGGAGTTCGATGATAACTTCTCTGCGTGTGTTATGATGTTTGACTACTGTTATGGAAACACCTCAACAATGTTGTGTATTGCATGTAAAATGAGCTCGATAATGAGCAGTAACCTATGCTTGTGATAATGGAAAGATTTTGATAAAGGAACAATGAAATTTCTATGTTGTAAGACTCGGCTTCGAGCTAGTCAATATGTTTGTCTTTTAAATAGCTCTGTCAACTCTGTTGTAAGCATCCTGGCTATAGTAACTATAGAGATAGGTTTTGAATAAAACAACTTTCGCCACGATTCTTTATTTACAGTTTCCCTGTTTGTATTGACTAAGATTTTGTCGAATAGGATTGTATGGAAAAGTTTAAAAATGAAATCTTACTGCAATTCGCAACTCATGGAGAATCGATAACAGTCGGTTATGTTCTGAATATAGATAAATTTACTTATATAAATTTTGTTCACCTATAGCTTGATACAGAGAATAACCTGTATTCTGGTTTATATAAAACATGAGACAGATATAAACTGATATATTTGCTCAGCTAGAATTTATACCTGTTAATTTCTCTATGGAAATATTTCACTGAAATTCTAAAATTTGTCTATGTGCCTATTCCTATAATTGTTTTTAATAAGTGTATTTACAGGAATAACTACTGTATAAATATTCTATATTTATTATTTAACTATTAATAATAAGCCTATATAAAGTCACCATAATATTTTATTACTGTAATAATAACAAACATATTCTGCATAAAATAATTACTCGATCTGTGCGATAAATAGGGAAATTCTAAGACATATTAGTTCTGCAAATTCTATCAAATGACAATACAGAGAGACTAACTTTACTGAAATAAATACTGTTCAAACACAGATGAGATAGTCCATTCTACATTTAAATTTATTAAATAAACATCAGGAAAAAATGGCAGAACCTGTATCAATGGTAGACAATAACAGCAGTGGGAGGCTGTTCCTCCCTACCAATTCCTGGAGAGTGCCCAGACAGCACTTCTCAGGACCCCCGAGCTTGCTCTGGTCTAACTGGCTGGAACTAGGTACAGCCAACAATTCCCTCAGCCAAAGCAGCTACACTGGAACCAAGTTACTGCAACTTCCTGACTCAAAACACTTCCTTACTGTTTTTCCCACTTCCTCAATGGGACTCCTGAATAGCATTCACCTGAATGTATTCTCCCTCTAGAACAATGCTGAACTCCCAGCTTAGTTCATTGAGTACTATTTAAAAGATTGCCTAGGTCTTAGTTGGGTTAACTGTCATTAATGAGCCACCTGCTCAGATTCCACTTTCTTGGGGAATCATGACCCCAAAATATAGGGAGGTTGCCACCTGCAACTCAGGAAGTGTTTGAGGATGCTGCCACTTGTCTTTTGTCTTTCCACCTAGTTCCATCCACCAGTTAGACCAGTAACCTCTTTTAACAGCTCTCCCATGCTGTTGTCTCCATAATCTATTTATTAATAATAATTATTCAGAATTTACATTCCATTTCTGGTGACTCTGCTGAGTCATCCATTCCTACTTAGCATTAAATTTAACATAATGTCTCGGGAATATTAATAAAATAATTACATTGTTTTTGCAAAATTGGGGTATGTGACACTGACAGACATCACAGTTCCTTCAGTGTTCTTTGGAATCTTTGTGGATTGTGAACCACCATAGCCCTGCACGCAAAATCTTCTTCGCGGTAGCCCTTCCTGCATAGTGACCTCCTGCGATCCATGAATGCGCGTTTGCTAGAATAAATGGTTTCTCATGATCTAGTACGCATCTGCTTAGGACTTCATCTGGTTTGAGTTTGTATAAATGACCTGCAATTATAGTGAAGTCTGCAGCGTGCACCACTAGTTGCTTCTTTTGCTAGACAGATAATTCCTGTGGTGCCAGCCCTGTTGTCAAAAAATTAATGATATCCTTGTAATAAGCATCGACAATCTGTATAGTAAACAACTGCGCATTAGGAAGACTGTCTTCAATGTTCGTCGACTCTTCTCCTGACTCAATCCTAGAGAGGTGGTCAAGTCCCAAGTTCAGCCTGCCGGGCTTAACAACAATCTCAAAATCATACTCCTGGAATAGCAACAGCCATCTGCATATGCGCCCCCCTAACACTGGCTTATTGACCAAGTATTTTAACGCAGAATGGTCATTGAACATAAGAAAGTGCGCACCAAGCAAGTAATGTCTGAATTTTTGTAGGGCATATACCATTGCAAGGCCTTCCCTCTCGGTAGTAGTATAGTTCTTTTCTACTGTTGAGAGCTTCATGCTCGAGAATGCAATAGGGTGTTCAATACCTCCTTCTCCTGGTTGAGCTAGTACGATTCCCAGGGCAATGCATGATGCATCAACATGGACATGGAATGGCTTCATCCAGTTTGGAAAGACTAGAATCGGCGTAGTCACCATCTTTTCTTTTAGTGTATCAAATCCCTTTTCACATCTCGCGTTCCAAATGAATGGTGCGTCTTTCTTTAGCAGCTTTTCCATTGCTACGGTTATCTACGCGTAACCTTTTATAAATTTCCTGTAGTATCTAGTATGGCCTAAGGTAGAGCGCAACATCTTAACGGAAGGTTGTGTTGGAAAATTCACAATAATGGCAATTTTCGCAGGGTCCACCATCAATCCCTGCTTACAAACAATGTGCCTGAGTAGAATCCCATAAGGAACACAAAAAATACACTTCTTTCGGATTTAAAGAAATATGATGCTGTCGACACTTCTTAAGCATCATTCTGAGGTTCACACAATGGCTCTTCAATAGACCAAACATAGTCCAATCATCAAAATAGGCTTCGAGAAACTTATGCATAAACTCTTTAAATGCTGCGACGACCACTCTGGAAAATATGGCAGGCGCGTTCTTCAAGCCAAAAGGCATTACTGTGTACTGGAATGACCCCCATTCTATAGCAAAAGTCATCTTATGCCTGTGTGTGGAGTCAATCCTTATCTGATGATACCCCGAAAAACCATCAATGAAAGAATAAGCCTCATTCCCTCCAACATTATCAAGCACTTCATCTGTGAAAGGAGTAGGGAATGGGTCGTGCATGGAAGCATCATTCAGTTTTCTGAGATCCACACAAATCCTAATCTCACCTTTTGTTTTCTTGTCTTGAACGACCATGGGGATAATCCACTTGGACTCTTCGATAGGTTCAATGATTCCTGCTTCAAGCATCTTATCCAGCTCTGCGCATACTCTTTCTTTATAGCAGGATTTAGTCTGTACGGTCTCTGCTTCACGAGCTTTGCGCCTGGCTTCAAAGGTATTTTCATGACCCCTAGGTCTCCCATAATTCCTTTCATTTCTGTAAATTTTGTCAGAAACAGCTCCTGATACTCATGCAAAGTGTCTGCGATCTCTGCAATGGTCTGATCATCCCAATAGTCTCCGATTGCTGTGAACTTCGGTTCTTCGCTTGTGCCAATATTCACCTTCTGTGTTTTTACTGGTCCGCTCATATCTGGGATTTCTAACAGAGGTCCTTCTACGTCGCGCGCACCATCCGATTCTGGTATGTTTATGTTGCGCAGATCATCGCCATCATCTTCATTTCTATCATTGATGTCTTCGGCTAGGTTGTAACACTCGATGAGATGTTCTTCGTGTTCCTTCCATTCTGACTGTAGGTGCGCAGGAACACTACCTACCCCGAAGAATTCCTCCAATGTCATATTTCTGTGAGGACAGTCTTCCCTGAATATGCGTTCCTTAATTATTTGCAATGTGTCATGGATCAGCAGGTTCTCGTCCTCGAAGCTAAAGTCCCTGTGGAATTTCGTAGTCAACATTTCCCAATCAGTGGTTTCCCTGCGCAACTCCAGGTCTAAGTACCATTTCTTTGGAATGTCGTCCTACAAGGTATGCACGAATAGGTGCACCCATTCTTCATGTGGCATTTCCGCCCATGCCTTTGAATAGACTTCAATGTGTTGACTAGGATCTGTCTGTCCATTAAACTTTTCAAAGGGTAAGGTAACCCTTCCAGCAAATCGGATCTGCATTGATCCCAAGTGGTCAATGTCTGCTTGTGCGCATTCCACCATCTGGTGGGTGTTTCGCGCAATGCCATATCCAATGTTGGTAATATGTGCTCATCTGCAATAGCTGCAGTATATTCCTTGATGAAATTGTAAACATTAGCAGAACCATCATATGTGGGAATTGGACTTACCTCCTTTCCAATCCAGTGCAGTGATTTCATAACCTGCGTGCACCTTCTTGCTGATACTTCATGCATCCGGCTTTGCCAATTCAAAAGCCCTACCTCCGAATCAGAGACGCAAGAACTTTCACATCTCTTGCTGAGTGTACTATCTGCAGTAGGATTAATGTAATATTCTTGGTTCGCTGTGAGCTGGTATAATCTATCCAAGTATTGAGCATGGGATTCCTCCTGAATCGGCTCGCTGTATCTGTCACCATCTACAAGATCCAACGGTGCGATGACCCTAAGATGCTTTCCTTCAAATATCATATTCTTTGTCTTTAGATTTATGATAACCAAGTTATCAATAGTCCAATCAATTCCTAGCAGCGCCGAAAAAGGTTGACTATCGTCCACAATCTCGATAACTTCAAAGTCTGCATGACTTTGGACTCCATCGATGTCGACTATCACGTCAGCTAACCAGCCAAAAGGTATGACTTTCTCTTGGTTAGCCATCCTCAGCTAGATAGGTGACCATGACAACTTTGGTCGACCCATCTGCTGCCATGTCTGCTTAGTCAAGACATTTACTTCAGATCCCAAGTCAAGGATGACTTCATCCATTTCAAAATCTCCAATCTGCGTGGTAAGCCTCATTTCTCGACCAGTTATTTTATGCTTCCTTATGTGATGTACTGCGCTATCAGAAGTCTATGTTCCTGTCTATGGTTCATATTGGTTTATGAGCTTCTGCAGCTCTACGATGGCATTTTCACTTTTGAGTAGCTTCATGCAGCTTCGCAGGAACTGCGCAACGGAAGTGCTGACATTCGTCGTAGTGCTTGTTTTATCATAAGCCACTAGCATGTCTTCAACATGCGGTGCTTCACTGCGCAACAGGATCCTCCGTGATGCTGTTACCGGTTCTCTGAAGTTATCCCGCGCGTCGATAAAGACTTCCTTGTTCTTTCGTAGGTCGAGAGCAGGTATTTTTCCCAGAGCTTTCCTTATCCATACTATCTCAAGAGGGGTCTGCTTTGTGTGAATCTCCCCTGACGCAGAAGCTTTTGCTCCCTTATCGCAGCCTGTCTCAGCGCCACTGCACGTGACCACATTGATGCTCGGGTATACTAGTGTGCTCTCCACTGCGATCCACTGGACGTTTTTGTTTGGTGCGTTCGTCCGTCTTCTTTTCTGCATTTCCACCTCTAGTACTGGGAAATCTTCAATAACATGCTCAAATGATTTACAATAATTGCACATAGTGCATGGGTTAACAAAATCTCTAGATACGTGACTTGGCTGGCCACAATTATAACAAATGACCTGGTCGTGGCCTCTTCCCTGTGCCAGGCCAACATTTCTTCCTCTGTCGTGGTATCCAGCACCACGACCTTTGCATCCTCCTTGGTCATATTGTGCATTCTCTTGTTTCGGCTGGTTATCTTCTTGTACGCGGTACAAGCCAACGCCTCTCATTGAGTCCATATCTTGTTTTCTCTCATTCATTAGCTCATATGCGCTGCAATTGGATTCATTATGTCCAACTAATTTGCAAAAAGTGCAGTATAAATTTTTAGGTGTTTTTACATACTTTTGTATAAGATAGCAGTCTTCAGGTCTGTGTCCTGTGGTTCTACAAATTTCACACCATGGGGCTTGATTCTAATTTATTGGATTGGGCGCACCACTATTAAGATAGTCGCGAAATAACGGGCAATGCTCCCGGTCATGGCCTTCTCCTTTACAACTTGTACACCAGACCTCATGTCTAGGTTCATACCTTTGTTATTTGCCATTCTTCATGCTTTTCAGTTCTAGTGTCAGGGTGGTCAGCTAGTTCTGGATCTGAGACATCCCAGAACTAGTCTCACCAATCGGCGAAGCCTCCAGCTTCATTGCGATCTCCAAGGCCTCTGCCTGAGACGTAACCTTCTGCTGCATCAATGGTAATCGAATATGGGGCAACAGCGCAGCAATGAACCATTCCTTGTGTTGTTCTGGAGCTATAACAAAGCTTACTTGGTCTAATAGGGTCTTGAACTTCTGATCAAATTCCCAAACCATTTTAGTCGGTTTCTGCTTTATTTCTTTCAACTCGGTTATACACTGAGATTCAGATTTGGGTTTCTTAAATTCTGCCACAAGTGCAGCTTTAATTTCTGCGAGGGCTCTCAGCTGTGTGTTAGAGTACTTCATGAACCAATGTAAAGCTCTGTCCCTGAAAGTGGTGATGAGCTGTGCTCTCTTCACTGCATCATCCTGGATTTGTCTTACACTCCATATGGCTTCGCAAAGGAACCAATGTTGGTTAGGGTCTTCTAGGCCAGTTCCTTTGAATATCAGAAGCTTCATATCTGTGTTTTCCATTGTCATATTAGGTGGTGGGGTGCCCGGATTAGTGCGCAGCTGCTGTAAAGGGCTCTATGCAGTGAAAACAAATGGGCTTATCGGGATAGACATACTAGACTGAGTATTCTGCGGGGTGGGCTGCGTAGCGGGTGGGTTTTGAGATAAAGGTGGTGCGGTCTCTACAGCCGGTGGGTTCTCAGGGGTAAATGGTGGTGCAGCTTTGTTGTCAAGGTCACAAGGAATCTTGGTATCTATGTGGAGTGCAGGGCCTCCAAGATTCTTATTAAATTTATACCTCTTGCCACTTCTAAGATTATGGGTATCTTCATCAGAATCACTATATATAATGTTTAGCATGACAAACTTAAGAATATTACTACATTCCTAAAGCACCTTTCTCAGCTAACAGCATCTTAATATATAGACTGGGATTGTTCAGCAACTTACCTTGGAATCCTCCGAAAAAGTATGCTTATGCTTGGTTGTAGGATTTGAGTGTGTCAACAGCAAATTCTCTTACGAAGCCTTCTAGCATATGATTGACCCAAAAATCAACTGCGCGTGTCAACAGGCTGTCTATTGCTTTGAGCTGCGCTATGAGCTCAGGAGTCCACTCTGTAGGAACTCCTCCTTGAAAGTAGGTTTTCTTTTCTGCGAGCCATGAGATCCACGCGCGCAGCTCATTTGGAAATGATTCCCAAAAAATATCGTGAATATCTTTCCACAGATATCTTTCCGACCACTGTGTGTCACATAGACGTGGATGTCTATTCTCGTGCCTTGAAAAGTCTCTTATGGTCTTGTCCCACCAAGCTTGGATTTTTGTCTTTTCGGGATGCCAATTGTCAGAGCCTTCCGGGCACTGGTATTCTTTGTCAGTCATTACGGTTGCAACTCATCATGGATTCTAGGGTGGCAACGAAACCACTTGTTGGCTATAACTGACCTAGAGGTTTTCTTATAAGACCCAGGTTCTTTGCGGTTTCCCTTTGACCAACAAAACCCCTTCGCATCGGCCCTTTCAACAACAACCTGCGAGCAGGTTGAGGTCTCACCCGAGGTGTATCTATGGGGTACTACAGAATCAGGTTTCCATAGTAAGTGACGAGTTGCTTGGATAAACGTACTATATAGCGCAACAGGGGGTATGTGCTGCAAGGGGGGACTGCGCAGTGATGGACAACACTGCGGTCCGCACCACTATGTTCTTCTACTGCGGGACTTCTACTGAAACTGTGAACTATGCTGTTCAACTTTATACTCGACTACCTTGAAAATTCTTAAGGCTCTGAATTGAGTATCACTCATCCACTCATTCAACTACCCAGCCGATTATCCATCTAATTGTTATGCATTTGTTCTATTGCGTATAGGGAAGTACTTAAGTGATCTCTTAACACTTAACCAATTAACTAACTCACTGTTCTCAAACATAAGCTAAATGTTCACCATTCATCTATTCATGCAGAACTTAACATATCATCCCCATACCTCTTCTGATGGCGAATGTATACAACAGTTCTCTCATCACAGCATGCAAGGAAACATTTAGATATTCATTTACAGAAAACACAGATAATCATTCATCCATAAAACACAAATGCACAACACGATATTTAACGTGGTTCACTCCCCCGAATGGGAAGCTACGTCCACAAGAATGGTTGGTAATATATATCTTTAAAAGGGATGGGGACAATCGTTCTTAGTCTACGCACTCAGCTGCAGACTCTCCTTCCTCTCAAATAGGTCTCTACGCACACAGCTGCAAAGCCTTTACAATCTTCTCAACTCAAAAGAGATTTTACAATACAACATCCAGAACTCAGAAATGTAGCAACAAAAAGTAACCCCAAAACGTAACCCCATCCCATACAAAATTGTCTTCTTAAATAGACCATGCCTGAAGGTCATGTCTTTATAATGCCGAAGACCTAAACCCAAAAACCCTTAGTTTTTAGAAAACTGTGACGGTTTCCCTAAACCGACTTGCTGGCATCTGGTAGTGTCTGCTTCATCGTGGCGGTTCTCCACGTCTTCCCTCTGTCACTATTGGCCTTCCTGTCACACGCATGCCAACAGGTCACTTTCAATGAACCGTTCATCTCTAATGGTCTCTCCCACTAGGCATGCCAAGCCGTCGCTTTCCCTGAGCTGTCCTTTCCTTAACAAACTCGTGCATTGGTCACCTTCCTGATTTGCTCGTGCCCACCGCTCGGCACTCCTGGAGCATCTTTCCAAAATTAGACCTCTACTAGTCCATTTGGTACCTGAACCTGATCCTTCTCCAGCACTCCGCTTTGTTGGCTCCACATGGCCTGACTGCTTCACAGCATTGCTTCCTCGCAGCGCTGGTCTTTGCGGTACTTCCAAAATTCAAATGTTGCGCACAACTTCGCAGCATGGTCAAAACTTGGATGTTGCGCACAACTTCACAGCACCCTCAACACTTAGACAAAATTACTCATGCTTATCAAAAGTGTTACCAAAAATTTGTCCCAACTTGGGCCCAACATCGATTAAGGCTAGCGTCTTATCATTTCCAAAATCTCCTTCCAAGCCACAACTATGAAGTTTTTTGATAATAAATCTCTCATAGAACCAATTGGATTGCATAGTTGTTTTCCTTGAAGAGGTAGCCATCATGCATAAAATATTCATCCTGAATAAGATCAATGTTCTCGACAACTGAATTCTTCAACTATTCTACAATCTCCCAAAAATCATTATCAGACGCATAAAGATCCTTCAATGCAGCAAACCCCTTTACTTGATTTTCCATGGTTTCCAAAAGAAAAATGCATGGACTCAAAGCATCTACAACCTTATTCTTCCTTCCTGATTGTGCTTCAAAACAAACGTGTAGCCTTGTAAGAAAGACCCATTTTGCATGTCTACTATTTAATTTACTTTGGGCGTTTACATATTTTAATGCAATGTGATCGATAAATAACACAAACTCTTTTGGCACTAAATAATGCTTCCAATGTCACAATGCTTGCACAATTGCATAAAATTATACATCATATGTGGAGTAGTTATTTCTTACCTCATTCAACTTTTTGCTAAAAATGCAATTAGTCTACCTGCTTGGCTAAGTACAGCTCCAATTCCTACATGTGAGGCATCACAGTCTACCTCAAACACTTTATCAAAATCTGGTAAGGCTAATATATGTGCCTCAATTACCTTATTTTTTAGAAACTTAAAACTTTCCTCAGCTTCATTAGTCCACTTGAATGTCATGCCTTTGGTGCAATATGTTATGGGTGCTACAATACTGCTAAAATTTTGAATAATTTTTTGGTGAAAGGTGGCCAACCCATGAAATCTTCTTACCTTTGGTATGCTCCTAGGACGAGACCATCCAAAATTTCTCTAACCTTCTTTGAATCCATCTTGACTCCTTCTGCTGAGATGAAAAAACCCAGAAATACCAAACTTTCTTGCAGGAACCTACATTTCTTCAGGTTTCCATAAAGTTGATGTTTTCTCAACATATCCAATATAATATTTAAATGTTGCAAGTGATCTTCTTTTTTGTTACTAAAAATTAGAATGTCAGCAAAATAAATGACAACAAACTTACCAATATAAGGTTGAAGCACAATATTCATCAATCGCATGAAGGTACTAGGTGCATTGGGCATCTCGAATGGCATCGCCATCCATTCATATAGTCCATCCCTAGTCTTGAAGGTAGTTTTCCATTAATCTCCTTTGCAAATCCAGATCTAGTGGTATCCACTTCGCAAAACAATTCTACTAAAATACTTAGCTCTAGCTAGCACATCCATCATGTCGTCCAAGCACGGTATAGGAAACCGATATTTGATGGTAATTTTATTGATTGCTCTACTATATATGCACATCCTCCACGTATTATCTTTTTTTGGGGTCAACAATGCTAGTACAACACATGCACTCATGCTTTCTCTTACCACACATTTCTTTATAAGCTTTGTTACTTGCCAGTTGAGCTCTACATGTTGTATAGCACTCATCCTATAGGTTGTCTGATTAGGAAAATATGATCCTGGGATTAGATCAATGTGATGTTGAATATCCCTCTTTGGTGGAACAACATCAGGTAGTTCATTAGGGGTAACATCAACATATTCTTCTAGTACCTTGGCCACTTCCATAGGTATCAGTATGTCTTCCTCGACTCTTTTTTTCACTATTAATGCATAGCAGAATCATGTTGATTTCATCTCCTTAACAAGCTCTCTTTCTGACAACATATTCTCGGCTTTCCCTTCATCCTTAAGGGGCAACAAGACAACTTTGATCCATCCTTCCAAAAGGTGCAGGTATTATTTTCTCCATCATGCATGACTTTTATGTCATATTGCCAAGGCCTCTCCAATAATAGATGACATGCATCCATCGGAATGAAATCACGCCATACTTCATCTTTATAAGTCTTACCAATGGAAAACTTGATCAAACATCTTTTATTAATGATGAATTCAATCCCTTTTTTGAACCATTCAATTTGGTAAGGATGGGGATGTGTTTCACAATGTAATTTCAACTTATCTACCATCTCTTTGGAGACCATGTTCTCACAACTGCCACTATATACAATAACTTGACATACCTTTCCCCCAAAAGTGAACCTGGTTCAAAAAATATTTGTCTGAAGCCATGAATCTTCATTGTCGCCACGTTGTCTTTACTCTTTTCTGGGAATCACCATTGAAATCCATATCAGGAGATTATCCCCCATATCGGGCGAGACTTCAGATTCAACTCCTTCTTGTTCATTCTCAGCTTGGACCAAGTTTAAACTAGGTTGTTTTCCTTGCTTCGGCCCTTGCATGTTATAACTTGAGCACTCAAATGCCTGATGACCCTCTACACCACACCTAAAACACATATAAGGTCTTCCTCCAGCACCATCATAACCTCTACCCCTCTGAAATCCTATTCCTCAGTTTATTCAAGTTATCTTGTTGAGGACCTTTTGCTTTCTCAGCTCCTTGGGATGATTCGCCTCTGCCATAGTTAAAACCACCCCATGAGGGAGACGATGTACCCCTTCTTTCTCCTATATTCCTTTGAGAAAATTGTAGATTTTGTTTTTCCTCAACCTTTAAGGCTAATTCGTATGCCTCTTCCATGTTGTGAACCCTATGCATGCTCAATTCATCTTGAATAGAAAATTTCAAACAATTCACATACCTTGCAGCTAGTTTCTCATCAATTTCCTAGTGATCAGCACGAATGGAAAACTGATAAAAATCATATGTGAGTTTCTCCATGTAGGACATGTTTTGCTTCAAATTATGAAATCTGCGAAAAAGGGCCTATGCATAGTCTAAAGGAAAAACAAATTCTTGCAATTTTGTCTATGTCTTATTCTGGGTCTTAATTTTGTCTTTTCCTTTTTATTTTGTTTTTCTGCACATGATCCCACCAAATCATGGCGTGACCCTTCAATTTTGTGCATGCAAATTTCGCCTTATTTTCCTCTGTCATAAGCTTCCATTCAAAAAGAAATTCCATGGCATTCATCCAATCTATTAACTCCTCTGGTTTAAGGCTCCCTACATATTCTGAAACTTCCATTTTGATCCCACCATTTCTTCCTTCTAGATCCCTAAGCATCATTTCTTCAAAAGGAATTCCCTCTAATTGTTCTTCTTCATGTTCTATATGTTGATTTACATCTCCTTGGTCTATCTCCTCATCATACACTTCTCTTCATATTATTCTCTGATTAGCCAACACATTTGTAAGATCCGCTACTTGCCTTTGGAGGTTTTGCATACCCCTATGCATCTGAGCAAGACTTGCTCTTCAACCCCTTATAACTACTATATGAGATTTTAGAAAATTGTTAATTTTAGAAAATTCTCGCATGACTCTAAAATTGACCACTAACTTAAAGATAACTATAGTGACACCAGTTGTCAACTTGATTTTCTGATTAGGTGCATAAACTAACTGATAACTGGTAATTACAAATTTAAAAAATCCCACAAAAACCCTAAAAACCCAATTTGAGACACTATATGAAGGAATTTGCACCCAAAAAAGTGTCGAAAAAAGGTTCAATCAGAAGATTTGATTAGTCACTGCAGTGAACTCTTCGAAACACAACTTCCTGTTAAATTTGAGCCCAAACAAATAACCGAGTCAAAAGTTATGACCCTCGGAAATCCCTACATTATTTCTTTTTTTCTTTTTTTTCTCTTTTTTTCTTTTTTCTTTTTAAAAAATTCATCCCACTAAAACCCTTGCATCATGTGTGCTTAAACTTGAATGTTAAGATCATAGAAGAGGATCAAAGATTTTTGGAAACTAACCTCCATACAAGTTGTTGAACAATAAGTATCCAGTATACTTTTGAAAGTTATCCATTCCATTAATGTACCTTCTCCAAAAGGAGAATGTCATCCAGAAACAGAAGGTGGGAGAGCCTTATATTGCTTGTCACCTTTATTCCCTTGAGGAGACCTTCCCTTTTGATTACTGCTATTAATTATGCAAGGGCATCAGACTCTACGACCAACAGTCACAGATAGATAACGAGAATTCGTTTGGAAGGAGACGACATCCTTCCACAGTGAGGAAGTGGCAGTTGTGCCCAAAAGGTCGAAATCAAAACAGAGGATTTGGGGTCGAAAGTCGACTGAGTCGGGCAGGTTAAGTCATATTTAGGAATGAAGGACTAGTCAATGCACTAGTTGAGGTCGAAGGAAAATTTGATGGGAAAGGAGTACGACACCAGCATAGACAATCAAAGACCTAGAATCGAAGGAGTCGACAACAAGTCATTGAACCGAAAAATTCTAGAAGCAGTCGAAAGCAGATCAATTGATTAAAAGGAGGAGGAGAAGTTGATATTAAGACCGACCCAAAGGAAAAGGGAAGTCAGAAGGATGACCAACATATTTCACCTAATGAGACGTATAAATGAAAGGTGCCGACGAGGATTAGTCAGACCGCAAGAAGATAGAAAGGAAATAAGGATTAGGACAACATCCAACGAATGGAAGGAACAACTGAAGCGATGCATTTAGTGACTAAAGAAGTTGAAGCCAAGAACAAACAAAGGAGCTGAAGTTGGATAAATCCAAGTAGAATCACGGAGCCGGCTAAGTAGTTAATGCACAAGTAATGGTGGTAGGTGGATATGCCAAGAGGCACAACGTGCCAAGGAGGTTGTAGGTGAAGGATTGAATACCAAGTGTACTTGATAAGCTGGAGAAGAGAAGAGCCCAAAGGTTTCTAGAATAAGTATAAGTGGGAAAACGATGTAGTGGATGGAAGTATAAGTGTAGAATAAATGTAGGAGAGAAGCCCCCTCCCTTGCCCCGAATAGATTCCAAAGAATAACTAAACAAAATTAAAGCACATAAGACCAAAGGAGATCAAACCCTAAGCTTATATAAACAACACAAATTTGTAATTTGTTCTGAAGGATTAATAAAAAGAAATTGTTCATGGTGCCACTGTGTTTTTATCGATGTGTGTTTGTCTACTTTTGTGGGTGTACTCTGGTATGTGGCTTGTTCAGGTGAGTCACCCAGAGTCGACGAGTGTCTTTCTACTAACTTGGTATCATATCTAGTTATATCCTGTTGGAGTAGTGTGAAGAGTACAGTGGCAATTGGATAGTCAAATTGGAAGATTAAAGTAAGCAATGGATCAAAGAGGTGTAAATGTTCATGGCAGAGGGTGAAGGCCGCACGCAGGAGTGGTCTTTGATCGTGAGGCGTTCAAAGAGTGTGCGTATACAATGAGAACCTTAAAGAGAGAGTTAGTTGTTGTGAAGGAAGCACAAAAGAGGGGGTTTGATGTTGAAACCCTGGACCACAATGATGAGGAGGTTGAGGAAGTAAATGCTCCTGAGGAAGTATAAGAAGAGTTAGAAGGTATATTTTTGAATGTTATGTCTGAAATGAAGGGTGGATCAAAAATGGAAGTTTCTACCTATGTAGGAAGCTTAAATCCTGAAGAACTGATGGACTGGATCATATATATGGAGAAATAATTTGACCGTGAACTTATCGAAGACCCCAGAACGATAAAGGTGGAGTGTTTGAATCTAAAATGTCATTCCTCATTATGGTGGGAAAATGTATAGGCTAACAAAGTGAAGAAAGGTAAGGATAAAATTAAGGTCTGAGATATAATGGTTTCCAAGTTGAAGGACAAGTTTCTTCCTAATTATTACATGATAAACTTATTCAAAAAGCTGCAGAATATGAGGCAAAAGGAGTTTAATGTTAAAGAATTCACTGTTCAATTATATAGATTATCCATAAGGTTAGGACAAAATGATGAGGACGAGGAAGTTGTGGCAATATTTGTCAATGGACTTAAATATGACATTCAAGATGAGTTGAGCTTGTCCAGGTTCAGGATAGTTAGAGAGGCTTATCAAATAACCTTAAAATCATAATGAAAACTCTCAAGAAAAACCTATATAGCCAAGGGGAAATTTGTTGTGAAAAGTGGAGGAAAATTGACTTCCACAAGAGGATAGAATAGTGGACCAAGGAAAGAATGGATTAGTGACATTAGGAGGAACAAAGGCACTGGAAGAACCCTACACCAGAGTATAGAAGGGGTGGTACAAATCCTATAGGTAGAGGCACAGTTGAAAGAAAATAAACTTTTAGAGGAAGGGCTACAAAAATACCAAGTGTAGTCTACTACAAGTGCCAAGAAGTGGGCCATAAAGCTTATGAATGCCAAAAAGACTTGCATGCAGCAAGAAAACCAGAGACTAAAGGTCAAGAAACTAGAAGAAAGGAAGATGGAACTGGTTTGACTGCATAAGATATTGCAAACGAAGCCAATCTTGAGGGAGGCAGGAATTTGACCACAAGGAATATTTTGTTACAACCTGTTATGCAAAAAGAAGAGGAACCTAAGCAAAGGAAATCAATCTTAAGGACCCTTTGCAAAATTGGAGATAAGTGTTGTTCCTTAATTGTTGATGGAGGAGGTACTAGAAATTTGGTTTTGACTGAGGTCATAGAGAAATTGAATATGAGGTGTGAACCACACCCAAATTCCTACAGATTTTCATGGTTCCAGAAACGACACAATGTGACAGTCTCTAAGTAATTTTTTATCAATTTTAACGCTCGTAATTTTTATGATAGTGTGCTTTGTGACGTGGTACCCATGGATGCTTATCATCTGTTGTTCGGGATACCATGGAAATATGATAGAAATATGATATATGATGGCCATAAAAACATTTTTTTAGTGGTGAAAGATGTCAAGAAAACAAGTATGAATCCTTTGAAGGAGATCAGAGATGATAAGGGAAGTGAGAATAATTAGTTGGGGAAGAGAATCCTGTTATGTTCAGCCAAAGAGTTCTTGAAGGAAGAGAAGAAACATAACTATTTTTTTGCAATCATTTCAAAGGGGTTAAGTGTGGAAATACCAAAAGAAAATATCCCTACTTAAGTTGGAAGGATGTTGACTGAATTTAATGGGTGATAGCATAAGAGGTTCCTATGGGATTGCCACCAATAAGGAGTGTTTTGCATCAAATGTACTTAATTTCAAGTTCTAGTCTACCAAATAAGGAACCACACAAGATGACACTAACTGAAAATGAAGAGTTGAATAGATAAGTTCGAGATTTGTTGGATAGAGGCCTAATTAGGGAGAGTCTAAGTCCATGTGTTGTACCAGTTGTATTAGCACCGAAGAAAGGAGGAAAATGGAGAATGTGCACCGAATCAAGGGCCATCAACAAGATTCCAATCAAGTACAGATTCCCATTGCCAAGGATGGACAATTTGATCAACTTCTTGAGCAAAGCTAATTATTACACAAAGATCAACTTGAAGAGTGGATATCACAAAATCATAGGGAAGGAGATGAATGGAAGACAACTTTCAAGACTAAATATGGATTGTATGAATGGTTGGTTATGTCATTTGGGTTAACCAATGCACCTAGTACCTTTATGAGACTGATGAAAGAGGTTTTGAAGCCTTACCTAGGAAGGTTTGTTGTTTTTCATTTGGATGGAATTTTGATTTTTAGCGAAGCTAAGGAGGAGCATTTGGATCACATAAGGCAAGTATTGCAGAGACTGGATCAGGAAAATTTGTTAGTAAATTTGCAGAAGTGTTCCTTCATGAAGGAGGAGTTAGTTTATTTGGGTTTCATAATTTCCCATCAAGGACTGAAAATGCATCCTAAGAAGGTAAAAGCTATTTTAGAATGGCCTATAACAAGTAATGCCACAAAGGTAAGACGCTTTCATGGAATTGCTAGATTTTATAGGAAATTCATCAAGGATTTTAGCCATATATGTGCACCATTGATAGCATGTATGAAAAAGGGTGAGTTTAGATAGACTGGAGCAACTCAAAGAGCGTTTGAAAAGTTGAAATAGAAGGTGACTGAGAGACCAGTTTTGTCCCTCCCATACTTTGACAAAGTTTTTCAAGTAGATTGTGATGTTAGTGGAGAATAAATTGGAGTAGTGTCAATCCTAGAAGGTCGACCAATTGCATTTTTCAGTGAAAAGTTGGATGAGGCTAAAAATAAATATTCAATCTATGATCAAGAATTATATGCTATTGTACAAACCTCGAAGAAATGGAGCCACTATTTGTTGCCAAAATGATTTGTATTGTTCACTGATCATCGGGATTTGAGATATTTAAATACACATACCAAGTTAAATCAAAGACACATGAAGTTAGTAGAATTCATGCAGAGTTATACTTTTTTCCTAAGACATAAGTCGGGCAAGTCGAATAGGGTAGTCGATGCATTGAGTCGAAGAACTTCCTTATTGAACACAATGACTATTCAGTTGATTGGGTTGGAGTTGATGAAGGATGACTATGAAGTCAACCAAGATTTTTCTAAGGCATGGAAGGCATGTAAAGAGCCTTGGAGTGAAGACATGACCCCATATTTAGAATATTTTATCCAGGAAGTATATCTATTTAAAAATCACCAATTATGGATTCCAAGAGGGTCAATCAGAGAAAACTTGATAAGGGAATTACATAGTGGAGTATTAGGAGGTCATTTTTGTATTGGAGAAAAATCACTATGGCTTGGGGTATACCACAATAGACAGATGACTACCAGAAATCAACTCAATTCTCAGAACTATGCTATATAAATGACAATGCTAAGATAAGGAAGAAGATAACCAACCTCGATCCAAACGTTTGATGTATATCCCCATTGGAGCTTTTCAATCCATGCACTTGAATCTACAAATGTCACGTCCCCTCCCATCATACTAGTGCAATGGAGAGGATCGTAATGCTAAAACCGGGCATCTAGCCCCATATCCATTAAGTAAAAACTCATTGATAAAAAGACATATACATGTGCATGTTATAGAAACACAACGGAATTAAAAATCATGTTTAATATCTAACATACATTCAACATTTCTATGACAGCCATTAAATAAAGACATTGCAGAATTTATAAAAGAGAATACTTATCTTAACAAAGTAGTCCCAAGCAACCAGTTATGCATCTGCAGCGTTCCACCCAACCATAGGCCAGTTGTGCTTATCAACCTCTTGATACAACTGCCACCCCCGAGCTGGGCATGATTTCTACAAGGAACCAGGGAATAGCAGAC
The DNA here is from genome assembly GCA_027924585.1 of Larix kaempferi. Taxonomy (NCBI): domain Eukaryota; kingdom Viridiplantae; phylum Streptophyta; class Pinopsida; order Pinales; family Pinaceae; genus Larix; species Larix kaempferi. Next base: position 27,829,629 of record BSBM01000767.1, on the reverse strand, counting down.
TCACACATAGCCAAGCATACACCAAGATGAGCCAAGCCAATCTACAATTGGGTTTATCAGGCTGCTAGGAAATGGAAAGGAAGAGTTGCACCCACAATACCTACACACCCAGCACAAGGAAGTATTCTTTTCACTGCTGTACAGTCCCTCAAGCCATACCTTCCCCATCTAGTGCTCTCAGGGTGTGCATAGAAGAGTAGCCAAAGCCCTCTTGATCTTCTTGAGAGGTTGTCTCCCCCACTAGGTTTATCAAGCCCTCTCTGTCCACTACCACTCCAATCTCTTGCTTACAGTCTCCAAATCAAACAGGGATGCAGATAATCAGCTAACTACAATGGCTGGACAGGAGAAAAATGTTTGTACAGTGATAAGCATGAAAATGATTCCCTGAGCTCCAGAAAAATGTGGGAAGGCTAAACATGAACAATGGAGGTTTTGGGAAAACCCCAGGAAGCAGAAATCATTTTTAGGAAAAATTCCCATGGCAATTCTGGGACAAAACGACCTCCATACGGTCCCAAATCGCAGCCCCTTCTTCCCAGCTACTGTCCAAAACCAAAAACGAGTTTCTGGGCAAGGAAAACCCTGCGTTTTTTATGAAAAATGTGAATGTAACTTCCAGCAGTCTCAATCTGCGTGAGAGGATGAAATCCCTGGGTTAGGAATGGCTTTGGGCACCCTTTCGTGGGTGTTTTCTTGCCCCAGAAGTAAAAATACAAATTCCCAAGCTGATGGCTTGCCCATGCACGAAATTGGCTTCCATACCTCTCCATTCCGAAGGCATTAATTGCCTCAACCAACTCTTGGAAGAATTAAATGATTGGGTGCCTAACCCAATATGGGTAGTTGGTGGTTTATGGGTTTTCTCATTGACACATGGATTAACACCATTGGCTCAAGGGTTTGAATAATTTCCCCTCCCTATTCCTTGTAGAATCATGCCCCCATCTCTTTGTTGCATTGCATAGCTAGTTGTGGGTATTTTCATTAAAATTTGTATTTACATGATGTCTTATTTACATTGTGCCTATCTAGCACAAGAACCATAGGCATCTATTTCTTTAATTGCCGATACATAAAACGCTAAATCAATGGTGGGGCCTTGGCCTTGAGCTCCTCACCATGATTAAATATCAATATTTACATCATTTACGATTTAATGCGAAGGGGGTCAAAATGGGGATGTGACAGCAAATTAGTCTTGATAGCCAATATACAACAAGTACATATAATATATAAACGGCATTAACATCATCAATAGCAATGGCCCATGATATAACAAGTAAATGCAACCCAATGTAAGATAAACAACATTTACAACATTAATGGACGAGAATATGAGTATTTCTATTGATAAACAAGAAGAAGTACAAAGTAATATGACCTCTTGCCGGCAACCAATCTGAACCAAGATCTGGATCAATCCACTTGTGTCTCCACCCTTCAATCCTCCATGAATGGAAAACTCAAACTAGATAGGAGTTTGGAAGGTGAACATAAAGGGTTCACAACTACAAGGATCAATGAGTGTAGACTCAAGATAGGGCAAAAATCCACTAGAGTTCTCTTGCTCTTCTTTTCTCCTCCCGCCCATAAGCCATATGTGCTCAATATATAGTCCTCTCAAAGGTTAATGAAAGGACACATCGAGACGTTACTTGGGAAGATGGAGAGCCAAAGGTCACCCAATGACCTCTTTTTGGGAGTAAAAAGTAATAAACTAGTGATTTTTACCATTTTACCTGATACCCGCGGGCTATAGTAATGCAACTCGCGAGTACGCATGCTATAGTGATGCAACATGTGGGTAGGAATAAAAATAGGGCAAAATAGTATCTCTGAAGGATATAAGTAGATCTGAGTCAGTGAAATGGATCCTACAGGACAAAGAATGCTGATGCTCACAGGGTGGAAGATTACGGTGTAACAGATGCCCCCTAATGTGTGAGGTCAAAGACTAATGCTACGATGGTCGAAATACATTATAAAAGTCAGAAGTGGAGTGATGGAGACACAAGTGGAAAGAGCAGCTCACTCGTCATAATACAATAGTATCTCTGGATACATGTCAGTAATACAACAATCTGATACAATGGCCATGAATAGGCAGTACATAATGAATACATGTCATAAGTGATCATAGCCATGATCCCTCTACAGAAAGATACGGTCTCCTGCTAACAAGGAAACAACTAGTGCAAACTGGAGGTACAAACTATTGATATTTGAGAGGTGATATCTCAGATGTAAAGTCAAATTCATAAGTAGCATACTGAATGCCACAATCGCTTGGGGTCTTCTACACAAGTCTTCGACGGTGCAAGTCCCATCAAGTGAATAAAGGAGTTGGGGTCGAACCTGATGTGACATCATCTGATTACCGATCAATGATGTATACCGTTAACAGACGTGAGATAACCCACCAATAATGAAAATGGGCATCAAGGCACAGAGTACAATCATTGGAGTGTGAATAAATGAGTTGAAGTCGAACACTAGGATGAATCCATCGATCAGGGGACATTGATGTATTCCCAAAACTATCGATGGCGAGAGAACCTGCCACTAATGACTGCAAGCCTCAAGGTACTCAACCGAACTCTAAGCCTCAAGTCTCGGAATAAATGGGTTGAATTCGACAAAACGAGACTCGCTGGAAGGAGGGCATTAAGGCATCCCCCATCAACCAGCACGAGGTACCAGCTACGTTGAAATATTTGGAAGAACTCAGGTAAAACGGACTGACTCAATAAGGATGGCCAACATGCAATAGTTAAGAGATCTGAGGAGTGGCCGACACTGGTTCAAGACTTCCTTTGAACAAGAGCATGAGTAGATGGATAGACTCAAGCAGCATAGACTTGACATAAACTGTGCAATGCAGGAGGCATTACAAAGGGCTTCATAATGACTGGAAGCTTAACCAATCGGTGGAGAAAGCTGAGAAACAAGTACAGCTCCTAAGGTCTAACTATAGTCCTGACTCATAATGTACGGAGTGGAATGAATGCTCTATTCAAAGGCGACATAACAGCTGCCAACAAGAAGCAGTAACCATAATCCCGTCCGGCTTTTTGGAATTTTTGATTTTTTTTTTGTCTTTTTCATATTTGGGAAAAGCTTGAAAAAGAATAAAATTGCTTATAGTACAAAAAGTGAGGGAATGAGTGTCAAATAGCGAGCAGACTAGTTCCAAGCAGTGGAATATACCTATGATCAATGCAAGGAAGTGCATGCAGGATGTGGACACTCAGGGGGGGTGTTCCCTCAAGGTCAAAAGGTGATCAAATTGTGAAGGGAAAATATATAAGCTCTGCAGGGCTCAACAGGGAAAAGTGTTGAGGCACCAGGCTAACAACTGAGTAAGCGAGAGCCGGCACAAGGCTCAAGCGGCAAGCAAGATGATGCAATGCAATCACAACATGATATAACTGAGGGGATTCCTTAAGGGAGATGGCCAGCATAAGACAAAGTAGAGTATGAGTCTTTATCGCAATGTCATGGTGTAACTACGAAGGACTCCCAAACCTAAGGACAAACAACGGCATGGGCACCCGAATGCACAAAGGGGTTCTAACTAGGGTACCCATGTTCAAAAAAGCCCTACCGCCGCATAACGACACTTCTATAGCAGTGTGAAGGTTCTGTGTCAGTTACAAAGCGGGGTCGCACCTAGGGTTTATGAAAATGGTCAATAGGTCAAATGCATAATGCACATGGAAATGGCATCTAACCTATATGCTAGGTGTGAAACTTACCTGCCGTAGGTGTGAAATGTACCTGCCATAGGTGTGAAACGTACCTACCGTAGGTGTGAAATGGTCCAGAACAACTTTCGTCGAAGAAATATGATTAAAAAATACTGCTCCAAGACATTATATTAGTCCATAACGACACAAAACGGTAAAAACTATAGACAAGTGGGTCCTGAAAATTATAAATAGTAATAAAAAATTACAATTTACAATTCATTTTTATTATTCACCCATTTGGAGCTTTTGGTTAGTTTTCACTTGAAAGTTCAGTTACCGATCCTGGGAGCTAGGAGCGACCGTTCATCGAACTGTCCGGAGCAAGTTGGTAGTCTCATCCATACCTTTCATTTCAATGCTTTCATTTTGATTTTTATGTATATTTTTGAGGGCTACGGGCTCCAGTTGTGTATGACACTACCATTTTTGGACATATTTATATATATAAAACTTTGGTTCTCTGGTTCTACTATGTGTGTGTATGTACAAATGTATGAATGTCTTCTTATATTTGTGTGCTTCATGATGAATGTGACAAATGCCAATCTAATACATAGTTAGCGTATGCATCAGATATATGATTAACACTTCTCGGAACATGTATGTATGTAATTGAAACAAAATATCGTTCCAAGAGTCTTACCCTTAGGAATTTCCGTAATAGCATAGGATCTCGCACACGATACTACCCATTCAGCTGAGACACAACTAGTTGTGAATCCAGGCGGACTTCTAAAGACTGGATGCCATGGGAAATGGCATCCCGAAGTAGCTCAATGACGACACTATACTCAGCCACATTGTTAGATGTAGGACCAAGACAAGCACCTCCTGAGGACACAACTAGGTGGTCAGGTGAGAAAATAACCCAGGCAGCAGAAGCAAGCTGCTGCGTATGACGGCTAGCACCATCCGCGAATCCTAAGAACGTAGGAAACTCTGCTGACATCTGTCAATCAAATGGAAGCTAATCAGCAGACTCGAAAACCAAAAGAACTCTAAACTATGTACAGAAGCAACTATACAATAGTACACAAAAGTATCAGCCTAAACCAGAGGTTCAAGCGTAATACTACTTGAAGTAGAGCCCATTTCTAGGATCCTTCAAGATAGTCCCCTCATAATCTTCTAATTCATAGGCTCATTTTTCCAGGACACGCCTCACGATGTAAGGACCGTGCCACATGGGGTTGAACTTGCCTGCCCCTAGGGGTTCTTTAGCTTGGTCATATAAGAGGACCAAGTCACCTTCAACATACTGCTGGGGACGAACAGACCTATCATATTGAACCTTAACACGACGTTTGTTGGCATCTATGGCCACAGCGGCATTTCGATGCTGCTCGTCAAGTTGCTCAAGGTGGATTAAATGTTGCTCAAGACCCGTCATATTAGGGAGAAGCTCTATGGCCAGTTTAAGTGGAGGGATCTCGCATTCGATCGGTAAAAGTGACTCCACACCGTGAACTAGCTGAAACGGTGAGAACCCGGTGGTAGTCTTGACTGCGGTTCGATATGCCCACAAAGTAGGATATAACATGATGTGCCAATTGGTCTTACTTTGTTGGATGGTACGTTGGAGAATGGTTTCCAAAGACTTATTGACTGCTTCTACTTGACCACTCGCTTGGGGATAATAAGAAGATGAGTGTTATTGACGAAACCCAAGCTTGAGAGACAAATCCTCCATCATCTTGTTTTGAAAGTGACTTCCATGGTCAGTGACAATCTATTTCGGAATATTGAACCGAGTTATAATCTGATTGAATATGAAGTGGGCTGCTGTAGCACCATCAACTTTAACGGTAGGCATGGCCTCAGCCCATTTGGAAAAATAGTCCATGGCCACTATGATATGGTGGTACCCCCCAGCCGAAGCTGGTTTGCAATCCATGAAATCCACCCCCCACTTGGTGAAGGGACTGACGGTGATGACCGGATGAAGGGGCACTGGATGCGAGCGTATGTTCCGAGAAAACACCTGGCAAGGGTGACATCTCTTCACAGCATTAACACAGTCCTTAAAGATGGAAGGCCATAAATAACCAGCTCACATAATACGTTGGGTTGTAGCAAGCCTGAATAAGTGACCGCCACATGCCCCAGCATGGAAATCATTAAGCACCCGCTCCGCTTCTTTGTGAGTTAAGCAACGACGGAGGATAGAATCCTTTCCTCGATGATACAAAGTGTCACCGACGATAGTATAATCTTTAGCGTGATGTCTTACACGCTATCGCTCATCTCATGAATAGTGCGAAGGAAACTTCAAAGTTTGGAGATATACAATGACATCCCCAAACCAAGGGTCCTCAGACGAGATAAGAAATAAGTGCTCATCCACAAAGGAATATTCATGAATGACATCCTCATCAAGTCTCGGAAGGTCCGACAAAAGCTCAGCAAATACCAATGATTTCACTGACTTTGCTGAAGCAAAATCAAGATCAAATTCCTGAAGGATAACAATCCATTTATTATACTTCCCCCCGATAAGGTGTCGTGATAGCACAAACTGAAACGGATTGATATGCGCGACAACTATGGTGGTTCTAAGCAAAATGTAATGTCGTAACCGCTGGACTGAATGAATAGTCGCAAGCGCTAGCTTTTCCACATGAGTATATCTTAGCTCAGCATCTACTATATTTCGACTAAGGTAATAGATGACATGCTCGACAAGCACATCATCCACCTGAACCAATACCATGCCAATCGTCTCTTGAGACGCAGCCACATAAAGGATAAAATCTCGTGCGAAGTTTGGTGGACTAAGCACAGGGGCCAATACCAAAGCTTTCTTCAGGGCGTCGAAAGACTGCTGGGCTCACTCATCCCAGATAAAAGGTGTGTCCTTCTTCAATAAGCGCGCGAAACCTTTGGTAAGATTAGCATAATTGACTATGAAATGACGTAGAAAATTTTCTCTCCCTTGGAGGCTCTGAAGTTGTAACAAATTACGCGGAGGAGGTAACTGAAGTATTGCCTCAACTTTTAGAGGATCGACTCTAATACCCTCTTTTGAAACTATGAATCCCAGAAGGTGACCCGACCTGACAGCAAAGATGCATTTGTTAGGATTCAATCGAATCTTGTATCGTATACATCGTTCGAGAATCATGCAGAGGTGCTTGGGGTGGTCCATTCTCTTGCAAGAATGGCCGGCAAGATCATCCAAGAAAACCTCCATAATCCTTTTAAGATCATGAAAGGCATAGGTCATGGCACGCTGAAATGTGGCTCTGGCGTTTTTAAGGCCGAAGGGCATTTTCCGATATGCAAATGTTCCCCAAGGACAAATAAAAGTTGTATTATGTTGATCCTTGGGTTTGATTTGAATCTGGTTATATCCGGAAAATCCGTCCATGAAGGAAAAAATTTCACTCCCGGCACAAGCATCCAAGATTTGATCTATGAATGGTGTGGGGAAGTTGTCTTTCGGACATGCACGATTCAAATCCCTAAATTCGGTGCATGCATGAATCGTTCCCTGCTTCTTATCCACAGGAACGGGGTTTGACACCCATTCGGTAAGGGGAATGGGGTAGATGAAACCAGCTTTGAGTAGTTTCTCCACCTCTACCTTGATAGCGGCTTCTTTTCTAGGGTTCACAGCCTGTAAACGTTGCCGAACCAGTTTAGCATTGGGATACATTCTAATCTCATGTTCGACAATGCAGGGGTCTATTCCTGGCATCTCCTCATATGACCAGGCAAAAGCTTCCCGGAGTTCTGTAAACAATTTAGTGTAAATAGAAATCTCCTCAGGAGTGCAATCGTCACCGATGTAAAAATTCTCAACTATTCCGGGAGTACGAGAGATATTGATCGGCATAGTTGGGGAAATGTTAGCCATATTCCCTTCCGCGAAAACATCATGCAACTCCAAAAGAGCCACAAGGTGACCAACCATCTCTGCTAGAGTCGTCCTAAACTCTTCTCGTTCAGTGAGCTCGAGTTTGGGAAGGAAATAAGAGCGATGGTGCATATCTTCCCAAGGTCTCTCACTACCACACATGGCCTTCCCCACAGAGCTTGCAAGGAAAATTCACCTTATTCCTAAGTTTACGGTCCTCACCAGCATTTCCGCCTTCCCGAGGAGGGTTGGCATTATCCTTACGGGGGGTATTGCGATTGCTATTGTTATTCCCATTATTTCCACCCTTACAATTATTTCTCCCCTTTTTCTTACCACCAGGTTGCTGGTTACTTGACTGGTTCGTTGTTTGCACACTGTGTACATCGGACGATGGGGTGGAAGTGGACAAGGTGTGAAACTGTCCGGGAGTAGACTGGTTTAGCGACAAATTATACATTTGATTAGCTACCAAATCTATGGGGCGAGTGCTTGTAGATCCAACGATGCCATCGGCATGCGGTCCAGGAACTGACGTGGGCTCATGACGTGTACGCGGTGTGTTAGGGATGATGTCATACAAAATGCCAGACTAAGAGTATAATAAGTCTAACTGCTGGAATTTCAAGATAGCTTGTTCCTCAGTCACAATGCCGGACATCGAAACATCCTTAGCAATGTATGGGAGTAGAGACTTGCGGAACCATTCCAACAAGAACTCTGGAGGAATGTTGGCTTTCACTAACCTCTTCCGTCGACGCCACTCTTGAACGTGGTTAGAAATATGTGTGGCCTTGTTCTGACGGAAGGTAGATAAAAGTTCAGTGCCAGTATCATAGCGAACCAGTAACTAGAAATGATCTAATAAAACCAAAGCGATCTTGTTAAAACCCCTATAGGTGTTTCCAGGCAACTCGACATACCACTTCACGGCTACCCCCATGAGGGTGCTTTGAAATAGTTGCAATCTAACGGAATCATGATTCAATGAGTTGGAGGAGCACCAAAGGTGAAATGTCGTGACATGATCTCCTGGGTCCTCAACACCTTTCCCCTCAAACTTAGGAATGTGCGAAGGGATCTTGGTAGGGACTAGGGGCCAAGTGGGGTCGTGACACACCGGATCATTCGTGAGCTTCGAAAGATCCAGAAGATTCAAGCGTGCAAGGAACGGGAGCTGAGGTTGGAAAGCTTGATTATAAGCCCCCATAAAAGGTTGGTTAAACGGAACCGTGTTATAAGATAGACCAAAAGCTTGACCATGAGGATTAAACTGCTGATAATAAGGACCTGATGGACCATAAGTTTGCCCATGGCCATAGGATTGATAACTGTTGATCCCAGAATTGGCCCTTTTTAATCATCTTCAATCATCTTTCCTGCCCCTGTCTTACACCATTTATCATGCTAATTAGACCTGTTGTCCTCACTTTATTCCCTCAAATTACCAAGGTATGACTAATCATTGTTTTATCTTATAAATGCTTATGATTGTGATAATTGAAGCTGTGTATCTCTCAATTGTGCTAACACATTATGATTTATGAAGGTAGTGAGATAAATGGACTGCAGGAAGACGGGGCTGAACAAGTCATGAAGGAAGGGATGTTCGTTGCTTGAAAAGGGGTCCTTGGGGCTCGAATCATTAATTAAGGCACAGCTGTGACAAGGCAGCTGTAACAGAATGCGCTATCTTGAGTATGTTGCTGCTCGAGTCTAGCTGTGAGCTGGAAGGACCGCCACTCTTGGGTCAATTGATAAACTTCTCATATCTTGATGTTTCTGTTCTGCCACGTATTGTAACAGCTAGTTATTTAGGGCACCTGAAGATCAGAGATCTTCATGGCTGCCCGATTATAGGATTGGATGTTATGATTTGTATGTTTAAATATGGGGAGTTGCCTCGACCCAGGGGTTGAACAGCAGACAATTAATTCATTGTATTAGCAGCCAAGGCAAACTGTGTAATCGTTCTTCTGTTAATATAAGGGGTTACTTCTGAGCTAAACGAATTCGTGTTGTTCAGCCAGAGTCTCTGTGTGAAGGCTGGGCCCGTCTTCCACAGAGATTGCTGAGTTAAATTAGGATTCTTTAATTTATTATTGTGTGATGCTTTGCTTAAGATATTTCTTCTGTACGCAGCAGCAGTAGTTTTGTGTGGATTTTTAGTACAGTTAAAGATTATATTTCTTTGAGATTGGTTAATGGTACAGAGTAACAGTCGACTGAGTAAGGTTTGCTTTATCGTTTCATTTGGCAGTTGTACACAACCTTATTCATCTTACAGTTAAGTCGTGATCCCATAAGCCCTTACAATTTATCTTTTATGTTGTGTGTTGTTGATTTCCATTCTGCAATTCAATTTCTTAGAACAGTTGGCTTAATCTTTTGCAATTGGATTTCTAGATTAATGTTCAGTTTATGCCTTATGATTTCCCAGAATGATTAGATCAGACGGGTGATTGTTCTAGAATATGAATGAGATTTCTTTCCTGCAATTGCTGATTAGATCTGATACCATTTCTTATTGATGCATGATAGAGAGGAATTAAAGAGTAGCAGTTAGAAGGCAATTGGGATTACATATTCTTGGGATGAACATGGATGATAGAAGATAAAAGTATTCACTTCTAATGGTTTGGTGTTTAAGCATATATTGTGCACTTATCCTTTGAAATAAAAAGACTTTCTCGGGTTGACAATAAATCTCATATGCTCTGTGTGCATTGGTAACAATTTATCTGCATATAGGGTGCTTGACAATAACCTCCTCCTGCCTGACCCATTTGAGAGTAAGCAGGTATGTGCGTGTTTTGGGCACCATATTGGGGTGGTGGGTTATACTGGTGGCCAGCATCGACTGTGTTGTAGTAAGGGTTGCCACCATGAGAATGGGGCATATATGTACTATTCATAGCGGGAACCGTGTTGTAATGACCATAATGGTATGGTATGTTCCCACCCCCCACATTAGGATTAGCTTGAGCAGTCATGTGGTGACCAGAAGCATGAGATATATTCCCAGCCCCAACATTGGTGTGACTAGTAGCAGGGATGGTGGCGTGATGTCCATGTGGATAGGAGATATTCCCACCCCCTACATTATCATTACTAGTGGCGGCAGTGGACGCGAAAGTATGCGGTATATGTCCACTCCCTTGGTTGAGAGGAGCATTAACATCCGTAAAAGTAGTCCTGGGTTGATGAGCAGCGACATGTGTCTTAGGTGGTGGATGGCGAGTCGTGTTTCAAAGAACATTCTTATTAGGTTAGGCAATCCTAGGAGGTGGTCGTCTTCCAACATTAGCATTGTTAGGAGGAACATGACCAGTCCCCATAAAATGTGTGTGGGTGGACAACGTAGTGCCCCCAGTGGGTATAGTATGGCTAACACCATGACTAGTGCCAGCGTGACTACCAAACGTGGTGGAAGGTTCAACTGTACTATGACTAGGCATACCAAAAGAGAGTGCTGTCGGATTGATTGTAGGGCCAGTGTCGTCATGTAACTCTGGCATCCCATGTCTATAATTGCATCAAAACGAAGGAATGAATGTGTCGTCCTGTTCTTCGTCCTCGGGTAAGGTTGGCATTCCGTAAATATAATTATTCGGATTCGAAGGATCGAACGGATCTTGTTCAAGTGGATTAGGCCAAATAGAACCAGGTTGAGTCTCAGGTGGATCACCTCCCCACTCCTCACGAGGAGTATGGGGATCGGAAGTGTGGTCAACTCTACCCGATGGAGTTGAAGGTTTTTCCTCAGTATCGGAATGTGTAGAAGTCATGACGTCTTGGAAGTAGGTCTCGTAAGAATCCGAAGACTCAGAGGGAGCCCTCCGGCATCCTCTATCAATATGGCGTGTAACCTCAGCCGGTTTTAAACCAGCCAACCGACGGGACCGACGAAGAGTAGGGCTCCGCGCCACGATATCTTCGGAGAGAATATATAATCAAAACGTCCCCTAAAGGCCAACTATCGATCAAAAATAGTAAATCAAAAGCACACACCTAGAGAAAATACAGCCAAGAACAGACAAACAGAGTGGCTAAATGAGCTCCCGACACTAGAGCCGGTATGTCTCACCTAGGAGAGGCTTGAGACTCCCAAACTATAGCCGAAGGTAATAGAATCAGTTATAGAGACACCCAGGCTTCACTGCGTGCACAGGGTCAAGTCCACTGCTCAAACACAGCTGTGCTATCCAATCCCTATCTGACTCAGGACACAAACAGTATAACCACTGCAAGTACCCTGTGCGATACCTAGGTAAGGAAACTATGGTCACCACGATATAACCAATGCTCAGGGGGACAGTCACAGGTGGGATCCATCTTATGGGCAAGGTAGCTGAGACTGAAACTCAATGAGGGTCAAATCCACCAAGAGTCCCCAGATATGAACAAATCCTGGAAATATCTCCCACATTCAGCCGGTATCAGAGGGATATCCCTTCAACCAACCTCCTGTGACCTCATGCTTAACTTTGGTTTGAGTAGAGCTTCCTGAGAACACCGATCTATACCATGGATTCCTCCACTCCCTGGTTAGACACCTAATGTTTCATCTAGTAGTCTTGGATTGTTAACTCACAATGATCTATTCCAAGACTCTAAACCTATGCTAGTTGGTGTACCCTATAAATAAAATCAGTCTAATCAATTTTAAGATTAAGCATTAATTTTAATGGTTGTGATTACTCAAGGGATATGATTGTGAAACTAGTGATGTGTAAGACTCAATGGTATGCAAAATCGTCAAATCCTAGACTCATCTATCCAATGAAAACAATTTCCCTAATATGCACAATCAAACCAACGATTTCGAAATAAATATGCAATCCTTTTATATTTCTTTCAATGCACAATCAGAATCCAAATGAAGGCAGAAAGAACTCAATGCAAGATGCAATACATTAAAGCAAATTTTTCTTTGTATTTTCTCTTATAAACGAAAGGAAAATGCAAAAACTATGTATATTTTTTTTGTATTTTTCAATATATGGAAATGAAAAATGCAAGCAAAATCCTACTATCTAGTCACTGATATGCCAAGGAGATCACTGAGACAACCAGGCAGATACCAAACAGTAAGACTCAGCCAAAGAAATGAGCTCAAAAGGAAAAAACCAACAAGGCCAAATCCAAAGATGGGTAAAAAAACAACAAGGCTCAACCAAGAGAAACGAAGAGTTCTGGTCACAACCAATGCATGGAACAATCAAGAAACAGGCCAACAAAGACTCAGAATCAACCAAAACCAACCCAGCAACAACCAAAGGTCATAAACTAACAAAAGCCGGAGTTGTACGCTACTATCGAAGGAATACTTGAGGGTACCCGCGAGCAGTAGAGTAAACAGAGGCGGGTATACGCGAGCAGAGCTAAGCTAGCCCACGGGTGAGGAAAGGTAAAATGGAAAATAGAGAGTCCAACGGCTCAGAAAAAGCAAGTTTTCTATAGTGTATCTCAACGACAGATAAGTGACACAGAGCTTCGACAAACAGCAACTCTAATTATGGACTAATGCTCAAAAAATCTCCAAGATGGATGTTTTCCCCAGCGGAGTCGCCATTTTTGTATTGGAGAAAACTCACTATGGCTTGGGGTATACCACAACAGACAGATGACCACCAGAAATCAACTCAATTCTCAGAACTATGCTATATAAATGACAATGCTAAGATAAGGAAGAAGATAACCAACCTCGATCCAAACGTTTGATGTAGATCCCCGTTGGAGCTTTTCAATCCATGCACTTGAATCTGCAAATTAGTCTTGACAGCCAATATACAACAAGTACATATAATATATAAATGGCATTAACATCATCAATAGCAATGGCCCATGATATAACAAGTAAATGCAACCCAATGTAAGATAAACAACATTTACAACATTAATGGACGAGAATATGAGTATTTCTATTGATAAACAAGAAGAAGTACAAAGTAATACGACCTCTTGCCGGCAACCAATATGAACCAAGATCTGGATCAATCCACTTATGCCTCCACCACTTCAATCCTCCATGAATGGCAAACTCAAACTAGATAGGAGTTTGGAAGGTGAACATAAAGGGTTCACAACTACAAGGATCAATGAGTGTAGACTCAAGATAGAGCAAAAATCCACTAGAGTTGTCTTGCTCTTCTTTTCTCCTCCCGTCCATAAGCCATATGTGCTCAATATATAGTCCTCTCAAAGGTAAGTGAAAGGACACATCGAGACATTACTTGGGCAGATGGAGAGCCAAAGGTCACCCAATGACCACTTTTCGGGAGTAAAAAGTAATAAACTAGTGATTTTTACCATTTTACTTGATACCCGCGGGCTATAGTAATGCAACTCGCGGGTACGCATGCTATAATCATGCAACATGCGGGTAGGAATAAAAATAGGGAAAAATAGTATCTCTGAAGGATATAAGTGGATCTGAGTCAGTGAAATGGATCCTACAGGCCAAAGAATGCTTATGCTCACAGGGTGGAAGATTACGGTGTAACAATTTTTGGCATTGAAAAAACCAAAGCATTAGTTGAAGAACGATATTACTAGCCAATATTGACAAAGGATTTGAATAAAGAGATACAACATTGCGGGATATGTCAGCATGCCAAAAGAAGAAGCTAGAATACAGGACTTTATACACCACTACCCGTACCAGAAGTTCCATGGGAATATATCAGCATGGATTTTGTTTTGGGATTGCCTAAGACTCAAAAAGGCAATGATTCTATATTTGCAATTGTCAATGGGTTTTCAAAGATGGAACACTTCATTCCATGCAAGAAGACAAGTGATGCTAGATGTATTGTTGTTTTATCTTTCAAAGAGATTGTGAGATTGCATGGGTTTCCAAAGAGCATGGGATTATATAGACACACCAAGTTTATGGTACATTTATGGAGAACTTTGTGGAGAAAGTTGGATACAATATTGCAATTCAATTATGCATACCATCCACAAACCGATGGGGAGACTGAAGTCATGAACAAAAGTCTAGGGAATTTGCTAAGATGTTTAGTTGTTGATCGACCGAAACAATGGGAAAATGTGTTAGCTTAGGTGAAATTTGCATATAATAACTCGGTGAAAAGGTTGACTAGACTTAGTCCATTCCAGGTCATGCAAGGGAGAAGTCTACATGGAGTGTCTGACTTTATGAAATTGCCAACTGGAATGTAGAAGAGTGCATATGCAAAGTTGTTTGTTGAGCACACAAAAGAAGTGCATGAGAAGGTCGGGAAATAGCTGTAGAAAAGCAACACCAGTTATAAGCTAAGAGTATACTAAAGGAATTCAAAGAGGTAGATTTAGTCTATGCTCATCTCTGGAAAGAAAGGTTTCCAAGGAGAGTGTACAACAAGTTAAAAATGAAGAAAATTGGTTCATGTAGGATATTGAAGAAAATCTAGGATAATGCATATGTACTAGAATTGTCGGAGGAAATGGACATTTCATGCACATTCAATGTTGTCGACTTGTATGAATATGTCAAAGGATTGATGAGTGGAGGAGATTCAACCATCGACTAGCAAGACCAAATTCCAAAACAATCAGTAGAAGAAGTCGTTGAAGTGTTGGACGAGCGAAAAGTTGGTCAAATGAGGAGTCAACCACATAAGGAATATTTGGTTCTATGGAAAGACAGAAGTTCAGAAGAGGCCACATGGATGTCAGAAGAAGAGGTTGAATGATTGAAGGTTCATTAAGAGTAATTAAACCAAGGATGAAGTTCTTCTGTACCCAAGGAGACTGATGTGGGGGCATCGATCTCCATGATCAATAGTCATAGATAGATAACAAGAAATCACTTGGGAGGAATCAATGTCATTCCATAGAGAGGCAAGGTTAGTTGTTCCCAAAAGTTTGAAATCAGAGCAGAGGAGTCGGGGTCAAAAGTTGACTAAGTCGGGCAGGTTAATTCATAGTCAGGAATAAAGGACTAGTCAGTGGATTGGTCGAGGTTGAAGGAAAATTCGAAGAGGAAAGGAGGTCAACATCATCATAGGTAATTGAAGAGCAAGAATTAGAGGAGTCAATGATGAGTCATCAAACCAACAGATTATAGAATCAATCAGAAGTAGATCAACCGACTGACAGAAGGAGAAGAAGTCGTGATTGAGACCAACCCAAAGGTAGAGGGAATTCAAAAGAATGACCGACATATTTGACCCGAAGAAATGTATAGATGGAAAATTCCAACGAGGACTGGCCGAACCGTAAAGAAAACATAAAATAAAGAAGGATTAGGATAATGCCCAATGACTAGAAGGAACAACTGAAGTGATGCATTGGGCGACTAAAGAAGTCAAATCCGAGACCAAATGAAGGAACCGAAGTGCAAGAAATCTAGGCAGCATCACATAGGTAGCTCAATAGTAAATGTGGAATTAATGGTGGTAGGTGGATACACCAGGAAGCATAATGCGCCAAGGAGGTTCTGGGTGAAGGATTGAACACCTGGTGTACTTGATGAGTTGGAGAAGAGAAGAGCCTATAGGCTTCTAGAAGAAGTAGAAGTGGTCAAATGAGGTGGTGGATGGAAATATAAGTGTAGAATAGAGGCAGAAGATAATCTCCCCCTGAACAAATTCTGAAGAATAACTAGACATAATTAAATTATATAGTACCAAAGGGAATCGAACCCTGGGCTTGTATAAACACCACAAATTTGTAATTTGTTCTAGATAATTAATAAAATGAAACTGTTCATTGTGTCACTGTGTATTTCTCTATTTGTGTTTGTCTACTTTCATGTGTGTACTATGGTCTGTGGCTTGCTAAGGTGAGTCACTCATAGTTGATAAGTGTCTCTCTACTAATTAACCTACTTAGCCCCTCTACTATTAACAAGAACAAAAAAGGTGATAGGGGGCATCCTTGCCCAAGGCCCTTGTATTCCTTGAAAAGGTGTGAAGGTGAACCATTTATTAACACAATAAAGGAAGAAGATGTGATGCATCCCATGGTCCAATTTACAATAGAAAGACCCATACCAATTTGAAGCAATACCAATCTTACAAACAACCAATTTACCTTATTATAGGCCTTGGAAAGGCCAATCTTCATCATTGCCACTACAAGTTTTTTTTGCTCGATAGAACGAAAGCCTTATTGGGCTGAGCCTTCCACATCATGAATTTTCATATTAAGAATCAAACCAAATTGTTCCTCCAAAATCACATTATATAATACCCTAATGTTTTTAATCCCTGGACATATGTGTTGACGCAGCATCTATTGACAGGGGTTCACTTCGCACTGTTGCCAACAAACCATCAACCCAAACTCCCTTATACACCGGCCCGGAAAGGTGTAACCCTTCCCAGCAACACTTGCGGAGCAAGTGCGGTCTCACCCAAGATGGATAAGGGGGCTGTTGGAACCAAGTTTCCGCAGTGAAGTTGAGGATATGCTTTCAACACACATTACCCTTGCAATAACCAGAGATTACAATATCCACAGTATGCTACTAACTTATCACTCGCACTTTAAGTCATTCACAGATTTCAACAAACATTCGGAACAACATATTCGACATAGTTATTCAAATTAGCATTACTTCTTACACCTACAACATATTCGCATCAATCAATATAAAACATTCACATAACATATTTCACATTCATCATCGCATTATTGCATAAGAATAAAGATAGAGATTACATCTTCATTCATTCACCAACCCTGCGGAATGAACCTCGCAGAAACTGTCAATACACCATGTTGGGGATACAAAACAAACCCAAAAGATATGATCAATCATCCAAAGTTGGCTACCCTTAGGCTTACAATCCTATTCTATTTATATGCTTCTATTTGATTACAAAACGGTCCACATGACCGACTTAACTAATCTAACCATTCTTGTGCTTCTGCGAATGATCCTCCTTTCGCAAAATGACCCTTTCGCACCTATTGGCTTCTGCACTTCCTGCGGATCTATCCCGTGCCAACAGGCCCCCAACACAAACTTGTGGCTCGTCCCGAGCCACCTCAATTGGACATTGTTGGTTTGTTGTACTGCTGTTGAAAGTCATCATAGGTGGTTCGGATCTGGTCTACTACCTCTCTGACTGATGCGCGAAGCTTCGCACTCTCTAGTACTTGCTGCTCCATTGGGTGGTCACATACTTTCTATTGTGCCTCCTACAATTTCTCTTGTACATGTTTCATCACTGGTACTACTCATTCTACGAGGGCTTCAGCCTTTGTCTGAAGCTCATCCAAATGTGAAGCTCGTCGTTGCTTCCTTTCGTGGGCCTTTTCAGCTTGTTGCTTCATACTTTGCAGTTCCGCGACCTTTACCATTCGCATCATTGTGGGCATCGTTTTGAGTGATCCCTTAAAGGTTTCCAACTGCTCTTCTACTTCATGGTGCATTCTCTTCAGTGTGGCTAACTAGTCATCCTCAACCAACCTTCCCCAAAACTCTGTAAGGCCTACCGCAACTTGTTGTGCTGCCTATTCCATCTCCTACATCTCTACCACTGCTTCCTTTATCGACGTATGCCGACTCTGAATTTGTGCTAGTGGTGTGTTGGGTGTTACTCGAGTCTGGAGCTATGCATTTTCCTTTCTGAGCTCGGTACTGGCTACTCCTAGGATAACAGCTTGAGCTTCCGGTGCAACATCCAGATCTAGCGCCGCTGTTTCACATGCCAACGCAAGTTCTCTTTCTAACCTCGCCCATTCCTCTGTAGCCTTTTCCTTCGCAGTGAGTGTTGTAGTCTGCTCCTCGATGACCTTCTCTTTCCCAGCTAGGGCTTCTTCTAATCGATCCTTCTCCTCGATAGCCTATACTTTCACAGCCAGTACTACGGTGTGTTTATCTCGAAGGTGCTGAGCCTCCATCTCGCTGTGTTGCAGTTGCTTCTTGTATTCAACCATCTTGTTGTGCATCGCAGCCTCGCGGTTGCAGATTTCTGTGCTTGCTGCCGCTTGGACTTGATGTAGTGTCAACATTGGGAGTAAGTTGAAATCAACCAGTGCTAAATCGGCCTTCCGAATCTCGAGGTCCAAGGTATTATCTCCTGTTCCAAAGGCATGGGTTTCGAATTGGACTATGCGTTGCTGGGTGCCCACTTCTACCTCGACTCTGGGAGTCGGTAGGTCTTACTGGATGTCTCCATGTGGTACCCTTCTGTTGATTATTGTATTCACCACGGTGTTTAACAGCTCCCCTATGTACTGGAAATTCTCTGTTGAATGTTGTGTAACCTTGCGGCGGTTACTCTCCATGATCTGCGTAATGCTATCCAGAAATCTGTCGGCCTGCTGCGCAGTGAGCCATTCCTATGTGCTACTGCTAGCACGGTCCATTCTTTTCTTTGTCCTTCATTCTTCCTGTTGGAGTTCCAGTTCTGAATCTATTAGGGTGTTGGCTGTGGATGCCCTGTCGTGGCCAGACTCTACCATCTGGTCCTGTGCTCTCCTTCTGGTTGGCGGAAGCTTTGTCCTCCCTGGTTTGGTCTTGTCGCCCTGCTGCCTGTCCCTTTTCGATATCCTTCGGATCTACAGGGACCTTCCATATCTCTGTCCATTTAGCGATGATATTATCAAGCTCGCCCTTGGTGATCTTGTACTGTGTCTGCAGCCATTGCTTAGTCGGATCTGCTCGGGCCCAGAGGTAAATCGTGTGTTCTTCAACGGATATTTGGGCGATGGAGTGATACTTTGTCGTAGATTGCACTGTGATCTACGGTATCATCTATGCGTCTACCTGCATCCTCTCAAGCAATATATAAAATTGTATGATGTTTTCTTTCTGTCATTCTTTGTCAGTGGTCGCCCATAGGTTTTGGTATCGCGCACCATCGCACACTTGGGGTTCCGTGGGATCCACCCCCTGATAGTCATCTGGTTCCCTCCATGCTTTTAAGGCAATGAGGAGGAGTATCCATGAATATGTGAATGGCCGCACGTACTCCTGTGCATCATACACGTCTGCGATCAATTCATGGAGCAGGAACTGAGCCCAGTTCATCTGTTCTCCTGCAGTGCATCATTTCGCAGCTACGATGACACCTGAATTACATTGCAGCAGTCGGTTTTTCCATGTTATTTTGACCGCGAGTATCTTTGCCCCTACTCTGACTGCTTGGTTGTTAATTGTATTGATCAGGCATCCTCTGGAATCTTTTTCTACACCATACTTTGCGGATAATTGTTTTGCTAATTTCTTGTCGTTATCCTTACCCTGGAAAAACTGGGAAGGGTCGGCTCCCTCTTGAGGCAGGCCGGTGATTCTGGTAATTAGGTCGATGGTGACTGGGATTCTCTCATGCAGCCAGAGGGATCCGTCATGGAAGAAAGCGAGAATTTTCTTGATGCATGCATTGACCTGTTCCAAGCGCCCGAAATGCGGTAGGAGGGTTATACCGAGAAACCTAGAGCATGCCAATCCCAATGCCCACTTCTTAGGTTCCTTCGTAGTTGGGCCTCCTGCGTGAAGGAAATACTCATAAGCCTCTATGTATTCTTCGAATTTGGCGAGGTCATGGTCAGTGTACTATAATATCTGCAACTTGGCAGTAATGTCCCCGACTTCAGTAACCCCTGGTGGTATCGGTGCGACCGCAATGGGGTATTTTTTGTTCTTGTTGATCCTCGGCGTGAGTGCCCCCGCCTGACACGGTGGAACATACTGTGAGAGCATGGAGCCATCGTATCCGTCTTGCATAGCTGCAGTAGCTGAGGGTCTTGTAGCGTCATTCGTAAACATTGCGGATGCCTGGGTGCCTTTCTTTTTCTCCCGACCAGTGCCGGGGGGCCAGGTCGCGCTCCTCTTTTTCTTGTGTGGGACTGTAGACATAACTTCTGGCTGCTCCTGCATAACTGGTGTGGGATGCGGTCTTTCGGTGATGGTGCTGGAAACATACACTTCCATTCGACTCTTGGGATACTAAAGTAGCTAACTATGTTTCCCCTTCGCCTCCTATATACTGGCCGGTAGTATCCATCCGATCATAGGGCATAATTGGTAAATCTCATGGGGATCTTCCAAATCCATCACGTGTGTTGGTTACTAACTCCCATTGTTCTCGGTTTTTCCATTGTCTGGTGTGGTATAACTGCGGCATTTATTGCCTTTATTGCCGGATTGGACCATCCTGCATCATGGCAACTTCCGATTTGCCTAAAATGCGTCGATAGCTTCTTCTTTTTTTCTTTTTTTCTTTTTTTTTTCTTTTTATTTTTTTTCTTTTTTTATATCGACACAATGAGCACCACTTTGTTGATACCTCGTTGTATCGTTGGCTTCTCTACCGTGGCCACTCTTTGTCGATTTTGTCGGGTCATTGTTGTGTATTTCTCAATGTCATCTGTCAGTGGTTTTGCTTTGATTATTCTGCATATTGCAGCTAGCATGTGTTGCTAGTGTCTTAGCTTCAGTTGATGTGGCCATTTCTTAACCAGCTTCACATCAGGTTTCTTTGACGGTATACTTGGTGCCACCATACTACGACCACCCTCTAATTCTGGTACATATGTATCCCCGAGTTCATCATCATCTTCAGGCTCCCTGGTGACGTTGAAACACTCCATCAACATTTATGGTGTCGTAGTCCATTAGAGTGCCATTGGTTGTCCGATCGGTGCTACTTCAAATATTTTTCCATGGATTTCCTGTAGCGCGTTGTGGATCAAGGGATTCTCGTCTGAGAACGAGAACGATTGGCTGAAGCCAATGGTAAGCTACTCCCAAGAAGTCATCCCACAGCGCAGTTCTACTGCGACATACCAGCTCCGTGGTACCTCATCCAACGTGTGTACGAATACATGCACCCACTCCTATCTTGTTTTTTATCCCCATTGGTGTTGATAGGCGTTCAGATGCTCCTTCAAGTCACTTCTTCCATCATATTTTAGTTGTTCGTACTCCGCAACTTCATCGAACCTAACCTCCATGAGGTGTCGACATAGTGGCCAAGATGTGATGTTTGATTTATGCACTGCCCACCATCGCGCAGGAGTAGCCTTCAGGGATTCCTCCAGGGCCAGTAGATGCTGTGGTTCTGCCACTTTTTCCTCAAATTCTGTGAGGAACGTGCCCAAGTTGGGCAATCTCTCACAGGTAGGTAACACATACTCATCTGTGGCTACCCTTCGCAGGGACTGTGTTATTCGTGCACATCTTCGAAAGGACACTTCATGCAACTGGTTTTTCCAATTCTCAAGGGCCTCATCTAAATCAGAGGATGTTGAGCTGTCACTGCACCATCCTAATTCTCCATTCATGGTAGGATTAACATAATCCTCAGAAATGTTATACAAATTGTCCCACCCTTACGCAAACTCATCTATGGTGGGCTCCGTATAGCGCAGCCCTTCCGCAGGATCCAGTGGTGCAATGACTCTCATTTCCCAATTCTCGAATGACATTATCCTTTTCTTAAAGTTGATAATTGCTTGGTTCTACATGGCCCAGTCTATCCCCGACAGTACTGGATAGGGACTGGTGTCATCCACAATTCCAATGACATCGAAGTCACCATATGTTCTGAGCCCTTCAATTTCAACTGGCAGTTGACATACCTAACCGGGCGGGGTGACCTTGCTCTAGTTCTCTAGTTGCAGCTGTACTGGTGACCAAGTCATCCGCGGATTCCCCATTGTCTCCCACGTTTGTTTAGTCAGGATATTCACATCGAACCCAAATCCAAAATTATGGAGTCAACATCAAATTCTCTGATCTATGCCGACATCCACATCTCCCTGCCTGTCTTTCTTTTATGTATATGATTAACTCTCTGTTCCAGTCATGCACCTCCCCATCGTTGCAGTAGACTAACTATTTCTTCCAGTGCATCTAGGTCTTTTTCCAAATCTAGGCAACTTTCCAAGAAGGTTTTCAGAGTGTTTTCCTTCCTTTGCGACTTCGTCGAGTCGAACATCGGTGGCATGTCATAGATTTCTTCCACAAGAGGCAGTTGTCGCCTATTCCCCATCGCATCCTGTGCCTTCAAAAATACATCCCTTTCTGCTTCTGCATCGAAGGTGACCTACTTTCGTTGTGTTTGTGTTGGTCTAACATTGGTGTGTGGCCTATCACCACCTGTCA
The DNA here is from genome assembly GCA_027924585.1 of Larix kaempferi. Classification (NCBI taxonomy): domain Eukaryota; kingdom Viridiplantae; phylum Streptophyta; class Pinopsida; order Pinales; family Pinaceae; genus Larix; species Larix kaempferi. The sequence continues at coordinate 27,806,951 of BSBM01000767.1, read as the reverse complement.
TTGCCCCACCTCTGGTCACTATTCCAACCATCGCATGGCTACTTCTAGCTTCTGTTGATATCCTCTGCACAATTGATGGCGCATTCTGATTATTTTGGTTTTGGTTCTGGGGTGGATGCTTAGTTTTCCATTTTGCAATGAGATGAGGGCAATCCTCTACACTATGATCTACAACACTGCAGTATGTACACTGCGGCGCTGGATTTGGACAATCTCTTTGCTAGTGCCCCTGTTGTCCGTAATTATAACAGATGATTAGACCCCTTCCCCGTCCAATAGCTCCTCCATGTCCCATACCGGCACCCCGACCTCCACGGAATCCTCCCCTGAAACCTCCACGTGGCAGTCCATATTGTGTATACTACGGTTGTTGATACTGTCGCTGGCCATACGGTGGTGGTGGATATTGCGGGTGCCCATACTGCGGTTGCCCATATTGCCCCTAGTCGTATTGTTGTGGTTAGTTAAACTGCGCTTGACTATACTGCGATTGTTGTTGCACCACCGGTGGTTCTTCTCCCTTCATGAAATACATGTCAATTGTTCGATCTTGCAACAGGTCATAGGCCCTGCAGTCCTTCTCATCATTGCCAACCGATCGGCAAAACTTGCAGTATAAGTTTGTTGGATTTGACACCATCTTTTGCAAATATACACATTCCTTCGGTCGATGCCCTCTGGTCTGACAGACAATGCACCATGGCATGCATCCTTGACGAAGGGAGTTTGGTGCCCCTGATTGCAATACGCACAGAATTCTGGGCAATTGTCCTTATGGTGCCCCTCACTTCTGCATCTGGTGCACCATATGTCTTTGCAGGTTTCCTTTCCCTTCTTAAAATCCTCCAATTGAAGTGTTAAGTTTGCCAACTGCACCTGGACTCTGTCCATTCCTATGCCTTCTTCACCGATTGGTGAAGCCTCTAGCTTCATCGCAATTTCTAACGCTTATGCCTATGTAGCAACCTTTTGTTGCATTAATGGTCCACGGATATGCAGTACCAGTCCTACGATGAACCATTCTTTGTGTTGCAGCTCATTTATTGGGAAACTCACTTTTTCTATCAACGTCTTGCACCGCTAATCAAATTCCCACACCGACTCATTCAATAATTGCTTAATCTCTTTAAGCTCAATGACATATTGCAACTCAGATTTTGGTTTTTTAAATTCGTCAATCATCGCTGTTCTGACCTGTGCTAATGTTTTAGCTATTGTTCCATCTGGAAGCTTTACAAATTTCATGTACCAGTATAACACCCGACCCCTAAGGGTCGTCGCTAGCTATCCCATCTTTATAGGGCCGTCATGAACCTGCTTCACGGTCCAAACTGCTTCACATGTAAACCAATATTGTTCAAGATCCTCGGTCCCGTTCCCCTGAAAGGTGGGCATCTTTGCCTCGTTTTCCATCCTAACGTTGCTAATATTTTTGTTCATTGAAGCGCTACTCTTGCCGCTGCACGTAGGGCAACTCTGCGAGTAGTTTGGATTTCTTCCTATAAAATTCGAAGTAGTGTGCAGGGTCAAAGGTATGTGGTAACTTACGATATGACCTCCTTTTGCCTCTGGGGTATCTTGGTCAACGTCTCCTTCGCAATAAGGTCGCTTCCTCCCTTGTGGTCCTGTTTCGCAGTTATCTGTTCCAGTCCTCTCAAGAGACTCTCTCTCAGTCCTCCTCTTCTTCTTGGGACGCCGAAATATTGCTCCACTCCTCAAGGTACCACACTCTTCTTCAGCTTCCCCTCGAAACTCATCGTCGCTCATGTCCATCTACCACATCTTTTCGTCAGACTCGCATTTACGTGATGCTTCGCCCTCTGCACACCAATTCTTCTACTCATTAGAAGACATCCTCAATATTCCTTTTTCGCAGACAAACATCTTAATCCACAGTTTTAACGATGATAGGAACCTTACTCTTGGCCCCCTGAAGAAGTTCCTTTCAGCGTCATTGTACGACTTGATAGTATCTACTGCGAACTCAGTTACGTACCCTTCGAGGATACTGTTTACCCAAAAATCAACGGCTCGCGATACCTTGTTATCGACTTGCTTCAGCTATTGCACCAACTCTGGGGTCCAACAAACAGGTTCAATCTTCTGGCAGTGGTTCTTTCGGAACGTCAGTTGTGATAGCCACTTATGCAACAACACCGGGAATTCACAGAAGAATATTTCATGGATGTATGAGTAGATATATATTTATAACCAATTGGTTGTTGTCTGTTTAGGATCTTGCTTCTCGCTTTCTGCGAATTCCTCTGCCTTCTTGTCGAACCACTCTTGGATCTCTGGTTTTGTCGGATGCCACAGCATATCCTCTTCTTTTCTTCCTTAAGGTCCCGACAACGGAACCATTTGTTGATGCAGTGTCTATCGATAGGGGTTCACTTCGCATTATCGCCAACAAACCATCAACCCAAACTCCCTTATACACCATCCCGGAAAGGTGTAACCCTTCCCAGCAACACTTGTGGAGCAAGTGCAGTCTCACCCAAGATGGATAAGCGGGCTGCTGGAACCAAGTTTTTTCCTTGAAGTTGAGGATATGCTTTCAACACACATTACCCTTGCAATAACCAGAGATTACAATATCCACAGTATGCTACTAACTTATCACTCACACTTTAAGTCATTCGCAGATTTCAACAAACATTCAAAACAACATATTCGACATACTTATTCAGATTAGCATTACTTCTTACACCTACAACATATTCGCATCAATCAATATAAAACATTCACATAACATATTTCACATTCATCATCGCATCATTGCATAAGAATAAAGATAGAGATTACATCATAACCGAACATCTTCATTCATTCACCAACCCTGCGGAATGAACCTCGCAGAGACTGTCAATACACCATGTTGCGGATACAAAACAAACCCGAAAGATATGATCAATCATCCAAAGATGGCTTCCCTTAGGCTTACAGTCATATTCTATTTATATGCTTCTATTTGATTACAAAACGGTCCACATGACTGACTTAACTAATCTAACAATTCTTGTGTTTCCACGAACGCCGCGAATGATCCTTCTTTCGCAGAATGACCCTTTCGCACCTGTCGGCTTCCGCACTTCCTGCAGATCTATCCCATGCCAACAATATGTAATTGTTATTTGTTTTTCTATTGTGTCACAAGGTGCTGGGATAATGGTTTGAGACATTATTAATAACTTAACTAGCTCAACATGGACAACAAATGAGAATGGGAGGCCATGGTTTTCACATGTGAGGGGGAAAGGGGACTAGGAGTTGTCGGTCACTCAAACTTTATACTTTGGACCCTATTCTTGATTATTTTGGCCTATGGAGATGTTATTATGCTTCTTTAATTATTTGGTGGGCCCCACTTGCACTAGTATGCCCTCATGAAGATTTGGTGGGCCCCACTTGCACTAGTACGCCCTCATGAAGATTTGGTGGGCATCATTAGGAGAAATGCACCCCAGTCCTCTATTCACGGGAAATGCTCCCTATTTTTGTGCTTCTAGGATATTTATGACACTAATGACACTACACTCTCACCTCATGCGCCCTCCTTGTGCTATTCTTAGCCTCCACTCCTTGGTTTTTGGTAACTCCTCCTCATGGTGCTAATCCGGGAAAGGGAATCTCTTAAACTAAGCCTCCACTCCACCAATTTGAGTTAGTATCCAGGATGAAGCCTGACCACACCTCAACCCATTCGATTTGGTCTCCTTGGGTTCAAATTCCCCTCCTTGAGCTATATATGCATGTGGTATCTCGTTTGTTTGGTGCTAAATGGTTGGATGGAGCTCATTGTGACTTGTGTGTGAAGGGTTATGTGTTGAGAGTGATGTTGCCAGAGATTTTTTTGGTTGTTTTCCTTTGCTTCCTCATAGTCCATTTTTGTCCTTGATCTCATCCCATAAATCCTTGGATGAGGTGGTGATATCCCAAGGGAATTGTGTAGTGAAGGGAGTCTCATCTCACCAGGTAGGGTAGATAGAGGGAAAGTAGATAGTGAAAGTGTGAGTTGTGGCTTCTCTGGTTGATCGCTTAGAGCTTGGATTGAGAGTACCTCTACTTGCGGATCCATGGCCTCAGATCGGGGGTGACTGTCATGCTAAGATATGCATGAGCATGGCATTTCTATGGTTGGGTGGAATGTTGTCATGTTGCAGCCAGTTGCACTTCATGAGATAAACATCTTATTATGTGTTATATAAATTAATTTATGTTGTTTATGTTCCCATGGAGGCTGGTTTTATCTCTATTTTTGTTTTTGCTTATTATGTCACGAATTGGATGCTGGATGGATGGCCTTCATTTATTATAAAATCTGATTTTGTTATGGACCTTCTATATCTTCTCTATCTTCTATGTTCTCTCATGGTTTATATGGCTGAAGATGGCAGCCTTCTCTTCTAATTCTCTCATGGTCAAATGGTTGTCGTGGCAACCTTTATTTCTAATTTCTCTCATGGTTAAATGGTTGTAAATGACAACCTTGAAATATGATTTATCATGTGCTTAGATGGTTGTAGGTGGCAGCCATGAGATTTGATCTTTATTATTTCTTAGAGGCTGCAGATGGTAGCTTTATATCTGATTTTGTTGATGTTAGATGGATACAAGTGGCAGCCATGAGATCTGATTTATTATGTGCTTAGGTGAATGTAGGTGGCAGCCATGAGATTTTATTTTTAGTGTTGCTTAGATGGTTGTAGAAAGTAGCTTCAAATCTGATTTTTGTTGATGTTGAAATGGTTGTAGATGGCAGCCTTTAGATTTAATTTCATTATGATTTATGTTATTCTTTCGAATCTTAGAATTGCAATGTGTTAATGTGGAATAATAATATGTTGCACATACCTTATGAATACAACTTTTAAGAAGATAAATCCATTGCTTTACCTAAAACCAAGTTGCTTGATTAGAACATATGTAATAGAGAATGAGGCATAAGTAGTCAAACTTATACGAAAGACTCACAACTTCAACAAAATCCTCAGTTTTAAATTCATATCAATTATATGTTCAATCTACATTACCTTGCATAGCATGTGCTTTGGGGAATGATATGTTTTCATGTGCTTGCATTCCATTTTAAAAGGTTGAATGTTTTATTTAATTGGATTTTTGGCATGTTGGCGTAGCCTTAGTTACTCGTATTCCACTGTGCACTACCTTGACTCAACATTCCCCCTTGTTTCCATGGTGTCTCTAGCTTTGGATTCAGGGTTGGGGACACCACAAAGTGGTATTAGAGAATAGGTTGAAACTCTACATCTATTGGGCCTTCTACAGATTATAACTCAGTGTTTATGCATTTGGAATTACAATGTGTCACAACTACAATGTTACAATTACAATTACAACATTACGATTACAATTGCAATTTCAATATTACAACTACAATTACAATATTACAAGTGTGTAGTCCTCTAACAGTGATTGGCAATGAACACATCGCAACCTGCAGTGCTTGTTATGTTAGTTATTGAATGAGCATTTGAAATTTTGAAGCCTAATCAAAGTAGTGAAGAGAATACTCAGTAAGTGCAGTGAAGAGGAAGAGATCAAATTTTGAATATGGAAAAAATCCATGTAGCCCCAAAGAAGACTTTATTGGCCTTATTGAGAAAAGTCCTGAAAGAGGAAAAGCAAGGACAAATGGACACAAATGAAGCATTGAATCCTTGAGTCTGGAAGACTCAGCAAGAATTTTGAAGCTAGAAGTAAGAAGTTGTAGGGAAGATAATGAAAGGATCATTCACACTCAAGAACAAATCATGCATAGTCTAAAGCAATTGCAAGGAGATTAGAGAACCTCACCAAGAAGCAATCAGGATGCCAGATGGCATGTGCCAAGAAGAGATCATGAGAGGTATATATCATCTTAAAGAGACCTCATCATATTCCCTCCACGGTGAATAAGAAAGGGTATTCATCAAGCAGCTCAGAAAGATGCCTTGAAAGATCCCCAGTAAGATATAGGAAGAGAAGGTTTGCACAGAATGAACTAGTGGGAGAACTAAGGAGAATCAAGCCTCCAAACTTTGATGGAGAAGCAAAGCAATGTGAAGATACTAAAGCTTGGTTTTTGGGACTTAGAAAGTTTCATAATGGATTTCCCTTTGTCTAGGTTCCATAATGGCTTTATTGTTTGTCTAGGGTGTTCTATTTCAGTCTATTTTCTTCAAATCCTAATTTTTTTATGGGCTTTGTTATGTCGAAGGGTGATGATCTAGTGGGTAGGTGATTTAAATGTAATTTCGAGTTATTAGTCATGGGAATGATGTTGAATTATATAGATGGGTAAAGGATTGAAAATGCCCTATTTCGATTGCTCTATAAGAATCGGGTGATGAGTTAGATAAACTTGTGGATGACTGTAAATACCATGTTTTCTCCCACAGGGGAGGGGTAATTTTAGTTCTGGTGAATGTTGGGTAGGGCATAGTGAGGTATGGTAAGAATGTTGTTTTGGATGGTTCAAGATGTGATGCTATCCATAGGAAAATGTAAAACTCTTGTTGAATTTTAATATATAGTTTGCTTACAAAAAAAAACATTACCAATTCCCAATCATTAAAAACCCTAACATTATTCAAAAAAAAAATAGTAGACAACTATGTCTCTACTACCACTAAATATGCATGCCTTCCTTCCATTTTTTGAATGGCGCAATCAACAATCAATATTTTAATCTTTTCGAGATTAGCCACCAGTTGAAACATAGCAATTTTACCTCTCAAAGGATCAAAGTGAATCCAATTAGTCACAACCAAAGTTTTAAAATCCTCTTCTAACAACCACAAATGATTGAATCTAAAAGGTGTTGGTGGTTTCTTATCCATATTATCAATTTGAAGGAGAATAGGGTGATGGTCAGAATCCCCTCACAAACTAACCAAATACATGAACCTTTCATTTTCATCAACCAAATGTTCAATAATAAATAAGCGATCTAATATTTTTTATATGTCTTCCCTCCCTTTCCTTGAGTTCCTCCAAGTTGGGACGAGGTGAATAGGTTCAATATCAACTAGTTTGGCTTCTACAAAGAAATGATTAAAAAAAAGCAATAGTGGATCCTATCTAGCAACTTCACCACAAACCTCCCATGGGGAAAGAGTTAGATTAAAATCCCCACCCAGAATCAAGCTACCCCCAACCAAAAAATAGCAGTCTCTTAAATTTTCCTACAAAATATTTCTCTCACAATAAAGCCCATAACGATTGATTATTTTGAAGACCTTCCCAAGGTCTCTATATTCCCCTTCTGAGATTATACCTCCATCAATGATAAAGGAGGAAACCACATTAAAACTAGGGTTCCATCCTATCAAAATTCCACCTGAAATACCAATAGAAATGATGGAACAAAAATGTCAATCTACAAAATTGAATACAAAACCTTTGAGGGACTTGACACCTAAACACATAGTTTCTTGAAGTAGAATTACATTTGGGCGATAAACAAAAAATAACCTTCTAATGGCTAGCTGTTTTTGGGCACCCCCCATCCCATTTAAAGAGAGAAAAACCATGGATTCACCTTCTTTGGGGATTTTCCTAATCTAAGAACCCAATTGATGGTTAACTATTTACCCTCCTGCACTTCCTTATAAGCTTTGGACTTGGCTTTTGTAATTTTATATTTTCTCTAAGATGAATAGGTTTCTTTGCCAATGGCCCAAGGCCACCTTCTACCTCCCCTTTCTCTTCTACCTCCATGGATTTTTAGATCTAAGTTGATGAATTGGGGACATCTTAGTTTTCTTCGTTATGCGGATAGGGCTTGATAACCCATTCGCCTTAAATTTTTTCATTAAGAAGGATGAGATAGAGGGATCTTGGGAGCTGGGGGAAGGCTCTTCCAAGGGGATTATATTCTCTAGATGACTAACAGGGTCTAAGACCACATTCTGAGGAGACAAATCCTTACTAGGAGGGTCCATATTTTGAGCAACTAACGGGGAAGGGAACATACCATGATTAATCAATGGGCCAAAATAATACAAAAATCCAAGTTGATCGTCTAGCTAAGATAAATGAATTGGTACTTTCAAAAAATAAGACATATGGATTCCTGCTTCAATTGTAGCATACATTTCCATAATTAGGTCATCACCTTTCGAACCTTGTACTTGTTTATCCTTATGCTTCTTGACCCACACTTTTTGGTAAGCTCTTGACAAAGCTTTGGTACATTCATGCTAAGGGTGGCCCACATTGTGACAAACAAAACACCAAGAGGAAAATTTCCAATAATCCAACAGTTGCTTGAAGGATCCCATTCTCCATTCTAACTCCAATTCCTCCAATAATCATTTGGATAAATCCAATTCAACCAAGACTCTCACTACCCTTTTGTCTAAATGATGCTCAAAATTTTCTTCAAGTGTGATGAACCTCCCTAGCATATTATCTATATACTAATTAAAAATATTCTCGGAACAAATCTCAATTGGAAGGTCTGGAAGGAGGACCCATATATGTCGAATGATGAAGGGTTCCAACATGGGTTGAAAGTTGGCATCCAATGTTTGAGCACCAAATGACATGAGACCCAAAGACAACCATGAGCCACGATCTTTTCCAAATATTCTTATGCTCGAAACTCAAAACAAAGCCAACCTTTTAGGAGGATATGGAATTCAGGTACCTATCCAATAACCTCCTTCCAACCCGCTTCCAACTAGTCGAACAATGAGTCCAATTTCACATGTTTACCCATGAAATGACAAACCAAAGCACATGCCGACAAATCTACCACTTTGTCCATACCCACCTTGTGTCTAGTACAAGTTCAACCTTCTTAATTCTAGCCCTAAGACATTTGAGTTTCATTTTAGCTTATTTTGATGAGTGAAGTCTGAACTTAGGGGTGAAGGGGGGAGTGGAAACATCAAGTGCAAGGAAAGGAGCCGAACCTACATGTTGATGCTTTAGAGAAGATGCAAGAGAAGAAAGAAGGGTTAAATATTGAACGATAGGGTAGAAAGGGGTTTGAGTTGAGACAGACTTTGAGTCTTAGGGACACTTGTCGACTGTCTCTTGAACACCTGAGTCAGGAAAATCCTACAGTTCCATCAAGCCTGCACTAGAAGGGCATGAGCAATGATAGACTTCTAATAACTCATCGTGAGTATGGAAGATTATAGGTGAGGCTAGCAGACCCCCTTCACCATAGTCCAATTATTCATCCTTGGGGTCCATCACTTGGGAAAAACCTAGGATATGAAAGAGGCATGAGGTAACCCTGAGAAAAATACAAAAAAACCTTCAATAAACTCATCATAGACGTCAGACTCCTCCCTCAAGAAGGATTCCACCCTTATTTATAGCTAGCTACAAAATCATAATGATAACTACCTTGTGGACCTTTAATGAGGCTCTTTACATTTAATTAGTACCAACTATATACTTGACCTTATTTAATAATAATCAACATAATGAACTTAATCCACTTTAAATTGAATGGCCACCATAACTACACAATTATTATGTAGCTGGCCCTTTGAGCCCCCATTGCACTCCATAGGGATGATCCTAACATTAACTCATCAAAACTATTGATTCCCAATTGTGTGTGAACACAACCAAGGGGTTTTGGCTTAAGAATTTGGTCATCAATGAGTTAGTTAGGGATAAATAGAACAATACTAGGTCAAAATAGGAAAATTAATTTTTAATGTAAATGGAGGTAGTGGAGCATTTAGTTCCCACCTCCATTGGTCATGGGATAAATAAAGGGTTTTTGGAGACTATTGGGAATGTATTGTTTTAGCATTGTTGTAGAAACTGTAATCTACCAACTAGGGCTGATGATACACTAACTCAATCTCCTATCAAACTCAGCTAAAAACAATGAATTCAGTGAGCTAGTTTTACTGGAGGTAGGAAAAATCAAACACTCTGGATGGGACGAGGACTATAATAGATGATAGTACCTTTGAAAAAAGCACTGGGACCATTGATGGTTCAAAATAATGAAGGCTGAAATCTACTACAATGCTCCTGGGCACCCCAACATACGCAAACTAGTACTTCACTATTCATTGACTGGAAATTATTGTTGAAGGATTCTGAATTTAGGAGGATAAATAACATTAATTTACAGTCAATATATAGCCAAGTTTCATTCCAGAAATTTAGAGAAAGTTATGATGAAATCTCACAAATATATGACAAAAATTGCTTACTAGGATTGCACAACTAGTTAGAATTCGGGACTTCCAAATATTCAATGAAGGCTCACAAAATTATGATCTGAGACTTGGAATAATTCATATGACATATTAAACAACTCCGGAAACAAGAATTACTTCATTTGGATCAAGACTCATTCATTTATCAAATGCATTATGAAAACTAGTCAAAATCTATGCAAATCTAGAAGGGGTGTAGAAAACTCAGAATATTTCAGACTTATGCAATATTAAATTTTATGACTGATATCATAGGATCATAATGGTTGTAATTAAATAATATTTAAGCCAAGAGGATTGTCAAAATAGCACAACAACTCCTCTCCTCTCAACACAACAAACTAGCACTGAAAATCAACAAGAAGCTTGGAGATTCGAACCATAGACTTCATGACACTTCTTCTGAAATTCAAACCAAAATTGAATCAGCTACAGGACCTGCAATAAAATCATTGAAAATGGCTTAATGACATATCCTCTCCAATACAATAGACTAGCATAGAAAATCACTGGAAAACTAGAGAATTTGATCCATAGGCTTCATGACACTTTCTCTGAGCTTCGAACCATACTTAAATCAACTACAAGACCTGCAATAAAATAATTGAAAATGGATGGATTCCATCATCCTCTCATGGGAAGCAGGGGCACATCACCTAGCTTGGACTAGGGGCACATCTCCTAAGTCTCTGAGGCACAATTGCACTCACATCAATACTCAAACTAACAAAAGATGTGAAATGGAGTTGTAATCATTCGTTTATAGATTGAGGTAACTTGTTGAGCAAGTAAGATAAGATAATGCGCCCTCATGGAGTGGATAAGGTTACTTTTCTTTTTGCTTTAGCTTTTCCTTGCTTTATGCTTTGCTTTGCTTTCTGCTTTAGCTTTTTCCTTGCTTTATGCTTTAGCTTTTTCCTTGCTTTCTGCTTTGCTTTCTGCTTTTGCTTTTGCTTTTGCTTTTCTATCCTTCTTTTCTACCTTACCTTGCTTTTTTGCTTTGTCTTGCTTTTTCCCTGCTTTTCTGCCTTACCCTGCTTTTCTGCCTTTTCTTGCTTTTCTACTTTTCCACCTTTGTCCTATTTTTTTGCTTTTGTCCTGTTTTTCTGCTTTGTCCTGCTTTTCTGCTTTTGTTCTGCTTTTCCTGAGCTTTGCTGCTTTATTATGCTTTCTTCTCATTTTCCTAATTTCCTTGCTTTGACTGCTTTATTTTTTCTTGTCTTGCAAGTTACTCTTAGTCAACCTTATCCTCTAAGGCACACTTGTGGAGTATTATCCACTTTATTCCAAAATAAAACATCTAATTAATGAAAATTACTTCTACTAAGTGCATTTCAAACTTAGGATAAAAATAAAAATAAACTTCCTAACTAATTAATGCCTTTACTTTATAATTAACCCCAAGTGCATGAAATTTCCTCCTCAACACAAGGGATTGGTTAGCCTAGGAACTCCTTCCACTAATCATCAATAACGGGACATGATAGTCCTCCATTCCCAAGAATGCTTGTCCTCAAGCAATAATCAAATCTGTCCCAACTAAGCATCATGAGCCATCATGCTTCTACTGCACCTCTCTGATTATAAGCTACTCATGAACTCTCCCAACAAATTGTTCCATCACCATCCAACCATGCACTTAGTGTGGAGACTAATCAAAACTGATACTAGGATCCCAAGTGACCCTCAAGAATACAAGGTGCAATATACATTCTCCTATGCAATGCATAAAAATCACATGGAAGACATCATAACACCCTGCAAGAAAAACATAAGTCCATCCAAAAATATGTTTCCCATGTAGGAAACCATCACCATCTACTGCAAAGATGAACCCATGGGGAAGAGAAGAGGCTTGCTTTCTAAATCCAACCAACCAAAATGTGCCCCCAATGAGCTTCCCATGATCAACAATGCCTAGGTCCCACTACTTGTGCACCCTCCTAGTGCACAATATCAACAAGAACCAATCTAGAAAGTATGGAATGCCAGGGTCCCAACACTTGTGTATCCCAACAATACATAGAGTGAACACATATAAATCAGAATGTGGGATGCCCATGTCCCAATGCTTCTGCATTCCTATCATGCACAAGGTCTCCCAAAACAATACATCAAAGTAGGAGGTGTACAATATCCTCCAAATTATTTCAACCAAGTGTGGAATGCCAGGATCCCATAACTGGCACATTCCATCAATGAGCAAAGTAACACAAAATTTTACCTCAAGGTGGGGGATGCAAGGATCCCACTCTCTAATGAGCTTCTTCCCAAACATCATAAGTACAAAAGATAGATCATCAAAGTACATATAAACATCATACAAATGTACATCAAGAAGGTGCCTCACCAAAGGATCATGAAAGTGCTTTCCCATCCAAGCAAGTAAACCACCATTTTCCAAGTGCACACAAGCATCAAGTGACCAATAAAATTTGTTCCAATGACATAGGTGAGGATCCCATGTCCTATAATGCTGCTCCAATAGAATGTAAGAAGCTTTAAAATAATCAGCCATGTGTTCTTTCATCCAAGAAGTGAATGAAGAACCTCCACCAAAATTTGAATCAAGTATGGACCAAAGAAAACAAGGATACTTCAAGTGGCTCAAAGAAGTCTCATGAATACATCCATGAATGTGAGAGTCATCAAATGAGAGAAATGGATGCTTCCCCAAGGGGGTGTCGAAGGTGTCAAGTAATTATGCCATGTGTCCTTTCACCCAAACAATGGATGAAGGAACTCTCCTATCAAGTAAGGAACAAAGGGAACAATGAGCCTTCAAGAGACTCAAAGGAGTACCTTATGTGCATCCATGAAGATGTGGATCATCATAAGGTAACAACGTTTGCTGCTGCAAATGTAAAGAAGAAGGTGTTCTATTTATGTCATCATCAAAATGAGGGATAGGCGTTTCATACTCCTCATGTGGCACCATAAAAAAGAAACCTTTCACCCATACTTCATTAGGATGAATGCTGCAAAATGTGGAAGTGTAGGATGTAGGAGAATGAACCAACTCACCCATATGATCAAAAAGTTTGAAAGTTTCATCATGTGAAGGCTTCATAGGGGTAGGATCATGGACCAAAATCTCCTTACTGCAACCCTCATCCATCAAGCTAATGGATGCATCAACTCCATCAAAGGCTGGTCCATCACACAGGAGCTCTTCTGACTCCTTGATGGAGGAATGATTCGCTCCGTGAAGAATATCAGTTTCGATCTGGTAGAGAGTATGTGCTTGGAACTCACCATCTGCATCCCAAAACTTCTCAAGAACATGCATGTCATCCTTCACCTCATGAACCACCATCTCATGAGGTTCCTCCATGAAATTCTGAGTACAATCAACCATAAGAGACTGGCTGGCTGAAAGGAATGATATTTGCAACTTTTGGTGAAGTTGCTCTATCTCTATCTTGGATTCTTGGAGGGCACTTTGAGTGCTTCTCAAAGATCTTAGGTGGCCATTAACTCATCATTGAGCTTGCAAATATGCTCATCATCCTTCAAGGATGCTCCCTGCAACATGTGAATAAGCTCATACAAATAATCTCTGTCAGAAAGCATATGTGAAAAATTACCTTGGATAGTAGTCATTGCTTTCTGGATCTTCTCCATGGCTTCAAGGAAAGATGAATCTTCTAATGAAGCAACTCTCAAACAATACTGTGACACTGAATCATGTGTGTCATGGATAATGTCTAAGGCCTCCTTGATCTTCCTTTCGCTCATCTTGAGTGGCCTTTCAAAAGGATAAGGTTGAGAGCGAACCTCCTCATCATCAATTAGTGGATCAACCTCATGAAGCTTTTGTGGTGAAAGTGAGATTGATACTTGGATCTCTTCCTTGACTCCAAGGATTTCATCTTCTTCAAATTCAATGGGTTTTGTACTTGTAGTAGCCTTCTCAAGTGGTATCTCTATGTCACCAACATAAAGGAATGGACATCCATCAGTAGATATCTCCTCAAAACTTAGGCACCCATTAGTAGGCACCTCTTCATGGAATCCATCAGTAGATGCTTCTTCAAAACCTGGACAACCAACCGTAGATGATGCTTCTTAGCACCCTTCAGCAGTGACTTTTTGATCAAGAACTAGATGATCCTTAGTAGAGTCAGTGGTGGTTGCTTCATGCTTACAACCCTCCTCGGTAAGGATTGTACCTTCATCTTCTTTAGATGGATCATTTGTACTTTGTTTTTGCTCTTTAGTTGCCTTAGGATCAAGATCGTTGCACACTCTTTTTGAAGTAGGTTCAAACATTCTCATCAAGTATGAAGCACATGCATCCAACAAATCTTCAGATATTTTTATGTTATTTTCACAAGTAGGTTGATCTTTGACTATGGAACATGCAACTTGTCTATACATATGGATATGAGAATAACCATAATTTCTCCTTTCAAGTATGATATGATGAGAGATACTTATAGAAGGTACCTCTTGTAAATTTTCTTCCTCATACTTTCTGCAGTACTCTTCATATTGCTCATCATAATCATCATACTGCTCATAAAAATCATCACCGGAGTAAGAATCTTCTTCACTAAACATGGACATGGCAGGAAATTCATCGAATTGAGAGTCTTCTTTCCACAGGAGTATAGGAAAGTGCTCTGAAACCACTGTAATGTACCAACTAGGGCTGATGATACACTAACTCAATCTCCTATCAAACTCAGCTAAAAACAATGGATTCAGTGGGCTAGTTTTACTGGAGGTAGGAAAAATAAAACACTATGGATGGGAGGAGGACTATAATAGATGATAGTACCTTTGCACAAAGCACTAGGACCATTGATGGTTCAAAATCAACAAGGCTGAAATCTACTACAATGCTCCTGGGCACCCCAGCATATGCAAACTAGTACTTCACTATTCATTGACTAGAAGCTATTGGTGAAGGATTCTCATTTTAGGGGCTAAATAACATTAATTTACATTCAATATATAGTCAGGTTGCATTCCAGAAAGTTAGAGAAATTTCTGATGAATTCTCACAAAGATATGACAAATATTGCTTACTAGGATTGCACAACTAGTTAGAATTCAAGACTTCCAAATAGTCAATGAAGGCTCACTAAATTATGATCTGAGACTTGGAATAATTCATATGACATCTTAAACAACCTTAGGAACAATAATTACTTCATTTGGATCAATAATCATTCATTTATCAAATGCATTCTAAAAACTAGTCAAATTCTATGCAAATCTAGAAGGGGTGTAGAAAAATCAGAATATTTTAGATTTCTGCAATATTAAAGTTTATGACTAATATCATAGGATCATAGTGACTGTAATTAAATCATATGTAATCCAAGAGGCTTCTCAAAATAGCACAAGAACTCCTCTCCTCTCAACACAACAAACTAGCACTGGAAATTAATAGGAAGCTTGGAGATCCGAACCATAGAATTCATGAAACTTCTTTTGAAATTCAAACTAGACTTGAATTAGCTACAGGACATGCAATAAAATCATTGAAAATGATTGAATGCTATCATCCTCTCCTATACAATAGATTAGCATAGAAAATCATTGGAAAACTAGAGAATTCGATCCATAGGCTTCATGACACTTTCTCTGAGCTTCAAACCAGACTTGAATCAGCTACATGACCTGCAATAAAATCATTGAAAATGGGTGGATGCCATCATCCTCTCACAGGAAGCAAGGGCACATCACCCAACTTGGACTAGGGGTACATCTCCCAAGTCTCTGAGGCACAATTGCACTCACACCAATACTCAAACTGACAAAAGACGTGAAATTGAGTTGTAATCATTATTTTATAGATTGAGGTGACTTGTTGAGCAAGTAAGATAGGCTAAGGCGTCGTCATGGAGTGTATAAGGTTGCTTTGATCTCTGCTTTAGATTTTTCCTTGCTTTGCTTTATGGTTTAGCTTTTGCCTTACTTTCTGCTTTTGCTTTTGCTTTATTCTGCTTTTGCTTTTCTATCCTGATTTGTCTTGTTTTTCTACCTTACCCTGCTTTTCTGCTTTGTCTTGCTTTTTCCCTGCTTTTCTACCTTACCTTGCTTTTTCTTGCTTTCCTGCTTTTTTGCCTTTGTCCTGTTTTTCTGCTTTTGTCCTGCTTTTCTGCCTTTGTCTTGCTTTTCTGCTTTGTCCTGCTTTTGTGCTTTTGTCCTGCTTTTCATGAGCTTTGTTGCTTTATTATGCTTTCTTCTCCTTTTCCTACTTTATTTGCTTTGACTACTTTATTTTTTCTTGTCTTGCAAGTTACTCTTAATCAACCTTATCCTCTAAGACACACTTGTGGAGCATTATCCACTTTATTCCAAATAAAAATATATAATTAATGAAAATTACTTCTACCAAGTGCTTTTCAAATTTAGGCTAAAAATAAAATTAAACTTCCTAACTAATTAATGCCTTCACTTTAGAATTAACCTCAAGTGCATGAAATTTCCTCCTCAACCCAAAGGATTGGTTGGCCTAGGAACTCCTTCCACTAATCATCATTGAGGGGACATGACAGAAACCCTCCTTGATATTTGAAGAGTTGCAGGTGCATAAAGAAAGCTAAGAGAGTGAGTTCCACAGCGCCCTTGCTCACCATGGGCAAGGAAGGCCTATGTAATTAGTATTTTCATTATTAATAAAGCATATCTTATAATGTTTTCGTCTATTATGTGTGTTATCTTGTTGTTATGTGTTAGTTCTTAGTTGTGGAAGCATCCTTATGGTAGTTTTATGCAGTTTGTGGTTTGAAGTAAATAAAATTGTTGGCATGTGAGAAAAAGGCCAACACAAACCAAGGAGATTTAGGAAAGTTTATCTCCAACCTTTTTTATTATGGAAACAAAATGTTGAAGCAATCCAATGAAATTCCTTAGCATTTTTCTTTATTAGGCCTGATAGACCTAAAGTTGGTCTTAGATACATTGTCATCATCACCATCATCATCATTATTAATGTTTTTTTTTTCCCTGTAAAAAATGATAGAATTAATATTATTTAAAGAATAATCATTAATTAACTGATTTTTAGTTCAAAATATTAAGAACTATACACGTTAAGACAATATAATTGTCAAATCAAGTTGATACTAAAAGAACAAGTCTAAACAATCAACAATTTTGCTCGTCTGGTGAGTTTTTGACCAGAATCTGACGGTTTTTTTTTTTTTTTTTTTAATTTGAATTATGTGTTGTTCAAATCATGCTTTCGAATGCATGAATGGATTCAGTGCCCTCAAAAACTCTAGGGAACCCAAAATAAGTAAGTTTAAACACTGTTCTTCGAGGTCTTAATTTTTTTTACCAGATTCCATTGAAAATCGTGCCGAAAATTGTTGTCGAGAAAGGGAAAAATCGTCAAATGTTTAGGCTACGTGATTACTAAAATTATCTTCATTGATAAGTTAGAACACATGGACTGACAATGATGTTGGAACCCATATACAGGGCACCCCTTAAAGATCCAATTGATTTACTCAATGTAGTTTGTTTAAGAGCATCACTACTTTACATATGCCAAACAACATTGTCACTTCAACAAAGGGTCCCACAACACTTGTATCTATTAGCAATGTACTTATTTTAATGAAGAGCATTGATATGGGATGTTTTTGTTGGCAATGAACCTATTTATGTAGGGGCACTTGATGGTGCTCACATATCAATGATGCACTTATACCATATATATGGTTACCTAGACCAATAAAAAAACTTTACTTGATGAGCTAAAACCTCTACATAATGTATGCAAAAGCCTCTACCCACCAAGCTAAAAGCCCTACAAAACCTAAAAAAGCCTTCATTCGTCGAGTTAAAACCTCTACAAAACCTACACAACACTTCCACAAAAGCCTTATTTCAGTAATAGTGTGTACTTATATGAAATTTTCTCCTTCACAAAATGTTGTCCAATATTTTCTTGTACTCGGTTAATAATGTTGAGAAATATATTGATACATTTTCTTTTGATTTGATATATGTAAATGGTTTTTTGATTTGCAGGTAATTATAAAAACTTATAAATCCTCACTCTGGGTTAGCATAATGCAAATACACACTTTAACAAAGGGGAAGAGATTGGTTGTATGTTGTTTTTGCAAAATAATTATGTTAGTAGTGGAGAAGGAAGGAGAAGGAAGAATATTCATGCGGAACAATATCATGGCATAAGGATATGTTATTATAGTAGTAAACTTTTACAATTATATGGACATCATGGCATAGATAACAATCATTACGTCAATAGGCATATATATTTCAACTTAGGGTGCAGTGGGGGTTCCATAATTTTTATTTTTTTAATTACCAAGGGACATGATTAAAGAAACTCTGAATATTCTTCGTCGTGTCCCATAATCAAGGCATGAGATTTTAGGGTTTAATTTCATTGCAATTTTAATTTTCCTGGAATGTGTTATAGTATGTTATTTCTCCTTTCTGGCAGCAGTTTAATTAAATGTGTGTTTAATCCGCTTGCCATGTACGACAATAGTTCTCATACATGGATGGTTCAATATCTCAATTCAGCGCAAGCCATTTTAGTTAACCACGGTTCCTATGTTTTATTTTGTTGAAACTGGAGGATTTAAGAGTATCAAGCCCTACCAAACTACAAAGGACTTAAGAGTATCAACCACTACTAGAGTCTAATAGGGTTTATAACAATACGCATGTAATTGAAATATTTTATGTTTAGTTTATTGTCGTAGAGATTGGATTTCTATAGAGTAAATATTGATCTGATGGAATTAATTTGTATTGCATATGCATATGTGGGGACATGGATTTGTGTATCTGGGGACATGGATCTAGTACAGGAAAGGTCCCAATTGTTGCGAGGAACGTTTAAGCCCTTGGCCATCATTTCATAGTTATCATAAATGGAGGATGTTAATAGATCGAAATTGACGGACATAGCTACACTGAACAATGATCCTTATCGGCATTTATCATCCACATAATTAATGTGGATGTGCTTGTATGTAAAAGAGACCCTACAAAGTATGGCATTAGAATCATTCACGATATAGGAAGAACATTATCACATTGACTTGGGATTCACATTCTAAAGGCAATAAAAGATTAACAATTTTAATATGAGTACCACTTCATAGACGAGTTGTCTAATCTTCTAACAAACTTCCTTTGATACAAGAAGTTGAAGTAAAAAATTGTTATTTTGATGGGGCATCAACTGGAATGAAATGTGGAGTTGGTTTTCCCATCAATTATAGTGATGATCTCACTTACAAGTTTCGTCTTACATGTGGTCAGGGTACAAATTCAAAGGCTGAACTTCTAGGTCTATGGGGTATTTTAAAAGTGGCATTTTGTTGTGGTATAGGCTCTGTCAGAATTTTTGGAGACTCCATGATTATTGTGAACTGGGCAAAGAAGCTATATTAGTTGAGCATCATACAACTCAAACATTGGTGTGACCAAATTTCAAAGATGATGTCTTGGTTTTATGATCTTTCCATCAATCATATTTATAGGGAAAACAACGATGCAACGGATGCACTGTCTAAAGAAGCCCTCGATGGGGATGTTGGAGTTCTATATTAGGAAAAATGGGTGGAGGATTCAATTACTCACAATGGTTCGATGTTTTTCTTTGCAGACGTTTTTTAGTCTTCAGTGAGTGTGAAGCCTAGATTTTGTTTTTTGTTGTGATGGGTCAGTTGACTTCTATTTTGAGTATTTTCTGTAATTATGTCATGAACTATGCATGAAAGCATGAACTGATAGTCCAGGTCTAAGTTAAGTTATTAGGACTTTACTTACACAGTGATGTTTTGTACTTTTTGATTTCTAATGAAATAACAAAAATACGACTTTTTTTCTCTTAAAAAAAATAAATCAAAGTCAAAAGTCAACAATACAAAAAATTGAAGTAAAAAATCAATGCTACAAAAATCAAAATTCTCGAAAACTCTTATCGAATTTTTGACAATCTAAAATGATTCAATACTATGCAAAACCCAAATAAATATCATTCCACATTGGATTAAGGTGAAACTCCACTCACACCTAAAATTTCTACCAAATCCTCATAAAATTTGTGAAATTAACTTAATCCCTTCGTGGCCATGTCATAATGACGCATCAATTAGATGAGTTAAATGCCACTAAAAATCCCCATAGGATGGGGAGCCTTTTATGGGCTCTAACTGAATTAGATATATCGGCCCCAAAAGTCACCGATTAAAAGAGGGAAGAAATAAATCTATTGGCTCCCACTAAAACAATATGGCTCCTATCAAAGAAGAAATATTAATAGTGAAAAAGGAAAATTGTTCTTTAAAATAAGGGTCCTCTTCAACTTAAAGAATGGGAGCCATGCTTCTGTTCCACGTGTCCGTTTCCAACTGGATTACACGTGTAGGCAATAGAGACGGCGCTCTAAGATTGCCCACCTCACACAATGAATAAAACACCAAAAAAATTACCGCCGTTAGTACATAAATTCCTCTTTACACACGTTGCGTGATAACGCCGTCAAACCCACAGTTAGTCCACGTTCGTTAGTGCAAGGGATCCATCTTACCCCAGCTAAAATAGATCGGCCACATCATCCGTCGGATCACGTCAAGCTGCACACTATTTAAGTGCCCTGTAATTCTTAGCTAATGCTTTGAATGCATTTTCTTGGATTTATTTTCTTGGGAGAGCTCTGTGTTGCCGCATCGAGTAAGTGTTTCTACGCGTTTGCAAGGAACCGCTCGGCCGTTCAAAAAATTTCTTGCATGGGTTTCCTTTCGTTTCTTCGATCACAAACTCTTCCCCCGAAAACCCCATTAAATTTGGTGCTTTTTTGGCCCTAAACGGAGGAATTTAGATCAGGGGTTCGAATCCTGAAGAGATACCCTCCTTCTGCATTTGTTTGATGATACCCAGGTCCTAAAACGCTGGTTTTTCCTCGTTTTCTGAAGCATTTGGCCCCTCGAAACCGCGACACCGAAAAAAACTGAAACCTAAAATGACCCCCCCGGTGGAAAATGAAACCCCAATGGAAGACATCGAAGAAGGGGAAATAGCAGATGACGTAGAGAACTCCGGCGAGGTTGTAAGCGTTCATGATAATTTGCCGATTTCACAGACGAAAGCAGCGAGCTTGAACGATTCGGCTGCTTCTAGGTTTCGCAAAGATGGTGGCAGAAGGGAGGAGAACCCCCCGTCCCACCCCCATACCCCGAGATTTGTTATGGAAGAAGGACCGCCCCCTGGTAGCAATCAATGGAGAGGGGAGAGTTTGCGGTATTCTAATGGTAACTATTCTTCTAACCTCTATAATTTGGCATGGGCTAAAGCAGTAGTGCAGAGTAAGCCTACATTTTCATTAGAAACGAACAATAACGACAAAGGGAAGGGAGAAATTTTGAAAAATGGCGGTGGTGGAACTGGAGGGTTATCGAGATCAAGGAGGGATTTGGGATCTGAGAAATCTAATGATTCCAGAAATGGGAGGAATCCGAAAGCAAAAACCGATGATTATAACGAATTTGTTTCGGCTTCTGGATCTAGTTCGAGTGAAGGGAATGACAGGGTTGTTACTTCTAAGAAGGGAATTGCAGAGAATGGACAAAAAAAGATTTCCGATAAGGTGGCAGTGATTAATATCAGTGATGATGATGATGATGCTGATGATGACGACAATGATGAAAAAATTGTGAACAGGACTGGTGACGATGATCGCGAAGAGGGAGAGCTGGAAGAAGGTGAGATTGATGCAGGATTGGCGTCTGCAGTGGGATCTCAGGCATCGAGTTCGGAGGAGCGGTTTGAGATTTCAGGAGATTTTCTTCATGGCGGAGGAAGAATAGATAGCAGCAGGGCATTATCTGATAGACATACTAGGTATAGAGATAAGTCGCCTGCAAAAAGTTCTGACAGATCATGGCCAAAAGATCTGGTGAGACAAAGCAGCTATCATCAAGATGATGGAAAGCAGAGATTGAAAGATCAAGAAAGGGAAAGAAAATTAGATGTAATTGCTGAAATGGTCAAGAATGTGACAGTCAAGGATGCGCAGAAGTAAGTTTTAGGCTAAACATGACTGCTGTTTGTCTATAAATGTACTATTCAATATTCTTTTGTTTTGGGATCTGCATTGCTCTAACGTTACAGGGTAGCAAACATAGCCCAAATTATTTACTAGCACAAACCTATGTAACCATGGATCTCATATGCACCTGGAGCTTACCCTGTGTCTCATATGCATCTTGAGGTTGTACATTTTGAGTTATATTATTTGATACGTAGCCCATTTTTGCCGACTTCTGAAATCAACGTAAGCATCCTCCAGCTTCACAACCTCAAGATGAGCAATATATGCGGGTTTAGATGGGTTTGTGCTAGTGCCTATATTCAACGCATTCAGCGCACCAATTACATAAAACACAGAAAGAGTTGATGGATCACCCCCCGACGCCCACCTGGACGTAAATGCACCTTGCTTCTTGCATTGCAATAACAAAAATAGGCGAGCAGAGCTCCTAGCTATTTTATCGGTTGCATTGCAACATGACTAATCAAGATATGGAGGAAACAATAATGTCTTGGGGTATATTTGTTTACTTGGAACCGAACAAGAGTTCTTTGTGCAGTTTGCACTGATTTAGCGTAGTGCATTCTATGGGCTACAATGTTGGTTTCTTCTATTTACCAGTGGTAATTGCAAGTGAATATGAAATTGTGTCTGATGTCTATTTGCATTTTAACTCATTGAAGCCTCGGCTGGTATCTTGTAACACCTAGATGAAGTTGGCAGAGGGTTGCGAGCTAATAGTTTACTGTTTGTAGCAGGTCATTTGTTGGCGTTTGCCATCAACTTCATAAAGCTTTGGAATGTCTCAACGAAACTAATCCCCAGATTCCAGTTAACAATGTAGCTAGCCTTATCAAACAGATCTTTGCTGGTATTCGGGCTGTATATGCTGTAAGGATTTTGACTATCCCTTGTTTACATTAATATTTTTTTTCATTTTGTTCTCAAAGGGTTGCTCTGAAAGGTAAAATAGGCATATAGCGTACCATCTCAGTATATTAACGAAAGGCTGAACATAAATCTGCAGGTTCGAAATACATGGAGCGGTATTCAGCAGAATCAGGACCGGAGTAGTGCATTTCCAAGGTTATTCATCCCGTAGACAAATTTGTAATAGATGTGTGCTAATTTTCTGGATGCATTTTGGTTTGTTACTGATGTTATTTTGCTTTGTTAGGTTGTTGCAATATGTGAACAGGGAAGCTCGTAATCTTTTTACATCTAAACAAATCAAAGAGGTGAACTACTTGCAACAGCAAATTGCTCTTCACTAAAAATCATAGTTCCATTAAAAGTGCCCTAAGGATCTGGATATTTAGTCTTAAAATCATTTGTTGATGTGTTGCTCTACGATCTTTACAGTTGGAGATCATGTTGCTGTCCGTCCCAACTACCGTCCGTATTTCAAAAGCTGATAGCGCCGAGGAAGAGAAGGAAGAACGACCTTTGTATGCAATGCATTCCAGTCAGGAAAATGCCATCAAACCAGAAGGAAGGGAAATAACCTCACTTAATATTGAAACAACAACAGAGAATATCTTAACTAAATCAATTGTTACACTTAATAATGCTAATGAAATAACAAGAGACTCCAGAACTCTCAAACCTAATGAATATACCGCAGCACCAACATCAACAGAAACTGATAGTCGGTCCTCCAGCAGCAACAGTTTATCTGCCTGTGGACCAGAATCATCCAACAACTCTTGTTACAAGCCCTTGGAAGGCTTCGAAGAACCAGATGATTCAAACCTTCCCAACCATTTGTATGAAGGTTCAGTGGCAGATTTGAATCGACGAGATTCAAAATGTAATTCTTTGGGAGTTCAACCCAGTCCTAAACTCTCTGATCCATTGGATAGAAGCATTCAAGATGAAAATGCATACTGGCAATCAGATACTGTGAATGCTTTTACATACTATCAAGAAAAGTTTGGAGGAGGACAACTTTCTAACAGTACCAGGCTCCCTAGCCCAACTCCATCAGAGGATGGTGAGGAGGGAGAAGCAAGCAATCAAGGTGTGGAGGTATCAATGTTCAGTGACGATAAAGAGCCACAGCAGAGTGTAGAGGAGAGAGAAGTGAGGGACATGGATATCAGTGAAAATGTTTCTGTTCCATCTACTTACGGTAGCATTCCACAATTGAACTCAGACATGGAATCCCAAGTTGTGGGGCCAAGGATTCAAACTGATTTTTCAGAGGAGCTGGAAGTACCGGCTTTCCAGTCTAAAGATAGTAAAGGTGCAGTTGAGACAGGAAAGTCAATAAATAAAATGACTGGGTCTTCCCGAAAACTCCAACCAAAGAGCAGAGATCCTAGGCGCAGGGTTGCTGAATCTGAGTTCTATACTATGGACCTGAATAGGCGTCCTTGCCATCCTGATTCTAATGTTATCACAAGGGAACATGTTGTAGGAAGATTTCTTGATAGGAAGCACAAGTCAGATGATGATCTTCCACAGGATCCTCATAATTCTAAACGACTAAGGAATCATTCTGATCACCATCTTTTTTCTAGTGGTTTTCCAGTAGTGACATCTGGATGTGGTGGCTGGCTTGAAGAGAATACCGTTATTCCAGCATCGACTGACTGGGATCAAACATCTGAAATGGAAATAGATAGCACAGGAGCGCTGTCAAGGTCCAGTGATTTGAGAAGTGATAGTAATAGTATCTTTACTACAGATACACAAAATGCCACTATAGAAAACAGAAACAAAAGACAGAAAACTGAATCATTCTATCAGGCTGGTATTTCAATGGACCCTGTTTCTGAAGCCAACAAAATTCAACCAAATAGTACTGATATTAATTTAAATCCGAGGATGCCATCTGTAGGGGAGGAAGAGAGAGGAGAAAGAAAAGAGACAGAGATAACTGAGATTGGTCAGCAGACAAATAGCTCAGTCGCTTTGAACTCAAATATAATACCTTCTGTATTGAAAGATATAGCGGTCAACCCAACTATGCTTATGCACTTGATTAAGCAAGAACAACAACGGTTGTCAGCACAGGCTGCACAAAAGCCTGAGCAATCCCAGCAGACAAATCCTCCCTCGGGTCCTACTATAGCTTCCGTTATCACATCTGGGAAAGTAATAGCAGCTGACCCAAGCATGCTAAAGGATTCTAATCTACAGCAGAAAACAGCACAGCAAGCACCGGCAACTGCAACCAAACCTGCAACTCAAGTAACTTCCACGGTAAGCCATGCTGCTGATTCAGCAGAGTTAATTGATTTGTATTCTGCGGCTAAATGACTGTCAGAGATTTAACAGTTGAAAATATCTATTTATTTTATTTTGTTTTCAATTCATTCCCCAAATGTGGGTTGCAGCAACTGACCTAAGGCATCTGGCTGTGGTGATTCATCTTGGATCAACTGTTGTTTTTTGGAAATGTGACTTGGATCATAGTTTTTCTGTGTTTGAACTTGAAGAGGCATCTGTGAATTCAATTGTCAGCATTTCAAATATAACTTGTTGCTTTGTTTAACTGTTTCTTTTATCTTTGGGATTATCTGCATAGAGTGAGTCATTAATCTATGACCTGTATCCAGCATCACCCTGCAGGGTGATGGTAAGTGGACTATTCAAAATCATGAGAAATAGGTGAGTTGCAACTAATAATCTCATGGATATGGTTCATAGATTAATGACTTACTCTATGCAGATAATCCTTGATGTTTCTTCTATTGTTTTTTAATATTTCCTTTGATGAATTATTCATCCTATGCTATTGTTTGGCAGGCTGGAGACCCTGGAAAGCCTCGGATGAAGCCTCGTGATCCCCGTCGTATTCTTCACATGAATTCAGGTAATGATATTGTGAACTTGAATGGGACAGATAAACAGTTTGCCCCAGTGAGCAAGCAGATACGTATGGCTTCAGGACCAGCAACTACAGAGTCAGCTCCAAAGTTGCAACAGGCTCCTAGTTTGCCTAACATTGAACAGAATTTCAAAGAAAAGCTTGCAAGGATTGCTGAAATGCTAAAAAATTCTGAGATGAGAACGTTACGAGTTATATCATCACAGATGTCTGTTGGTCAATCAGTTAGAGAAACTGACCCCATTGACTTGGAGCAGGGTTCCATCGAATCTTCTAAATTTCTAGAAGTAGATATTCAACAAGCCATAGAAGTTCCAAAGGATTCTAGCATGATTATACCCCCCTTGCAGAGTTTGTCAAATGAAAATACCATAATCACACAAAATCATTTGAATCCTTGGGGTGATGTGGATCACCTCTTGGAAGGGCTAAGCGAAGAACAACGAATTGCTATCCAACAGGAACGAGCACGGAGAATTGGTGAACAAAATAAAATGTTCAGCGCCAAGAAACTTTGCCTTGTTTTGGACCTTGATCACACACTTCTAAATTCAGCTAAGGTATCATAAAAGTATAAGCCATCTTATTCTACTTCTGGGGATTCCTAGGCAAAGAGGGATGTGAAATAAAGGAACTGATTTGTGATAATAAGAGTATATAAATGTTGCTAATTCAGGACGTTGTTTGTCCAACAGTTTACTGAAATCGATCCTGTGCACGAGGAAATGCTAAGGAAGAAGGAGGAGCAAGACCGAGAGAAACCTCAGCGTCAGCTCTTTCGCTTTCCTCATATGGGAATGTGGACTAAATTGCGGCCTGGCATCTGGAATTTTCTGGACAGGGTTAGTACGGGTTGGATTGAAATATGAATATCTTTGCAAACAGTGTAGTTTCTTATAGAAAGCATTTGATTTACAATGTGAAATTAGCAGCTTCGTTTTATGCGAACAGTTGGATCTGTTCTTTCATTCATCTAATTCATTCTATAATGGTTTATGATGCAGGCAAGCAAATTGTACGAACTACATGTTTATACAATGGGCAACAAAGTTTATGCCACAGAGATGGCAAAAGTACTTGATCCCACAGGAACTTTATTTGCAGGACGTGTTATTTCGAAGGGTGATGAGGCTGATCTAGATGGAGATGATAGGCTACCTAAAAGTAAAGATTTAGATGGTGTGTTGGGAATGGAATCTGCAGTGGTAATCATTGATGATTCTGCAAGGGTTTGGCCTCATCATAGGCATAATCTAATTGTGGTTGAAAGGTATAGTTTATTTCAATTATTTTCCAATGTCCAGTCAAAAGCTTACAACGGTTACTTGCCTTTGAAAAGTGGTGGTTAAAGGTATATGTTATTGTTCCTAAGTACTGACAGACTACCATGTACAGATACATGTATTTTCCCTGTAGTAGGCGACAATTTGGACTGCCAGGACTGTCTCTATTAGAAGCAGATGTTGATGAGAGGCCAGAAGATGGAACACTGGCATCTTCCCTAGCGGTGAGATGTGAAAGAATAAACTAAAACACATTTCAGAATCTGGAGATATTTCCTGACTTTGTCATCTTATGGTTGTTGTTTCTAACACATATACACTGCAATTCAAACACAGGTGATTGAGAAAATCCACTATAATTTTTTCTCAAATAAGCTGTTGCATGAAGTGGATGTCCGGGAATTTCTTGCAGCTGAACAGCAAAAGATTTTAAAGGATTGTAAAGTGGTTTTTAGTAGAGTTTTTCCAGTTGGAGAAGCACAACCACATCTACACCCTCTGTGGCAGATGGCCGAACAATTTGGTGCACTATGCACAACACAAATTGATGATGAAGTGACTCATGTCGTAGCCCTTGCCCCTGGGACTGACAAGGTATCATTTTACCTTTTGTCAAAAGAATACTTGCATTAGAAATGAACAATAATTTACCTGGTAGTGTTTGTCTCTGTTTATACATGCTGCAGGTGAATTGGGCTTTGGCAACAGGTCGATATGTTGTTCACCCAGGGTGGTAAGAATTTGTCATAGTTTTCATGAATGCTGTTATTCCAGTAATGTTCTTTTGACAAGTTCCTGAACTTTTACATTAAATAGCTGCTATTGTTTTACCCTTGTGAATGGCATATGTTTAATATTATTTCATTTGACTAACAGGCTTGAAGCTTCAGCACTATTATACCGTCGAGCAAATGAGAGGGATTTTTCTATAACTATGAATCATTTTCCATGTCCCCCACATTAATCTAATGAGGTTCACTATGCCCAACATGTTCTGGTAATATTGACAATCGGCAGTGTAAACAGGCATAGTAAAACATATTAAGATGTAGAATCGACAATCAAACGGGTTAGTACCTACTACCAAGACATAAGATGTGCTTGAAAAGGTTGGGAGATAATACAGAAGTCACATCTTTGTTATTGGGCCTTGCTGAGTAAAATAGTTTTTTTCTTTTTTTTCTTATTTGTTGGTTCATTTACTAAGCACTATGGCATGGGAGACCCAAGTAACCTTAGGCCAGAAGGAATGTCTGAATTCCGCAGATGTGAAGGAAGATGAGGATTATGTGCTTTTCAACCACAGACGTGATTGAAAGAATTTCGGCGGTTAAGAATTTTAGATTGGGCCTTGAGACTAACCCATTGGTGACTTGTAAGATATTGTGGCAGGATGAATTTTCTCGAAAGTGTAAATAGGTCAAGTGCTGAAGGCATAGAGGGGTTACTAATACCAATTCCTGTTATAGAGAGTATCCTTATATCAAGTCATTTGCTTAGGGAGCAATTTACTTGCTTAAAGGGTTTAAGTTTTGTCATGCAGCTAAAAGGGTGGCTAAAAAGGAACCTCTTTCAGTCATTTCACAATTACTGTTGGAAATAAACAAGAATTGGTGTTTTCAAATTCTATAAATTTCATAACTGGCCTTTGATGAAAGGAAGGAGATAGGATGACAATTGATAGGCCCATTGTGGTCCCAATAAGCACTTGATTGAGTCTCCCCAAAAGGCTAGCAACTGTAAGCACTGTTATAAGTTACATCTCATTAAGCAGTTTGTGATTCCTTTCAAAAGAGGTGGCAAACTTATCAATTGACTCTTAGTTAAGTAATACTTGAGTCTTCTTGATGATGAAAGCAACCCCTTATTAGTCTAGTAATTTATTATAACAATAAATCGCAGAGCACGAAATGTTTTATATATCTAGGAAATTTCA
This sequence comes from Larix kaempferi, assembly GCA_027924585.1. Lineage (NCBI taxonomy): Eukaryota > Viridiplantae > Streptophyta > Pinopsida > Pinales > Pinaceae > Larix > Larix kaempferi. The sequence goes on along the minus strand of BSBM01000767.1, from coordinate 27,777,658 downwards.
ATACTAAAATTATTCGAAAAATTTGTTTAGATCGTTATTAAATGTGAGAAAGTCCAAAGATATTTACCTTGGCAATATAAAAAGAGCATTAATATCTGAAATTTTTATAGTATTTGAACTTAAAAACGTAATGTAATTTTCACTATGCCACTTGAAGAAAGCCATCCACCAGCCTCATGAACGACATGATGAAATGAATCAAGTTATAGTTTTCAAGTCTGTTAGAGATCTATCAAACACATGCTTTGAAATTCGTTTCAAAAGGAAGCATTTTGTTCACAAAAGGCAAAGTACCATTTTTTGCTTCATTGGTATCTCTTTCAAGTTACGCAAAATTAGACAGTCGAGTTCCTCCCCACAATAGTGGATTATAAAAAAGTAGGCTTTCTTCTAGGAACTAGAGTGGCAAGTTAACCTTTCGATCTTGTTCTTGAGAATGAGTATATGGTGAAGAAAACTAGCATTAGAATCGAAAGTTTAAAAGTGTCTGCCGCAGTGCATTTTGTGCACACTTGGCTCCTCTACGCCTTCATTAGCATATACTAAGCAAAGTGCTTCTTAGAAATCCTTGACTTTTGACTAGAAAATATCTTCAACATTGATAGTTATAAACTCAACTTGAAAGAGTTGATGTTTCCAATAGGGTAGTTATATATATGTAGTAGTTCTAATTGTGGTGGTGCTATCATTCATTTTAGAGGTTGTATGAAGAGGTCGCTTTGTATGTTGGATGGCATCACTTATTTTAGAGGTTGTAGTAAGAGAGATGACTTCATATATTGGATAACCTCATAAGAGCTAATATTATAATCCTATAACAAACTATATAGATATATTATGTAGTTGATTGGTGCTTGCTTAATTAAATAAACTAGCATAGATTTTCGTTGATGTGCTCAATGATCTAAGGTTAATATAGACGTATGTTAGTTCCATAAATTAAGAGCTAATCTTATAATCCTATAACAAATTATATAGATATATTATGTAGTTTATTGGTGCTTGTTTAATTTAATAAACTAGCATAGATTTTCGTTGATGTGCTCAATAGATCTAAGGTTAATATAGACGTATGTTAGTTCCATAAATTGGTTAGTTGATTGTAGTTGTTATGAATGTTTAGCCAAGAGCATGATGTTAGTTAAAACAAAATAGGGCAAAACATGCTTTAGTTAGAACACTTAAATATGGATCTTTGGTGTTTTATAGTAAAAAAAATTAATGTTTAGTGTTACCATCTCAATTCATTTAAATGCAATGTGGTAGAACCTATTTGTAAACATCATTGTGCTGAGAGGCGCTCTACAAGGGAGATCTTGTAACATGTGTGTGTTTGTGGAGTGTTTGTTGAGTTTGTTGAGTAACAAAATAATACAAAGTAAACAAAAAAGAATAATACAAAGTAAAAAGTAATAAATATTATGTCGGCCATAAAAAGAGAATAATACAAAGTAAAAAGTAATCAATATTTTATGGCGGCCATAAAAAAAAATACAAAGTAAAAAGTAAATGTGAGACTTAAACTAGAGACTTTAGAGCTTAGGATTAGGTGGTAAATATTATGTGGGCCATGAACAAAAAAGAATAATACAAAGTAAAAATTAAATATGAGACTTAAACTAGAGACTTTACTTTTTACTTTTAATACAAAGTAAAAAATAAATATGAGACTTTAGAGTGTTTGTCGAGTAATAAAATAATACAAAGTAAACAAAAAATAATAATACAAAGTAAAAAGTAATAAATATTATGTCGGCCATAAACAAAAAAGAATAATACAAAGTAAAAAATAAATATGAGACTTAAACTAGACTTTAGAGCTTAGGATTAGGTGGCTCAGGTATTGCATTCAAGGATCTATTCAAGGAGAGGTTTGCACCTCCGGAGATTTGATCCCTCTCGGCGCTTGATAGAGCCTAGGATTTGGATCTAGGCTGGTTATTACTATAATGAAATGTAATGAGTTACTCTCACCTCTTTTGGCACATATATAAAAAAACAATGAGCAATTTAAAAAGAAGGATATTGCGTTTAGTTCATTGGGTTTTCTCAATGTTTTCGTTCCTCCTAGGGATCATCATCAAGAGACTGGCTCATTGGAATTCAAACCATAATCAACCCTTAGTGCATTGGTATTAATATGGTTGGACTTATCATCACAATTCTTTTCTATGTTGACAACATTGCCCTTGTGAAACTATCAACAATTTTAACAAGCAACTCGAAGTTATTTAACAAATCGCAAAAATTATAAGCTTATCATTAATGTAGTTAAAACCAAAATGAGGATAACACCTTTGAAGAATTTATCCTCCAATTTTGTATGGTGTTAACTGTTGATCCCACCCTTTTGCTAAACGAGAGATATGTTACATGGCCCATAGCCTCAACAACAATTGGTTCATGAACAGTGAAACAAGTCAAGCTAGACCCAATTCATTTTTACAACCTCAGTTGTTTTGGTTATTTTGTAAAATGATGGAGTTTGATCTTGTAGTGTCCCTTTTGACACTTGAACAAATCAAAAACTATTTTATAACCTATAATATCAAAATTATCCTTACCTAAATATAAACACAAATTGTTGAAATTGAACAAAAATAGTCTTTGATAGAGTTTCTACTATGAGCAATAGCCCTCAGGCTCAAAAATGGGTGGGCCGAGGGCTCTTAGGCTTGACTTAACTATTGAAATATAAGCAAAGAGAATCATATGGATATCGCTAAATCTTATATGCCCATGTAGTTTAAAATTAAGCCATAGAGTGATAATGTCAACTTTCACCAGATGGAGTTGAAATACTATAGGTATATTATCAACCATGATTTGGTCGATCAAAATCATTTTTCCAACATAGATCCAACTTAAACTTGGATCTATTAAGCATCGAGAAGGATCCAATTTCTTGAGGTGTAATTTTTTTATGTGTTTAAGATCCAAGTTTAAGATAGATCTATGTTGGTTTTAATTTTTTTATTTTATGAATTGGCATTATTTTTAGTTATTTTTATCTTTTTATAAGTAATTAGTTGGCATTAATCTTTTAATCACTTTTTATTTTTAGGAATGTTATGTTATGTAACATTACATGATAACATCTCCCCCATGCTAGGTTGAGAGCACCTTGCTACTCTTGGTGCCAAAACAAAATGAATATTGCTAAAATTAAGCCAATGCTCACAACCTCCATTGGAATTACTTATTGGACTAATGTGAAAGACCTTGGAGTGAGTAAATTTGTGATATGAAGGAGGTAGATGATGTAGAACATTTCCTTTACTTGTGCTATTCTTAATCTAGTAGTCTAAACATGCTATGATTTGAAATCTTTTTCGTCATATATTTTTTTTGTTTATCAAACTCGGGCCAAATTTTTTATTAAGTGTTGTTGGAATTGTAGATATAAGTTATTGGTATTGCATAATCTAGGTGCAATAAGGTTATTTGAGGTTGCCAAATTCATTTATGCATTAAAAAATGAAATTTAAGCAATTAAAAATTGCAATTTAACCAAATATTGCATAGATGGATTTTGATGATGGTAACTTGAGATTTTGAAGACTATTTACTTTGATTCCCTCTTTCTTTTAGAGACCTTGTTGGTCTTACGATACCATCATTGTCAAAGTCATTGCCATCATTACCATCATGAACAACAATGAAAACATCACCTTCGTCATCACCATCAACTTTAGCCTCATTTTCATCTTTGTCCTTGCCCTTATCACCAACTTCACTATCATCATCAGCAGCATCAACAATGCCATTGCCAATACTACAGCCACATCAACACACCATTACCAACACCAACACACCAACAACACTCATTTTTATGAGCTTTAATTTACACTTATTTGTTTGAGCAAAAAATTGCAAATATAAAATGTTTTTAAAGTAAAATTTATATATTTATAACTAGCTTTAGAGTACACCTAGTCTCTAAGTCATTCTAGTTGTCGCTTCATGTTTGTAGCAAAGTTTACAAAAAACTTGGCATTCAAGTTGTACACATGATATAATAAACTTTTTACTTCATGTTAGCATTAAGAACTATTCATGAACCTATTCTTCAAATTTGATAAAAGATCAAGTTAATCTAACCCAAAACAATGAAAAACATCTCTTTAACATAGTCATTAACCTGTCCAAAAAAACAATGATTATCCCTTTTTTCTCAATTCCTGTTGCGACACAAAATTAAGGATAAATGAAAGTTAACATCTATAGTTGATGTGAGATTGGTTTTGATGTTTAGCTACCCATTTAGTTTTCTAATGATCTTGTGCATATCTATATATATCTAGATATACATAACCAAGTCTTGAAGCACTAAAACCTTCAAAGCAAGCTATTTAGCATGCTTTCTTTACCCAGTGGCCTTTCCCTTCTCCATATACATTGAATTGAATGTTTGATACATTGAAAGCCTTGGGGATAGATGTGATGTGCCTTATTCTATATTTTTGGAAGGTTAGTGGAGGACGGGTTGAGACTCCTTCTGGTATTTAAGGTTGATTCTGGCAGTGGACTTGCAAACTTGGACTTCACTGAAGCATCTTTGCAAGGAATGATCTAGGATGGTGAGTTCAGATTAGGGGCCTAGGAGAATAGAATGCAATCTAGGCATGGTGATCAGATGATCATGATCAGAGGAGTGCAGTGTCAGCATGGTGGTTCCCCTCAGAGATTAGTTTGGGACTCAGGAACTGTAGTCTTTGATAGTGCAGTAGTTGTTATAGATTAGATGACCAATTTTTGCTTTCCAAAGTTTACTCTTGATATGCTTAGGATGGGACGTGTGGAGGAGTGGTCTTGCGATGAGTTGATCGAGAGTGTGTAGCTTATGATTACCTGAATTATCAGACGCGGTTAGTGGGATTCTTGGGTTAGCACCTTGCAGATTAGTGTTAGGAGCAGAGAATGCTTCACATCATCCAGGCAGACCCTATAGGAGTTCACACGGAAGGGCTTTGTTGACAATGTAGAGGGAGATATGGAGGAGTGTATGACTAGGCAGCAGAGCAGGTCAGAGCACACTCATCCCACAGGATCGTTGTAGTCTGTGACGATTTTTGGGTAGGAGTGGTAGAGTATGTATGCAGTTCATGCACTTCCTAGTGATTTCTTTGGAGTATGGGGCGACATAGGTGATTGAGACAACCTTTTCCAATATTCAAGATCGAGTGTGGCAATGGATTTTCCCACCGTGACTTCACTCGGATGCCTGTGTAGGCCACTATTCATGGTGGTAGGTTCAACGCTTATATGTATTTCATGTTGGAGTGCTAGGAGAGGAGGATGCAGACTGGGTATGACTGTCAGACAATTATGATCAAAGTGGCACATCGTTAACATGGTGGTCCTTTCCTCAGATTAGCTTGGGACCCTAGGATTTCAGTATTAGACAGTTCAACAATTTACACAGAGGCGAGAGCCAACTTTTGCTTTCACGAGATTGGTTCCCTAGTCGAGTAGTTATTTGAGGGCTTCTTATGTCTTGTTGGACCACACATCGAGCAAAGGATGCTTCACCTCTTCTTTATTGGTTTGGGACCTTGGTATCATTTCCAATTTTTGCTTGATTCATTCAATGGAGTGTAAGGTTGTGGTGGCATTGTTGGAGGACAAGAAATCTTTGGGAAGGGAGGATTGTGAAATCCCCTTTCGCTTGATCACGATGAGGGGATGACTCATTAGCCATAATGACTTTTGTGGGCAATAATCACTGAAGAGAGGGAGTCAAGGAGATTTATTTGATGTCACTTAGATAGATGTTATAATTTTATAGTGACATTTAATTAAAAAGGAAAAATAAAGGTCGTGTGGACTAAGTCAATGAGGAAACATTCTAGAAGATGCTTTGGAGAAAGATAAAAGGAGGGGTAGTGCCTCACTTTCATTATGATTACGTTTTTGGATTGATATCTTGATTGGGTGCTCTTTTTGAGCCAAGGTTTTTGTTGGGGGTTTGGAAAACCCCTTCCATCATTGTTTAGTTTCGGTGGTGCAAGAACCACCCTAGCTAGATGTAAAGAAATCCACTTTGGGTCTCCAATTGAGCATATTCGATGATTTTATCTTCAATTTTGTGAGTAGCGTTTTGTGTGGACAATTTTCCAAGGGGGGTGAGTTTATCCTTTGTGGCAGAGCCATGGGCATCTGGAGGAAATCATGGCACTTGTAGAGAGAGGCTGAATCACTTCTTGAGGAGGTCGTGAGCATCATTGGGCAACCCATGGCATCTAGAGTTCGTTGGGGTTTGTGAAAGAGGTTGACTCTTTTTCTTGTTGGTTGTGGCTTTAGGAGGAGTGTTGTTGCATTGTTTTGGAAGTGATCAAGTTCATTTACTTTAGGGACCAAATCCTCTCTTGCTTAGTCGTGGGCACTTGAATAGTCATGGATGCTAGAAAAGGGATAAGCCATTTGTGGGAGGAATTTGAAGGGGGACGAACCCCTTACTTGTTGATTCATGGCACTTGTTGGAAGGTTGTGAGCCCCATGAAATGCCTTTGGTAAATTGAGAATGCAGCCCCATGAAACGCCTATGTTAAATCAAGGGAAAATGAAATAGTGGGTGCCACATAATCCACTATTAAATGAATGTTTAGGGCTCCACTATCAAATGGAATGTTTAAGCAAATGAAGGTTGATGCTACGCGGCCAACAACCTATTAATTAAACAACTTATCAACTAAAAGGATGCCATCCGGATGATGGGATTGTTGGTTACAGGTGTTAAGAAGACTAATCAAGATTATTAAATCAGTAACGCTTATTTGGACCCTAATACTTGCAAGCAAGTTACCATGTTTAATCCCCACCCTCAGTCTAGGAGAGACGACTAAGAATATTCCTATCTAATTAAATCTTGACCACACAATGCTTATTTGTAATTAAAAGGCCGCAAACCTCACCCATCTGTATTGAAATAGAGACGCTTATCGGTGTAAAAATTTCACCATTTTCTCTTAAAATAGTATTAAAGTTAACCTAGTTGAGCTTACCAAGTTGATTTGTGCCCTTGAATGGTGTTTTTCTGTTGGAGAATAGGGATTCCACACCCCTATTGTGCATCTCTACGGACTTATTAGGACTCCACACCCTTGTTTTGTACTTAGGACTTTGCGTCCTAGTAGATTGCTCAAGACTCCACACCCTAATGTGTTAATTTTTTGATAATTTCATTCAAACATTATCTAGGATCCTACTAAGAGAATAATATGCACAGCATAACAATCATAAACACAAGAGACACATAGTTTCCTCGGGGAAAACCAAGAAGGGGAAAAACCTTGCAACTTCCTCAGAGATAGAATAAGCCCCAATACAAAGATCACAAAGATCAATCCCCAAAAGATAGATGACTCTAGCAGCTACTCCTCCTCCACTTGTGTGCACTCCTCTCTCAACTAATGCGAGTTGGATGAGTGAGTGAATGAATAGAATGAGACACGCTCACCCTCTATTTATACACAACTTAACCTGCCTTTAATTCTAGGTGGGATGACTTCCTAAGGAAGCCTAATAACCCACTCACATGACACAAGCAGGGCCGACCCCACACTAGTGGTCTAATAACCCGTCAAATATAAGTTGCGACACTTGCAACACTTGCGACACTTACAAATACAAATGACGACACTTCTGATTGGAGGAATAATACATCTCCATATGAATATAATAAAGTACAAGTGTAATACATAGAAGAATATCTTCCGAAGTTACAAATACATCAACACTCCCTCTTAACTAGGAAGGTATTCTCTAGACACAAGTTATCAATACATATCGCCACAAGTCTTCAATTCTGGAGCTAGATCATTGTCACTAGATCACGGAGCATCATCGTCACTGCTGTTGTACTCGTCATCTCGATCACTGGACTATCTCTTGACTCTTCTCGTCATAGGAAGTTCTACAGAGCCAACCTTTTTTCACGCTGGTTGTAGGCCTAGCCTCCTGTAGGTCTTCATCATCTCTGCGAGCTGGCCATCCTGTGGATCCTAGGACTGATTACGTGCGTCAACAAAACCTTGAAAGAGCATCCCAGGACTGATTACGAGCTTACTGCTCAACCTATCGGATCTCCCAGGGAGCTATTACATGTGACCACGACAAAACCTTAAAAGAGTGTCCCAGGAACATTTATGTGCATAACACGACCGATAAGAACTCTAAAGAGCATCCTTAGACTTTTACGTGCCTAGCACAACCTATCGGATCTCCAAGACTGATTACATGTGGTATGGAAAAACCTTGAAAGAGCATCCCAGGACTGATTACGAGCTTACTGCTCAACCTATCGGATCTCCTAGGGAAATATTATATGCCACAGGACAAAACCTCGAAAGAGCATTTACCAGATCTCCCAAGGAGCTATTATATGCCATACGCAAAACCTTGCAAGAGTATCTGCAAACCTCCTAGGGCAAGATTATATGTCCTCCCAAGCAAAACCTCGAAAGAGCATTTGCCAGATCTTCCAGGGAGCTATTATATGCCATAGGCAAAACCTCGCAAGAGTATATGCAAATCTCCCATGGCAAGATTATATGCTTATCACACAACCTGTCCACGGCCATGGAGTATCATCCTGATACTCATGATCCACCTGATCATCCTCGCACAGAGCACCATCCTGATTCTCAAGATCCTATTGATCATCATCATACAGTACATCATCCCGATGCACATCATCATCGCATGATCATCCTAATCATCGTCACATCATCGTCTTGATGCATATCGCATGATCATCCTGATCATCGTCACAACATCGTCTTGATGCATATCATCATTGCATGATCATCCTGATCATCGTCACAACATCGTCCTGATGCATATCATCTAGAGCATTGTCCTGATGCTCATCACATATGATCATCCTGATCATCATACATAGTAGTAACTGGAGCATCGTCTTGATGCTCATCACACAACGCTTACATCCACAGCCATGAGAAGGATCCTCCTACCACCATGCTTGGAATGGCTCCTGCAAGTGTGTCCCATCACTTCTTCCTCGAAGTATCTTCTATTTGAAGAACACCAAGCCTCTCTCTAAAGTATTCGAACTTCACTCTGGTTAGTGGTTTGGTTAATACATCTACAATCTACTCATCTATCGCAACATACTGGAGCTTCACTGCTCCTCTTTGCACCATATCCCTAATACAGTGATATTTGATCTCGATGTGCTTCGACCTACCATGGAACATCGGGTTCTCTGACAACTTCACACAACTCTGGTTGTCACAATAGATACAGGTAGCATCCAACCGGAGATCAAATAAATCAGACAGTAGCTTCCTTAGCCATACTGCCTCACAACTAGCCAAACAAGCTGTGACATACTCTGCTTCGGCTGTACTCAGTGGTACGTAGGATTGCTTCCTGCTAAACCAAGAGAGCACACCTGATCCCATATTGAAGCAACACCCCAAAGTGCTCTTCCTATCTGTAGCACTTCCTGCCCAATCTGAATCAACATAACCCTCTAGGTTAAACTTTTGATTCGCATCATACTTGAGCCCATAATCAATCGTACCCTTCAGGTACCTCAGAATATGCTTTACAACAATCAGGTGAACATGTCTACGATCTGTTAGAAACTGGCTCAAGGTGTTCATCGCAAAGCAAATATCTGGTCTCGTGTTCGTCAGGTACATCAAGGACCCAATCATCTGACGATACACCGTGGCATCAACTGACTCTGATGAAGCATCACTCAATAGCTTCAGGTTCGATGCCATAGGTGTGGCCATGGCCTTGCAGTCCATCATCCCAAACCTCTTCAAGATCTCTACTACATACTTCCCTTGTCCAAGGAAGATTCCGTCCGCACTCTGCCACACCTCCAAACCTAGAAAATAATGCATCATGCCCAGGTCCTTCATCTCGAACTCTGCGGCAAGTTTCCTCTCTGTATCTGCAATAAGCCCATCCTCACCTGTCACAAACAGGTCATCTACATTAAGTAGGAGTATCACTGGGTTCCCTTCCTCTACCTTGTAGTAAAGGTTGGAATCCGCTTTACTCTTGGTAAAGCCCAAACTAATCAGGAAGTTATCTATTCTGCCGTACCACGTCCTGGGTGCCTGCTTCAAACCGTACAAGGCTTTCTTCAATTTGCACACATGAGTCTATCTGTCATGTGTTTCAAATCCGAGTGGATGCTCCACATACACTTCCTCTTCCACTACACCATTCAAGAAGGCCGTCTTGACATCCATCTGGTGTATCTTCCATTTCATCATTGCAGCCAGAGCAAGTCCTGATCTGATGGAAGTGTATCTAGCTACAGGAGCGAAAGTCTCTTCATAATCTATCCCCTCTTTCTGGGAGAAGCCACGAGCTTCAAATCTTGCCTTGCATTTCTCTATGCTACCATCTGCAACATGCTGGATCTTATAGATCCACTTGGAAGTCACAACAGACTTCCTTTCTGGTCTTGGGACCACATCCCAAACATCATTCTTCATGATCGACTGGTATTCCTCAACCATGGCATCCTTCCATTCTTTCTTTTCCGCTGCTTCTTCATAACTGGAAGGTTCTTTGTTCATAATGTCACAGAGTAAGGAAACATAGCTGGTGTGTGATCTTGTCCTCTTTATTTCTCTGTGTTCCTCCTCTGGAATACCATACCTTTCTTCATCTTGGATGAGCTCTCTAGCCCATGCAAGTTTCCTCTTGTGAGAGTTCTTCTCACGGGGTGGATCTACAGGTTCTTATGGATCTTCTATTTCACGATCCGCTTCTGGTATTGCTTCATTCATAGTGGTGTCTTGTGTTCTGGGTACCCTTGGTTCTTCATAGTCTTCAAAAGGTGTCTTCCTTGATTTGATGTATGTTGAGAGTTTTCATCAAAATTCACATCCCTGCTAATGTCAATCTTCTTGAACCTTGGAAAGTAGATTCTGTATGCCTTCGAGCTTTCACTGTACCCCACAAATATACCCTTCTTTCCTGAAGGATCTAACTTTGTCCTCTTTTCTTTTGGAACATGTGTATATACTGGACAACCAAATATTCTAAGATGGCTAACTTCTGGTCTCTTACTAGAGAAAACTTCTTCTGGTGTTTTGTTGTCAAGTATCTTGTGTGGTGTTTTGTTTTGTACTTATACTGTTGTCCTTGCTGCTTCTTCCCATAGGTGTGTGGGTAGATCTTGGTCATGAATCATTGCCCGTGCTACTTCCATGATTGTTCTATTCTTCCTTTCTGCAACCCCATTATGTTGTGGATTGTAGGGAGTGGTCGACTCCCTCTTAATCCCTGAATCACTGCATAGCTTCTTGAACTCCCCTGAAGTGAATTCTCCACCATTGTTGGATCTAAAGGTCTTGATCTTCTTATCAGTTTGATTTTCTATCAAGGCTTTGAATTCCTTGAACTTATCAATCACTTCATCTTTGTTCTTCAAGAAATAAACCCAAGTCTTCCTAGAGAAATCATCAATGAAAGAAACATAATATACATACCCACTCAGAGAACTGAATGACATTGGTCCGCATACATCAGAGTGGACAATCTCCAAGATTCATTTTGCTTTGCTTTCACTGCTTGGAAAAGCCTTCTTTGTTTTCTTTCCTTTTGCACATCCTTTGCAAACACCTTCATGCTTTGATTGGATTTCAGGAAGACCTTCTACTACTTTGCTTGCAATTGGTAGTGCCCTATAGTGCACATGAGCAAGCCTTATGTGCCAAAGTTCACTTGGTTCCATGGATTCATGTACCATGGCATGTTCGGGTTGTCCCTTCAATTTGTACAATCCTCCCTCTTGCTCTCCAATCACTACTGCATCATCTATGGTCTTACCTTTTGGCCACATAAGTACTTGGCCATCCACAAATGAAACTCTCATCCTTTTTGCATCCAAAGATGATATGGAGGGAAGATTCTTCTTGAGCCCAGGTACATATAGAACATCTTGCATCTTTAAAGACTTCTCAGAGTCTAACTTGTAGGAGGCTTCACCACTTCCTTTTATGGGGTGTTGATAGTCATCCCCAAGTTTCACCTTATGAGGTGACTCATGTTCAGATAGGTCCATAAGAGATTCTTTGAATCTCATCATTTGTTTAGAAGCCCCACTATCAATAAGCCAATCATTACACCCATGTGTAACAGTACTTGTGAGAGCAGAGATTAGAACATATTCATAGTCACTTGAAGAGTCTTCACTTTCTACCTTAGTCTTCTTTCTAGGAGGTACATCATCCTCAGCAGCATGAGGATGATATCTCTTCTTGTTGCTTTTCTTGTTGTTGTTGTTGGAGTTCCTTTTGTTCTTAGGACATTCTGATGCAAAGTGTCCCTTCTCATTACAAGTGAAGCATCTCAGATCTTTCTTATCTCTTTGATGATGGTGGTGTGAAGATATTTTGTGAAAAGATTGCTCCCTCTTGGGCTTACCTTTCTTGGTGTGTGTTGTGAGAGCTTGATCTTCATTTCCCATCTTTTCTTCTCGGGCCACAAGCCTAGCTTCTTGTGAATATTCCTCCCATAGTATACTGAAGGAGATCAACTTCTTTCTTGCACAGATACCTTGGATGAAGGAGTCCCATGACCTAGGTAGGCCATTCAATGTGGTCATGACAATTTCTCCATTCTCCACTACTTCATCCACAAATTCAAATTGTTCTTTGATTTGAGAGACCTTAGTAAAGTAGGATTGGATGTTCTCTCCAGTCTAAAAATTTACCCCTTTTAATTGATTACGCATAGTCATCTTCCGATTTATATTCTTTCCTTCAAACAACTTGGTCAAGGAGTCAAACATCTCCTTTGGTGTCTTTAGAGAAGACACATGGGGTATGAGATGGTCTTTTATAGAATCAACAATGATTCTCTTGGCTTTGACCAAGTTCTTCTTGTGTAAGCCTCATCTCCCTCTGTAACTGGAACCTCTTCTTTTATGTAGGTGTCCAAATCATTTTCTTCTAGGATTAACCCAATCTTATACTTCCATGCTTGGAAGTTGTCAGGTCCTTCAAGCTTATCCTCAAGCTTGGTGTGGTGAGACATCTTAATGAGAAACTCAAATGGAAATAAAAGATTTAGGTCTTACCACTGGATTTGCTGAAAACTGGATCTGGAGCTGGATTAGGGTTTGTCAAAGAAACCCTAAAAATTCAAACTTTGAATTCCAAACTTCTGAATGGATGGAAAGATGCACCTTGCCGGGCTGATCAAGCTGGTATACTTCAATTTTGAAATCTGCAAAATTTTACCCCTCAAAATTGCCTTTGAAACTTTCAGATCTTCTGGAAAAAATCTCGAACTAAGGTTTGATAATGCCTGGGGTTCTACCCAGCCAAAAAGTTCGATCTTGTGCTCTAAACTTTGATTTTTCTGAGGAGCATCCAGCCGTGGTCACAGATTCCAAAAATTTCAACTTTTGCAAAAACCCTAATTTTCCACCTTTCTGATCAAGATCTCGAACTAGGATTTGATGATGCCCGGGGTTCTGCCCAACCAAAAAATTCGATCTTAGTCTCTAAAATTTGATTTTCTTGAGGAGCATCCAGCCGTGGTCTCGGATTCCAAAAGTTCCAACTTTCTCCAAAACCCTAATTTCCCGCAATAGTGACGAGCCAAAAACTGAAAGTGCTCAGAATTGAATTATGTCTTGACAGAAAGATGCACCCTTGCAAGGAGAGTTAGCCTAGCCTCCTGCCTTTGATGATCTGAGGAGAGAAACTCAAAGATTAAGAAGCCCTAGCTTTCGCAGCTGCGCAGTGTCTTCTTCTTAGCACGACTCTGATACCATGTTAATTTTTTGATAATTTCATTCAAACATTATCTAGGATCGTACTAAGAGAATAACATGCACATCATAACAATCATAAACACAAGAGACACGGAGTTTCCTCAGGGAAAACCAAGAAGGTGAAAAACCCCCAAACTTCCTCAGAGATAGAATAAGCCCCAATACAAAGATCACAAAGATCAATCCCCAAAAGATAGATGACTCCAGCAACTACTCCTCCTCCACTTGTGCACACTCCTCTCTCAACTAATGCGAGTTGGATGAGTGAGTGAATGAATAGAATGAGACAAACTCACTCTCTATTTATACACAACTTAACCTGCATTTAATTCTAGTTGGGCCGACTTCCTAAGGAAGCCTAATAACCCACTCACATGACACAAGCAGGGCCGACCCCACACTAGTGGTCTAATAACCCATCAAATATAAGTTGCGACACTTACAAATACAAATGACGCACTTCTGATTGGAGGAATAATACATCTCCATCATGAATATAATAAAGTACAAGTGTAATACATAGAAGAATATATTCCGAAGTTACAAATACATCAACATGATGAAGATCCAAAACTCTACACCTTGATCTTTCAAAGATTTAGGACTCCACACCTTGGTCTTTTAAATATTTAGGACTTCATGCCCTGATCTTTTCCACCAAAGAATATGCGTCTTAGTCTCATGGATTCAGTACTCCACACCATACCCTCCATGAATTCCCATCTATTTTTCCCCGAAACTTCGCATTTCCCTTGGGGTACTAGTTGTGATCTCATACCCATCTAATAGTCTTGTTGGCAAGGTCTTGTTTCCCCAGACCTACACACATCATACCTCATAGATTAACAGAATCAATTAAAATTCATAATGAATTAACTTAATCACATTTTACCCAAATGTATACATGGCCTCCTCTATCAGTTTTTCTCTACAGAAATGACTTCCACAGTCATCTATGATTTGAGCATCCTTGTCGGAAAGCAACTAAGTTCCTAGCCAAATATTGTAACTTATTACAAAGTTAAGCATACATAATCATAAAAATCATGTATCATCAACATGATCATAATAACCTATATGTTATGCACAACAATTATCATCCATATGTCTCGATCATATATCATAATCCAAGTCATATATATCAATCAATATTAATGAGTTACACACCCTGTAAACCAATTTACAATTAAAAGATTAAATCATACAAGAATCAAAATTAACATTAGATATATGAAATACCTTTGATAGTTCCAACTTAATGAACACAACTGACTTCTTACTCTTTATATAAGAATACCTTCATGTATTGTACCTATATCTTCGTAGATTTGAATTCCCTGCAAGAAGATAGATTGTTTTGATGATATTGCCTATGATAAAAGTTCTTTGATCATGACTGAATAACCTTTTCTATGGTTTTACCAAAACAATGTGTAAAGCGCATGAAATCTTTGTGTTTATAAGATATGGTTAATATTAAATTTTAATGAGTTGCAACATGGATGAAGATGGTTAATTTTTATTATCAAATACAGTAAATTTAATTACAAAATGAAATATTTAATTAGATAAAATTGTCAACATTAACATTTTTTTTTGATAAAAGAGAACACGTATTTAATATTAAATCTTTTTGTGGACACTACCCTAAAGTAGGGTATCGGTTAATATTAACATTTAATTCATTGCAACGTGGATGAAAATATTGTCAAATACAATAAATTCAATTACAAAATATGAATGGTGTTAAAAGAAATATTTAAGAGCCTCTGGGGGGATCTTAAGTGGTGTAATATTCCTAATCTGATCTCATAGGATATCAACTCAAATTCAATTTTAAAATCAGGAAATTGTGTGACAATAACTAGTTCACAAAACTAGACAAGATGACATTAGTCTTGGTCAGTGATTCACCCACCCAAAGCTTGAATGATGGACACTTTTGGATCTGCCAAATGTATTGGGGAGTGTGCAGAAGCAGAAACATCAGAATCAAGTCCAACTTCAGACTCCTATGCACAAGGTAATGGGGCCATACAAGACTTAAGGCAAAACAATGAGCTATGGTAGCTTGTCTGACTATAGGAAGGAAAAATCAAATAATTATGGAAGGGATTAGGATCATGATAGCTGATAGAAACTTTGCACAATGTACTGGGACCATTAACGTTTCAAACATCAGCTAGGCTGAAGTCTACTCCAAGGCTCCTGGGCGCCCCAACATATGCAAACTAGAACTTCAACTGTGCATTACCTGAGAACCAATGGTGAGGGATTTTGGCTCAGGAAGGATTGAAAACATTAAATTATAGTAAAATATAAGTATAGGTTCACTCCAGCAATTTTGAAGAATTTATGAGGAAGTTTCACAAACTAATAAGTAAAATTGTCTCCTGGGATTACACAACTAGTTTAACTTCAGGATTTTCCAAACAGTGAGAGAAGGATTCAAATTCTTACTTTTAGAAATGGAATGAGTATATTGGCATGTTGAGTAACAACAGCAACATAAATAAGTCACTTTGGATTTGTATAAGTTCATTTATTAATTAAACACTGAAAACTAGCTATTTTTCATGGCAATCTAGATTAGGTGCAAAAGATGGATATGAAAGGCAGAATTTTCTTTATTCAAATTGTAGAATGGACTTCAGAGGTTAAAATTTACATCAATAACAACCATCAGTAGCTGAAATACATCTCATAAAACTCTCAGGAAATAAATACATGAAAGACGAAACTCTCCATCATAGAAATACTAGAAATCATCATAAATTCGATTGGAAGACTTCCCAATCTCTGCAAACAAGCTTGTACTTCACTAGATATGAAAAAATGATGAACATAGAGTAGATGGGATGCTCATGGAAGGCGTACCAAGATTCGGGGATGCTCACAGGGCACATTCACCAAACTAGATAGAAAACCAAGGGCGCGTTCTTCACAACTGGAATCCCCGGATCTAGTAAAATGGTCATAACTTGCTCATCTGGACACCTTTTTTGATGAGACAAAAAGTGTTTCCGACTGGAAATGATGCTACAGATGCAATGGAATGGATCTCAATGTCCAAAATGATCTAAAATTTCGAAACCAGAACCTCCATTTCGGCCCTCCAACACTGTTCCTACTGAATGAAGGAGTTGAACCGCACAATGAGAACACCAACCAATGTATCAGACTTTAGGACCTGCAACAGACTCAATGATGGAGACTAGATGTCATTATCCTTTCAATAGAATCATGGGGCACATCTTCCAGCTAGGACTAGGGGCACATCTCCAAGGTCAATGAGGCAAAATTGCACTTAATTCAAGTCACAAATTATCAAAAGATGTGAAATGGAGTTGTAATCATTCTTTTATAGATTTATGTGACTTTTTGAGCAATTAAGATATGATAAGGTTCCCTCATGGAGTGGATAAGGTTGCTTTGTTTTCTGCTTTAGCTTTTGCCTTGCTTTCTGCTTTAGCTTTTGCCTTGTTTTCTGCTTTGCTTTGCTTTTTGTTTTTGCTTTTGCTTTATGCTTTTGCTTTTGTTTTTCCTGTTTTTCTACCTTATCCTGCTTTTATGTTTTGTCCTGCTTTTTTCTGTTTTTCTGCCTTATCCTGGTTTTTTGCTTTGTACTGCTTTTTCTTGCTTTTCTGCTTTATCTTGCTTTTCTGCTTTTGTCCCGCTTTTCTGCTTTATTCTACTTTTCTTGAGCTTTGTGGCTTTATTATGTTTTCTTCTCATTTTCCAATTTTCCTTGCTTTGGTTGCTTTATATTTTATTGTCTTGCAAGTTACTTCTTATTCAACCTTATCCTCTAAGGCACACTTGTGGAACGTTATCCACTTTATTCCAAAATAAAAATATCTAATTAATAAAAATTACTTCTACCAAGTGCATTTCAAACTTAGGATAAAAATACACTTAAACTTCCTAACTAATTAATGCCTTAACTTCAGAATTAAATTCAAGTGCATGAAATTTTTTACTCAACCCAAGGGATTGGTTGGTGTTAGAAAAAAAGGATCGCAGAGCAATAACAATAAACAAGATGCAAATACAAATTACACAGACACATTACAAGAGAGACACCAATATATCGTGGTTCACCCAAGATGAGCTACGTCCACACTAAAATTGCTAGTCCTTATTATTATTATATCATCCAATAAATGAAGGGATACAACCTGCAACACATCCGCTGCACTTCCTCTTCATTGTCTCACAGTCTCTCTTCACGATCTCAAAGATCTTTACAATGTAGAATACCTAATACATCAACCCTAGCAATATTACAATGTCTTTCTTATAAAGGGGAAATACAATGGGAAAATACCACAAGTTACCCAAAACCATGGGCTCGTAATCTATTGGCAAAAACAACCCAAAAATTTCCTTTGGGGGCCCGCTGGCCCCTGCGCCCCCAGCAGGGGGAGTGAAACCACTCCCCCAGACCCTCTGGGGCTCGTGCCAAGATCATAACCAAACCTGGGGTTCAACACGGCTGAAAACAACATCATCTATGAGACTGGAAGATCATGCTCCACAAACCACAGTTGGGATAGGAACTCCTTCCACGAAACATCAATGAGGGGACATGCCAAGTGGTAAAGATGAGAAGTTGTAAATGGAAGGTCACGTGTTCAAATCCCCCCAATCTTACTTGCGCGCTATGGTTCGGTCCCTGTGGATGCACCTAGGCGTATAGTGATAGCGAGATTGGATCCTTGGACCCCGTGTCACTCAAGTACTAGCCCAACTCCAGTTGTCAATTCCCCTAGTACAAAAAAAAAAATTAAGATAAAATGTTTATAAGTAAAATTACTTAGAAGTCTCATTAGATTATATTTATTGATAATTTGTTGAAATCACAAGGACTTCTTACACTAATATTGTGAATATTTATATGAAATTGATAATAAATATTTTTTAAAGATAAGTTTCACTCAACTAAAGCCTCAAGGGGTAGCTCAGTTGGTTGAAACCTCTGGGACCAAGCCGTCATGAGGTTGAGGTCTAGGGTTCAATTCTATGGGCCCTCCGGGGTTAGGGACCCAAGTATGGTGTCAGGGGGGTGAAGCACCTTCAGGTGGGCCCCTTGGACTTCTTGCCATGGATGTAGTGTGTCAATCTTCAGGACATGAACCACATGGAAAAAAAGTTTCACTTAACTAAATTAGTTTACACTTTGAAAATTATTTCAATTAGTTGCAAATGTTAAACATATAAAATATTTAATGTAATCATAAATTATTTAATTTTTATATTTATTAAAGGTAAGTTTATTTAGCTAAACTATTTACACTTGTAAAAGTTTTTTTATTTTATTTTATCTTTTTTAATGTTTTGTGTATTTATTTTATTTTAAAAAGATAAGTTTTGATAAACTAAACATGTTTATTATCAAGTTAAATTAATTTAATGTAATCTTTTTAAAGGGAAATTTTTTTAATTTCTATTCATAATTGAATGGGTGATTACATTCTTAAAGAACCCTTCGATTTTTGTTAACAAAGACTTGTTTATAATCATTGTATTCTCATCTTCCAGATTGTCTACTACATATATTATTTCAACCATATATGTACCAGAAACTTCTAGACATATATTCTCTTCAAAGTTCATTCCAATTCTTGGAATTTATACATAAACAAAAATAAATATTATGAATCTTCTAGCAGCAAGAGACCAACTCCATCTTGACCTTCCTTATCGAGTCCATATGCTAATATATTGAGTTCGCTAAATATATGGGTATAATAAATATTTTGAAAACCGGTAGAGATTGTTTTCAAATTATTTTATAATGGTCTAAGAGTCACATTATGAAACTATCACCTTTCGTCCAATTAGTAACAAGTGAAGAATCCACCAAAATTAATCCCATTATCGATTGCCAACTTTAAGAGGTTTCTTGATAAAAAGATAACACAATTGAATTATTTGTTCATGAACCCAAGCCTTATTTGACAATTGAATTATTTGTTCATGAACCCAAGCCTTATTTGAAATTGATGAAATGATTTAAAAAAATCCCATCAACACTACATATATTTTGTGGCCCCTGTTTGACTCTATAAAAAAATCCCCATGCATATAATTTATCAATCAATAACTCCCCCATTTATCTTGGGATTTTTACCTAGCTTTGGAATAAACCATGCATTTGTGAGAATAATTGGAAGGTTGGCTTCTGTTTTTCATTAAATATATTATCATTACAAGAAAAAATGTCCCACATCACTAAACAAGGTAAATCTCTCAATGTTTTTTTAGCTCTTTCTTTTTGAACCACTTCCCAAAGCACTCCTCAATTGAAGAACCATTTTTTAATTCCAACAACTAGATATATTCTCTACATCCTTCCATAATTGGCCTGCATAGGGGTAGCTAATCAATAAATGGCTCAGATTTATTCAAATCCCTTGCATAAATAACAATAACTTCGTCCGCTTTTACTGCTATTTTGAATCATGTCCCACGTCAACACTCTATTTTTAAGAAATAAGCTTAAAATAACTTAGTTTTTTTAGGTTCTTTTATTTTCTAGATTTTTGTCCACCACCATGCCTCTACTGGATCATCTCTTGAAATCATTAGTTTGTACAATTGCTTAACAATATATAAACCTGATTCCTTATCTTCTATCCATTCCAATGTGCTTGATTCCTCCTTAATTCTTATATGGCTCTTCCTTAACTATGCAACCAACAAATTCCATCTAACTTAATTTCCCCCTTTTAACTCCAAGTATTGAGTTGATTTCCATCTGTGAGACTAGATAGTAGTTATAATATCATTATCTTAAACTTGATTTAAGGAGAAGAATTATTTGTATGAATATCAACTAAGTTATCTAGAGGTAGTATAATGGCATTCCCACATCCCAATATAGAAACGACACCCAGTCTCACCTCTATCTAGTTTCCTACCTTACATGATAGGTTATTACCAATAATAGGAAATGATAGGACCAAATCCTTCCACTAATTAGACACGTTTTTATTCATTTCTTAATATTTTTTATCCCATCCATAGATTTTCAAGGTGCTATATATTTTTTTTCTATCACTTGATACCACAAACTATCTTTTGTCAATAAATTTCACATGATTTTTGTTATTAGTGATTTCCCAAATAGGTGAATGTGATCAAGTCCCTAACCACCCATATATATTGTCTTGAATATATCTATACATTTAGCCAAGTGAATCTCTTGAGTAACATGTCTCCCTACCCGTAAGAAATTGAAACACACTTTACTAAATATTTCCACAACTCCTTTTGGAACGAAATCCAATAAGTGTCAATATAAAATAATCACCTCCAATATATATTTAACCAATCTTAATATTCGTCCCCTTTAAAGGCATATGTTTGGACCAAAAATGAATTCCATTCGCAATCCTTTCAATCAACCACCCCTCGTTTTTTTTTACCAAAGTTGTTAGGTTTTAAGATGAAACCCAAGTAATGTAATCCTTCCTACATATCAAAGGTTTTATAAAAAGAACATTGAAAATAATATTTAGATGACTTCCTTCCTCATCCCACTTAACTTATGTGTATATTTTGAGCACTGATCTCCTTCCTAGTGGCCACATAAAAAAATTATTATATCTTGAATGTTTTTGTCTTCTCTCCTTGAATCATCTAAGAATAATAATATATCATCTACAAATAGAAGATGGTTTAACATAACTAAAGCCAATATTTATACATTGAACATTACCTATCCGTTTTGCTTCAATGACTGCATTGCTTAGCCATTCAACTACCAAGAGGAAGAATAAGGGGGATAAATGGCATCCCAACCTTAATCCTTTAGAAGGTTTGTAGAAAACATGGCGTTGCTCCATTTATCAATAAGGAAAATTTTACTAAGGTTACACATCCCATAGTCCAATTTACAATGAAATATTAAACACTACATGAACGAAAATTAACCTCCTATATAACCAATTGGTCATAGAAAATGCCTTTGGTAGATCTAACTTGATCTCCTTTAAAACGTATTCTTCTACTAGGCCATAGAAGCC
Organism: Larix kaempferi; assembly: GCA_027924585.1. Taxonomy (NCBI): domain Eukaryota; kingdom Viridiplantae; phylum Streptophyta; class Pinopsida; order Pinales; family Pinaceae; genus Larix; species Larix kaempferi. The sequence goes on along the minus strand of BSBM01000767.1, from coordinate 27,755,851 downwards.
AAGAAAAAAATTCAATAATCCACCCATTAGGGCTTGGATTTTTTCTTTCTTGAAGGAGGATAATACTACTCTTAACTCCTCCTTGGAAACTACCTCAAAAAAATTATCATTTTTTTCTTTAGTCGCAAATATGGGAAATATGTTTCTAATTGGATAATTTCTTATATTTCATCGATCATGCTTCTTATAAATGTTCTAAAAATGCTTGACCCTTCTACAACTATCTCACTACGACTTATTTCCCATTCCCATCCATCATATTTAATTTCCCATATAGTATTTTGTTTTTTCCTGTGATTATCAAATTGTTGGAAGATTTCGATATTCTCATCATCCTTTTCTAACTAGATTGCTAAACTTTTCAATATCCACTCAACTTCTATATTAGCCATCAATATATTTACTTTTCCTTCTAGCTCATTCACTTTAAATTTGTATTCTTCATCAAATACCCATCTTTCATTATACATGTGGATCCTTCTTATCTTGTCATTGACATATTTAGAATATTATCTCTATATTTATATCTTGCAACATCCCATTTGATCACCTTAGATTTTATATTCTTCAACGATACTCCAAATTGGACATTGGTTGGGGTCTCTAAACTATATTCATACCTCCTGTATTCATTTTTAATCAAATTTTGGGACTCTTTCTCTACCCAACTGGAATTAAATTTAAAGGGGGGAGGTTTTTCATTACTTAACTTTAGTTGAAGAAATATACGTCAAGGATTTGAGCCACCAACATTTCTAACCCACAACATGAATTTGTCCACTTTCCCCTACGAATTTTAGAAATAAAAAATTGCTCCAACCTTTTGAGACTCTATTTTTCAACCTATTATTCCTCCCATTTGGGAAAACCTTGACTGGATCGACATAAACAAACCTTACCTGATCAAATTAAACCTAAATAAATATCCTAATTTTTAATTCTTTATGATGAACCCCATATCTTAGACCTATTCTTTATGACATCAAGTTGATAAAAATCTTCCTAGTATCTTTGTTTATCCTTGTATGACCCATAAATATTAGGTACGATTATATAGCAACCTAAATCTTTAACCTCAAAATTTGTACATAATCCTAATACATTTGAGAAAGAATTTGTTAGTGTAGCATTTTGATTCCAACTTGTAACTATACTCCCAAGATATACAATCAATATCAATGACAAAAGAGTATAATTTCTTTAAACAAGAATGGAAAATCCTTATAATTTTCTCCCCTCCCCATGGATTATTTAATATAAAGAATTTTTGGATTCTCTAACTCTCCTAGTGTGAAAAGGGAAAGTTTCTTTGAGGGGCTTCCCTTCCCAAGCTTATAATGTTTAGGGATAGTATAATAATCTCCCAACCTGTTACAACTCTTGTTCAATTATATTACTCACTTCAATGTTTTGATGGTCTTGTTCAATTATATTACTCACTTCAATGTTTTGATTGTTTTGTAACTACAATATGCAATCATGTAATCGTAATTCCCAAAGTCTTTTTTTATGAATTGCAATTTCCAATGTAAAGTTAAGTTTTATATTAATTACATTTGTGAAAGTGAGTACTTAATATGTCCTTAATTTTTAACTAGACTTATGCAAAAGTAAAAACGTTTTATTATTCATAATAAGAAAAAATAAAACATAAAAGTATTAAAGAAATATCCAGAGAACTTACATGAAATCTTTGTACATGTTATTGGTTATGAAATCTTTGTACATGTTATTGGTTAATATTAATGATTTAATGCATTGCAACCTTGATGAATATTGTAGTTTAATTTTTCTTGTCGAATACAATGAATTTAGTTATAAAGTACAAATTCCATTAAAGGAAAGATTTAGTGGTGTATGATATGAAGCACTCAATCACCTCATTTATGGCTAGGGTTGGGCCAAAACCTTCAAGGGAAAAGTTCCTAGCAATAGGGTGGAACTACTACTTCCATCATAGTTCATCTTGGATTTACAAATGATTTTGGCCAAAAATAAGGGACTATATGGGTGCCCATTATCCTATGCCAGATTTAGTTAGATAAAATACTATGAAGTAAAATTACTTAGGATCCTATGACATTACAATATGTGTTCCCTTCAACACCTATCAAGTCTTAGATCCTCAATATTTGAAGTTTTAGGAGTTGGTTTATCGTCTTCAACACCTATCAAGTCTTAGATCCTCAATATTTGAAGTTTTAGGAGTTGGTTTATAGTCTACATGTGTTAGGAAAAAATGATTGATATTTAGTTTTCTAAATGATAAAATTTAGACGTTGATGATTTTTCTTTAAAATAATGTTAACATTTTCCTCTCCACAACTACATGTAAAAAAAATTACAAATGTTCAAATTAAAATTTCAAAATAAATACAAATATTCAAATTAAATATAAAATTTCAATTTAAACATTTTACAATTTGTGCATACTTATATATATTCTTACTTTTAACCTAATTGATTCTAAACTATTCTTTATAATAAGAAAGAGTAAAACACCAAAATATTAACACAATGGCAACGTGCATAAAACAGCAAAGTATTAACACAATGGGCAAAATGCATAAAATCTTTGTCTAGATAATATATTGGTTAATATCAAAAGTTTAATGAGTTCTTTTTATCAGCGGAATCCAAAGTTTAATGAGTTGCAAAAACGTGCATGAAGATGGTGATTTTTTCTTGGGAAATTAAATAAATTTAATTACAAAATGAAATATTTAGTTAGATAAAATTGGTTAATGTTAACATTTTTCTTTTAATAAAGGAAATATATATTTAATATTAATATATATTTAATAATAAATATTTTTGTAGACACTACTATAAAATATTAAAAAATTGCACGGAATCTTTCTATGAAGAGGATTTTGGTTAATATTAACAACTTAATACATTGCCACATGAATGATTATTATTTATTTTTTCTTATTAAATACAATAAATTTAAATTTTTTTTTCAGAAGAAAAAACATATTTTTGTTATTTTTGACGAATCAAAAAGTATATATCAATTCTTGTGGACATTCCAAAAAACTACAGAGGAACAAACAAAAAAAGATAGATGTAGAGATACATGACAAAAAACAAGTCTAGCAGATAGTCAAGGGGGAAAAGCTTCCAAAGCGAAAACAGATTAAGCAAAAATATGATGTGTTCCATTATCAATCATTTAATGGTCTTGAAATTCTTTCCATGCAAGGATCCCTTCTCTGCCACTAAGAGAAATCTTTGAAAGTATGTGAGCTTCAAAATTCTGCTCTCTAAAAATGTGTTTGAAAATGATTTGGGTGAAAGATTTGAAGAGTGCTTTTAGTCTGGCGCACCAAGGAATCAGATTTATTACTTTCAGATTGAATTTTCCTTACGCCCATTTGATTGTAACTCTAGAATTTCCAAAACATAATAGATTGCCAATACCAAATTCATGAGCCATGTTGCAGAGGACCATGGTGCCAAAAATTTTGCCTTCATATTTATGCCAAGTCCACAATTTAATTTGAAGGTGAACCAATACTTTGTATTTAGAAAAAGGATTGCACCAACTACAAACATTACCCTTTGCTGCACCATCACATAAACCATAAGCTCCATTGAAGTTTGGAAGAGGCTTGTGCAATCTTGGAGGCTTTAATTACATTTCTTAAAGTTAAGTTTCACTCAATTAAATTAGTTTATACTTTGAAAAATATTTAGATTGGTTTAAAAAAATGTTTTAAAGCATATAGAATATTTAATATAATTATAAATGATTTATTTTATATGTTTTTTAAGATGCGTTTTACTTAGTTATTTTGGAATATTTTTGGTTTTTTTAATGGTTGTGTCATTTTAATTCATTTCTACGATAAGTTTTAATCAATTAAACATGATTGTTTGTTTAATCTAATTCACATTCTTGATTGAATGTTAAATTATTTTATTTTATTTCAATATAAAATTTATTTTTTATTTTTTAAATTTATTTTCAAATAAAAATTCATAATTTATATTTATGATTAAATAAGTAATTATATTTTTTAGGTGTATTTGGAACTTTTGTAAGAAATATTTTTCATTATTATTGTTGTGGTGTTCTTAGTCCTTAAATTTATAACCATTCACAAGATAAATATAAATAAATGATGCAAAATAGTAGAAATTATAATGCATGTTTACTTAATCAAAGGAAATATATAAGAAAGATGAGGCATCATTAACTTATGTGTTATGAAAGTCAATTAAGTAAACAATGTTCACTCACCTCTTAAGGTTGGGTGGCCTTTCACTTGAGCAGAACTCCAATATAACAATTCTTGACAAAACAATCCATAGCCTCTAAACTCCTTAAATAGGATAAATAGGATTTCAATAGCCAAAACCATAACTACTCGGTGGACATAAACCCTAACTACGTAGTGGGCCTTGATCTAGACCCTTTTTACATTAATCATTCATTGCTAACTGCTCGGCCTTATTCAAAGGAAATGGATGCATAATTAATATGTTGTCTAAAGTAAGGTGGGTTAGGGTAGGACCCTAACGTGCCCTCCCCCTTCAAGAGAAACCTTGTCCTTAAGGCTAGAGGTGAAGAAATTGTTACAAAATCCCTTTTAGTTCCCATGTGGCATTTTCTAATTGAATATCTTTCCACTAGATCAAGAATTCTTTGATTTTACATCTATGTAATTGATGTTCCCCGATATCCAATACTGCTTCTGGATAAAGCCAAACAAAGCCTTCCTTATCAAGTTCTGGTAACTTGGTCTTCACTTTACAATTGGAGACCACAACCTTTTTTAGGAAAGATACATGAAATAGTAAGTGAAGCTTGGATTGATCTGGTAGAGCTAGATTGCAGGAAACCTTTCCAATGCATTATATGATCATCTAAGGTCCGTAGAACTTCAAGGCCATTTTGGGGGGGAGGTGATTTTTGAGTGATGTCTATTTCTAAGTTTGAAGGAAAATAAACACAGTATCCCCTTCTGCAAACAAATTTTCTGAGTGGTATTGATCTGCCTATTGTTCATTCTATGATGAGCCATAGCCAAATTGTCCTTAAGTGTGTGGATAATTATTTCTCTAGTGGAAAGTGTGTTGTCGGCTGGTTGGACCTTGGAGGTGCCTAATAAATAGGAAACCATAGAAAAGGGTTTTTGGCCATACACTACTTCATATGGGGCCATTTTGGTAGCTCCATGATAAGTAGTATTATACCACCATTTGGAAAGAGGAATACATTGTTCTCACTGGTGTGGCCTTTTTTATGTGAATAATTCTAAATAGGTTTCCAAGCACTTATTGAACACTTCTATTTGACCATCCATTTGGAGATTATAGAACGTGTCGAGTTTCAATTGTGTACCCTGAAGTTTAAATATCTCCTACCAAAAGTTGCCCATGAACGTAGGGTCTTGATAAGAAACAATCGAAGTGGGCATACCATATAAGTTAAAAATATGGTCCATGAAGACTCGGCCCATGATGGCTAGTGTAATAGGGTGTGCTAAAGCACAAAAGTGACACGATTTGAAAAGGTGATCTACTACCACTATGATAACTGATTTATTCCCATCTCTAGGATTCCCCAATATAAAATCCATAGAGATATCGTTCAAATATATGGGTGGAAACCAGAAGTGGTTGCAAGGCTCCTGGTGACTTCACTGTCTCTCCCTTGTGTTGTTGAAAAGTGTCATAGGTCATGAAAAAATTTTGGATGTTTATTTTCATGCCTCCAAAAAGAAAGAGCGGTTAACTCTCTCATAGGTTTTATGAAAACCTAAGTGACATGTTGTGGGGATGAATGTAACTTATCTAAGATGCAGTGCTTTAAGTTCAGACTGGGTGCTAGACAAATGTGCTCCTTATACCTTAATGTATCACAGTGCCATATCTACCCAAGTGGAGGGTTCATGTCATTCTAAAGACTTTGGATGGGGGTCCTTATGGTTGCATTTGTCATCAAATATTGACGTGATTCCTTAAGCCATCCTAGACTTGGTAAGGATAATGAAAATAGGGATCCCTCCTCCTCCTCCTCAAATTTCCTAGGCAAGGAATCAACTACTACATTTTCGGTACCCTTTTTATATATAATCTCATAGTCATACCCCGACACCTTAGCAACCCACTTATGTTGTTTTGGTGAGGACAACCATTGTTCCAAAAAATATTTGAATAATTGATGGTTAGTCTTCATATGGAAATGCCTCCCTGTTAAATAGAGTACCAAGACTAAACTGCATGAATGATGCCCATCATCTCTTTTTCATATGTGGATTTACTCAAATTCCAATCACATAGCTACTTAATGGTGAAGCCTAAAGGGCATTTGTCTTAAATCAATATTGCTCCAAGGCCTCACCCAAACACATCACATTCTAATACAAAATTCTTAGTTAAATTAGGAATTGCTAATATTGGATTAATGCACATGGCATATTTTAAGGCTGAGAAGGCCTACTCAACTTTGTCACTTGTCACTCCAACAAAAGGCATTCTTTTTTAGCAAGGGTTTTAGAGGACCTACAATTTCACCATAATTATTGACAAACTTTCTGTAGCATCCAATAAGTCCTAGGAACTTATGAAAGATCTTGAGAATCTTGGGGTATGGCCAGTCTTGCATAGCTGTCACTTTCTTAAGATCCACACGTACTCTAGCCTAATTCACAATATGGCCCAAATATTCAACCTCAATAACCCCGACAAAACATTTGGAACGTTTCACAAATAATTGATGATCTTTTAATAATTGAAAGGCACAATCAGCATGCAACTATATGCAAGCTTCCCATGTGGTAATATACACCAAGATATCGTTAAAGAAAACCAATACAAAATGGTGGATGAACAAAAAAGGGATATTATTCATGAGGCTCTGAAAGATGGATGGAGCATTACAAAGGCCCAAGGGCATGACTAAGAACTCATAATGACCCTCTTGTGTGCAGGAAACTGTCGTGGGGATTTCTTTCATCTAGATTTGGTGGTAGCTAGACCGAAGGTCAAATTTACTGAAGAACTGGGGTCGATGAAGTTTACTAAAGAATAGGGGTCCATGAAGAGTAGGAAATTTATCCTTAATAGTTAACTTATTGAGAGCCCAAAAATCTGACCACCTGTTCCAAGTTCCTTCCTTTTTCATACCATAACCGTCGGTGATGAATAAGGGCTTGTGTTGGGACAAATGATGCCAGCCTCCAATAGTTCTTGGATGATATTTTCCATTTCATTGTTTTGAGCAAAAGGGTGTCAAAAAGGGCATACATATTGGACTTGACTACCTAGAATTAAGGCAATACCATGGTCGTACTCTCATCGAGCTAGTGGTAAACCCTTGGGTGTGTCAAAAACCTACTAATATTTAGAGAGAAACAACAACATGTCAAGATGAATGCCATGTAGAGGTGTGCCCATGACTTGGTGTTGGTTGTGGAGCCTGATCTCCAGATCCAAAGATATTATTATTCAGCCGTGTTTGTACCCCAGTTTTATATGATATGTAGGTGGACTGTATACTCACCCCAGCAGGGGGTGTGGGGGGGTGTGGGGGGGTGTGGGGGGGGTGTCGCCCCCCCACAGAGTTCCAGGGGGGATAACCCGTGGTATTTTCTAGGGGGGATAACCCATGGTTTTGGATAAACCGTGGTATTTTCCCATTATATCTCCCTTATAAAAGAAATGGTATTTTCCCATTATATCTCCCTTATAAAAAAAAGACATTGTAATATGGCTAGGGTATTTTCCTATTCTCATGGGAGATTTGAGATATTCATGGAGAGTTGAGATTATCATGGGGATGTAGAGATTTTCTCTCATCCTATCCCTTGAGTTGTGCTTAGATCCTACATTATGGGATCTTAAGAGATCTTTTCTCCTTGATATGTTGGAGAAGGAAGTAGGCTTGTGATTATAATCCTTTCATGAAAGAATTTTTATAAGCTCCCATTTTGTGGAGATGAGCTCCTTATTGCGAGAATGAGCCACCCTAAGTGAGAATTCATTATTTCCCTTCTTATAAAAGAAAGATAACAGGTTGTAGGTTCGCTTGAGAATGCATACTTGTCACTTAAAGTGAGAGTGCATTATTGCCCTTTTGCAAAGGAGAGATAGTAGGTTGTAGGATTGCTTGAAAATGCGATGCTATCCTATGTAAAGGAGAGAATCAACCCCTATTTGGGAGAGAAATATAAGCCGTTCGGCCATTGATGAGGCCCAAAGACGTAGCCAGGGTGTGGCAAACTCAGTTAACCATTCCGTTTTGCGTATCTTTTCATGTGCTTGATTGTTAATTCCAGCTTTAATGTTGAGTTCTTGACTATTAAATGCCAACTTTCATGTTATTTATGGGAAATTGAATATTGTTATTAAGTATCCGTTAATGGGTTAAAATACTTGAGTTTTATCATGACCATTTTCGGATCAAGTTTGAAGATCTTTGTGGCATTGAATCTGTAGTTAATCATCGCCATTCCAAGATCCGCAGTGAAGCCATTCGATGAACTTTAGTTCAAGAATGCGATTGGAAATCTGGTATCAGGTATCATATGGCGATCTGGTGGTTTGATTCAGATTGTGACACTACAGATATGTGATACTATGATCATTGGATTATTAATTCGAGGGCTCCCTCGCGATCCTCCTGTAATGTGCTTCAGATTGCACATATCAATTGCAAAATTCGATCAAGATCGCAGGCTTCTTAGCTCAGCTTGGCAATGTAAAGCTGCCTTGAATTTCAAATCTGGTGTTCCACGTTCCACATCTCTTCAAGTGACACGATCGGACCAAGTCTCAGTAGATGCGTATGCAAACAAAGAGAATCATTGAAAATATTGACCACCTAAAGAATGTTGACAAGATATGGCGCATGGAGTAAATGCCCTCTATAGTCCTGTCTGAGATCTGAGTACTTCCCATTACCTGCAATCGAGGTGATTCAAATTTGGTACTCGTAAAATATATCGAATTTACCTATCTTTGAAAGATAGATATGTCCTTTGAAAGATAGATATGTCCTGCTTGGATGGAGGGAATCAGCAATCGAGATAAACAGATAAACAGTTTATTTCTTCATGTATCTATGAAATCTAAAAAAAAACTTGAAAAAAATGGCAAACCACAAGCCGGAAATCAGCAATCAAGATAAAGATCAATCTACGAGGAGAAGCTCCGGGAAAACGCTCCGGGTCACCGTCCCCTCGCCCACGCTGCTGCAGGCATGGCGGCCACCATTGCAAGAGACGCAGTGCTCACCCCCATAGATGTGGTCAAGCAACCGTTGCAGCTCCGGATCATCCCTTGCATTGGGGTGGTAACATTACACAGAGCCACGCCATTTTATGCAAAAGTCTGTGTTTATTGGAAAAAGACATCACTAGATCAAGGAAATTCCTTTACCCAGTGGTGTAGCAAATGCCAACAATTTGGTATCTCTCCGATCAGGCTATGCGATCAATGCTCCTGTACAATGATCTCCCCATCCAACACTGCAGACGATAGAGAGACACCATTCAGAGAGCCGAGAATTGATCAAAGAAATTGTTATTGGTGGATTAATTTGCAGTCTTCAGATTTACGATCTCTTGCAGGATTGAGTCCCTCGGTGCTTGAAATTTGTTGGAGCAATCCTCTCTTACAAATATGCAACCTTTCTCGATTGGGTTGTGACTTCGGGGTTCACAACCAATGTTTCCAATCACTGCGCCAAGAGCTCGAGAGCTGGAGAGATGCACAGATGAGTATGGACCTGTTGATTTACTGTTTCCCAACGACCACTTCAAGGAAGACAATCATAAAGAAAAGAGCTGTTGGTTTGTCTTTATCCTCCATTCAGTGCAATCAACTCCAGGGTGGAACTTGTGTTGAGTTGGATACAGGAGAACAGTGGAGTTTCTGTCGACGAACTCACTCAAGGGGAAGGCGGTCTTGCAAGAACAATATGGTGGACCATCAGGAGGAGGTCATGGGTTCCCAACCCTGCATCATCATATGAATGTACACCAGAGCATGCCTCTGCCTCTTCAGTTGTTGATACGAGAGCCCACGAATGACATATTTCTGCCTCTTCAGTTGTTGATACGAGAGCCCACGAATGACATATTGTTGAGTTGGACAACTGAATACGAGAGCCATATTGTTGAGTGGGCCAAGGGCCAAAGCACATGGCATTTTTTTTTTTTTTTAAATTGGGTTTTGAAATCATATATTTTTGCATGAGTGTGGGAGATGTTTTGTTCTTAATAAAATATTATGAAAAGTAATTAAAAAATCAATACATGTATGGGAGATGTTGTAACATTTGTTTTTAATAAAATATTATGAAAAGTAATTAAAAAATCAATGTTAGTTTATAAACTTAAAACTTAAAACTGGATCTATATGAAAAGAGATCAAATTTCTTGAATTTAAATTTTAAAAAAAAAATACACCTCAAGAAATTTGATCTCTTTTAATAAAATATTATGAAAAGTAATTAAAAAATCAATGTTCGTTTATAAAATAAAAACTTAAAACTTAAAACTAAATCTATATTAAAAGAGATCAAATTTCTTGAATTTAAATTTAAAAAAAGAAATACACTTCAAGAATTAGATCCCTCTCGGTGTGGTTTAAGATAAATATATGTTGGTAATAATATTATATATAATTTGACACGATATTTTTACCATCAATTAGATTTTAAAACAGAAGTTTGATATATATTGTTAAGGGTTAGACCATAGTGTTGGTTGCCACACATGTTATTTTCTAGTTAAATATGTTGGCTACATATGATATTGGCGCATATGGAACATGGTATGTTTTGAACTCATGGAGGACATCTTTAAAAAAAAAAATGTTTTGTTTTAAGATGGTAATTCTTTTTTTCCATCGAATATGGTAATTTGTAAAGCCAATTGTCATGGAGTTTTGCTTTTTTGCCAAAAGATGGATTAATGGCAATTAAGGAAATGCACTTTTTACCACTAGTGCACATTTAATGTATTTTCCATTTGGCTTAAAAATTCATGTTTGAACCATTGTAAAAGGTTAATGGTTTTTATTTAGTGCACATTTAATGTATTTGCCATTTGGCTTAAAAATTCATGTTTGAACCATTGTAAAAGGTTTTTATTAGTCGTGAAGGCATTTGTTTTATGCCTAAGCCTTCTTGGCAACATTGTATTAGTCTTGTAGCCATTGTTGAGTGAGAGGTATTACTTTTGTCTAGTCTATTTGGCAAACATTGTAAACTTGTCCATGGGTGTTTTATAAACTTTATAAACTCTTGGCAAGTATGGTTTTGTTTAAAATTTATGTAAAAATGTAATTTTTCTATTATTTCATCTCGTAGATTTCTACGTTGAGGGTTTGGTGATGTGCTCGGGAAGAACGCAGTACAATGGATGGGGACACATTGAAAAACATATGCATGATTTATTGAACATAGAAGACTTGGACTCTACCGATGAAGAGGAAAATCCAAAACTTATCTCTAAAACAATAGTACATGGCTATGGACAAGCTCACTTGATAGATGATTTGGAAAATCGAATCATACAAATTGCACCTTTTGGGGGATTCTAATCATTAGGCATTTTCCAAGATAAGTTTTATGAAGAACTCAATTTTCCCACATTGTTTTCTGGATCTAGTCGACCTGATGACATTACAAATCGATTTACTTATCGACACATAGCACAATGGGAACTCTTACATAGTTCTAAAGACTTTGCTACACAATACAAATATTTATTTAAAGCAATAAGAATTCTTATAACCCCCACCGCAGGTGCAGAAGGAAGTAACTTCCATCCACATGCCCGCCCACTCTGACTACGTGGCTGGGCACGTGCTTGCCCAGCCCACCCACGCGTCCCCAATGGCCTCATAATTTCCCTGGCAGGTGCCTCGTCCAGCTTTCATCCTCCCGCCAGCTGCTCGACCTCTCTTGCGTGCGCTCTGTCCTGTCTGCTTACTCCTGTTTGGCTCGGTGTTATGGCTTTGATTGCGCCCACGAAAATGGAAGAGTGGGGTTGTACCTTCGCCCTCATGGAAATAGCAGGCAGCAATAGGTATGTGGTTTTTGGTCATCAGATCATTGCATTTCGATGCAAATACTCTGCAGGTGTTAGGCTCTCAGCAATTCGACGCAAAGGCTCCACGGGTGTTCGTCTCTCTGGTGTCCGACTCTCTGTTGTTCGGCTCTCTGGTGTTCGGCTCTCTGGTGCTCGACCCTCTGGTGCTCGGCTCTCTGGTGTTCGGCTCTTTGGTCAATTTGCAGGTGAAATGGATATGCCTCCCACCAAGAGAGCCTACACCCGTTGCGTGGTGAAGCAGGCCAGTCCCTCCTCCGGTCCGTCGATGTGTCTCATGCGCGAGGTTGTCGAGAAAGCTCGCAGATACAAGAAAGAAATCCCGCAAAAGGCACAGGAAGAAATCCAAGATGTTGAGGATGATGCCATGGTTTCCCAAGGGTGTCTCACAAACGCGGAAATTAGAAGCGAATTTGAAGCCCTGGTACCAGACCCGGGGAATACTAGAGTTCGGGCCACCCTGTACCAAAAAACTCTTGACTATCATTGGTCTCAAAAAACAGTGCTTGGAAAGGCCCTTGCAGACAGAGGTGAAGTCCAGGATGAAATACTTCTCCAGCAGGATGAAATGGTCGATTCCTTAAGCAAATTCTCTTCAATCAGCAGCAACTAGCTCATCATTTCGAGATTGCTCTCGCTAAGGAGCCTACCTCCCAGGTTGGACAGACAAGCTTAAACCAATATTTAGCTCTTGTCTATTGGTCACCTTTTCTATTTCAGTTTAGTCTTTTTCTTTATGCAGCTACAGAGCACTCTTGCTTGTTAGTTGGTCAGTTAAACTCTTACTCTGAAATGTCTTGTTTCCTCACGAGGAAGACTTCACTCAACTCTGTTTTAGGGTATGTTTTCTCGGTTAAGAGAGGGCCTGGTACTACTCTGTTACTGTTTATTTTTGTGAAGGCAATATAAGGATTTACACTAGCTTACAAAAAAAAAAAAAAATCTTATAAATTAAGTGTCAAGTTCTGCATGTATTTCAATTCACAAAGGAGAGTTAAAAGGTAGAAACCTGACTGCAAAAGACATAATATACAAAACAAATCTTGAAAAAGTATTTAAATTTCCAATTGCATATCACTCTCTCAAGAGCATATGCACATCGCCTGATTACTTTGAAAACATAAGGAAAGATTTATTTGCAATGATATGACTACTTGGTCCACCGACATTCTTTGTGACTTTTACAGGTGTTAAACATCTTTGGCTTACATTGTGTTGTGCATTGAAATAAACTAGAAATAAGTCTTCAAATAAATGTGGGAAAATTGTTTTTGAAGAAACTCTTGAATCGTTGATCAGAAAACATCATTTCATTTGTTGTCGTTACTATAGACATAGAATAGCATCATTCCAAAATTTAATCTCAAGCAATGATGAATTATTTGGAGAGATGGAAGACTATTTTTTCATCATTGAATTCCAAAGTAGAGGCAATGAACATGAACAAAGGCTACTTTGGATTAAAAAAATGCACCAGTCTATAGACAAGCTTATGATCAAGACATTGTTGCATTTGTTGATAGATATGTATCTTTTGATTCAACATTGTTTATTGATCAATTGATTAAGATTCAAACTCATCACACACAAAATCAAAAGTTGCAAAAAATATTGTCGTTCTAACTACATGTTTAATTTTCCACTACCTCTAATGGACAAAACTGTTATTATGCAATCCTTGGAAGATGACAAAGATAAAAATGTTGAAAAGACATGAGAACTATTTTTTGTTTTAGAACACAAAATATACCATCAAAACATGTCCTTTGATATGTTCTTAGCATATTTCAAGTAATTAAAGAAGAGTACATTCTTCTTTTACGCTCTTGTCTATTGTGCTCTACTTTACTGCTAAAGAGAGACTCATCTGACATATGGATTAATGCATTTTCCAAACAACTATCAGGATTATGGAATTCAAACACAGAAGCACAATTTATCTTGGATACTTATGTTGCAACAACATATTGTAGCTCCTATATGACAAAAATGGGTCACACTATGATGATTGCGCTCAATAAAATTAGAGAACAATGTATAGTTAGCAATGATGGAAAGATTGAAAAAAATCACAAACTTGGAAATGCACTTCTTAACATGCAACAAATTACTAATCGACAAGTTGTGCATATTGTCCTTTCGTTTCCATTGTATTCAAGTTCTAGAAGAACAATATTTATCAGCATTGCACCACTTGACAAAAGAACATATGTCCTAAAGAATCTGAAACTCTTGCAACAAGAACCAGATGATTCTAAGGACATTATGTGTGCTTCAATTGTTGAAGACATGTTGAAATTGAATGAATCTATTTGGTAGAGTAAGCCTCTTTTTACTCATGTTCAAATTCAAATGTCAAAAGAAGAAAACATCAGTTTGTCATACGATACATTCATTACAATGAGCAAAGAGACCCAGCAAATTTTTTTAGAGAAAAAATGATGCTATTTGTCCATTTAGACAAACTAAAAATTTCTTGAAGGGAAAATGTCATACTTGGTCAAAAACATATTTAAGTTAAAAACTGGTAATAGATCCCATTCAACAAAGGTTCATAGCTAAGATGAGAACAATGTGGGGTGACATTGACATAGTGTCTAAAATAATTACATATATAGATGAACAACCATTTGTAATTGAAACCCTCGAAGACCAATGAACACATTTTCATATGGCATCAGGAATGACCTAATCCACAAAATGATTTCTAGGAAACCTGCACCTAAATCCAATAGTTCCTTTGAATCCATTACACAACCATACATTTTTAGAAAATAAAATTATCATGAAAAAAGAGCAACAATAAATAACAAAATAAATCACGATGAGGAAGAAAAACAATCCAACCATACCAATTCGTTTGTTTTTTACATGAGGAGCAGGAACATGCAAAACATTTACATGAGGAGCAGGAGCAAAGATCTTCATAGTCATCCTTTGAAAAAAAAAGAATCATATTTGCATTTACTGGAAGAGTTGCACACAATGCAAATGGTATCATTGTACATTCACCCTTTCACCTTCCTTTGAGTCTACCAAACATGATTCCATTAAGTTCTAGTGCATTAGATCTATTGACAAAAGAATATGAAGAGCTTTGACCCTTGTTGGCAAATGGGGCATCGTTGATAGGCTCTCGAATGTTATGTAACATTGACAGAAGGCTAAGACAAATCATGCACATGCTAACAACACCTTTCGGAAATCTTGATGTCATATTTTTCGATAATCTTTGTCAATTGCAGTATGTACAAGATTCTTGGATTTTCGAACAACCAGGTTTGCACTTTGACATAGTTCCATATAGCTTTTGGAAAAACAATGTCAAGTGCTTTGAACTTCATGAAGTTATGAGACAAAAGATTGTGTTTGTGTATCCATTTTGAACAGAATTAGAGTACGTTCCCATTGAACAGATGATGATATTGACAACCTAAACGAACACTGCTATAGATATCCACCCAGTGATCCAACATTTTCGTACCTTTTGCATAGAAACAAGATGTTCAAGAACATAACCAAAAAATGTTAGCTCTCATGCAACCAGACACATATACATTAAAATCGTATGATAAAAAAATGGATACAATGGAAACAAATACTGATGGAAATAAGAGAATGGAGTTGCCTTCTACAATTGTCCTCAAACAAAATATGCTTGTAGAATTAATTGGAGGAAATTATGCCGTTGAAAATGGTCTTGTGAATGGTTCAGAAGGCATTTTTAAATAGTAGACAAAAGAGAAAATTGACATAGTCTGGAACGAATTTAGATCAGAATCAATTGTATCAATGCAACGAGCAAAACGCTTCACCTATTTACACCAAACATTTCATGTACTTGGACACCTATCACAAGAATTTGTAGACAAATGACATGAATGAATAAGATCCCTTTCATTCGAGAACAATTCCATGTCCAATTGGCATGTGCACAAACAATACATAGATCACAAGGCCTCACAATGGATGGGTTGGCATTTGATCCAAAGGGAATTAAACAACATGGATTTGTAGACACTGTATTGTATCGTGTTAGAGATATGCAACAATTATATCTCATAAGCAAATTGCAACAAACAAATATTTCTATTTAGCAAAAAGTTTCTACTGAAATAAGAGACTTAAGAACAAATATTTGCATACAAAAAAACATTTCCATTTCAACAATTTATTAAAAAGGCAGTTTAGCATTGATATAATTAATATATGCCTAGTTTGATTGCCACTTAGTTTTACTTTTTTACTACATGTTGCAACTTCGTATATTGTCAATATTATAAAGTGCTACGTAAAGCCAATCAAAAAAATTACAATTTCAGCTATCACAGTTGCGCTTGTTTCTATGTTTGAGATCATTTAACTCATCCGCAACATAGCAAAGCTACATGGTTCTTCATATCAACAAAATTTAATAAGAGGGACTTTCTTAGCTCTTGCTCAAATTCCAGTTTCACAATTGCAATTAGATTATCGATATGCCTTTCCACGAGAGGCATACCGACAAGTCCCAGAATACAATGCCACAAACATCAAATTAAGACATAACAAAAAGGTAATAACATTTTTAGTTTTTACATACATTTTCAATGTTCCATAACATGAGAAAAAAAGGTTTTAAAAACTACTACAAAAATAAAAACAAAAAACTATTGAATGAGCCAATAGTTCATTATAGAAATCATGTGTTTTTTTGTTGTAGGTGTAAACAAACATCATTGCCTCCATCCTCTATTGTACAGTTTTGTTCAACGACATACACTAATGTATTTAAAGGAGATATCTTGGTGCTCTATGGACCTCCACAAAGTAAAAATCCAAATTCACCTATTAAAACACAGTTAGTCCATGCTAACCTAGTAAAGAAATAAAGGTAAATGACAATAACAGTCAACATTAACAATAATATCATATCTTGGTTTATTGATCACTTCTCTCCTGGTGCTAATGTCTGAATTTCGGATTTGGCAATTAGAAACAAGGGAACAATATATTACAGGGGTGATGCAAAGTATTGTATCCTACTACAGGAACAAAGTACAGTTTTCAGATTTGGCAATTAGAAACAAGGGAACAATATATTACAGAGGTGATGCAAAGTATTGTATCCTACTACAGGAACACAATGTTGATTAAGTTGTCATTGATGCCAACAGTGTATAGTCATTGATGCCAACATGTCTTGGTGCCCCTTGAGGAGCCCCTGAGGGTTAAGTAATTGTCAGTGTCTAAGGAGACCTTTTGATCTTGTCCAAGCCCAAGTTTGAAGCCTTTGGATCCCTTGGGACAATGACAAAATCCCTGAACACCCTCTAGAGTGTTTAAGTACCCCAAAGATGTTTTAGGGTTCCCCAATACCACAACTTATGCCCCAGTATGCTACAAAAGTGTTGAAGAAGTTGCAAGAGTCCAAATTACCCTTTCAGTGGTCATTTGTGTTTATTGAGGTCATGGTACCCCAGGAGAAGTTCTAGCAACCCCACAGGTGATGTCATGATGGATCTTGACCCTTGGAGGTCTCCTGGTGTGGTTGAGGTGGTTGAAGAAGCCTATGAAGCCCCTTGCTTGATGAAGAATCCCTTGAACCCACATTTGATGGCTTAATGGTCCTTGTCCCCTTAAAAGTGATGATGTGGTCATTAATGACTTGATGAAGACTTGGAACCCTTGATGAAGATCTTGATGCCCGTGTATCCCTTGTTGGGGTCATGGAACCCTTGGAGATGGTCATTATGCATGAGAAGGTCTGGCACCCACATAAATGGCGGCATGATGACCCTTGGACACTATATGATCATTGATGGTGCATTTGGAAATGATTTGGGTCTTGGAATCCATACATATGGTGGTTACCCTTGGACACTATATGATCATTGATGGTGCATTTGGAAATGATTTGGGTCTTGGAATCCATACATATGGTGGTTTTGTAAGCCCATGATTGTTGGAGCCTTTGATATGATGGAATCCTTGGTCATGATGCCCTCATCACTTGGCGATGGAGTCCTATGTGATGGGCTTGAAGTCCATGGAAAGTATATTGTTTAAATATTATATGATATCCTTGAAAGAGTCCTTGAAACCCTTGCATGTGGTGCCTTGGGTCTTGAACCATGGTGATGTATGGTCCTATTTGTGGTTATATGGCTATTGGGATGTAGATGGAGGTAGAGCCCACGGACGTGCCTTGATATGTTGAAGAAGACTTTGAAACTCTTGTAGTTGGTGGTATGGTCTTTGGCACCCTCATGTGTGGGGTCTTTGACATCCTGGACATATTGAATAATTTAAGGGTATTATACCAAGAATTTGCAAATAAACCCATCATAGGGAGATATGCCTCGTCAAGCCATTTCCATTGATAAGTGGAGCATCTTCTAACTCCTTACGGTTGAAGAGATATGAATTTTTCAAGTTGGTGTACCCCACCTTTTTGGGTGAGCCGACCAAACAAAAGAAAATTTAATTATTTGTAATTTTGAATTGCATTTCGGCCCAGTTTGAGGTAATAACTTTTCTCCACGACCTATATAAATAGAATATCAAACATTTCATTTGATCATCAATTGGAATTTCGCAACTCTTGGAGAAAAGTGTGAAATTTTGTGGAGGAGAAATTTTTGGGCATCTTCATTAAAATTGGCATAACTTTCTCATATGGAATCGGAATTACAAAATTCTTGGCTCATTGGAAAGCTTTTTACGAGGGCTATGTGATGACATGATCTAGAGTTTCTTTTGGTTTGTCTATTGTTTCTTCACCTTATGATCTTCAAAAAGGTATGGCTCATGCTTCTGGGTTTCTCTTGTAATGGCACATCTCTCATGGATAGAGTTCATCTTTGATATTAGTATGTGAGGCTATATATTGGTATATATATTTAATTCATTATGGAGGATATGATGATGATGTTGCATACCTTTATGTTATGATATTATACACTTTATGGTGATAATGCATGTGTAATGATGTACACTCTATGAAGTTGATGCACTCCTATACAATATGATGTACATGCATACCATAGTGTGATGATGCTCTCCTATGCATTATGATGTATACTTGATGTTGATGATGCATACACGGTGTACACTGAGATGACAATGATGCATATTTAATGATGATGATGCATACCCTATGACGATGATGCATACCTATGATGATGATGCATGACGATGCATGCCTTATGTTCAGTGGAAGCAGAGAAGGATTATATGTTCAGTGACTGTGTATGACGAGGTGTACAAGGATGTACATGAGCAGTGTATGGCAGTAAAATGACTTGTTGGTATACAGGGATGTTTTGGCAGTGATCAGAGTGCAGAGGTTATCAACAGCAAATTCAAGGTTTGGTGTGCAGTTGGTTAGACTCAGATTGACTGAGTCAGATGATGTGAACAACAGATTGATTGGTGCAGACAGATTGATTGGTCAGTTGATGAGTAGTGTGGAACAGTTGTGGTGCAATGGTCAGTGGACAGTTGATGAGCAGTGAACAGTTGATGAGCAATGGTCAGTTGATGAGCAGTGACAGTGGTTGTGCAGTGTGGTACAGATTGTGTAGTGTGGTACAAGTGTTGGATAGCAGGTCCACAGGACAGTGAATTTTGTGGTTCAGTCGTTTTAGTTATTATCTTCATATTAGGGTGGCAGGACGGGGCAAGGAAATTTAGGGACCTAAGGCTTCCTTCAGGTTGTAGCCTGTAAACCAGGGGGTTGCGGCCTCCTTCCAGTTGTAGCTGGAGAATTGAAGTCTTTGTAACAAAGGGGGTTGTTGCCTCCTTCCAGTTGTTGCTGGTAAATTATTATTATAAAGGCTTCTGTGGTTTTTCCCCCAGGACTTGGGTTTCCACGTAAAAATCTTGTGTACTATGTTTGGCAATACTTCTTATGTGATGATGATATGATGATATGTGGTGATGAGCTGTAGTTGTTAATAATGTTGATGATGATATAATGATAATGTGATAATTATGTACTCTACATAATATTGAATAAGCTGCCAATGATTGTTAAAGTTGAAAAAGTAATAAAAGCTACACACACTGTTCACCCCCCCCCTCTCAGTGTGCTCGGTGTGTTCAACACACAGTACAGTTGAAACGATAGCATGAGTTTGCAAACAACGTAACCTACCACCAAATACAACTAGCCATGAGTTAGTGAACTCAAGCAAGATCTACTCCATTGGATCCATTGCAACAATTGTCATTGGTTTTCAACAAAACAACATGAACTATGAATTAAATTCAGGATGGAAAAGCAATAACCAATACTGCAATTGTATGTTTTTCTCTACTTTAGAACTATTTCCTAATTTTCACATGTATTTGCAGAACATCTTTTCTATATTTTTGTTTTTAAACTAACAAATCTATATGGAACTTGAATCTATTGCAGTTGCAATTAAACGAATCTTACAAGAATCTTTTTTTTCAAATACAACAGGAGCTAGCATCCAAGACCACTCCAATGTGTTTGTTCAAAAATATCATTAGAAATGGACCAAAAGGATTCCAAATATTGTGATTTTCCTCTGCAAAATTTGTAGATGTACTTAATGATGAATTTGCAAAGGCACACTTGCGCTCTTTTATTGAATCAAAGATTGAGGCAATTGTCTATCTTCAACCTTATTTAATTGACTTAAGCTTTTTCATTTACTTGTACTATTTTTTTTTCTTTTTTATCAAACAAAGCTTCTTATACTTCTATATTTTTCTTTTTTTGTGAATTATAATTAACTAACGTATGTTCCCATGCTATGGATGCCAATTTGATTTAAGGGCTTTCTTTTATTTCTATTGCTTTTTTTAATGAAACAAAAGTCTGCTTCTGTTTTTGATGCCCTTTTGCCGAATTAAAGCTAACAAACATAAATTCCTTTGGTGCAGATACAAGGTACTCTGAAACCAAAGAATATCTTCTCACCACCCTTTCAAAGACTATGCAAAAAATGAAAACATGTAATGTTGCAAAATTCATCCCAATGTACAACTCTCAAAGAAAGCACAACATGCAAATATGGCCATTGCTTGCAATGCACTTTGGACACAGAAAATGGCACTATAGAATGCACATTATATATGCCATAGCTTCAGCAATGCTACCCAGCGGTTGCAGCAATTCCTTACAAAGAGTACATAAATAGCATCACATCAACAGTTTTCCTCTTACGTAAAATCTATGAAAAGGGCACATTTATATTGACAATAGAAAATGTTATTGCTAAAATCAAGAACCATTAGTGACCAGCTCTTTTTCTAAGTCTTAGTTTTATGATAATACAAACTAGAATTAGAAACATATTTATTTTAGACATGGCTAAAAGCTTTTCGGCAACACGAGCATATATATTTTGAAATTGGTACACTGAAAATCATTGAAAGTTGGCATATGTATAGAAATATTTTTGACATAATGAATAGGATTTCAGAAGCATAGACATATACATTTTACGTTTGGTATTAAACCAGATTTAGAATTATAACAATGAATTGTTCGTGCGTACTTAACTGCTATAACCTGCGTTAGCAATTTTATGTTTTTGCTACATTCTTACTTAGCCTAATCCATTGGGGACATCAAGTGAGGCTATTATATATCAATGTATAGCCACTCAGGGATTTGACCCCGAGACCTTCTGCTTACATGCTTACAACTCACGGCTCTCAATCACTTGAATTAATCCATCGGAATAACACTCTATATAGCTTACTTACTGATTGTAGTTATTTTATAATAATCTTCCTGTAAATAAATCCAGCGTAAAAATAGATCTAAGGTAATAGTTTTTTTCCTAAAAGCTATATATATGGTAATTGTTTCTCACTGATTTGAAATTGTAATTAGTGCTGAGATTGTATTTCTTTTTAGAATTGATAGTTTGTACATTGAGCATGAAAACAATTACACTTCGCTATACTGGACAGAAGAAAATTCCCACTCATGCTACTTCTTAGCTACAATGATGGCTACCTAAACTTGAATATGAACATGTGTAAATAACTTAACAGGAATTTTGCGCATGTTCCAAAATGGAAATTATGCATTGTTGTAAAGAAATTGAAGGCTAGTTTCAAGAGCTAATTTGCTTTGGGGCTATTCTATTTTAAAGTAACTTTGATCACTCTTACAAATATTTATGTTTTCTCCCACGTTTTCGAATTTTCTCCCAAGTTTTTCAAGTTGCATGTTTTCTCAATTTGTTTATGGTCTAAGTTTTTAAGATACAAGATGTTTTGAGTTATTTGCATTCTAATGTTTATCTTAGAGTTTTCAATCAAATTGTACCTTTAAAGATTTAGAGGGAACCCTAAGTTCTAATGTTGTTGTGTTCATTTTACATTTGTGCACCTTTGTCCATGATCTACACTGTAGAGATGCATATTCAGTAAATGTTTTTAATAATAATTTGGCTTGCATTTGTATTTTATTTATTCAAAGTGCAATAGGAATATGAATGAAATATCATGTCCATGCTATTATGCTATTATCTAGTTTGTATAACTCAGTCATTGAATTATCAGAAGTAGCATTCACTTTACATCTATATATTTCAAGCATTTTTTATTCAACTCTTGCCTCTGCAGCCTTTGTCATTATTTCAAGCACTTGTTTATGTTATCGCGTATTTGGAACAAAAAATAGCAAATAGATCTATTTCTTAACGAAATTCATTGTTTTCATTGAAATCATTGCCATGCTATTAGCTATTTTGCATAGTTCAATGATGCTATCATGTGAAAGAAATATAGTGTCTTTATGTTAATATTGCATCTTGCTTACTAAATAAAATGGGAGGTAAACTAAACCTATGTCATGCCAAAAGCAACTAGTTTCATGAATATGTGAACAACTATCATCAAAAGCATTAGAACTACCAATCCTTTGCATCATAGCTTTTCTTGTGTAATTTAGTTTTCGAGTATCAATGACTTAGCTCCTCCAAGTCATTATCATCAAGAAGATTAGAAGTACCATTCATTTTTCATATCACTATTTCAAGTATCTTTGTTTTAGTTCCTCTCTTTGCAGCTTCTCATGGTTTGAAGTGCTTGCTTCTTGGTTTTGACATTTGACCTTTGCAAGAAATGTTTTTTTGCACAATTTTTTTCCCTTCTAGAATGCAACACCAAAAAAAATTATTCAGAATCTATGAATTCAAGAATATGATTGAATTCTTTAGTCCAAGACATGTGATGCACCCAACAGGTTGCATAGATAGCACAAGTGGTTTACCTAGCTGATGGCATTTGAGTCTTATTACAACTCTAGGTCTTGTTAATGTATTCATGCGTGCCTTGGTTGTTTCTTTACAGGTTTCTAATACTATAATTCTTTCTATTGTTTACATTTTTTTGTTTTTTTGTTTTTCCTTATGTCATCCTCACTTAAAACTTTAAAACCCTTGGTAAGTCAGATCCCTTGCTTATTCCTTTTTTTCGAGTTTCTAGTGCTACAACATTTTCTTCCAGTTACATGTTTTTTGTCCTTTTTCTCTAATGCCATATTGGCTTAATAGCCTTGATATATCATAGTATATAGGAACTTGCGAGGAAAACTAACATATATCGTATGGATTCTGTGACAAAGAATGCACTTCCTCTTGCAAGAAGATTACTGATTATGACAAAGTGTCCTTAGACACACAAGTTTTATTTATATGGAGAAAAATAGTTACATAAGGCACATGAGGGCTAAGAACTAAATCTACCTCATGAGAAACGGGTTTAAATAACCCAAAAGAAATAACTAAAATTTTGTTACCTAAAACTGACAAAGAACACCTCACATAATCACGTGACTATGTAGGTGAACTTTTACAATAAATTTTATTAAGTTAAAAACCTAAACCTATGTTTTGGATCATAATTTCTAACAATCCCCCCTTTGATCCAAAAATTCTTTAAAACAAATACCAGGTTCATTTTTGAACTTGGTAAATTTAACCCTTCCAAGAGATTGGGTGAAGATATCTGCAATTTGATCTTTTGACGAATAATACTTTGGCTTGATGATTTCCTTGATGACGAGAGTTTGAATGTAATGATACTTAGTATCAACATGTTTTTTCTTTGAATGAAAAACTAGATGTTTGGCTAATTTGATGGCTGATTAATTTTCAATGAATAATGAAGTAGCTTCCTTTTGAACAACTTTAAGATACTGTAAAATTCTTCGTAGCCAAACTATTTCACAAGTTGCTTCCCAAGCTGAGATATATTCAACTTTTGTTGTAGAATTTGCAATTGTATCTTGTTTTTTACAACTCCATGACACAGCAGTCGATCCCATATTCATTTAGTAACCCGAAGTAGATGCTCTATCATCAACATCTCCAAAAAAATCTGCATCTGAATATCCAATAAGTCTACAAATTTTGTTCCTTTTAAACTCAAGTCCAAAATATTTTGTTCCTTGAAGATACCTTAGTACCCTTTTTTGTTGCATTCTAATTACTTTCTCTGGGTTCCTACATATATTTGGAATAATACTGACTAAAAAGGATAAGTCTGGTCGAGTATTGGTTAAGTAGATAAAACTTCCAATTAAATGTCGATACCTGTTACTACTGACAAGTTCCCCCCCTTCTAACTTAAAAAGCTTTAAGTTTTTCTCCATGGGGTAATAGCTCGCTTACATTCCCCCATCCCAAACTTCTTGAATAATTCAAACAAATACTTACTTTGAGAAATGAATATGCTTATTTCTCTTTGAATAACTTCGATTCCAAGATAGTAATGAAGTAAACCCAACTCTGTCATTTCAAAACTTGTTTGAAGTTCTTGCTTCACCTGAAAAATATGATCATCATTATTACCTGTTATCAACAAATCATCAACATACATAACCAAAATGATTAAGTTGTTTTCCTGGATTCGAACATACAAAGTGTCATCTAACTCACTCCGGATAAATCCAACTTTCTGTAGATAGGCATCCATTTTAGCATACCAAGCTCTGGGAGCTTGTTTTAACCCATACAATGCCTTAAACAATTTACAAACTTTCCTTTCTTCTCCTGGAACCTCACAACCAGGATGTTGACTCGTATAAACATCCTCCTGCAAATCGCCATTAAGAAATGCACTCTTTACATCCATTTGGTAAACTTTCCATCCATTTTGTGCAACCAAAGCTAGCACAACCCTGATGGTATTCACTTTTTTGTTGGAGCAAAGGTTTCTTCATAATCAATCCCTTCTTTCTGAGCAAATCCCTTTGCCACCAATCTTGCCTTATAATTATCAATTTCACAATTTTTCTTGTACTTAATTATGTAAAACCACTTACAACCAATGGGTTTAACATCCTTTGGACACTCAACAATATTCCAAGTCTGATTTTTAATCACTACATCATATTTACTTTGCATTGCCACCCTCCATTCATCATATTCAACTACCTCAGCAAACGTGGATGCTTCATTACCAGAAAGAGAAAAATTATGTGAACCCAAATTCCATTGATTCATTTGAGAACTCCTTGTACATGTTTTATGCTTCTCATTAGACTTAACTTCCCGAAGTAACTTAGTTTCCCACTTTGGCGCCTTGTGTGCAACTTGAAATGAAGTATCTTCCATAGAACAGTTATCAATGTTAACTTGATTTGAATCCTCTAAGTTATCTTGTGAAGAATTTATTGAATCCTTATCTTCAACATGTTCATTTGAAGTCCAAGTCATATCAAACCATGATCATCCTTTGATTTGTTTAAGTGTTGCATTCGTTGTTGTTCCGTAGATACTTTTTGTTCTAAGTGACTAAGTTGTTTTTCAATTTCTTCCACACTTAGACTTTCCATTTCATCAAAAATAACATCTTTGCTGAAAATAAATTTTCCATCTAATAAAATTCTATACCCCTTCTTATGTTCAGAATATCCAATTAAAATGCATTTCATACTTCTAGAATCTAACTTTGTTCGTTTTTCTTTTGGAATAAGGGCATAACAAACTGAACCGAAAACTCTGAGACGTTTAATCATAGGTTTGAATCCATACCATGCCTCATAAGGAGTAATTCCATCCAAAGATGAAGAGAGGGGTCGATTTCTTAAATAAATCGTTGTATGTATTGCCTCGACCCAATAACTTGGACTTAATCCTTTGAAAAATAACATTGCTCTTTCCATACCCAATAATGTTTGATTCATTCATTCTATCACTCCATTTTGTTGTGGAGTATAGAATTTAGTCAATTGTATCCTTATTCCTTTTTCCTAGAAATATGTTAAAAATTCATTCAATGTGTACTCACCACCATTATCATTTCCCAAAGTGGCAATTTGTTCTTTAGTAGAAGTTTCAACCAAATTATGAAAAGACTGAAACTTAGCAGATGCTTATGATTTCTCCTTCAAAAAATACACCCAAACCATCCTGCTAAAATCATCAATAAAGAGAAAAAAAATACTTGCATCCACCAAGTGAAGTGTCCAAAGGCCCACAAATATCACTATGTATAAGTTGTAATCTCCTAGTTTCCCTCCAAGTGCTTTTGGGAAAAGCTATCCTTCTCTATTTTCCAAAAATGCAATCTTGGCATCTTGCATTTGCCTTTCGAAAAGTGGGTAACCACTTTACCATTCCTTGTTGTTGAAGTTGAACAAGACTATCATCATTCAAGTGATCGAAACGAAAGTGCCACAGTCTCCTTGGGTGTAATACTAGCCTCAACTAAACCTACAAATTCCTTCATTCTTGGAATGATTGTGCCCTTCATTCTAAGAAGTTTTCCATCCTCATAACATGTCATCACTATTTTGTAAGCATCCTTAATTGAGTTGATTTTAAGTATACCATCATCCATAACAATTTGATGTCCAGGCTGACGAATCAAAACCAAAGACAACAAATGTTTCTTAAAGGTCGGAACAAACCAAACATTAGAAATCATTATTTCCCCAATTCCTAGTAAAAATACCTTAACTAAGCCTTTTCGTTGTGGTATATGTAGGGTATCATGTGCTAAAAAAACTGAATTCAAATGTAAATATTGATAATTCCAAAAGAAAT
This sequence comes from Larix kaempferi, assembly GCA_027924585.1. NCBI lineage: Eukaryota > Viridiplantae > Streptophyta > Pinopsida > Pinales > Pinaceae > Larix > Larix kaempferi. The sequence continues at coordinate 27,728,760 of BSBM01000767.1, read as the reverse complement.
CTTTCATGTATGTCATATGTTGAATGGCTCCTATATTGATGATCCATGCATCCTCAAAATCACTTATGAAAGAGTAAGTTGATTGAACTAAGCTTGTTACTTCTGATTGTTGAAGTGTTGTAAAAACATATTCACATTCCTCACTATTCTCTGCATATGCATATTGTGTCGATGAAGATTCTTTCTACTTTACAATCTTATCATAAGAAACTCTGCAATTGGAGGCATAATGTCCAATCTTGTTGCATCGAAAGCAAGTTACCTATTTTTTACCTCTTCCTCTTCCACTGAATTGTGAATGTTGAGTACCTTCTTCTTTTGAATTGATCTTATTCCAAGTCACATCACCTCTACCTCTGCCTCTTCCTCTGCCACGACTTTGACCATATCTCCGATTTGAATACTGAAAAGAATTTCATTGATTTTCATTCCCTTTTTATTATTGCCTATGGTAGGATAAACATTTTTTCAAGTGGATTGTTTACTTGTGCGAGCAACCAATACATCTTCTCCTCACTATTTTGATTTACCAAAAGTTTTATCACGGTTTGTTAGTAGCTCACTAAACTTGTCAAAAGTAATGTTGTCCAATTTATCTATGAGCTGTAAAGTCTCCAAAAAGTGCTTGTATGATTTGGGGAGTCCATTAATCAAAATAGTGACCATTAGACTATCTTCAATTTTTTCAAAACCTACTTTAGTTATTTCCTCTTTGATATTCTTCAACATTGAAATATACTCCATAACATCACCTCCATGAGTTAATTTTTGCTGAAATAACTTTAACTGAAGATCAATTTTCTTGGCTTCTAGTTGTGAATCAAAGGAGTCTTTAATAGTTTTCCAGGTTATACAAGTAGAAGCGACATTTTCTATGTGAATGTAAACATCATTAGAAACGGTACTATGGATGAGCGCCGAAGCTTTCTCATCTTTCAGTTTCTAGTTAGCTAATTGATCAACATCAGTAGGTTTGGTCAGTTGTGAATCACAAATGCCCTTCCACAACTCATTATAAATTAAAGTACTTTGAATATGTCGACTCCAGACTCTATAATTTTTTACCCCTCCAACTTGTCAGAGTCATTAAATAAACAAACAACTTTGGACATTGTAAAGCACTTGAAACTTTGATAGAAGACCAAAAGATATGCATGATGGAATAAACACCTTATAACTCCAAAAATGTAATAAAAACCTTTAACTCTAATATAAAAAATTATCACCTTATTTCACAATAAACTCCTTATATTACCACAAAAAATGCACCCCAAATAATATTTTGCCACTTCAAAAAATATTTGCGCCGCAAATATATTAAAACATTGGTAACTATTGCACCACATGAAAAGAAACCCATGCACTAATTATAAAAACCACACTACTATAAGGGTATAAGGGCTTGGCCTTGAACCTCTTATAATCTGGTAAAAAAAGAAATTAACTGAGCTTTTACTGTGCTCTAACCAATTCTTGGAATGTCAATTTTACAATGTGAGGAAAAATACATCGTCTTTTGATTACAAGAAACCAAAAAAATTTCGCTCACATTAGTTGATATAAAACCAAATTTAATTGATTTTTTACAATACTCAAGTTATTACTCCAAAAAAAAAAATAAAGCAACCTTTTAAAAATAATATACAATAAATCCACACATAATAGAAATTTTTACAACAAATGAAGGGTTTCTTTTTGTCAGAACCCGAAATTTCTGAAAAATTTAAAATTTTTATTTTAACAATAAATGTTAATTAATTGCATTCCTGGTCCTGTTTAATTTTAGTAACTAATCCTAATCTTGTTTAAAAGATTCTGTCTTAATACAAATGTGATTTTTGTGATTTTAAATGTTGACTGTTTTCGTTTCTAACTTCAAAGGGAGAGCTAGCCATAGCTGACTGGCTTACTTAGCTTACGAGCTAATGCATAATTTGTCTTTTGTTCGCAGGTACACCGGTGTAATATGGATCACTGTAAATTAATTTTTGTAAGCATCAACTCCTTTCCCTGCACTGTAAAAACTTAAAGAAGATCTATTTACTATTACTGGTTGTCGTGTAAGACAGTAAGGTTCTTTTCATGAAATTTACGCTTGAAATAAGATTGATAGTCTGCCTCGACATGATATCTCTTATCCTGGATAGTATCATCAGGTTTTGCGATGAATTACAATGTTTCCGTCATATCCATTGCGTTACGAACATGCCTCTAAGTTAATGCTGTAAACTATCACTGGAACAATTGTTTGTATTATGTTCATCGTATGCATAACGTGACGTTAGCATAATGTAACCTACTGTCAACTATTAGCTGCAATTACTGGTTATTAGTATGAGTTGGAAAAGTGACGCCTCTGGCGAGGTTCCATTATATTCATCTATAATTCAAAGTCCAATGACTACGTAGTATTATTGTTTAACTTATGTCATCTAACTGTGCCTTGTTTTTAAACTACGTTCATGGTATGGACCTGTAGATGAGTTTATATTTAAACATCATAATAATAAAGATTGTTATTTTCATTGTTGATTAATTTAACAATAGTATCAAGAGAAATATGACGATAGGGCTTATTTAATCATGGTGTATCCAATCATATGTTCATGGTAATATTTCAATGTTTTATATGATGGGGAGTTCTCATTTGAAAGTTGACTACATCATTGTTTAAATGATTGTAGGTAAAATATATTGGGCTCTTGACATTATCGATGGCTTGGTTTTCAATATATATATAATACAATGATTATCAATCATAGTGTGTCTCCATACGTTGAACAAGGTTTATATCCATGCAAATGATTTGGAATCGATGAACAATTAATCGAGCTGCAACTGAACTATAGAATTCGACCCATGTGAAAATGATAAATCTAATGGCTACGTGGTTGACTCTCCTCCTTGCGTTGGTTGATATATAAGTCAGAGTTGAAACCCTACCTGGTCATTATCTCTGCCTTCGGGCTCGGGTTGTAAGGGAGAAACCCTCCATGTCTGAACTCGAAGTTGGGCACTGTAAATGCTATTTGCTTGGGTTCTGGTCACGTTGTTTATTTCACTGGTAGTTTAAAAGTCTTGGGCTCTGCTATTGGCGTCTGAAACAGTTTCATTTGTATCTTGGTCTCGTTGTCATCACCAATTTTGAGTCACCTGCTACTTACAGCCCTCCACTGTCGCTGGTGTGAGTATGAGGCAGGGTTTCGCTGTTGTTTTTATCCATGAGGTGGTTGTGTATTGGGTTTTGAAGTGTGCTCCCCGACTGGTTCATTCACAGCTTAAGGGTTTTGTCTAAAATGTTGCCTGTCGTGGCTGTCAATCGAGAGGTACTGGAAGTCTCTCTTACTCATCCAACTGACGAATGTGATGGGGTTTCGCTACCTGGCTCAACTTGTGGCTACCTGGTTGTCCGCGGGGTTGCTTTCTCCATTGGCTCAGGTAAGATAATATCAATATTTTCACAGTTTTGGTTTTGCAAAAGATTGTTTAGATTTACATTAGTATTAACAACTCTCGGCACTTGGTAATGTGCAGGTCACGCTGTTCTGAAGGTGCACAGGGCTTCATCTCCAGCGCTGGCTCCTCCGGGTAAGCCTGGTTATCCACGGCTGTCTCTCCCTTTGTTGGTTTTGTTGTGCTAGGGTTACGTCTGGAAGGAACCTCCTGTATAATGGGGTTTTTATCGTTCTTGTGACATGGAATAGAGTCACCTGTATAAATTGTTTTGTTTATAATAGAAAGGGTTTGATACCCCGGCATGTCTATGAAGAACCATCTACGGCTCAGAACGTATGAGGCCAGGGGTTGTTATTGTCATTGTATTTTCTATGTGTAGGGTTTTACCCACGTTGTATAAGTTAATAGTTACGGTAATATTGGGCCTGTCATGTGGCCGTGTATCATTCTGTGTTTTTGTTAAATGAATAGAGTGTTTAAATTATAAGGATGTTTTGAGTTCTTAGGTACTTGCAAGGGATGATAACTCTGCTGTAGGTGAATCCATGTGTTTATCTCTCTGCGTTTTCTTTGATTTTGAGTGTTTAATAAAAAGAATATTGATGGTTTACTACCATTACTGTAATGATTAATTAAAAATAGGGTTAACCCTGGCGAGTTGGGAATTTTGTTTAAATATTAACTATAACTGTGGATACCTGGACTATGTATGCGATCTCCTGTTGGTTCGATCTGTTATATGAGGCATTTCCTTTCTCTTGTTTTCAACCTGTCGACTTAATGTGATATGGCTACGGCCGTGTTAGGTTTGCTATCCACTTCCAAGGAGAAATACTGATAATGAAATAAGTCTTATTACAATAAATAACTATGAGGGTTTGTAACAGCCAACAATGGCTAAGTTTGTTGATGGCTTCTCTGCGTGTTAAGATGTTTGACTATTGATAGGACAACCTACGACAGAGCTGTGTATTTCATGTAATACAAGCACGATAATGAACAGTAATTCTATGCTTATGATTTGGATAATGAAACAATGAAGTCTCTAAGTATTAAGACTTGGCTTCGGGCCAGTCAAGGTGTTTGTCTTGTTTTCAAATAACTCTGTTAATCTGTGTTGTGACAACATGGCTATAAATACTATAGTATTAGGTTTAAAAAGGCAAAAACCATTTACAGTTTACGTGTTTGCATTTGACTACGGTTTTTATACAATGAAACATTATTGCAACCACATCTTTTGGATAATCGATAACAATCCAATATATTCTGAGTATAGATAAATGTAATGATATAAGTTTTGTTCTCCTTTAGCTCGATACCGAGACTAACCTGTATTTATAGTTGACAGAAATATGAAACAGATATAAACTGGTACATTGCTCCAATAGAAAAATATTCCTGTACATTTCTCTATTGGGAAATATTTCACCGTAATTCTAAGATTTATCTATGTGTATGTTCTTATGATTGTTTTAATAAGTGTATTTCTGGAATGACTACTGTTTAATATTCTGTCTATTATTTAACTATTAATAGAAATTCTAGAAATAAATAACCATGATATTTGATTACTGTAACAGTAACAATATATTCTGCATAGAATAATTACTCTATTTAAGTGATAATAGGAAAAATTACAAGACATATGAGTTCTGCAAATTTCTACCAAAAGACAGTACAGAAAGACTGATCTACTGAAAATAAATACAGTTCAAAACACATTTGAAATAGTCCATTCTACATTTAAATGAATTATACAAACAGCAGGAAGAGTGGCAGAACCTGTATCTATGGTAGACAATAACAGCAATGGGAGGCTGTTCCTCCCTACCAATTCCTGGAGAGTGCCCAGACAGCACTTCTCAGGACCCCCGAGCTTGCTCTGGTCTAACTGGCTGGAACTAGGTACAGCCAACAATTCCCTCAGCCAAAGCAGCTATACTGGAACCAAGTTACTGCAACTTCCTGACTCAAAACACTTCCTTACTGTTTTCCCACTTCCTCAATGGGACTCCTGAATAACATTCACCTGAATGTATTCTCCCTCTAGAACAAATGCTGAACCCCCAGCTCAGTTCATTGAGTAGTATTTAAAAGATTGCCTAGGTCTTAGTTGGGTTAACTGTCATTAATGAGCCACCTGCTTAGATTCCACTTTCTTGGGGAATCATGACCCCAAAATATAGGGAAGTTGCCACCTGCAACTCAGGAAGTGTTTGAGGATGCTGCCACTTGTCTTTTGTCTTTCCACCTAGTTCCATCCACCAGTTAGACCAGTAACCTCTTTTAACAGCTCTCCCATGCTGTTGTCTCCATAATTTATTTATTAATAATAATTATTCAGAATTTACATTCCATTTCTGGAGACTCTGCTGAGTCATCCATTCCTACTTAGCATTAAATTTAACATAATGTCTCAGGAATATTAATAAAATAATTACATTATTTTAATAAAATTGGGGTATGTGACATACACACCCCCTTAAAATGTAACATCGTCCTCGATGTTACTTATTCTTCTTCTTCAGCCACCTGCTGGAATAGATGAGGATATGCTTCCCGCATCTTACTTTCCAGCTCCCAGGTAGCTTCTTCAGGACTAAGGTGCTTCCATTGCACCTTCACTTGTCCAATTATGCGGTTCCGTAGAGTAATTTCCCTCCTCCCGAGGATACAATCCGGTTCCACCAGAACTTCCCCTTCTGGTTCTACCTGTACAATGTTCCAATCAATAACATGAGTAGCATCATGAACATACTTTTTCAAAATAGAGATATGAAAAACATTGTGTACTTTTAGATTTGGTGGTAATGCTAACTGATAAGCAACTTGACCGATCCTAGATAAAATTTCAAATGGACCACAGTAACGCGGTGCTAATTTTGCACAACTTCCTAATCTTAGGGAGCTCTTCTTTGGCCTTACCTTGATGAACACATGTTCACCTACCTGGAACTCTTTAGGAGTTCTTTTCAAATCTGCTTGACTCTTTTGCCGATCCTGGGCAATCTTCAAGTTCTCCTGCACTTGTTTCACAGTCTGTTCCATTTCTTTCAATAAATCAGGTCCTAACACTAATCTATCTACTGGATTACTCCAAGAGATAGGAGTGTTGCATTTTCGTCCATACAAAATCTCAAAAGGACTAAACTTAGCTGATGATTGCTAGCTGTTATTGTATGCAAATTCGGCTAAGTGTAAATAATCCTCCCACTTACCTGGTTGATCTTTAACATACATCCTTAACAGATCTTCTAATACCTGATTAACTCTTTCAGTTTGTCCGTCCGTCTGAGGATGGAAAGAGGTGCTGAAATTCAAAGTGGTGTTTAATCCTTTGAACAAGGATCTCCAAAAATTTCCTGTGAATTTAGGATCCCTGTCTGATATAATAACTTTTGGAATACCGTGTAACCGAAAAATCTGTTTTAAAAAGATATCTGCTAGGTTTGCAGCCTTGTATGTGGTTTTAACAGGAATAAAGTGTGCTGATTTACTTAATTTGTCTACCACTACCATAATTGAATCATTCTGATGTTGATTTTTGGGTAAACCCGTAATGAAATCCAGGCTGATTATTTCCCATTTCCAGCTAGGAATAGGTAAAGGTTGCAGCAATCCAGCTGGATGTTGGTGTTCTGTTTTTACTTGTTGGCAGTCCAAACATCTAGCTAAATACTTAGCTGTTTCAGATTTCATGTTAGGCCAAAAGTATTCTTTTCTTAACATGGTGACGGTCTTTTGATAGCCTGGATGTCTGGAATAAGGGGCTTTATGAATTTCGTCTAGAATTAACAATTTAACTTTAGGTGTATTAGGAATATACAGCCTGTCTTTAAACAATAAAAATCCGTTTTCATTTAAACTATACCCTTTTATCAAACTTTCTGTGGGTTGTTCTTTGGCTGCAGTTTGTAAATGCTGATAATTTTCGTCTAATTTTATCCCTTCAGCCAGCTGTTCATTTAAGTCAGAGGTGTAAGTGCTGCTAGCTGATATAAAATTTAGCTTTGCATCTCTGCTCAAGGCATCAGCCACCTTATTTTCCTTCCCTTTTATGTGTTGGATTTCAAAATCGTATTCACTTAGGAATGCCAACCACCTGGCTTGTCTTGCATTTAAATTAGGCTGGTCTAAAAGGTATTTCAGACCTTTATTATCCGTTAGTAAAGTGAATTTTCTGCCTATTAGATGGTGTCGCCACACCTTTAAAGCATGAATTACAGCAGCTAATTCTAGGTCATAGGTGGCATAATTCTTTTTATGGATTTTCAGCTTCCTAGATTCGTAAGCAATGACATGTCCCTCTTGAGTCGGCACTCCGCCTAAACCATCATTACAAGCATCGGTGCAAACTATGAAATCTTTATTTGGGTCCGCTATTCTAAGAATAGGTGCAGTTGTCAATAAGGCCTTAAGCTTCTTGAAGCTTTCTTCACACTTCGCATTCCAATCAAACTTCTTGCCTTTCTTTTGCAAAGAAGTGATTGGGTTGGCTATTTTTGAAAAGCCTTCAATAAACCGCTGGTAGTAACCGGTAATCCCCATGAAAGATCTAACGTCCGTCACATCTTTAGGTACTGGCCATTCTTCAATCGCTCGAATCTTTTCGGGATCCACTGAAATCCCTTCCTTAGTGACTACATGTCCTAAGTACTGGATCTCGTCTTTGAAGAAGTCACACTTACTGAATTTCGCAAAGAGCTGTTGTTCTCTCAGTTCTTGTAAGACTATACGTAAGTGTTCTTTATGCTCCTCCTCACTCTTAGAATAGACTAAAATGTCATCGATGAATACGACAACAAATTTATCTAAGTACTTATGCATTATGTTGTTCATTAAGCACATAAAAACAGCTGGGGCATTAGTAAGCCCAAATGGCATTACGACAAATTCGTAATGTCCGTATCTTGTTCTAAAAGTTGTTTTGAAAATATCTTCCTCTTTAATTCTCACCTGATGATAACCCGATCTCAGATCGATCTTAGAGAATACCGTAGCTCCACGTAGCTGATCAAACAGATCATCTATACGAGGTAACGGATACCTGTTTTTAATCGTCATCTTGTTTAGTTGACGATAATCTATGCAAAGTCGCATAGTTCCGTCCTTCTTTTTAACGAAAATCACTGGTGCTCCCCAAGGGGATACACTGGGTCGAATATAATTCTTGTCTATTAACTCCTTTAACTGAGTTTTCAACTCGTTAAGCTCCAAGATATTCATGCGATACGGGGCTTTTGAACTGGGAACAGCACCTGGTACTAGCTCAATTGTAAAGTCTATCTCCCTCTTGGGAGGTAATTCTGGGATTTCTTCAGGAAAAACGTCAATAAATTCATTGACTACAGGGATGTTCTCTACTGTTTTCTGGTTGCTTTCAGACTTATCTGTCTCATCTGTAATAGTTACAGCATAGGTCTTGCACCCTTTTCTGACTGCCCTTTTAAGTTGTAAGGCAGAAATTTGCCTAACTACTGTTTTCCTAGGGATACCCCTGACAGTTACAGGCTGTCCACTACTGTTCACACATCTAAAAGTTTTGTCAAAACAGTTTAAAACGACCCTATGTTGTTCCAACCAGTCCATTCCGATAAGTATGTCATAAGAGCCAAGTGGTAAGATGTTTAGTTTAACTGTAGTTCTAAAATCATTCATGTTTAAGATGCATTCTTTTACATAACAGTTTACTTTCCTCTTTGCCCCAGTAGCTAGTTGTACAGACCAAGAATTATCAAATCTTTCAACAGTCAGTTTACATTTTTTTACCAGCTGAGGTGAAATATAACTAAGACTAGCACCTGGATCTATTAAAATAGTAACAGGGGTTTTGTAAATCATACCTCCTACTTCCACCATGGAAGTTTGGTAGTCAGCCTGGCGGTTTTCCAACGCTGCATTGATTCGGGGCATAGTTCCTGCAAAATCTCCGACTGTCATTTCATCTTGCACCGTATGAATATTGCTGATTTGTTTCTTTCTGTTTGGGAAGACTGAAGCATAATGTGGCCCATTACACTCCCAGCACTTGACAGGTTCTTTTCGCTCGAAATTTTTGGTGTAGTTTCCATGGTTATTAGGAGTCTCCTTGCTGCTTTTGTAATTGTTCGAATGGCTGACAGCTCCATTTTTGTTTCCCTGGAAGCTTTTACCATTGAAGTGATTTCCGTTTTTGCCATTCTTGAAACTTTTATGAGAGGCAAACTCCTTTTTCTTGTACTCCATCTGATTGTTGTTCTTTTTGGCTTTCCAGCTGGCTATCCCCTCTTTCTTTTTATTCTGTTCATAACAGAAATTGGCTTTGCGCATAGCTTCTTCCAGTGTTTTGGGGTTGTCATATTCAATTCTGTCCTTGATATGATAGGGCAGACAACTAAGAAACCGCTGTATTTTTGGTTTCTCTTCGACAAAATACGGTACATACCGCAACAGACTTAAGAATTTACTGTTTAAGTCCTTCATCGTCATAGATCCGAGCTTTAGTTCATAAAATTCCTTGGCCCTTTCCTCATAATACTGTTCAGACAGAAATTTCTTCTTGAAGTATCTTTTAAAAGTACTCCAATTAACTTCTCTCTCTTTAATCCCCTTGACCCTTTTCAGATCTTGCCACCATATGTCCGCCTTTCCCGAGAGGTTGTAGATGGCCATTCGTGCCTTCAGCTAATTTGAGTAGTTATAGATCTGAAAATATTTTCTCATCCCGGATAACCAAGACTCCGCCTCTTCTCCAGTTTCAGATTCTCCATTGAAAGTTGGGGGTTTTATCTTCTTAAACTCCCCGGAAATCTCTTCATAAGGCCTGTACTTTTTCCTTCGGTTGTGCAGCTCAGCTTCACTGCTGTCACTGCTAGTGTGATAACTGGGTTGTCCCTTTCTTTCTTCAGATGAGGAACTGCTGTCGGACTTAGCCGGTTTTGTCCTTTTTGACCCTCTTTGATGACTAACTTCTTCTGAGTCAGCTCGTTTGCTCCTTCCTTCTATCTGAAATTTTTCTATCAATAGCTGATTCAACTGCTCCTGAGTCTTTAAAATCCTTTCATTATCCTTCTTGACTGTTTCCATCTCTGTCTTTAATCCTCTTATGGTCTGCATCAGCTCAGTGATGTGAGCAATTACTTCTTCTGTCTCAGGTTCTCTTGACATCTGTCTTGTCACAGTGTTTGGAGATTCCTCCTCAGCGTATTCTCCCAGTTTTTCCATACCTGTCTGAAAAATTCAGAAAAAGGAAATTTTCTGTTCTGTTCATGAAACCAAAATATAAGTTAGTACTTTATATAATTAAAATTTTTCTTTTAGGGTCACTGTTTTGCGGAAGTTAGTGGAGTCACATCCAAGCCTAGTGTCTGAACCATGCTCTGATACCACATGTCAGAACCCGAAATTTCTGAAAAATTTAAAATTTTTATTTTAACAATAAATGTTAATTAATTGCATTCCTGGTCCTGTTTAATTTCAGTAACTAATCCTAATCTTGTTTAAAAGATTCTGTCTTAATACAAATGTGATTTTTGTGATTTTAAATGTTGACTGTTTTCGTTTCTAACTTCAAAGGGAGAGCTAGCCATAGCTGACTGGCTTACTTAGCTTACGAGCTAATGCATAATTTGTCTTTTGTTCGCAGGTACACCGGTGTAATATGGATCACTGTAAATTAATTTTTGTAAGCATCAACTCCTTTCCTTGCACTGTAAAAACTTAAAGAAGATCTATTTACTATTACTGGTTGTCGTGTAAGACAGTAAGGTTCTTTTCATGAAATTTACGCTTGAAATAAGATTGATAGTCTGCCTCGACATGATATCTCTTATCCTGGATAGTATCATCAGGTTTTGCGATGAATTACAATGTTTTCGTCATATCCATTGTGTTACGAACATGCCTCTAAGTTAATGTTGTAAACTATCACTGGAACAATTGTTTGTATTATGTTCATCGTATGCATAACGTGACGTTAGCATAATGTAACCTACTGTCAACTATTAGTTGCAATTACTGGTTATTAGTATGAGTTGGAAAAGTGACGCCTCTGGCGAGGTTCCATTATATTCATCTATAATTCAAAGTCCAATGACTACGTAGTATTATTGTTTAACTTATGTCATCTAACTGTGCCTTGTTTTTAAACTACGTTCATGGTATGGACCTGTAGATGAGTTTATATTTAAACATCATAATAATAAAGATTGTTATTTTCATTGTTGATTAATTTAACAATAGTATCAAGAGAAATATGACGATAGGGCTTATTTAATCATGGTGTATCCAATCATATGTTCATGGTAATATTTCAATGTTTTATATGATGGGGAGTTCTCATTTGAAAGTTGACTACATCATTGTTTAAATGATTGTAGGTAAAATATATTGGGCTCTTGACATTATCGATGGCTTGGTTTTCAATATATATATAATACAATGATTATCAATCATAGTGTTTCTCCATACGTTGAACAAGGTTTATATCCATGCAAATGATTTGGAATCGATGAACAATTAATCGAGCTGCAACTGAACTATAGAATTCGACCCATGTGAAAATGATAAATCTAATGGCTACGTGGTTGACTCTCCTCCTTGCGTTGGTTGATATATAAGTCAGAGTTGAAACCCTACCTGGTCATTATCTCTGCCTTCGGGCTCGAGTTGTAAGGGAGAAACCCTCCATGTCTGAACTCGAAGTTGGGCACTGTAAATGCTATTTGCTTGGGTTCTGGTCACGTTGTTTATTTCACTGGTAGTTTAAAAGTCTTGGGCTCTGCTATTGGCGTCTGAAACAGTTTCATTTGTATCTTGGTCTCGTTGTCATCACCAATTTTGAGTCACCTGCTACTTACAGCCCTCCACTGTCGCTGGTGTGAGTATGAGGCAGGGTTTCGCTGTTGTTTTTATCCATGAGGTGGTTGTGTATTGGGTTTTGAAGTGTGCTCCCCGACTGGTTCATTCACAGCTTAAGGGTTTTGTCTAAAATGTTGCCTGTCGTGGCTGTCAATCGAGAGGTACTGGAAGTCTCTCTTACTCATCCAACTGACGAATGTGATGGGGTTTCGCTACCTGGCTCAACTTGTGGCTACCTGGTTGTCCGCGGGGTTGCTTTCTCCATTGGCTCAGGTAAGATAATATCAATATTTTCACAGTTTTGGTTTTGCAAAAGATTGTTTAGATTTACATTAGTATTAACAACTCTCAGCACTTGGTAATGTGCAGGTCACGCTGTTCTGAAGGTGCACAGGGCTTCATCTCCAGCGCTGGCTCCTCCGGGTAAGCCTGGTTATCCACGGCTGTCTCTCCCTTTGTTGGTTTTGTTGTGCTAGGGTTACGTCTGGAAGGAACCTCCTGTATAATGGGGTTTTTATCGTTCTTGTGACATGGAATAGAGTCACCTGTATAAATTGTTTTGTTTATAATAGAAAGGGTTTGATACCCCGGCATGTCTATGAAGAACCATCTACGGCTCAGAACGTATGAGGCCAGGGGTTGTTATTGTCATTGTATTTTCTATGTGTAGGGTTTTACCCACGCTGTATAAGTTAATAGTTACGGTAATATTGGGCCTGTCATGTGGCCGTGTATCATTCTGTGTTTTTGTTAAATGAATAGAGTGTTTAAATTATAAGGATGTTTTGAGTTCTTAGGTACTTGCAAGGGATGATAACTCTGCTGTAGGTGAATCCATGTGTTTATCTCTCTGCGTTTTCTTTGATTTTGAGTGTTTAATAAAAAGAATATTGATGGTTTACTACCATTACTGTAATGATTAATTAAAAATAGGGTTAACCCTGGCGAGTTGGGAATTTTGTTTAAATATTAACTATAACTGTGGATACCTGGACTATGTATGCGATCTCCTGTTGGTTCGATCTGTTATATGAGGCATTTCCTTTCTCTTGTTTTCAACCTGTCGACTTAATGTGATATGGCTACGGCCGTGTTAGGTTTGCTATCCACTTCCAAGGAGAAATACTGATAATGAAATAAGTCTTATTACAATAAATAACTATGAGGGTTTGTAACAGCCAACAATGGCTAAGTTTGTTGATGGCTTCTCTGCGTGTTAAGATGTTTGACTATTGATAGGACAACCTACGACAGAGCTGTGTATTTCATGTAATACAAGCTCGATAATGAACTGTAATTCTATGCTTATGATTTGGATAATGAAACAATGAAGTCTCTAAGTATTAAGACTTGGCTTCGGGCCAGTCAAGGTGTTTGTCTTGTTTTCAAATAACTCTGTTAATCTGTGTTGTGACAACATGGCTATAAATACTATAGTATTAGGTTTAAAAAGGCAAAAACCATTTACAGTTTACGTGTTTGCATTTGACTACGGTTTTTATACAATGAAACATTATTACAACCACATCTTTTGGATAATCGATAACAGTCCAATATATTCTGAGTATAGATAAATGTAATGATATAAGTTTTGTTCTCCTTTAGCTCGATACCGAGACTAACCTGTATTTATAGTTGACAGAAATATGAAACAGATATAAACTGGTACATTGCTCCAATAGAAAAATATTCCTGTACATTTCTCTATTGGGAAATATTTCACCGTAATTCTAAGATTTATCTATGTGTCTGTTCTTATGATTGTTTTAATAAGTGTATTTCTGGAATGACTACTGTTTAATATTCTGTCTATTATTTAACTATTAATAGAAATTCTAGAAATAAATAACCATGATATTTGATTACTGTAACAGTAACAATATATTCTGCATAGAATAATTACTCTATTTAAGTGATAATAGGAAAAATTACAAGACATATGAGTTCTGCAAATTTCTACCAAAAGACAGTACAGAAAGACTGATCTACTGAAAATAAATACAGTTCAAAACACATTTGAAATAGTCCATTCTACATTTAAATTAATTATACAAACAGCAGGAAGAGTGGCAGAACCTGTATCTATGGTAGACAATAACAGCAATGGGAGGTTGTTCCTCCCTACCAATTCCTGGAGAGTGCCCAGACAGCACTTCTCAGGACCCCCGAGCTTGCTCTGGTCTAACTGGCTGGAACTAGGTACAGCCAACAATTCCCTCAGCCAAAGCAGCTATACTGGAACCAAGTTACTGCAACTTCCTGACTCAAAACACTTCCTTACTATTTTCCCACTTCCTCAATGGGACTCCTGAATAACATTCACCTGAATGTATTCTCCCTCTAGAACAAATGTTGAACCCCCAGCTCAGTTCGTTGAGTAGTATTTAAAAGATTGCCTAGGTCTTAGTTGGGTTAACTGTCATTAATGAGCCACCTGCTTAGATTCCACTTTCTTGGGGAATCATGACCCCAAAATATAGGTAAGTTGCCACCTGCAACTCAGGAAGTGTTTGAGGATGCTGCCACTTGTCTTTTGTCTTTCCACCTAGTTCCATCCACCAGTTAGACCAGTAACCTCTTTTAACAGCTCTCCCATGCTGTTGTCTCCATAATTTATTTATTAATAATAATTATTCAGAATTTACATTCCATTTCTGGAGACTCTGCTGAGTCATCCATTCCTACTTAGCATTAAATTTAACATAATGTCTCAGGAATATTAATAAAATAATTACATTATTTTAATAAAATTGGGGTATGTGACACTTTTACACTCATGAACAACCTTATTCCAAGGCAATATTTGTTCAGAAATATTTACCTCCAGACATGTACTCGGATATCCAAGCACATTCTCCAAATATGTTATACCAAAAATAACCTTAGATTAAAAAATTTCAGTTATCAAGACTGCAAATGCCTTTGACAAATGAATAGGATCACGCAGTTTTGACTCTTTGCAGCAGATTGAAATGAAGTATTTTTTTCATCAGATTAAAATAAAATATAGTTTGTATCAAACTACTGATAAGATGGATGCACAAATATACCATTCGTTGGAACTCAATCAACACAAAAACTGAATCTCATATGCATTTAGTCATTCTTTGGGCACAGATCAACGCGTTGCCTTACAGTTGGCATTAAATCACAACGTGTTTTAGGCCGATTAAGATTACCTCCTCGAGCTGCTATGCGATGGCAATAGATAAACCTATGTTGAATTAAACACAAGTATAATTCCAAATAATTGCACTGGTTAAAATCCAGGAGATACGTTAGACGAGGATGGCCACGGTGTCAAGCACCAATTTGACAAAGTGTACTCAGACACACAAGTTTTATTGATATGGAGAAAAATAGTTGCATAAGACAAATGAGGGTTAAGAACCGAATCTACCTTATGTGAAATGGGTTTAAATAACCCAAAATAAATAACTAAAATTTGGTTACCTAAAACTTACTAAGGACACCTCACACAATCACGTGACTGTGTAGGTGACCTTTTACAATATATTTTATTAAGTTAAAAACATAAACCTATCTTTTGGATCATAATTTCTAACAAATTAGTGTAAAATACCTTTTCATCATGCACAAAGTTGTTTTAAATTTTGCACCTTGTTTTATGTCCATTTCCTTATGTTTTCTTTTTCAAAAAAACTGAAAATTTTTCATTAAAATGCTGCAATAAATTGCATAATGTACATAAGAGGACTAAGTATATGACTTCCATTAGAAGTCGTTCTTCTTATATATATCTGCGAACTTCCTATACTTTGGTGTTTATCAAAGATCAACCTATTCTTATACAAAAAATCAAACTAACCTTCAGGTATACTCTATAGATGTTACAGCGTAATTTTCCACCTTGTGAGTTGATTCAGCATTGATTGGCCTTCAGGATCCATTTCACTGACTCAGATTCACCATTTTGTCCTCCAGAAACACATTTTCCCTATTTTTCTTCCTGTACGCTTGCTGTCCCATTATAGCCAGCGTACACGTAGGTTGTTCCACTATAGCTCGCGTACCAAGTAAAATGGTAAAAATCATTAGAAAATTACTTTTTACTCCCAAAAAGCGGTCTTAGGGTGACCTTTGGCCCTCCATCTGCCCCGAAACGCCTCGATGTGTCCTTTCACTTACCTTTGGAAAGCTATATATTGAGCTCTTATGGCATATGGAAGGGAAGAGAAAGAGAGAGCAAGATAACTCTAGTGGATTTTTGCCGTGAATTGAGTCTACACTCATTGATCCTTGTTGTTGTGAACTCCTTATGTTCACCTACCAAACTCCTTTCATAGTTTGAGTTTGCCATTACATGGAGGATTGAAGTGGTGGAGGCACAAGTGGAGAGACCCAGTTCTTGGTTCAGATTGGTTGCCGGCAAGAGGTCGCATATTGTACTTCTTGTTATTCATTAATGGAAATACTCATTTTCTCGTCCAATTGATGTTGTGAATATTGTTAAATTACATCGGGTTATATTTGCTTATAATATCATGGATCATGGTATTGATTATGCTAATGTCTTTCACATATTATATGCACTTGCTTGTACTTGTTGTTGAGACTAATCTGCAGGTTCAAGTGTAGAGGTTGAAAGCTCAACAGGGATCTACTTCAAACATCCGGTTGAAGGTTGGTCTTTTCTCCATTATCTTAGCATTGTCATTTATATAGCATTGCATTGGGAATTGAGTCATTTTCTGGTAGTCAGATGTCTGTTGTGGTCTACCCCAAGCCATAGGAATTTTTCTCCTTAACAATAGAAGATTATGAGGATTAATAGACAGAAATAGATAATAATTAAAGGCTAAGATTTGGGACTTTCCTGGTCTTCACTCTGACGCCTTGTCCTTTTGGAGCCAATGCTTCATTCTTCATTCCAAGAAACACTACAATGCCTTTGACGAATTCTGGGGGCAGTAGGTTGAGATATGGGATCCCGATTGAGGGGTTGGGTGATGATTCTTCCATCGAAACCTCCATAGTTGTGGAGGGAGGAAACCTTTTGGTGCGTAATTCCTCAATTTCCAAGCACAGAGCATGTCATTGATCTTCTAATTGATTTTTTTGAGCTTTTGTTCTGCCAAGTATTCAAGAGAAGACAACACCAGGGTGGAGAGACTTTAAATTTGACCTTGAAGGGACATAATTGTGTTTTCCAACTCCTGGTGGTCTACCTCTTGCTCCTTCTTTCTCCAACAAGTTGCACCCATGTTTATCTTAGGCATTAAGATATTCAATGAAACATAGGGAGACAATGAATTCAGAGCGGTAGGCAGAGCCTTAGACGCTTCAGATCCCGGTTAGAGAGTGCTCGAATTTGAGGTTCCCAAATGACCTTCCAACCAACTATCAACTTCCTCCAATTCCCCCGATGGGTACTGAATGCTTCACACATCTTGCTTATGGCATGGGTTGTTTGAATCATCAGTAGACTGACCGAATGAGGTTGCATTCACTCGCTCTTCCAAGTCACTACACTAGATGATATGCTTCCTAATGGCTAGAATGAGAGAAGTACGAGTGTATGTCTGCTTCAAATCACCAGCATTTGTTACACAATTGTACTTGGGTACCAAAAAGGAATACAAGCCTGACTCAATGCTTACCCAAAGTCGACTTCTCATGATGTATTTTCGCTTTCGTAAATGATTAATCCCCTTGTGATTAAAACGAAACCAATTCATGAAATTCTCATTTGGAGGTGCTATATCATGTCCTTTATTTCTAATTTTGAGACCATAATGAAAGTAAACCTTGTGTATTGTCATGGAATTGTATGCCTAGACAATCTCCCATTTATTCTTAATGTTTATGTCGTGTCTCTTATTGCTCGGTTTGCTTTCCCATCTACACCAATGATGTTAGCTCTTAGGATGTGAAAGTGTGAAATGCTACCAAAGAACCAAATCTCTTGTTGAATTCTCAAAAAGATGGCCCTTGGTTTCATGTTTGCAAGCATTGAATTATGTTTCAATGACTTATAATGATCTTTGAGTCTCCTAGAATAATTAGAGTCTCAATTCTGAGTTGCTTTGCAATTTGCAGGCTTTGGAGAAGAGATAAATATTCCACTTGGTTATTTATCACCATGCCTATGCTCTAGGAGTAATCGATTCTGGTGTTCCCCCTAGGTATAATATTTCCCCACCCGCTCCAGCCACCCCAGGGTTCCTTTTTGATGCACCATCGAAGCATAGAATGCATTTCGACTGTGACTTTTTCCATTTATGAAATTCAAGTGAAGGTAAATGAAGCTGCCAGCTTGGTCTGGACTGAAAAGGGAAGAAGTTTTTGATATTCATGGGGTGGGGAATTCCTAGTTGATATCTAGCCACTTCCACCGGCTAGATTCTTCTTGATTAAGTTTCTACATACTCGAGTCGGCTCTTTTTTTAGACCTAAAATATTCTACCAACATACTCTTGCTTTTGTTGGTTGTGGATCCTGATCTTCCTTATTTAGAGGTCGTGTTTCAGTCGTGTTTGGATCCCATCCCATGACGAGAGGATTTGAGGGGGATTTCCCCCCAATATACTCTTCATGGGGGGTCCAAGGGGGCAGCGCCCCCGTAGTGAAAATTTCAGAAAGAAAAAAAATTCCTTGTAAAATGTTGTAATTTCATAGTCATGACTTGGTCAATAATGGGTGATTTACGAGCCCATGGTATTGAGTGTCCCATAGTATTTGCCCATGGTAATCCATATTTAAAAGGAAGGCATTGTAATACAGCTATGTTGTAGTATTGTAAATATCTCTATTATTGTGTGAGAGAGACTGTAAAGGAGTGAAGAGGAAATTGCAGCAGATGTGTTGCGAGTTGTATCCCTTCATTTTGCTGGGTGGTATAATAAAAGGACTGGCAATTTCTTTGTGGACATAGCCCAGATTGGGTGAACCACGTATATTGTTGTCTCTCTTGTACTGTGCTTATGTGTTTTATATTTTCATTTTGTTTATTGTTATTGCTCTACGATCATGTTTTTCTAACAATTGGTATCAGAGCCAAAGGTCTATTTGGCATATAAACTCCCAGGAAAGAAGGGTTCCTGGTTCGAGTGGGAGCAATGGTAGAAGAAGGAAAGTTTAAGGTCGAGAAGTTTAACGTCCAAAACTACCAGTTATGGAAGATGCAAATGGAGTATTATCTGTATCAGAAGGTTCTATTCCTACCATTGGGCGGAAAAGCAAAACAATCGGCGACTATGAAGGACAGAGAATAGGAGGCTCTTGACAGAAAAGCACTGGGAACAATACGGTTATGCCTGGCTTCGTCGGTGGCTTTCAATATCTCAAAAGAAAAGACAATGGAGGGTCCTATGAGCGCATTGGGTAAATTGTATGAAAAACCCTCAGCCTCCAACAAGGTATTTCTAATGAAGCATTTATTTAATATGAAGATGCAGAAGGTGGATCTGTTGTTGATCATTTAAATGAATTTAATATGATTACAAATAAGATAAGCTCTGTAAAAGTGAACTTTGAAGATGATGTTAGGGATCTTCTAATCTTGTATTCATTTCCAAAAAGTTGGAACGGCTTGGTCATAGTTGTAAGTAACTCTGTCTCTAGATCAAACACTTTGAAATTTGACGATGTTGTTGGTGTTATTCTTAGTGAGGAGATACGAAGGAAAAGCACAGGTGAGACATCAAATAATGCGTTGACCATGGAGAGAAGGGGAAGACAAAGGGAGAGAAGAAAGAGCCTAGGTAATCGCAGCAAGTCTAGGAAGGGAGGATCCAAGTCCAGACTGGAAAAGATAGAGTGATGGAACTGTGGAAAGAAAGGACATCTAAAGAAAGACTACAAATCTCTAAAGAAAAAAGAGATGGATAGGAGGAGACTACTCAGGAAGCAAATGTAGCAAGTGATGTGTTACAAGATGTTTTGATTCTTCCATTAGATAATACTAGTGATTACTGGGTAGTAGATTCAGGGGATTTATGTCATGCTACACCCTCTAGGAAATTCTTTCATGATTATGTTCCAGGTAATTTTGGACATGTTTTATTGGGTGATGATGAACCATGTAAAATTGTTCGAATGGGTAAGGTAAATATAAAGTTAAAGAATGGAGGTGAATGGGTATTGAAAGATGTAAGGCATATTCATGCTATGAAAAGAAATGTGATCTCGACAGGGCAGTTGGAAGATGGAGGTTGTTTATCTACGTTTGGAGAAATGTGGTAGAAGATCACTAAAGGATCAATGGTGATAGCAAAAGGAGACATGATAGGTACGTTGTATTTATGTCCTCATAATATTGATTGTTATATCTCTTTAGCTTCCACAGGAACAAATACGGCATTGTGGCATCATAGGCTTGGCCACATGAGTGAGAAGGGGATGCAGATTCTCCACTCAAAAAATGTGTTGCCAGATCTGAAGCAGGTAAGCTTAAAATTCTGTGAGAACTGTGTTTATGGAAAACATAAGAGAGTCAGATTTCTCAGGGTTGGGAAACATAATAAGAGTGAAAAGTTAGAGCTTGTGTATATATATGTATGGGGACCAGCTCAAGTACAACATTTTGGTGGCTCTCATTATTATGTTACTTTTATTGATGATGCAACTATAAAAACTTGGGTTTATTGCATTAGACTGAAATCCTACGTGTATGCTACTTTTAAGAAGTGGAAATCTTTGGTTGAGAATGAGACAGGAAAAAATTTGAAGTGTCTCAGATTTGATAATGGAGGTGAATACTGCGGTAAGGAGTTTGATAGTTATTCTTCATATCATGGGATTCATAGAGAGAAGATAGTCCTAGGAACACCACAAAAAAATGGTGTGTCAGAAAGGATGAATAGGATGATCATGGAGTGTGCATGGTGTATGAAATTGCATGCAGGGTTGCATCTACATTTTTGGGAAGATGTTGTAAATACTATTGTTTACTTAATAAACAGAGGGCATTCAAGCAATTTGGATGGTGGTATTCTGGAGGAGTCATGGACATGTAAAAAGATGTACTACTCATTTCTAAGAACTTGTGGTTGTGAAGCATTTGTCCATATTGATAAAGAAAATATAACAAAGCTTGAAGCTAAATCCAAGAAATGTACTTATAATAGATATGGTGTTGATGATTTTAGTTATCGCTTATGGGATTATGAAAATAACAAAATCATTAGGAGTAGAGATGTAGTATTCAATGAAAATGTCATGTATAAAGATCAGTTGTAGGGAAAGAAATAGGAAAAGGAAAACACAGAGTACACAGTGGTTGATGAAATCAAAGAAAATGAAATTCCAAAGTTCCCTAAAAATCAAGAACAGTAGCAATTACGTCAAACTCCTGCAAGTTTTATAAGATCTACCAGGTTAAGTAGACCCCGTGAATGATACTCTCCTTCAATGTATTTGATAACAGTCATTAGCGTAGGGTTCTGTCTACACTATTTCAACTATTTTACTAAGAATTGGTGAGATTCTATGTCAGAAATTAAGCAATTATCACAAATTTCTTAAGATCTAAGTTCATTCATTAAACATTCATTGAGATCTAAGAACATTTCAGAATTAGATCATGCAAGATAAGCAAACATTCAACACTAAAATGGTAGAAACTTGAATTACTTCATATTAAAACAAGGAAGAAGTACATCCTTACCAATGATCTTGTTGTGAATCCCTCCTCCATTGCCATGAGCTTCCCTTCCTTCACCCTTGCTTTTGAAGAATTTGAGCCCTTCTCCTTCCTTCAAAATCTCCTCAGCATGCCTTTTCTTTTTTTATCTCCTCCTACCATGCCTCCCATTCCTTTCTTATATAGCATTGGGAAATTAGCCTTAGGCTTCTCTTTTGAGTGTGGGATAATCTATTTCCATGATTTTAAATCATTTTCAACTGAAAACCCACTTTTCAATAGTTTTTAGGCTTTTTGCACAACTTAGAATGTTTTAAGCACAATTAATGCATTTCTCAGAGAGGATTCGTCTCTGAATGAACTTGTGCCATGTCTTCTTGCTGCAGGTTCATGGTAAACATATGCCTCTTCTATCACATGACTAGGAGTGTTAATTTGATTGTTAATAGATGCCCCCTAATGTGTGAGGTCCGAAGCAGAGCTAAGGGCCGAAATACATTACTGAAATTTATACTCTGTATACTGATACTTTTTATCGTTCAAAGCAAGGATAAGGGAAGGAAAACTCACGGGCACAGGATTGAGGATCACACCTGCAAAACATAGCAATTTCTCAAATATATAATATCTTCCTGAGGCGGGCATACCCATGCTCAGTAGTAAACAAGCATGGCCACGAACAATACACAGTGGATCCATGTCAACAACAAATTTTTCTGAAATGTAAACATGCACTTTGATGAGTGCGAGAACAAAGTCTTTATTGAACTTCTGACATGGCAGTCTAATCTTGCACAACTCGGGCAGTGCATCGATGAGTGATACAACTGCTTTTCCCAAGGTCTTCAATACAAATCAACGATAGTACGAGTTTATATCATGCGAATAAGTGATCTGATGTCGAGCATAATAAAACACCATTTGATTACCGGTCATTGATGTATACCGTTAATAGATGCGAAGAGACCCACCGATAATGATGATGGACTCTAAGGTACTGAGTACAAACTAACAAGTGTGAATAGATGTTATGAAGTCGAACACTTATAGAATCAAACAATCAGGGTTCATTGATGTATACCCACTGTTATTTGCGAGGAAACCTGCCACTAATGACTACAAGATCCAAGGTACTCTCGGGTTTCTAGATCCATGTCCTAGATGATGATTTGATGTCGATAGGAATAGATCCATCGAAAGGAGGGCATTGATGCATCCCACATCAACTGATACGAAACAAAGATCAATAGTATGATATAATTTGGTAGAACTGCAAGATCCAACACTGTATACTGACACAAGGAAGGCCGATATGATTGGTCAGGAATATTTGAGGAATGGTCGACTCGGTTTGGACTTCCCTTGAACACATAACACGACGCAGAATGGACACTTGGCAACATAGGACTTTGAGTAACCAACCTTAATGAAATCCGCTAATGCCAGATGCATTAACGAAAGCTCCCTTGGTGACGGAAAGGATAACCGATCGGTGGAGATCTGTTCAAAATACGGGTACAGTTTCCTAAGGCAAATGCAGATGGTGTACTGACCGCAGATACAATATTATGTGTCGTGTTCAAGGGAGACAAGGATTGATTGTTATTGTATTCTTCGAAGTTTATAATATGAAGTAATTCAAGTCTCTCCCTTTTTGGATTTTTGTGTTTTCCAATTTTTTTTTTATTTTTTTAAACCTTTTTCATTTATTAGCTTGAAAAAAGAACAAAGCATGTTATGATACATTAGAGGAAACGAGTGTCTCAAGGGCATGTGCCTAAATGTCAAGGGCATGGGTCAGGCCAAGGCAAAGATCCATATTGCAAACAAGGGCTGATCTAGTTATGTACACTCTTACGGATGTTTCATCCATGGGTATGGGTCAAATGTACAGAAGCTATGGTTGATAGGCATCTTGTAACAGAAAGTGACTGCAAAGGCAAATAAGCAACATAAGCAATAAGCAACGAAACAGTTTGCACGGATGTTCAAGTGGATATTTTAACACAAGCTTATGTAAAATGACAAAAAATTGGGAGCCCATCAGGATATGATCAAAAATTAATGAAAGAGAAATATGTGGTCTCAAACTCCAAGTCATGATGGGACTAATAGGGCTCCCGGGCCTATGAGAATAATTCAGCATGGGCACCAAAATGGAAATGGGGTGCTGACTAGGGTGTCCCATGTTCGGTAGGCTCTACTGTCGGAATGGTGGAAAATATAGATATGAAGGGCTGACCCACCAGTTTCCAACAGGTTCGACCCTATGGTAAGTTTGGGTTGCAAAAGGTTCAAATGCATCTTCACAAGGGGCCTAAACATATATGCAAATTTCCAAATATACCAGATAAGATCGAGGAACATGCAGATCATGCTCCTATACTTGGGTAGATTTATATCAAGTATGCTCCCAGTGGCCCCACAAAAGATGTCCTTAGGTGGGTACAACCAAATGTTTACAACTTCAGGGATATCTTCATTTGATGATAAAATGTAATCCAAGAAGTTATGTGAGCTGGGAGATCTCACAGCCCAAATGGGCCAAGTAACCAGATCATATTCTTCCATCAAGGGAAGATTTTGATCTGAATCTGCCGAAGCTATTTGAGTAGCTTGGTTTGAAACTTCTACGACAGATAGAGGTGATCCAAATGTTTTCCAACATGGAAATGACATTACACAAGCTGAGGTCCCTTCATCTACTATGGTTAGACACATGTTCTTATCATGAGTTGTTACTTTAATCTGAAAAGCAACTTCGGGAAGGATCCTACATATTGAATGGTCTATGTCTGATGTGATCAAAGTCTCATTGGATGGATCAACAGCACCAATGGTAGACAATAGTTCCTTTCTTTGCGCAGAATGATATTGCAATACCTCCAAGGCCGACATGGCACATGGTACTTGAGATAGGTCCTCAAGAACATTA
Organism: Larix kaempferi; assembly: GCA_027924585.1. Classification (NCBI taxonomy): domain Eukaryota; kingdom Viridiplantae; phylum Streptophyta; class Pinopsida; order Pinales; family Pinaceae; genus Larix; species Larix kaempferi. The sequence goes on along the minus strand of BSBM01000767.1, from coordinate 27,703,924 downwards.
CCGTTATGAGCAACTCGCGTGTTAGGATTATGCATTGTTCTACATAGAACACCTTTAGGGGGGTATGGTACTAAGTCTATGGATAGTTTCTCAATGTAGATATAACCACTTGGTTGTGATATTGATTGATCCAATGTACTAGGAGAGACATCATAAGAATCAAGTCTTGTTTGTATGTTCATCTCAGGATCACACATGAAGACATTGGCATTAGGATCATTGCCCCCTTGCGGGGGGGGTGGATGGTTGCCCCCTGGCGGGGGTGCTGGTGTCAAAGTAGTGGGTCGTTGTTTCCCACTGCATTGAAGCATAGTTTGTGCATCTTCGTTCCCAGACTTAGCATATCGCTTACTCTTGTACTTCTTCTTCTTTCCTCTAAGGTCTATGGATGAGACTATGAGGATGTTAGAATTGTTGGAAGTATTGGCAGGTTCCTGCATTGCCTGGACAGCTATGGGTTGCGAATTCTAAATAGAAACTTGTCCCGGATGTGGGGTAATCTGTTCAAGATGGTTGACAGAATCCGCCATACCATTGACATGAGGTTAATGTGGCAACCTAGCTGGATCAAACGCAGGTCTTGCAGGTTGGTTCCAAAAAGATTGGTTATTTTCTAGAACCTGACCACTCCATGGAGGAATGGGGTTAATGGTTGGATTGCCCCCTTGCGGGGTTAGGCCCAAAAAGGGTTGGTTGCTTTCGAGAACCTGACCACTCCATTGATGTGGTTTTTGGGCTTGAAAATCATTCCGAGAGGGGTTACCTCCTTGCGGAGGTTGCATCCAAAAGGATTGGTTGTTTCCCGGATGTTGCCCAGTCCATTGTGAACTAGGTTGCATGTATGGATTTCCCCCTTGCGGAGGTATGTTCCAATGAGATTGGTTACTTGGTGGAACATTACCACTCCAGTGAGGGATAGGATTCATAAGTGGATTTCCCCCTTGCAGGGGTATGTTCCATTGATATTGGTTACTTGGTGGAACATTACCACTCCATTGTTGGTTTCCTTGGTTTGGATACGCATTCCAAGGTTGATTTCCTCCTTGCAGATATGGTATCCAAAAAGATTGGTTACTTCCTGAATATTGTCCATTCCATGGTGGAACGAGATGGATGGATGGATTGCCCCCTTGCGGAGGTAGGCCCCAAAAAGATTGGTTACTTTCCGGAATCTGACCAAACCATTGATTGTTTCCTTGACTTAGATAAGCATTCCAAGGTTGATTTCCTCCTTGCGACGGTGGGCTCGAGGGAGATTGGATACTCCCTGAAACCTCCCCACTCCGTTGATGAATGGGGTTGATAGGTGGATTGCCGCTAGGCATTGTGATAGGATAAGTCATAGGATAAACCCCCTGGGCATTTCCACTAATTTGAGGAGCATAGCCCCAATTGGCATAAATTTTCCATGGTTCATTGCTTCCGCCAGGAATATTACCATTCCATAGTGAAGGGTTGCCCCCAGAATTAGAATCTGGACAAGTGTTAAGCATACCATGAGGCTTCTGGTTTAATCCTTGTGTGTGTTGACCCTGATTAGCCGAACCATATGGAAAACCAATGTTTAGTAAGGCATAACCTTCAGTAGGGATTCATGCAGACAAAGTGGATGTACTTCCAGGATTAAAACCCGAACTGTACCAACTAGCACTAAAGTGTTGGTTGAACTTGTGCTACTAATAGGTATACTAACTGTTGGGAATGATGTAAAGGCCAAATTGGAAGTATTCCTACCTCCAACAACTGTTTGATGTTGCAACGATGTAGTCCTTTGTGCTCCTGATGAAGCCATAGGGTCACTTGTTGGATTGTGCATGTCATTCAAACTTTCAAAAAGAGGTTTGATATCACCCAGTGACTCACGGATAGTAAGTACAACTGGTTCTAAAAGACTCATCAAAGGAGGAATTACATGAGCATGTGTGTGATTGTTCAATGTTTCAATTTCAACTAGAGTAAGATTATCAACTATGTATGTATTCAGTTCGTGATGTGACGATGAATTCTCAGTGTTGATTTGATGTTGTTCTTCTCAAGTAATATTAATTGAGTTTACAATCAGTTCTGTTTCCAAGTCATTAGGATGTGGTTTTTGTATCTATCTCTGCAATGTAGCAAGGCCTTCAATTTCTGGTGACTCACCTCACTGCTGCCGTGACTGGTGGATCATAAGAGTATCCACTTCTAAGAAGTTGATAAAAGGATATGTTTAAAATGATAGTTTGAATCAAACAATCCTAAGGCAATCTAGACTCAAAAATTGAAAATTGTCCACTTCAATTGTCCACACAGTAAAAATTCCCTAGAGATTTCAAGCAAGCAAACTTACTCTTCCAAAGAACCGAAGCTCAGTGAAAAGCTAAATTAGAGGGCCTTTTGAAACTAGTAGCTGTTGAGGGATCTTAAGCCTCAAACAATTGCTAGCAGCGAAGGTATGAGAAACAGTTACAATAAACTTTAATCTCCAGGGGTGCAAACATTGGTTCCTGACCAATCACCCTCCCAAGGAGTAAAAGTTCCAAAGTTTGTCTCAGGTATTGCAAGTGTGTCCCACTCACAATAGCCTATATGATATCCTAGGAATAGCCACTAAAGTTACCACTTCACAATCGACGGTTGGGCGGAACAGTTGTAAGTCGAGGACAACTCTCATAACCAGGAACTCTAGAAACAGTGATGTCACCCTAAGGACTTGTCACTGAACATAGAATCCCCTCAATAAGCTCATGTCCCACTAAACAAGCAAGAGGGGGGAACCACTCTTACTTATCTAGATTGACCTCGTGCTTGACGCATGTTTCAGAAGCGCTTTCCTGACAAGCGTTTTTTTCTACTAATGGATTTACTCTCATTAATCAATGCTAGTTTCAAAGTTTTGCAGCCTAGGAGTGTTAACTCTCCAATCCTAATCCAGGGCACTAACCTAAACTTGTTGGTGATATGAAAATCAAAAGTTTGTCAATTTTAGATTAAGCGTCAATTTTAAGTGTAGTTTGCTTAGTTTTAGGAGTGGAAATGAAACTGGTGGTGTTTTGACTCAAAAACAGAAAAATGAACCACATAATGGAAAATGCTTCGTACTCTATCTTTCAATTCGATGAATATTCTAAATTAAGGGAGAGTTAGAGGTTCATGAGTTTCTTTCAGACATGCAAAATTTCTAGTAGATTTTGTACGTTCATGCACAGTTTTTTCTAAAATATGGATAATAATCGACGTGTAAAAACCAATGTAACCCAAACAGATATCTCAAGTAAACATGAATCTAATTCTATTACAAGGGGATTCCCTGTTTATCATTCACAAGATCGCCATAAGGCCCAAGTGAAGAGGATACGCAGAGCCCTTTAGAATGCTTCTGAATTAAATTATAAACTGTTACACGTGAGATCCATTTTCTCATTCACAAGATCACCATAAGGCCTAAGTGAAGAGGATACGGTGGCTCGAAAAACTGTATGCAAAAATTAAATCTACTCTATTACAAGTGAGATCCACTTTCTCATTCACAAGATCGCCATAAGGCCCAAGTGAAGAGGATACATTGGCTCGATATAAGATGCTTTGAAAAAATGAACTCTTAAACTATTACAAATGAGATACACTTTCTCATTCACAAGATCATCATAAGATGCGAGTGAAGAGGATACGGTGCCTCATACACAATATATCTCAAGAAAACTGAACTCTAAAGGTGCAATTCTCTCTAATTCTGCATGAAAATCATGAAAGCATTCCAACTCTTAAAACAAAATGTAACTAATTAAAGTTTGTTTCTGTTTTGTGGAAAGAAATTGCTCTCAAATTATCTCAACATGTGATGTTTAAAGTGTTTATCAATGCAAATGTATGTGAATGGCACTTTAAGTCATACAACTCCAAGCCTAACTCAATTTTAATCCAAACTTTCCAAGCTTTGTAAAAAAATTTGCAAAATTTTTTTCCTTTTTAATCCAAAATTAAAGATTTCAAAAACTTCAAAAAAAAATTGCCATTTTTTCTTTTTTAATCTAAAATTAAAGACTTAAAAAATTCAGAAATTTTTTTGCAATTTTTGCTTTTTTAATTTGAGATTAAAGACTTAAAAACTTCAAAAGAAATTTGCAATTTTTTTCTTTTTTAATCTAAAATTAAAGACTTCAAAACTTCAAAAAAAAATTGCAATTTTTTTCTTTTTTAATCTAAAATTAAAAACTTCAAAACTTCAAAAAAATTTGCAATTTTTTCATTTTTAATCTAAAATTAAAGACTTAACAACTTTAAAAAAAAAATTGCAAAAAATTCTAATATCAGTCATTAGTGTAGGGTTGTGTCTACACTATTTCAACTATTTTACTAAGAATTGGTGAGATTCTATGTCAAAAATGAAGCAATTATCACAAATTTCTTAAGATCTAAGTTCATTCATTAAACATCCATTGAGATCTAAGAACATTTCAGAATTAGATCATGCAAGATAAGCAAACATTCAACACTAAAATGGTAGAAACTTGAATTACTTCATATTAAAACAAGGAAGAAGTACATCCTTACCAATGATCTTGGTGTGAATCCCTCATCCATTGCCATGAGCTTCCTTTCCTTCACCCTTGCTTTTGAAGAATTTGAGCTCTTCTCCTTCCTTCAAAATCTCCTCAGCATGCCTTTGCTTTTTTTATCTCCTCCTACCATGCCTTTCTTATATAGCATTGGGAAATGAGCCTTAGGCTTCTCTTTTGAGTGTGGGATAATCTATTTCCATGATTTTAGATATTTTCAACTTTAAACCCACTTTTCAATAGTTTTTAGGCTTTTTGCACAACTTAGAATGTTTTAAGCATAATTAATGCATTTCTTAGAGAGGATTCATCTCTGAATGAACTTGTGTCATGTCTTCTTGCTGCAGGTGCATGGTAAACATATGCCTCTTCTGTCACATGACTAGGAGTGTTAATTTGATTGTTAACAGTATTATTGATTGATGATTGACTTTGGTGAACTGGAATGTTATGAAGAAGCAATGCAGTTGGAAATAGAAAGAAGTGGTAGCAAGGCATGAATGAGGAGATGGACTCATTGCTAAGAAACAAGAGTTGGGATTTGGTTCAGTTTCCTGCAGGTAAAAGAGCATTGCAGAATAAATGGGTTTACAGGTTGAAGGAAGAATATGGAGGAAAGAAGCGGCACAAGGCTAGACTTGTTGTAAAGGGGTTTGCACAGAAGAAAGGTATATATTTTGATGAAATATTTTCTCCTGTTGTTAAAATGACTTCAATTAGAACTATTTTAAATCTAGTGGCGGTAGAAGATTTGCATCTTGAACAGTTAGATGTAAAAACAACATTTCTCCATGGGGATTTGGAGGAAGAGATTTATATGCAACAGCCACAGGGGTATGAAGTCAAAGGAAAGGATAATTTAGTATGCAGGTTGAAGAAGAGCTTGTATGGCCTGAAGCAATCTCCAAGGTAGTGGTATTTGAAATTTGACAGGTTTATGACAGAACAAGGTTATAGTAGATGTCATTCTAACCACTGTGTTTATTTCAAGAGGCTAGATAATGGAAGATATATTATCTTGTTATTGTATGTGGATGACATATTTGTTGTAGGGTCTAACATGTATATATATATAAATGTGCTCAAAAGAAAGTTAGCTAATTCATTTGTGATGAAGGATTTGGGTGCTGCAAAGCAAATCCTTGGTATGAGAATAACAGTAGACAAGAAAAATCACAAATTGACATTGTCTTAGGGTGAGTACATAGAAAAGATGTTGGAGAGGTTTAGAATGCATAATGCAAAACCAGTTAGTACACCTTTGGCCATCCATTTCAAACTAAGTAAAGAGATGTATCCAAAGACACAGGATACATGTCCAGGGTCCCTTATTCATTAGTAGTTGGCAGCTTGATGTATGCCATTGTGTGCATAAGACCAGATATTGCACATGCAATGGGAGTTGTGAGCAAGTATATGAACAATCTAGGTAAAGAACATTGGGAGGCAGTACAGTGGATTCTCGGGTATTTGAGAGGTACTACTACTCATGCATTATTTTTTGGAGGTTTAGACACTATTCTACAGGGATATGTTGATGTATATATGGCAGGTGATAAAGATAGCATGAGGAGCACCACATGGTATGTTTTTATAATAGTAGCAAGTTGGATTTCAAAGCTACAAAAGGTTGTTGAACTTTCAACAACGGAAGCAGAGTATGTTGTTTCTACAGAGGCTAGTAAAGAGATGATTTGGTTAAAGAGGCTCATGGAAGAATTGGGCAAGAAGTAGGAGAATATCAGGTTGTACAATGACAACTAGAGTGCCATTCATCTTGCAAAGAAATCATCCTTCCATTCTAAGACTAAACATATATTGCTCAAGTACCATTTCATATGGTCTATTATGGAATATGAATTGTTGATGTTGGAAAAGATACACACTAGCCATAATCCTATAGACATGTTGACAAAGGTAGTAACCAGAGAGAAACTGAGTTCCTGCTCTATTTAAGTTGGGAAATTTTCCAGGTCCAAGGTTCATAGCATAGTCCAGCAGATGTAATAACAGTGGATTTGTTGTGATCAGTCTCCAAGTGGGAAATTGTTGGTTGTGGATCCTGATCTTCCTTATTCAAAGGTCGTCTTTTAGCTATGTCTGGATCCCATCCCATGATGGGGAGGTTTGGGGGGGATTTCCCCCCCAATATAGTCGCCATTGGGGGTTCATCGAGGGGTGGGGCCCCCGTACTGAAAATTTCAAAAAAAACTCCATGTAAAATGTTGTAATTTCATAGTCATGACTTGGTCAATAATAAGCGATTTACAGGCCCATGGTATTGGGTGTCCCATAGTATTTTCCCATGGTAATCCCTCTTTAAAAGGAAGGCATTGTAATACAGTTGTGTATTGTAGTATTGTAAAGATCTCTATGATTGTGTGAGAGAGACTGTAAGAGAGTGAAGAGGAAATTGCAAAGGATGTCTTGCGGGTGGTTTCCCTTCATTTTGTTGGATGGTATAATAAAAGGACTGGAAATTTCTCCATGGACGTATCCTAGATTGGGTGAACCATGTATATTGGTGTCTCTCTTGTATTGTGTTTTTGTGTTTTATATTTGCATCTTGTTTATTATTATTTCTCTGCGATCTTGTTTTCCTAACAGCTTTTAGAAGCCATCGAGTCTAGGATGGTTGGATTATCTGAGGAAATAGCTTAGTTTCTTGCCAACCATATTTTCCATGAAACAAATTTGTGCACCGCAATGAAAGCACTTTTAAAGGTGATCTTCTTGTTCAAATATCCTTTGTACCTTGTCTGCCATCTATTAAAAATTTTGTCAAGGGATTTTGGTCATCTGATTTTATCATATAAACTCCCCAACATATGTTTCCAAAACTCTTTAGATATCGAACCTCACAAGAACATATGCGCACTTGTCTCTTCTGAGCTTCTATAGAGAGCACATTTGAACGGGCCTTTGAATCCTCTCCTTTTCAAGTTTTCTCCCATCACTAGTCATCCCTGTTAAGTTTATATGGTGCAATAACTTAGATTCCTACTTCATTAGCATTTAATATATTTTCACAATAGTAGCATAAAGAGGATCACTGAAATATACAAAATCATAATGTATACAACAATTTATCCTGGGAAACCCTTAAGGGGAAAAAAACCCAACAAAAATTCCTCAATATAGATTACCAAAGTACAATGCCCAAAGAAATAAGTCTGAGAAGAAAGAGAGACAAAACCCAAAACCAAGAGCCAAGAACAATCCTCCTCCTCCTTCGCTAGTCTTCCTCTTTCCTCTAGTGCGAAATACTTGAGTGACTGAATGGTATGAATGAGAGGAAACATTCTATATTTATACTTTACCTTTTACTTGACAATTAACCTAACTAGGTTGGCCTCACTAACTTAACTGGGTCGACCTCTCTAGGGAGACTCAATATAATATTTATATTACATTCTTTTGGGTACTAACGACCCAACTTACAATGGAAGTTTTACCTCATGACTTTTACATTAATGACATCTCCCGAAGGAGGAATAATACAAGTAGAATATTCTTCAAAGTGACATTATTTCAACACTCTCCCTTAACAAGAAGGGTATTCTATTAACAACAACAACAGGTGTGGCTCTACACAACATCATCTGAAGGAGGGAGGAGGAGGCGTCATCAACAACATCATCTGGAGAATTGGTTGGTACATCTATAAATCATTGGAAGTTATTCAACAACATCAATATCAGCAACTGGAACATCTTGCTGTAACATCATCAACATCTGCAGCACGAATCTGGAACATCATCATCTGCAGCACGAGGTTGGAACATCATCATATTCTGCAACACAAAGCTGGAACATCATCATATTCTGCAGCACAAAGATGGAACATCAACATCATCATCTGCAGCACAAAGCTAGAACATCAACATCATCATCAACATTAGTATAAGACCTGATACAACAACAAAACTGGTGATCCTTCCTTTCGAAATTACGGGATCATGGACAATCCTTCCTTTCAGAACTATGGGATTTAGTCCACCAACATTGGTGATCCTTCCTTTCGAAACTATGGGATCATGGACAATCCTTCCTTTCGGAACTAGGGATTCAGTCAAACAACATTGGTGATCCTTCCTTTTGGAACTATGGATCATGGACAATCCTCCCTTTCGGAACTAAGGATTCAGTCCAAGAACATTGGTGATCCTTCCTTTCGGAACTAGGGATCATGGACAATCCTTCCTTTCGGAACTAGGGATTCAGTCCAACAACACCGGTGATCCTTCCTTTTGGAACTAGGGATCATGGACAATCCTTCCTTTCGGAACTAGCGATTTATTCCAACAACATTGGTTATCCTTCCTTTCAGAACTAGGGATTTAGTCCAACAACATTGGTGATCCTTCCTTTCGGAACTAGGGATTCAGTCCAAAAACACTAGTGATCCTTCCTTTCGGAACTAGGGATTATAGTCCAACAACACTGGTGATCATTCCTTTCGAAATTACGGTATCATGGACAATCATTCCTTTCGGAACTACGGGATTCTATTCCAACAACACTGATGATCATTCCTTTCAAAATTACGGGATCATGGAAAATCCTTCCTTTCGTAATTACGGGATTCTAGTCCAACAACTCTGGTGATCCTTCCTTTCGGAATTACGAGATCTTGGACAATCCTTCCTTTTGGGATTACGAAATTCTAGTCCAACAACATATGTGGTGCTCAGACAATCCTTCCTTTCGGAATTACGAGATCATTGTCCACCACTCACATATTAGATAATCCTTCCTTTCGAAATTATGGGATTCAGTCTAAGGATCAACATTTAAGACTATCCTTCCTTTCGTAATTACGGGATCAAGTCTAAGGATGATCAATCCCAACTACGCTACCATAGTATCATCAACACTACTCCCCCTTTTGAGAGAAGTCCTTATGGACTACACCAAGCTTGTCATGGAAGTGTTCAAACTTCACACGAGATAGAGGCTTAGTCAACATATCTGCAACTTGCTCATTTGTGCTCACATATTGGAGCTTTACAACTCCCTTATGCACCATATCTCGAATCTGTATAACCGTACAGTCTGAAGTCATGATATCTAGTATAACTGAGATCATAGTCTATCGTACCTTTTAGGTACCTCATCACATGCTTTGCAGCTACAATGTGAACACATCTGGGCTCAACCAAATACTGACTCAAGGTGTTCACAGCAAAGCATATATGGCCCAGTATTCGTCAGATACATCAATGACCCAATAATCTACTTGTATAGTGTCTGATCCACTAACTAAGCATCAGACAACAACTTCAAATTTGTATCCATGGGTGTGTTCATGGCTTTACACTCCAACATATCAAATATGTTTCAAGATTTCTACTGCATACTTCCCTTAGTTAAGGAAGATTCCTTCTGGGATCTGCCCTACTTCAAGACCTAGAAAATAATGCATCGAGCCAAGGTATTTCATCTCAAATTCTGCAGCGAGCTTCTTCTTTCATCAGTTCTGCAACTCTGAGAGCTACATCTTCTTCATATACTTCTTCAAGATGGAAGATGAGGTTCTTTGTAGAGAGTTATGAATTTTGGAGGTTACTTCTACTTTAATTTCACCAGCTGTCTAGTGTAATATACATCATTTGCCACTAAGGCAACGTCTTGTTATAGTCGACTCACTCTCACTTTGTTCATCTGTAGTATGCTTGATTTTATAAGTCTTCTTGAATTTCATTGTTCTTTGGAACAAGTCTCATCATTATTCTCTTGTAGGAGATTATACACGATATTTCCTACAAATCAAATTTAGTTTCATGATTAGAAACATTTCATAAAATCAATTCTTATGTATAAAGATATAACTCTCGCATTCATGCAACTATCTTAGCCAATGCTTCAACACAACATTCATCCATATCCCGTATTCATACGGTAACTTTCTAGATGCCTTCCATCTCTACCAGAACATTATTAAGAGCATGCACTACTCCCAATATGTCAGCAAAGAGGTTTCCCTCTAGATAAGTATCAATGGAATGTTGTATAATACCATAGGCCACTTACCCGTCAGATGCATATTAGTAGTAAATTTTTCATTAATGAAACTATTAATACTACACTTCCTAAATCTAGGAATATAGATATGTACACAACTGAACAATATCAGGAAATGACAATTCAAATACTTATATTGTTTGTTTGGTAGGATCTCCCTAGTCTCCTTGCAAGAGTCTCTAAGAGTGTGCTCCACTCCATCATCTGATTCTGAGGACCTGTTCCTTACTTTCTTATTACTGAAAATGCTGAACAATTATTCTATACTACAAATCATAAGGACTCATGGTCCTAGCTATTAGGGTTAGGTCTGCATGTCCCTTTAATCCCTTCTTGTCCAATGTTGAGATAGATAAGAGGTTCTTCTATCTTCCTGATTTGGATTAAAGTACATATTCCTCATCATTGGAGGAATCTTCTTTGGCCTTGATCATATCCTTCTTGCACTTTGCTTTGGCCTCATCTCCCTTTGGTTCTTTAACTTCTTCTTTTATGAAGCCTTCTAGGTCATGTTCTTCAAGAATGAGCATGACCTTGTGAAACTGATTCTCCAAGAACTGCTTCTGGATTGACCTAGGGTTTGACAGAGAAACCCTAATTTTTCAGCTTTGATATCTTGAGAAACTTATTGGAGGAAAATAGACGCCTTCCCAAGGTGATTTAGGCAAATTACTCATTTTCCCAAATCTTTGGACAGGACTACAAAATACTTGATGCCCTAGTTTCTTCAATTTCTGCTGCGAATTTGTCGGCTCTAAATTCTGATGTATCTCAGAAATTTATGCTCCTCAAGGTGTGAAACTTATTTTTGTGATAGTATGATATGTCCTCTATCTAACCCCACAGGTTAGAGCATGATTGGATTCACCAAGTGGAAATTATGCTAAGTTTCCCAAGATGACATGTTTATGGACCATTTCAGTATATCGAACTTGTATGGAATTCCACGTGTCACTGTTTCATATTCGGGTTCTGAAACTCATACCAGAGAAGCTACAGTCCGTGCACTTTCTGGAACATCTTACGAAATTGGATTTGAATCTTCCTAGCCCGAGATATAGCATTTCTCCTTAGGTCACCTGTTTAAAACTGAATTCTAGAGGAGGTTGGAACCCTAATTTTCATGATTCATATCTCCTAAAGTACAACGAATCCGAGGCTGAAAATCGCACACAAGGTACATGAACCTTTCATCTTCGGCCTGTCCACGTTTATGATCCTGAACCTTCACCAAAAGTTATTTATAGCGAAAATTCCAAGGTGACTAGTTTCTAGAGAAAGAGAGAGAGATTTACCCTAGTGAAAGCTGCTCTTTTCAGTCTAGCTCTGATACCATGTTAAGTTTATATGTTGTAATAACTTAGATTCCTACTTCATTAGCATTTAATATATTTTCACAATAGTAGCATAAAGAGGATCACTGAAAGATACACAATCACAAGGTACACAACAATTTATCCTGGGAAACCCTCCATGGGAAGAAAACCCAGCAAAACTTCCTCAATATAGATTACCAAAGTACAATGCCCAAAGAAATAAGTATCATAAGAAAGAGAGACAAAAGCAAAAAACAAGAGGCAAGAAAAATCCTCCTCCTCCTTTGCTAATCTTTCTCTTTCCTCTAATGCGCAATACTTGAGTGAGTGAATGGTACAAATGAGAGGAAACATTCTCTATTTATACTTTAGCTTTTACTTGACATTTAACCTAACTAGGTCGGCCTCACTAACTTAACTGGGTCGACCTCTCTAGGGAGACTCAATATAATATTTATATTACATTCTTTTGGGTACTAACGACCCGACTTACAATGGAGGTTTTACCTCATGACTTTTACATTAATGAAATCTCCCGAAGGAGGAATAATACAAGTAGAATATTCTTCGGAGTTACATTATTTCAACAAGCCCTAAGATAATAGCCAACAAAAAATATTAATTTTTGGCAAGATGTTGGCTTTCCAAATATGATTCCACATAATTGCTTTGGGTGGGAGGTTAGTTTGAGCCAAAATGGTTGCATAACCCTCTTTAACTTTATACACTCCATTCCTTCGTCCTTAAGAATCATTTGAATCTCGAGAGTGTTGGAATATTCTCACCATATTATTTTGGTTTTTCATGCATGCATGCATTCCATGCAGCACTCCATGCAACCATGCATCAATAGTTGAGTCTCCTAGCACCTAGTCCCTATTTTGTCCCTCCTGGAGCTTATTTTTGGCCATCATTAGCCCTCCTAGCCACTTATTGCACCTTGTTTCCATCACTGGAACTACAATGCACCCTCATGCACAGATTTAGGAGATCTGACAATCAATTCCATGATTTAGGGAGCCTTATCCCCTTGATTGCTCAATTAACTGACTATAGCTCCTAGTTTGACTGCTACTGAGTGTAGGAGCACCCTCCTTGACCACTCACGGATAGTTATGCGCCCCCTTGGAGTATCCTCCCCTGTTTTGGTCCCCGCATGATTCAATTATGCTCAGTCCTACTCTAGTTGATTAATTATTCATCATCGGTGGCCACTAAACCTTATCGGAAGATGGTTCCAATGCAAACTAAGCCTAGACTTGAGGTGAATTTGAATCCTCCCAGGTGTATCAAATTCATTCTATTGTAACATTCTTTGATTTCCATCTTACAACTGATTAATGTATCAAAAACAGTTTTTCATGTATGTTTCAATTTTATGAGTGAATTGATCCATGTTCTTGTCTTATTCTTCTCAATAATTACATTGTGAAATTGTGAGGTTTGTTCAGCTCAGTGATCTACCCCTATGGAATTTCATGGAGATATTGGTGCACATCCTCTGAGATTAGAGTAAAGGGTATGAAAAGAGTCTTGAAAATTAACCAAGAGCCCTCTCAAGTTCCATCTAGCCCATTTCCCATCTGCATGTCATTCAGAGAGGTCAAAGAGTGTTTAAACCCCTTAAACCTGACACCATCTCATCAATTCAATGAAGGATTTCTCCTAAAGCAGAGGGAGGTTCCGCATTATGCTATCTTGTCAAATCAAGTTCTTCTTCTTGTTTCTAGAGATCCATCTCATCTTGCTCAAAAAAAGAGGAAGGCCCTTAAAAGTTTCCAAATAGAGGAGCCATTTGATCTCGAGGGGGCATTCTCCACACACCGAAGTCTTTCTCTTCCCTGGTACTTATGAACTATTGATTTTTTTCCACCATTCATGCTTCCAAGAAAACATTCTCCAAATTACTTTTTCCCCCAAATCCAAATTTGAGATCAAGGGGTTGAGGATCCCTAATACCCCATGTGATTTGGGGACTCCTACCTTTTTCTAACTAACTAGATGCATCCTATTATTGTTCGCTTTTCCTCCCTTCCAAATAAACTTTCTAATTTATTGAGTTATAGCCTCCTTGATGATGTTTGGTGGTAGTAAAGAAGAAAATTGGAATATGGGGAGGGCCAAAAGAATCGCCTTTTATGAGAACTACTCTTCAAGCGAGGTTGAGCCATTGAGTTCCCCAATTAGTCATTTTTTTTTTCTATAATATGGGCCCATTCCAATTTATGTAACTTCTTAAGACAAATTGGGATTCCCATATATATAAACAATTACTAGTTTTCCAATATCGATAACTACAAGATGTTTGCTATGGCTACAGCAATTTTGGTACTTATGTTCCAAACATACATGCTACACTTTTGCTTATTGAATTTCCCCCCTGCGGCTCTTAGAAATACCTGTAGAATGTCTTTAAATCTACAAGCTAGAATAGAAGAGGCCCCCCAAGGAGCAATGCATCATTGGCGGACTGGGAATGATCGATTCGTTTTACCCCCCTATAGATTTTTATGCCAAGGATGTGTTTTTCTCTTCTTTCTTTCTATAGTTGTCTACTCAAGGATTCCGCCATTAAAATATACAATATGGGGGATAGGGGATAACCTTTCCTCAATCCTCTAGATATCCTGAAAAAATATGTCGATCTATCGTTTATCAAAGGGGAGATCCATGGTTCACTTATAGAGGAGGAGATCCATGCCAAAAAAATTGGCTTCAAATCCCAATCTAACTAGTACAACTAAAAGGAAGCTATCTCTAACTCTGTCGAAGGAATTTTCCATGTCCAACTTAATCACCATTCTGTTTTATCCTCTTTTCATACTAGAATGGACTGCCTCTTGTACCAACAGTATGTTATCTAGAATTTGCCTCTTAGCAATAAATCCTCCTTGATTTGTGGATATTATATTTGGCAGCAAAGGCTTTACTCTGTTAGCAATAATTTTTGGGATTACATTACAGAGGGATATTGAGCAAAATATGGCAAAGGAGGATTGGTTAACTTCTTTCGGGATGAGAGAAAGAAAGGAAGAATTATTATCTCCCCCTATTCTGTCTGAATTTTGAACATACTAAACCATCATTTCCAAATACTTTTTTACGATATGGAAACAAATAATACAGAAGTGGGCTGAGAAGCCATCTGGTCCAAGGTATTTGTCGTGGTTCATTTGTTTCAATACCCTCAAATTTTCTCCTTCCTTGACTGGATGGAGAATCATTTCATTATCTTCATTGGAGATTAGTTTGGGAATATTGTTAAGGAGGGACTCTTGGGCGTTAATATATCCCTCTTCATATTCAGTATATAGCTTCTCAAAATACTCTTTGGCTGTTGTTTTTAGTTGATCCTGGCCCAGTATATTGGTCCCATCTTATAGTCTAATCACGAAGATTTTGTTTCTACAGATTCTAGCCTTAGCTTGCTTATGAAAAAAATTAGTACTCTCATACCTAGCCTGAAGCCAAAGTTTCTCGATTTAAGCCTTCAATTCCCCTCTTCTTTTCTCAAGACTTTTTGGTATTCTAGAAAATTACTTTGGTTTTCCTTCAGAATTGATGGGGTAATTGGATTTGTCTCCATGATTTGGAAAATTTATTCCATCATGTTGACTACCCTTTGAGCGGCTTCCTTATTTTTATTTTAAACTTGAATCCCCAAATCTATCAGACCTATTTTGGTTCTCTTTAGTTTTTGTTCTCAGATAAAAATAGGAAATCCATGAATTCATGAGAACCAAACTTTTTGGACTTGCTCCCTGAAGGAAGGGTTCTAGTCGATAGGGGGTTGAAGCGAAAGGGGATAGGACCCAGTTTCTCTTGATTTTCCAACACTAAAGATATAGGATGATGATTGGATCCATACCAAGGCAGGATACGAGAAGTAGGGAAGAAATGATCTTCCATGAAGTTGTTGCTTATTAAGAATGTATCGAACCCAGCACCTATGTGCTAGGTCCCAGCCTCTTATTAGACCCAATGAAACACCCAGCTATAGGTTGGATATCTACTAGGTCAAAACCATATATGAAGTATTTCATTTGTTCCCTAAATTGATCTCGAGCTAGACTACCTCCTTTCTTTTTAGAGGAGTGCAAGGCTGTGTTAAATTCCCCTGCAACTATTAAAGGTTCTTTGGGATTCCTCTCTAGTAGATATAATTAAAGAGTTTTAGAAAACATATTTCTCCCTGTGGATTGAGGGCATATACACATTAATAATAATAAAATATTTACCAAAGGGCAAGTGGGCCAAAAGTACCTGAAGCCAATTCGTTGATTTTAAGGTATTCTCCATATTGAAGATCTTTGAGTTCCAAAGAGTACACAGACCCCCATATGCACCTCTTAAGCTTACAAAATCTCCCATGCTTGATTTACATATGAAATTACTTTCTTTGGGGACATCAATGTACTACATTTTCATTTCATGGATCAAAAGTACCGGTGGTTTTTCTCCTCCAATAAGATTCTTAATCATGGATTTTTTTCTCCATTGCCCATACCTCTACAATTTCGGGAAACGATTTTGATCAATTATAACTAGATTTGGGGGAGCAATTCCTCTCTGATTTCTCATAGGTATGGAGTATTCTTTTGCATGCCCATATATCGTGCTCTGTTTTCCAAGTTCGATTTCCCTTCGTGTCGCAGCTTCCCTCTTTTGATTATTTATTTTCCTATGATTTTTTTTATGAGGAGGACATTTCAATGATTCTTGATCTACTTCTTCTTCCAAATTATCCTCCATTTCCCCTTCTTCGTGCCCCTTTCAAGGAGAGGATAGGGGGGGTTCTAAAATACCTTCCCCCCATTCTTTTTCTTTTGGATCATTGGTATTCATTTCCAGATTAATCTCTTACTCTCCTTATTTATCTGAAAGGGTTTCAAATTGTTTTCTAGTTGGAATGATACTGGTGCTTTTTTATCATTGGTATTCATTTCGATATTAATCTCTTACTCTCCTTCTTTATCTGGAAGGGTTTCAAACTGGTTTCTAGTTGGAATGCTACTAGTGCTTCTTTCCATCGAGGATGAGGCCTAATTGTCCTTGGATTTCACCTGGTCTTTGTTCGTGGCGGCATTCTTTTATGTGTTGCCTCTATGCTTTGTGGTGTGCTTTTTCCTTTTAGGTTGTTTCCATTTCTCTCTTGATTCTCTGTCTTGCATTTCTTTTGATGATTTTGGAAAACCCTTTTTAAAATGCCCATATTCATGGCAAATTTTGCATTTGAAGGGGAGATGTCCGTAGTCCACTTGCTGGAGGTAAGACCAGTTGTATAGAGTGAGGTTTATTGCCTCCAAAAGTCCTTTTTCTAAGTCAACCTCCATGCATATTTGATCACAGGCTTGAACGCCATCTTTTGGTTCAAATTTATCTATGAATTTTCCTAGGATATTTCCTATTGCTCGAAGTGTCTCATTGTTCCAATAGTGCAGGGGTAGAAAGGGGATTCTAACCCACACAGGGACCATGAATGGAATATCAATTTATGGATTGAAGTTGGGGCCCAATGATTTAGATACAACCCTCGGGATCCCACGAAGGGGTCACTTCTGAAAATAAAATCCCCATCCTCTTTTTCTTCAAACGGAAAATCAAAGAAACCTCTACCATAGAAGGTGTGGGAGATTCTACCTTTAAAAAGTGGTTTCCAATTTTTCTCCACCCGTATTGAAACATTTCTTGGTGAAGGCCAAATTCCCACGAATTGCTCAATCAATCCATTTCTGATAAATTTAGTGTGAGCGAATGCAAGCTTTCCTGAACCGGGACTAAGGGGATTTTGTCCTGTATTTTCACAAAACATGAAGGTTTCATTTTTTGTTGAGGTAGCAGAGTAGAAACCATCGAAGTGAAGGCATCAACTTCAAGGGGGGGAGGGGGGTTAGGGCCCCCTCCAGAACGAGCCATTGAAGCAAACTTGGTTAGGGTTTCAGAACAGAATCAGTTGGAAGGAGCTTGATCTTTTACAGACACTCATAGGGGTACTATCCAAGTACCAAGACTTTAATGCATGTCCATATCTTTATGTTATTGTTGAAATAGATAAGCATATTATTTGAATATATGTTTTTTGTTTTCACTCAGTCATAAACATAACTCGAACAAATGGCATGAGAATTGGGTATTCGTTTCCTATTTTGTTCAATAGTAAATACATTTAAATACCACGGCTAATTTGACTATATAATCTCTATGAGTGTTGTTGTGCCCACAATAACAATCACACAATTTCACCTTTAAGGGAAAATTTGTTTGGTACCCTTTTATTAATTGTTTACTAAGTATGGTCCACTTAGAAATGAGGATCAAAACTCTTCAAAATAGTTATCGACTAATACACTGATGAACATACTTTGATTTAGCGGAACCCTTATATTACAGCATATCTCGATGCACTCATTTTGATCTTTGATAACACTACTTCGATAATCGGATATATCACATCAGAGTTCTCTCCGAACTAGCAACTTTTCACCCTAAAATCTATTCCGATAGTTTCTTAGCGTACCGGAAATATCGACATAACATCCAATGCATTTTATATGCACCTTGATAGACATACTCTAAGGATTCAAATCAGAGATATAATATTGGAGTACTTCCCCGATTCACCTTAGAATCACCCCCAATCAGTTTAAAGTGATGTCTTTATATCGAACATGTTCGATCGAAGTTGGTTAAAAATACTTATTTGACATCTCTAATAATTATCTATGATCTACTCCATTGATGAAACATCAAAATAAAACTCTGGGAATACGTATTTGATGGATCTTATGGTATTAATGGTATTGACAACACAAAATTCCCAAATATCCTTTGATACATCTATAACAAGATCGCGAGAATACCTCGTTAAATATACCAATCAAATCGTATGTACGGTATAACCATTTGAATTAAATTGGGAAATCTCGGCAAATCTAACTAGATATTTTTGGTGCCTTGAGGAATTAATGCAATCAGTGAACCATGTGAATGACAAGGTTTGTAATAAGTGATGAAATCATTGCATCATTTATAGCTTTGAACTTGAAAAGTAATTAAGGGAAAAATGTCATCGCACAGGATTCATTTGTTATTAGTGTTATCAGTGTTATTTTTCCTGCAAATTTTAGCTTTTTGTTCTCTTTCCTTGCTTTGTGTTATCTATCATATGTGTGATGTCAAGGAATCTAGGAAGGAAAGCAACCATGTTAAAGGAAATAGAGGAGATACTTGCACTTGTTTCCGCTGAAGGGATGACAATATCTAACACCAGTCATCTTACTGGTTTCGAGAGTGACCTTGCATGGGACAAGGTTTAATAGATGTATGCTATGGGAGATTTTAGATTTTCCACCAGATGATCAGGACCTGGATGTCTATGATAACACTTAGAAAAGCAATATATTTTCCATCATAGAGAGGCCAACGATCATTCCTTACAGTGATACTACAAGATGGATTTATGATCATGTCGACTCAAAGACTGGAATTGTGGTCGAAAAAGGAGTCGTTATAGCTTCGCTCATGATAGAAGTGTATGCACATATGTACAAATTGGAGGATACATAGGTACAACATAATCAGGCCTTCATGGGACATTTTGTCAAATAAAATCACAACCCGGTGGCACTCGTCAAAGGATAGTGGATCAATGGCCAAATTTTCATTGAGAAGGCCAACCAAAAATACCCTATACAATACTTCAAAAGGCCTTACAAACTACATATGCCATGATTTGTCATCTCTACAATGAAGATCATGCAATGCACTTCAAATTAGATTGGATGTCCCTTGTTCATCATGTTGTGGAAACAGGTCAAGTTTTCAACTAGAGAAACATTTTTTTGGCCAATCTCTTGGGTTTCCTGCGACCAGCAGAAGAGGTACCTACGACCAAAACCCCAAATTTTTATATGACTACATATCTCATTGATGTTGTTTGTTCTAAAACTCCATTTCCATTAATGAATTGGTATTGAAAATAAAATTCTTTGCTTATACATGTGTATTGTCAAGAGTTATGGGTGTCGAACCATAGGTTCCACTTCTATGATATTTGCAATTTCTTTTTGCGCTCATTTATGCCCTGATCTTTAAGAGACCAGCTCTCAGGTTCTTTGATGAAGCCATCACCACTTTGCAAAAAATAGGCAACTAGTATGTCATTGAATTTTCAGCCTACATCTAGGTTTTTGGCATTTCAACTCAACCACATCTCCTACCTACATACGTCCCTAATAGGCTTTTAATCGAGGAAATTGCATATCAAACTGTCATAAAATGTATCGCACACTAGTTGTCCCTCCTAAACAAGAAAACTTGGCATAGTTTCCCTATTAGGGTTGTCATTTATACATTATATAATGCACCTCATGCCTGAAAGGAAGCTAATATCCCTAAAGAATTGAAACTCGGTTGGGCCTCCAATAGAAAACATGACTCGAGGGGGCGATTGAAAGTCATTTTCATTCCATGGTGATTAATACTAACTACAAGCATGAAGATGATTCACAATAGCTCCTTTTTAAGGGGGCATCAATTTCAAAGAAGTTCTTCAAAGTATCCTTGATGTTACACACAATTTTGACCTTCACATGCAACAAATGGATATGTTAAACGTGGTTAAAATAGACAAGGAGGGAGATTTTGAATCTAAAATGGCACAAGACCAAGAGAAGAAAGAAGCAGAGAAAGCAAAAAGGGTGTAAGCAATTAGAAAAAAATTGGAGGTCGAGAAAAGACTAAAATGCTAACAGGCTGGCCAATCCACTCGAGATGCATCAGCTAAAGAACATGCCACAAGGGAAGCCGAGGAAAAATACCAAAAAGATGCTGAGAAAGTGAAGAAAGAAGCTGAGTAAAATGATCAACAGCAAATCAAAGAGGCCCGAAGAAGAGAACGGGAAGAAAAAGAAAAACTAGAAGCCGAGAAAAAACCCAACAAGAAGCTAAGCAAGTGAAGAAAGAAGTTAAGTAGAAATATAAACAACGAGCCAAAGAAACCCAAAGAAGAGAACAACACGTAAAATAAAATTGGAAGAGGCACTCGGACAACAAGAAGTAGCTAAAAAAAATGTAGAATAAATAAAGAAGAAAGAGGAGGAGAGAATAAAACATGAAAAAGCTTAGCAGGCTATTGAAGTAGAAAGCAAGAAGAAACAAGAAGTCGATGCTAAAATGGATAGGCAACAATTACTCCAGGAATAGTTAAGGAAAGAACAAGAAGCTCTAGTTGTTGAAGAAGAGGAGAAAAATAAATAAGGGGAAGAGTGGAAACAAGAAGAGGAGGCTATGAAGGCTAGTCAACTGGTTGTGATCAATTCCTTGATAAACCCGGGACACCAATTTCAAAGCTACCAGGAAGTTCCTTGACTATTCAATCAATGGACATTGATGCCACTGACATGTTATTAGGAGACTAATTTTTGAATGGGGAAACTAAAAGCATTGTCAAAAGACCATCCAAGAGACAAATGACCAGAGGAGTATCGAATAATGTTATAGTTTTTTATATGTATGATAAAGATCCTGAAGAGATAGCAGTTAATGCAACCTAACTGATGGGAGTATTAGTAAATGTGAATGCTTCCTCGGTGAATAACATGAACCAACTAGTTGAACAATACAAACAACAGGTAGAGCAATTGGAGAGGCAGTTATCCGATGCTTAGGATGAACATTTGAAGGAGATTAAGCAATTCGGAAGAGTGCACAAGAATAATGTTGCTTTGTTGGTCGCATGACATCAGAGAAGCATGGATATTTTAAAAGTGGAAAAGAAATTTTCAAAGTTTAAGTTCAGAATTTTTAAGAAAATATTTTTCTACTTTTAAATGTTATAAAGGAAGAGACGGTCACAATAAATGAAAGGTTAAGAGAATCGCAAAAGAACTTCTTTTCGCAATTAGATGAGATACAACAATATTATAATAATATTTTCAAACTGACTAATTAGGCTGAAGTGCTCGAAGATGAAGGGAAATTGATACAGGATCGATTTGATGAACTATTGGATTGGCAACATCATTACAGAGAAACCCCTGAAAATTTGTCAATGATGGAGAAAAAGGAAATTGCTCGAATCAAAGCATGGAAGAATTCTCAAGAGGTCATCCATGCATAAATACATGAAAGTATCAATAATGTTAAGTGAGATTGCACAAAAATATGGAACTCAACTGCTGCGGTGATGGACAAGTTCGATATGCCTTCCCTAAACGAGTTGAAACAAGCATATTTAATCAAATTGAAGATTGTTGTCATTGATCAAGGCAGGGATCAAAGTAAAAAGGTGATGGATTAGGTTATAGAAGCATATGAGGTACTTCTCATCAATGGCTTGTATTAACCGATTGAGTTAGATACCTAGTTTGATGTTTTTGCGAATCAGATTAAGAAAGGAATAGAAAGGGAGATTGAACCAAGGATTTTCGATGCTAAGTATCAATTTGAAAATTTGTTACACCCGAGTGAAAAGGATTTTGTATTTGCCCCTGATGCGGGTGACCCAAGAGGAGGGGACAGGTAGAGGCTTGATCAAACATCTATCCAACCCCTAACACCCACCTCATGCATTCAATTCATAATGTGGTGCATCATCCCATCTCAATGGAAAAGACAAACGAGGTTAATGCTGCCACCTTGTGTTATGGTACATTCCTAAGTTGTAAGTCAAATCAGAATTGGAGCACACAATGGTTAACATTATTTCTAAGTGAGGAAAAATTCTCTGCAAGATTCTACTTCACGATCTCATTATTACTATTGATCTTCTGATGGGAAAGCCACATTATGGGCATGATGACCCGAGTAATTTCCCTCGTGCTAACAAGATTCTTAACCTCAACGCACCAATGATTGAACGTTATTTATGAAGTAGTTTGAACCTCATTTGGAAAAACTTAGAGAAGGGGGAATCTCTGCTTTTTTGGACTTGGATGGGGGGAGGGATTCTCAACCTGATTATGCGAGCGATGGAAAGGCCAAAGGGGGGAAAGAATGCAGAGAATAAGGCATCCCACATGCCCATAGTGCAAAAGGAAATTGGCAAGGCCAAACAACAATTCTATCAAGATGATCCTAAAGAGGTTCACAGGTGGATGGATAAAATGGAACAAGAGATTGACAGGGAAAGGGATGAGTTGGAGGCTCAAAATTTCCAATTGGAATGGGTGGTAAAAATATTGTACATTGGATCCTCCTAGTCACGAGATACCAAGCAAGGAAAGACAACAATTCTATATTGGAATATGAAAATGTTAGTCGGTTTGGATTTGTCGTAGAATAAGGGATTGTGGTTGAGGACATAGATCAAGTAGTTGTAGAATCAACATGTAAAAGGGACCAGATTTTGCACATTCACTCCACCTTGGGTAGCATTGTCAAAGCCATCAAGGAATTAGCTCGATGCATCAACATTCTAGCAAAAGCCACCACGGGAAAGGTTTTCGTGACAAAGGTGGAGCATGAGCAGACCAATTTTCCCCTACATCTGCCTGTTGAACAAGTGGCAATCATTTTCGATGATTTCTAGTCTTCATAATGTCTCTAGCCCTGGGCTCATGTATCTTTTGGTCCTCTTTGCCTTTAGTTTCAAACAATATTTTCAATCGTGTTTTGTCTTAGCTAGCATTTGATTCAAGTTTGGTTCAAAACTGTGATTGTTTTGTATAATCTCAAAGATACGATTTATTATGGTAGGACCTCAATGAGGCTAGGCAGGTCAAGTTTCCCATCGAGCTATCCTACCAAGCCCCAAAACTCTTACTCTTAGTTCCTAGTTGTGTGCATGGTTTCCAATTGGCAGATTGATGGTTGCTTGTTGTGGTCTCTTTTTTATATTATAATATAATGTGAATAGCTTTTACAAAAAAAAGGATTGTGTATCTACATGCTCAATGCAAGGACTTACACTAGGGAAATAAATTAATTTGATTTAATTATTTATGTTTCTCTATATTATGTAAAAGACAGTTATAATTCTGAAACAATTATTAATATCAATTGTCCCCCGACTTTAGCCTATACAATATTTTTTTTTAAGTTGAAAAGGGGGGGGGTGGTGGGAAACCCTTCCATTTTGATGTGTACATTACTGCAATGAATCAGATGAGAAGGTGAGGTCTGATGTAGTTGCTGAAGATATTTTTGAGATATCAGAATGTTGAAGATTATTTTACGGTATTTTGGATGATGTTATAAATCATGTCTTTTCATTTTATGTAAATAGGAACTAATTTTTGTTTACATATATGAATGCATTGTTCAATACTTCAGTATTACATAAAGTTATAGGAATATATTTTGACATTTTATGTGATTATTTGCCAATAATACACACACACACGCGCGCACGCGCGCGTTTGTGTGTGTGTGTGTGTGTGCATATACACAATATATGTATCTGTCTATGTATGTGTATATATACATATGCATATACATATATTGTCTATATGCATATTCATATGTACATATCCATATCCATATCCATATCCATATATATATACATATACATATATGTATATGTATATCTAAATGTGGGTCTATTAGTTGTGGGAAATTATTTTTTTATATTATGGATTTACATTTAACCCTATAACTTACCGTTTACTCGTTGATGGATGTTGAGACAACGTTGGCATAATTTTTAGAAAGATAATTATTTATCTTATATTAGCTATATTACATTGTGGTTTAATTATTGTTGTGAGAAAAACTCTTTTATTCATCTCAATAGTATCATTATCCTTCTGTGCATCGATTCAATTATAAGCCTCGCTCCCATATGGGATAGATTAGTTTTACTTTTTTGTTTATTAATGGGGTTAATTTTAGTTTCTTAGAGTAAACTTAAATTCTAGATCTTCATCTTCGTCGGTAGAGTTCAAATATTCTATGTTCAAAAAATCATGTACGTGTTTTTCAATGTTTGATTTTTTTTCTAATTCATTATTGATCACAACACCCTTGGCCCTATAAATCAATCTATTGCTTTCCTAGGTATTTGTTGAAAATATTGCAATTGTGCACTGTGTTCTTCTATCATGTTTGACATCTTACTTTGTACACATCTGGTTTTTGTAGACTCTTGGTTATTTTCAGGTACGCGGCTTACATGAGTAAACAATACTACATTATTGTTTATGTTCATGTTGTTGTTTTGTAGTTTAAGTTTAAGGTTTTTTCGCATAGATATCTATTTCCCTAGATCCCATTTCATGTAATTGCCATAGATGAGCATGTGAAGAACTAAGACGACAAAAGGTACTTGTACCATAGATAACATGTCAAATTGAATAATTAGAACATGATACTAGATGAGAGGGATGACCAACATAACCCAAAGGGGCAAATGCCCAGAACTGTGAATGATTTCATCTCTTCTCTTTGCAGCCTTTGTCATTGTTCCAAGTACTTGCTTCTATTATCTCCTAGTATTTGTAACAAAAAATAACAAACAGATCTAATTCATAAAAAAATCTTCTATTTTGATTGAAATCATTGCCATGCTATTTTTTATCTTTCACAGTTCAATGATGCTACCATGTCAAATATATATGGCATCTTTATGTTAATATTGCATCTTGCTTACTAAACAACATGGGAGGTAAATTAAACTTGTGCTATGCCAAAAGCAATGAGTTTCATGAATATGTCAACCATTGTCATCGAAAGGATCATAGCTACCAATCCTTTGCATCGTAGCTTCTTTTAAGTAATTTAGTTTTCAATTATCACTAACTTAGCTCCTCTAAGTCGTTGTCATCAAGAAGATCAGAAGTACTGTTCAATTTGCATATCATTGTTTCAAGCACCTTTCAAGTATCTTTGTTTAAGTTCCTCTTTGTGCAGTTTCTCATGGTTTCAAGTGCCTCTTTCTTGGTTTTGAAATTTGACCTTTGTAGGAAATGGTTTTTTGCACAAAGAAATTTTCCCTTGCAGAATGCAATACCAAAAAACACTATTCTAAATATATTAATTCAAGACGATTGAATTCTTCAATCCAAGACATATGCTACAACCAACAAGTTTATAAATAACGGAAGTGGTATGCCTGGTTGATTGCATTTGAAGCCTTATTTCAATTGTGGGTCCTGTCAATGTATTCATACGTCCCTTGCTTGTTTCTTTACAAGTTTCTTATCCTATAATTGTTTCTATTGTTTACATTTTTTTCTTATGTTATCTTAACATAAAACTTAAAAACCTTAGTAATTCAAACCCCTTGCTTGTTATTTCTTGCAAGTTTCTAGTGCTGTAACTTTCTTTCCATTGCATTTTTTTTTCCTTTTTGTCTAATGTAATATTGGTTTAATAGCCTTGACATATACAATAACTTGTAACAACAAGTGACATATGTTGTATCACTTCTTTGACAGAGAATGCACTTCCTCTTGCAAAACAATTACTGGTTAGAGTAAAATACATTTTTACCATGCACAAAGTTGTTGTTTTAAATTTTGCACCTTGTTTTATCGCCATTTCTTTCTATTACTAATGAAATAGATAGGAAATTATTTGAATATTTGTTTTATGTTTACATTCAATGGTAAACATAACTCAAACATGTGGCATGAGAATTGAGTATATGTTTCTTGTTTTGTTCAATAGTAAATACATTTAAATACCACTTCTACCTTGATTATCTAAACTTTATGGTTATGTTCTGCCCACAACAACACTCATACAATTTTATCTTTAGGGCCAAAATTGTTGCGTACCCTTTTATTAAATCATGACCAAGTATGGTCCATTGAGAAACGAGAATCATAACTCTTCAAAAGGATTCCCAACTAATACACTGATGAGTGTACTTCGATTTAGCGAAACCCTTATATCCGATCATATTTTGATGCTCTCATTTTGATCTCTGGTAACATAGCTCTGATAATCGAATCTATCACACTAGAGTTCTCTCCCAACAAACAATTTTTCACACCGATGAACCTACTTCGACAAAATCTTAGCCGGCCAACAATATTGGGATATCATCCAATGCACTTCGATAGGCTCACTACGAGCATTTGAATCGGAGATATGGTATCGAAGCACATCTTTGAGTTTCCCTAGAGTCACCCTCGATTACACTAGTACATATTGGAAAAATTCCGACGAAAGGCTTCCAACGATACGGAATAAATTGGTCATACCATCGAAAAATTCATGATAAATGTTAAAATTTTCAAGTTTTTTTTAATCTCGCCCGATATCATTGGTATTACAGTGATGTATTTATTTTAGTCGCAATTGCAACAATAGGTGCCATACCGTCGCAAGAGAGACGATACGTGACATTGTGTCACAATTGAGACATTATGGGATGTTAGGTCGCAATTGCGACGAACCAAATATTAGTCGTTTCCCTTTCCAAACGGTCACCCACTGTTTGACAAAGTCAACTTTGACTTGGTCAACGTTCGTCGAAAGTCCAACATCGCAAAAATTATAAATATGTTCTATTTTAAAGATGTTGCGACAATTTTTCTGTAACAACGATGATTCGGAAAGGGTGTAAGGTCTTCTTGTCGAGCAAAAAACAGATTTATTTTTATAATCATTACTATATTTTTGTGGGAAGAATGTCAGAAAATATTAGAGGTGGGGAAAGAAATGAAGAGGGTGAAAAAGGTGACAGTAGATGTTTTTTCCCTTGCAATAGTTGTTTTATGAGACATCCCAGGAGAATTTTAATAGAAACAACTAGAAAACATTGTAGGAAATATGGGCACATGGACGAGGGATTGAATGAATATTGTCCAATGGTAATTATCTCTCTCTATATTCATTATCTGTCTTAATATTGATTGTATTTGTAAAAATTTATATTGTTTTATTATTTGTTATACATGCACCAATTTTGCATGATTGTTTGTAATTATAAAGTTAGAGTTACCCCCTAACTTTCTGCAAAATGCCCCTAGTAGTAGTAGAAATGATGTTGTACAAGTTGAGGAACATGAAGCAATTAATGAAGATCAAGTTAATGATCCCATGGAAGTAGATGACAAGCATAACATAGTTCAAGATGATGGGATAAATCAAATGATCCAAGACTTGTTCGGTTGGCTAGATAAGGATGGGGATAGTAATGGTATTTATGATGAACCTTTGAAGAAAAAGGAAAATAAACGACTTTATAAAGGTTCAAGAGCAAATCTTCTCTCCGCTACATTGCTTTTAATGAAATTAAAGGTTATGAATCATTTGTAGAAAACTTGTACGACACAAATCCTAAGGTATGTAATATGTTTCATCAGATATACATAAAGGTTGACTTTTTTCCCCTGTCTTTAGTGTTAGTTAATGTGCTAAATAAGAATGTAATATTTACGATTAATATTCTTTACATTAACTAGTTATTTTTTATGTTGTAGATTGTTAGGTGAATTCCTGTTACCATCGTCAAATATTTTAACTCGCACATATTGTGATTTACTTGTCATTATGAAAGATATTGGAATGGAGTATAAAAGTATAGATGCATGTCCTAATGATCATACTATATATTATGTATAACATGCATAAAAAACAGAATACCTAGAATGTCATATTAGTAGATATCAAACATATCAAGTAACAAAAATGGTGCCTTGAAAGGTTCTTCGTCATATTCCCATAATTCAATGTTTGCAGCGACTATTCAGGTGCAAAAGCATAGCACGGTTTATGGATTACCATGCACAGAACAGAAGTGGAGATGGCGTTCTTCGAATGCCTACATATGGTTATGCATTTAGGGAAATTGAGGGAAAATGGCCATATTTTCAAGATGAACCTCGTAATATTAGGCTTTCATTGGTAGTTGACGGTGTTAATCCATTCGCAGAGATTAGGTCTATTTACTCAGTGTGGCCTACTTTTGTTATCAACAATAACATTCCTCCTTGGATGTCAATAAAGAGGGAGCACATAATGTTGACAATGATTGTTCCAAGTATTTGTCTACATTAATTTTTCGAATGTAACATTTTCATTTGTCTTGTTTTTGGCATAATATCATTTATTTATTTATTTACTTACGTATACATATCATGGTAGTTATCATGTGTAATTTCAAACAATTAGGTAAGTACCAAGTTAAATATATGAATGTATATATCGAGCCTCTTATCGATGAGTTAATACAGTTGTGGAACGACATCACTATGTATGACATATGTAAACCAATCGGGCATAAGATATTTCAATTCCGTGGAATGCTTGTATGGGAAAATCATGATGCCCCCAGACTAACACATATTTGTGGTATGTAATGTTATGTTGCACTTTAATACTACATAATTATTTTGAAGATATCATGAATGTTTGATCTCGTCCTAGTTTCATTTGAACTTTCATGAAGAAGGTGGTAGACGACATTTCATCTTGAAATAATGGGTACGTACTACTCTATATGAAGCAGAAAACTTAGATGAGAGCAAAAAAAAAGACAAGAAATAACTGATGAAGCTTGTCCAATTTATAATCAAGTACTTGTTTATCGACATTATCACCCTTGCACTAGGTGCATGAATGTGCGTCTCAAACTAACTTTAAAAGAAATGGCTAAATGAAAGACATCGTTATACTATGAGTAGACATGGGAAACAATGACCTCTTAATGGGGCCAACGTTGAAATTTTTCTCAAATTGTTTATTTGTGCACTGAAATTTGACATGGGCAGACTGTTCGCATGCCTTCACGATATGGGAGGATTTCCGGACTCAGAGATAACTCACACACCTAGTACTACTTTATATATTTGATCTCGTCCTAGTTTCATTTGAACTTTCATGAAGAAGGCAGTAGACGACATTTCATCTTGAAATAATGGGTCTGTACTACTCTATATGGAGCAGAAAACTTAGATGCGAGCAAAAAACAAAGACAAGAAATAACTGATGAAGCTTGTGCAATTTATCATGGAGTACTTGTTTATCGACATTATTTCCCTTGCACTAGGTAAGAGAATGTGCATCTCGAACCAACTTTAAAAGAAACGGCTAAATTAAAGACATCATTATATTGAGAGTAGAAATGGGCAACAATGACCTCTAGATGGGGCCAACATTGAAATTTCCTCAAACTATTTTTGTATGCACTAAAATTTGACATGGGCGGACTTTTCACATGCCTTCACGATATGGGAGGCTTTCCAGACTCATAGATGACTCACACACCCAGTACCACTCTATATCTCTAATCTCGTCCTAATTTCGTTTGAACTCTCATGAAGAAGGCGGTAGACGACATTTCATCTTATCTTTTGTATCCTTTGTGTATTCTATAATATCTATTAATCAAAGGGAGTGTGAGAGAATCTTGGTTTTTTTGTCCCATAATATTCAAAGAAAGAAAAATAGGGGAATTAGAGTTATATTGGGTGCAATAGAAGGGTAAACGAAAGCACAAGAATGATGAAAAATGATTCCCATGAGTAAGAGCTACAACGAATGACTCTAGAATCCCCTTATGTTTCATGCTCCAAAATCCATGTCTATTAATAAAAACATGTCATTCAATTAAAGATTTGTTAAGAATGATTCATTTAGCATTTCTTGTTCAAAAATTTTCCTATTCATAAAATTCAAAAACCTTCTATTCCTTTTTTTATTTTGATACTAAGGGGTAATTACCTCTTCTTGTGTTCAATTGTATCGTTGTAAATTATATTTTTGATATTAAGGGGTAATTACCTCTTATTGTGTTCAATGGTATTGTTTTGAATTCTATTAAAATAAAGGTTCAACATAAGGAAACCTTATCAAATGTGTATCTCTAAGGGATATATTCGAAATATTCTCACCTAGTTTGGAAAATTATGTTATTCATATGATTTGACTTTTCTCTCCTTCGATGGGTTGTCAAGAAAATATGAACAT
Source organism: Larix kaempferi (assembly GCA_027924585.1). Classification (NCBI taxonomy): domain Eukaryota; kingdom Viridiplantae; phylum Streptophyta; class Pinopsida; order Pinales; family Pinaceae; genus Larix; species Larix kaempferi. The sequence goes on along the minus strand of BSBM01000767.1, from coordinate 27,673,188 downwards.
TTAATTTCCATTTTCATGGTCATCTTCATCAAAATCAAATAGGCTCATTTCATGTTTATTGGCAAGTATGGTTTTCTACCTTCTCTTTTCCCTTTGAGTGGCTATACATCTTTCTCTTATTTAATACGAGTCGCAATTTTGGTTTGTTGAGTTTTACATCATTTTTATTTTGAGCATGGGACTCTTACAGTCATGCAAAGATTAAATTGCTTCATTGTTGTCCTTTGTAAATAATAGGCCCAACTTGTCATGTGGTAATTTGTGACTAGTCCAATTGTCCACCTTTAGGTTACTAATGGTGCCTTTCCATGAGGGTACCATGTAAATCCACTCTATAAACAATGTAAACCCAAATATAGCATTAATTGTAGATAATTAAAATATCTTATCGTGGTCTCGTTGCGCCAAAGAGGTGCATTCTACAGCTCGGTAGGGAGATGTGTAACTCCTTCCATGCTCATCGTGGAGTTGACATGTGTCCTTTATAAAAAATAATAAAATATCATAAAAAATAACATGTCGGTTCAAATTAGATTTAAAACATTTAGAAGTCCATGTCTATAAAAAGTACACAAAATAGATTAATTAAAACCATAAACATTGTATTACACACTTGATTTGAAGAGTGCAAATGTTGAGGAAGAGTTTGCAACTCGAGAGGTTTGATCCCTCTTGGCGCTTGGTAAATCCTTTTAAGATGGATATATGTTGTTTATAATACATTTGATACAAGGTCTCTCTAAATTACTTTTACAATACAACTATGGTGGCCTATTTATACAATTTTAGAAAGTGTTGCTAATAATTTTAGATAAGGCATATAGTGAAATGACACTAATTAACATGATCAATCTAAAAGAGTTTGACTTAGTGGAACACCCTATCTATTCAATTATCATCTAATAAATCCTAATCTCTCTATGAAGTCTACAACAGTTAAATAAATGGTAAAAAGAGTGGAAGTGTCTTCACCTTTAATTTTTCCATCATCAAAGTGAAATATAGATAGATAGGAAATCACATTGGAAAAAAAAGGAAAACAAGTTTAAAATCATCAAGAGATGCCAAAATCCTATCTTTTGTATCCTTTGTGTATTATATAATGTCTATTAATCAAAGTGAGTGCGAGAGAATCATGGTTTTGTTGTTCCATAATATTCAAAGACAACAAAAGGGGTAAATTAGAGTTATATTTGGTGCAAGAGAAGGATAAAGAAAGCACAAGAATGATGAAAAAATATTCTCGTTAGTAAGAGCCACAATGAATGACTCTAGAATCCCCTTATGTTTCATGCTTATCTTATATAATGGGGCTCCAAAATCCATGTCTATTAAGAAAAACATGTCATTCAATTAAAGATTTGTTAAGAATGATTCATTTATCATTTCTTGTTCAAAAATTTTCCTATTCATAATATTCGAAAACCTTCTATTCCTTTTATATTTTGATACTAAGGTGTAATTACCTCTTCTTGTGTTCAATGGTATCATTGTAAATTCTATTTTTGATACCAAGGGGTAATTACCTCTTACTTTGTTCAATGGTATTGTTGTAAATTCCTTTCAAAATAAAGGTGCAACGTAAGGAAACCTTGTCTAATGTGTATCTCTAAGGGATATATTCGAAATATTCTCACCTAGTTTGGTAACTTATGATATTCATATGATTTGTCTTTTCTCTCCTTCAATGGGTTGTCAAGAAAATATGAACATTTAATTTCCATTTTCATGGTCATCTTCATCAAAATCAAATAGGGTCATTTCATGTTTGTTTCCAAGTATGGTTTTCTCCCTTCTCTTTTCCCTTTGAGTAGCTATATATCTTTCTCTTATTTAATATGAGTTGCAGTTTTGGCATGTTGAGTTTTACATCATTTTTATTTTGAGAATGGGGCTCTTCAATTCATGCAAAGTTGAAATTGCTTCATTGTTCTCCTTTGTAAATAACAGGCCCAACTTGTCATGTGGTAATCTATGACTAGTCCAATTGTCCACCTTTAGCTTACTAATAGTGCCTTTCCATGAGGGTACCATGTAAATCCACTATATAAACAATGTAAACCTAAATATAGCATTAATTGTAGATAACTAGAATATATTATCGTGGTCTCTTAACCAACTTCAATTAAACGTTAAATATTAGTATCAACGCTTGGTCAATGTACCTGAAACGTCCAACACACGTCGATACTATAGGTTTAATGTCAAAGAGTTAGCAATTAGGGGGTTTTAAGGGTTACTTTTTGGAGTTATATTCACTACAAGAGTGCAATAATATGTCCTCTAGGTGTTACGTAGTATGAATTATGTGTTATAACAATCAATGGTGATAAGGGTTTTGGGGATAGAGGTTACAGTGGATAAATGTGAAACATTGAGCATGATTATAGTGGTAAAATATTATAAGGTATTCGGTTAGTGGTGATCACATAACCCTTATAGAGGTTATGAGATTATGTGTTAAGAGGGGTTTATAGAGAGAAGGTGTTAGTCGAGGTTATAATGGTTAAGATTGACAGGGTTGATAAGATTTAATTGTTACAAGGGATATGTTCTATGATTATAAGGCTATATAAGAGTGTTAATTGTGTAGTGTTTAGAAGTTACAGGCTAAGGATTAGTTTTGAGGGTTATATGACGTGGCATGGGCTATGTGGGTTAGATTTTATAGGGAATTCAGGGTCCATGGTCCTAATAAGATGTATAGGGTCACGATGATGATGATGACGATGAAGGTATATATGATGATGTTGATGATGACCTCAATAATGATGATGATGACAATGACAATGATGATGATTATGATGACGATGATGATGATGATGATGATGGGAGTGGAGATGGTGATGATGAAAATGGCATTGACGTTGATGATAAAGATGACAATGATGTGGGGTTTTATAAGAGTTATGGGTTGCACGTTTTAGGTGTTACAGGGGATGATGACGAAGAAAACAATGACAATGATGATGGCAACGATGATGAAGATGACGACAATTACGATAATGACGATGACAATGATAATTATGATGAGGATGAGGATGATGATGATGATGAGGATGACGAAGACAATGATGATGATGACAAGGATGACGGAGATGAAGAATATGGTGATGATGACGATGTCTAATATTATGATGATGTTGATGATGGTGATGATGAAAATGATGATGACATTGATGATGAGGATGATGATGTGGACAATGATGATGATGATGATTATGATGATGACGATGATGATGAGGGAGATGATGAATATGATGACGATCATGATGTCAACGAATACGTTGATGATGATGAGGATGGTGAGGATGATGATGATGAGGATGGGGATGACAAAGATGATGACAATGACAATGGTGATGGTGATGATGATGATGATGACAATTATGGTGTTGATGATGATTTCAAAGAAAATGATGATGTCGATGATGGTGATGATGATAATGATTATGGTATTGATGATGAATATCATCATGACATGGATGATGATGATGATGTTGATTTGTTTTTTTTTTTCTTTAGTTATCGGGGGTTACACGTTTTGAGGGTTACTTGTTTTAGGATCTACAGGGAATGATGACACTGACAATTCCAATGATGATGTTGACGATGATGACAATGCAATGACAATGAATAAGATGATGATGAAAATGGGGATTGCATAGTCCATCTAATCATTAATCCCATGCCATGCATGCATCTTAAGATGATGATGACGACAACGACGACAATGATGATGGTTTATAAGTGTTTCTCATTTGGCTTATAGGCTATATGATTAAGGCTTAAAATTAACAAGAGACAAAAATTAAGGGTTATATGTATTGGTGTTGATAAAGGTTAGATGTTAATAATTGTAAGAGTAGGGGGATATATGTTGTCAATTAGGGGTTTCAAGGGTTAGTTTTTTAGGGTTATATGGAATTCAAGAGAACAATAATATGGTTTATAGGGTTTTCATGGTATGCATTATAAATTTAAACATTAAGCATGGTGAAAATGGTCACAGTGGTAAAATATTTTAGGTTTTAGGTTACTAGTGGTTTTAGGGTTTTGAGGTTATATAACTTAGGGGCTATAATATTTAAGGATTGTAACAAAGTGTTATAAGGGATAGGGATACAAATTTTTAATATAAAAAACATGAGCTATAAATATAACCTTCACTAGCATAGTTCAAAACTTAAAAATAGTCAAGATCCCAACAAAAACAAAGGCAAGAGCCTAACTAAAGCGTTAACAAGTGACTATTGCCAATCACTAAATACATTTGGTCCTAGTCATTTGATGGAGGTCGATCCCATCGGGAAAAAATTTGGGTTTCAACATCAATAGGTTCTGAAGGCTCCCATCCATCCTAAGAGGCCCTGTGGACTCGGTTGAGCGGAGCAAGCTAACGGATATAATTGATCTGTCAATTATTACCTGAAGAGATCGGATATAATGTGAAGAATTCTATTCAAAATGTTGCTTCATTTGTCATACCGGATTAAAGCTCTCATTTATCCTCTTTCTTTCCACGCATGAAAAAAGCAATCTAGAGTTCATGCTAGCCTAGGGAAGCAAACTCGAGTTCGTGCAAAAGCTAAGGAACCAAGGTAAGATCATGGCCAGCTTTGTCTACTTCATTAACTGATTGTTAGGTTTTTTTTAAATGACTTGGGATGACGCCAAGGGTTATTATTGAGGCCGTGTAGGGGAGAGGGAGGCCGAGCAGAGCAAGCCATCCCGTGAGTAGAGAAACCCGGCATATGGAGACCCATGGATGCATCGAAGTTATGGTTTTTATTTTGTTGTTTGTGCTGGCCTAGGGAAGCAATCTCGACTCCGTGCATAAGTTAGGGTTCGTGGAGAAGCTAAGGAGACAATGCCTCTAAAATCAGTGAGTAATATGTCCAATGCCTCTTTTCAGTGCCTTCACAAATTGATTTGTATAGGGTTTTTTAAAGATGTCCAAGCTATGTCACAAATATCCACAACAAGTTATGTCACAAGATCCTTCAAGATCATAATCAAAATATGCATCAAAATAGCTTTAAACGTTCAAATCTGATCTCACTCCAGGTTACAATTGGAGGACAACGTCAGCAATATAGGATCAATTATGTTATGATTTGATACATTAATGAAATGAAGTAAATGATTGAATTCTGCACGCAACAAATTAGATGTTAACAGGTTTGTATTACTGTGTGCATTAATTGTTATATTTTCATGACTTCCACGATGAAATCCATTAATACTGTAACCTCCACAAACCCAACATTAGGAAAACAAGAACTACTGAGTTGAAATTTTCCACAAATTTACTCCAATCTACATGCCAAAGCCAACATTTTGTCCAAGAAAAATCCCACATGCATTGTCCAGTCCCATTTATTCATGTTTAATTCTCCCCTCGAGCCTTGTAGAGTTGAAGAGCCTTACGAGAACATGCGAAGGATTTACAACTCCATTATGGTGCCTCTTTCACTTTTACGCTTGTCACGAGTTTCCCTTCCTATACCATGCATGAAATGTGATTCTTTTGTATTCATGGTGTTAAGGTATTACTAAAATTTCGAGGTTACCCCCATTTTTTACCAAAACTCCTTTGTCTAAGTATTTTGCTTGATAAGCCATGTGATTGGTGTGATAATTATTGGCCCTTCATATATGAAAGAGGTCTATTGTGTCAAAGAAGATGAGAAGGGTATACGTTCTTTGTAGAATTCTCGATAGTGATGTTCCAATGGTGACCTTGGCCTTTCTAGTTTGTCCAATGATTAGAAAAGAGTCCCCAAAAACCATTAGTGTCTTGGTTCTAAGTTATTTGTAGTTTTTATTTTCACTATAAGAGGCCAAAGATATGATAGTAATCATGCTCAAAACCCTAAAATGTCTATATAGAATCCATTGAATAAAGGCTCAAGGCTTGAGAATATTTTGGAAAATCTTTGAAAATTTGTGTAAGAATATAAAGGAGAAGTGGTGGAAGCAAGTAGTGTATCCAAGCAAAGTGAAAATTGAATGTAGAGCTATATGAATGCAAAGATTTGGAAATATAGTAGAGATTGGTTGCAGAGCATGAAATGTGGAGCAAATAACAAAGGAAAAGTATGTAATGTTGAGTGAGAGATGATGAAGAACGATAGGTTAGACCTCCTCATTTTGTATTCTACACATAGATTTTCTATCAAGCCTTAAAAGGGATGTAAACGAAAAGGGGAGGTATGCACCATGCATTAGATATTGTCTAAAACAACCTAGCACATATGATCCACAAAGGTATGATGTGGAGGAAAATAATTTAACGGAGGTTTCACACTCTTGAGGCCTAGTCCTATGGGATGCGACTCAAAGGATGTCAAGTAGCATGATGTAGAGGGAAGGAGGGCAGATACGAAACCCCAACTTTAGATTACCTTGGCTGTACTCAAACCTAAATTCATAGGATGAAGATAAATAAAAGGACTTGTGGCATTTTCTAGTGCATTTAAGAGCATAGTTTGAGGAAAAGATCATCTCGTGTATTCCAAGACATAAAGTGAGATGGAAGGAAGCACACCTTTGAGCCATAAAATTTGGGAAGGCCATCAATTCATGGAGCATGCATTATCATCTCATGCATTTTAGAGTGTAATCAAGATTTGGGTCTCGAAATACCTCAACTCATCCATTGCCAATGAAGTGATATTTCACTTCCCAGTTAGCATGTTTAGGGATTCTTATTAAAGAAGACATTAATCCTTCAACCACATCAAGTATATGTATAAGGTGTGTTATTAAAATATACAATTAAACAAATTGAATTAATTCATTGAAAATGAAATGGTTAAATTGCTCAACTGCTTGAGTCAATATTGACCCTATGTATAAATGATAGGACCATGATAAAGGAAAGGGCCTCTGGTTCTCCATTGTTTTGGCTTTTGTAATGTTGGTTTTTATGGGATCCAGAGTCTTATGCATAGGCTCCGAGAATGTAATAAGTTTTGAAAGCATAGACAATAGAATAAGTAAAATCAACATAGGTTGTTGTTGAATGTCTTTGGTATACTTTAATTTGATAACATGCTACGTGTGCAATGTCTATATGTATTTAATGAATTTAAATATTTATCTTATGCTGTGAGTGTTTTCACTATGTGGATTTGATTATAGTCTTACAAATATTGTAGCAAGATCTAAAGAATTTATTTAGCTTGTTTTGGTTATCTATTCTTCGAAATCCTTTTTTTTCTTATTTTGATTTTTTTTAAATTAGGTTAGTGCTACAATCTCCTTTGATGACATTAAATGTCTTGCCAAACTCCTCTATGGTTGGCCCTCTCTCTCCAATTGACCTCCCTCTCTTTGTCTAGTCCTCTTCTCCACCATTATACCCTTTTTCCTATCAACTTCATTTCTCCGTTGGCCTCCTTTCACTTCCATTTGTCCCTCGATTGTCTTATTGATCAAACTCCCACCACTATCTACTTCTCTATTTTGATGGCATCCTATTGCTGTCCTACTTCATGTATCTCATATCACTAATCCATGCAAAACTTGTCATTCCCATGAAAATAGGCAACTGATGCCATGTTAGCAATGTGGCCCAATCAACATTCTCCACCATGTCAAAGGGAACATTAAGCAGATCAATGAGCATCATAGTGATTTATATATAGTCAACCACCTAGAGAGTTTCACATTTTTGTGCAACATGAGTCATGCAATTAGAACCATGTCAACATCTAAAGGAGCATAGATCATTAGGCATCCAGTCTCATAACTCTAATTTCAACTAGTTATTCCTTATCCATATATTGTCCTTTTTTTATGCATTTAAAAAAAAACCTCCATAAAGGTTTTGAGCTCCAATCTATTTTTGAATTTTTTTTTATTTGATACTAGAATTTTTTTGTTTCTCAAAACGATTTGCTTCATCCCTATTTAATTTTAAAACTTGTAAGGGCATATATTCCATATATGTGCACTCTTTTCAGTGTTAATTTTAGAGAGTTAAATTTTCACATACTTTTTAGTGTTGTATTCATTTTCTATGTTATCAACCATTTGATTTCTATTTTTTCATAATAGTTACTAACCCTCTTAAGGTATAACCAAAAATGATTTTATGATGAATTGCATTGTGCACTTTTTTTTAACTAAGTGTAGGGTTTCCTAGAAAAACAACAATTACATACTTGGAAAAGGGTTCTAGTGAGGTGCTTAAACCTGAAACCCCTACATTGGTTCTAGTGAGGGTTCTAGTGAGATTGCATATGTGTATTCCCATAATGATTTGATGAGGTTGCTTGCACAAGATTATTAAGTTGTTCGAATGAGTTATACATATGAATTTGTAATTTGGTTAACGTGCTTTCTATCTGTAAGTGAATGTTATACTTACATGAGGGAAATATTAGCTAACTATATATCGGATTCGATCGACTGAAGGTACAACCAAATAGGTACCTTTCAGATCTTTCTTCATCAAGTGAGGGAAGCTCAGGACAAACAAAGTGAAATGCGACTACATCCAGTATATTTGATAGGCAAAGAACGACCAGAGGTGAAAAGGTCAGAAGAAAATTCTGTAGACATATGGAATTTTTTCTTGCCGAAGGAGGATCATGCTCCTACGATGATGAGAGCATAGGAGACATCGAGGTGCCACCCAGGTATCAACATCTGGTGAAACAATGGGTGCATAAGGAACTACCTCCATTGAACACTGACTTCGGTGTCAACAATAGGATGTATCGCATTGCACCATCCTCCCTGCATGGCCTTGGCTTATTTTCCATGGATGGAATAACTGTGAAATCCAATACAGTAATTGAATTGATGGACTATGTCAAATCGTGTTACGATTACAACGATTGGATGTTATTGGTATGGTACATGCGAAGTATGCGGAGATTATATGCACTCGTTGCAAATTATATACAGCTAATAAACAACGATAAAAATAAGGGAGCGACTATCTATATTGATGGAAGGCCTAAAGATTTTGACAATATCGTAGGGTTTATAAATAGCACACGACCCAGGACAACAAATAAGCAACCAAATTGCATATATGAGGTAGGCGAAGGAAATCGGGTAGTTGTGTGTGCAATAAAAAAGATAGCTCTTGAGGAAAAGTTATTAGTGGATTACCATTTGAATCGAGTAGGTACATCGACTAATAGTGTACGGGTACTTATGCAACACCTATTTAAGCAACCTCTACTTATTGCATTATATTTTTTTAATTCTTAATAATGTATTGAATATTTCACAGTTCTAATTTTATTGTAATGTGGCAAGTTGATCCTAGAAAAGGAATAGCCTCAGAACAGGTAAACAATTAACAAGCTTGATTTACATTTAATGTGAATTTTATTATTTGTTTATATAATTTTATTTGTGTGGCAATCAATTTTTTTTTTAATCTTTGACAATTTTTTAAATATTTCGCAGTTCTAATTATGAAAAAATGTGGCAGGATGATCGTGGAAAAGGAATAGCCTTAGAGTAGGTAAACAATTAACAATTTTTATTTACATTTAATGTGAATTTTGTTATTTGTTTATATAATTTGATTTGTGTGGCAATTAGTTTTTTATATCTTTAACAATTTTTCAAATATTTCGTGGTTCTAATTATATTATAATGTGGCAGGATGATCATGGAAAAAGGCCAGCTGTAGAACATGTAAATGAGTAACAATTTTGACTTACATTTAACATGAATTTTATTATTTGTTTATATAATTTTATTTGTGTGGCAATCATTTATTTTTATTTTTACATACCTGAAATAACATTTGTTTTGTTGAAATATGTAGTAAGTGGGCCATGAGGCTCATGATTCACTCAACCAAGCAGATTTGTACTCATCCTCCGACCCGATGATATTAATACATAAAAAGATCAATAAAACAAACAAGGAACTTGATCGCTTGTTAGACATTGTAGGACAAACTCCTGAAATCGAAGAAAGGATCTTTCAAGTTATGACACAACTTAACACATATAAGGTAATAACCATAATTTAAAGTGATATTTTTATTTTCATGTCATAAGATCAATTATGAAAGTTTTTTTTATCTTTCACATTATCTAAACAAGTAAACCTTTTCTTTCATATACAGAGATTTTTGCAACCTATTGACACCGGCCTGCATGGTCTCAGTAGTAGTGGGACTACACAAACGCCACAGATTCCCAACATAGGCCCTCGTTTACCTACCATGTTATTCAGTACTCCACCTTCCACACTTGTAGTTGGGAGCCATGACACGCACCCCCAGGAATCCACACAACCAAGCTCTGGAGGTTGTGCTAACACTAGAGATGAAGTTGATGATTTGGCTGATTATATGGTTTCATTTCCTGGTGCGAGATGTGTTACCTCCATGGGGACCCTTTCAGGCACATTTATGGTCAACGATGAAGGACTTCCATTAAAGTAAGTAAAACTACCAGGTAATTTTTAATATTTCAATTGTTTCATGTTGTCTATCTCAATGATAAATCATATCGATTATTATTTTTAAATTAATGATCATATATTTTTGTGTGTAGGAAACAACGCTTTTTATAGGCACTTGGAGACCAAGGTGTTGGTGATTTTTGGTCCCACCATATGCACGAGGTGGAATCCACATAATTCCAAACTTAAAAAAGAACTTTTGGATTATCTTGAAGGCCTCTTTGAGGTAGACACATTTAATAAAACCGCGGTTACCTCCACAGTTGGCCAACATTTAAAATATATGTGCGATAGTTATAGGGTTCACTTGGAAAATAACCCTAGGTACGAGCCTCCTCTCATGATTCCAGAGAGCGATTGGAAGGCACTCAATGAGGATGCAAAATAAGAAGGAAAAACACCACCTGGTTCGGCAAGGTAAATTACATCTTCAATTCAATATCTTTAACTTTATTTAGATCTAAATAAAAGTGTGGTTCATAACATACTTGAAGCTTTTGATGATAGGTTTCCCTAGAACACTTCGAAGGAAACAAAAACAAGGATTGCCAAACATGGGCAACACAAGCTAGGAGAGGGCGGTTACTTGAAGTTACAGTCACGAATTATAATTACACAAATACCTTAACAATATGATTTGTATCGCCTTCCAACTTTTAGGTAATTGCATCCAATAACATAAAAAATAGATACTCTTATGCAATGTAGGGCGATGACTTCAGAACTGCAATCACGGAGGAAGACCTCAAGCTTGGTTACAATTCTGGCTATCAAGTTGTTGTTGAAAAACGGAAAAGGTCGCGGCAGATCCCAAGATCCAGTGTGTAGGATAAGGTAAATAAAAATCAATCCTCATTAACCTTTCATCACTTATAAAAATACATTTGTGTTTGATAATGTCCATAAATTTAATGTGTTACATCTTTTTTTAATCAGGGGAGCAACACTATCGACGAGCCCATAAGTACTAGAGAGCAGTGCGCTGATAGTGGAATGCCGCCACAAGATGGTGCTCCTGTGCAGCCCCACAATGGTGCTACAACTGAGGTCCACGACGATAATATGGATGGATATTAATATATCATATACTTAATAGTTTCATAGTTATAGATTTTGTACCTTTTTTTTACTTATAAATCTAGGATTGTGTCCTTGTAAAGTTAGTGGTTTCAATGGCAGAGAATGTTGTACTTGAGGGTCCTAGACCTAAAGAGGGGCATAGGGAAACGATTCCATATATGTCGACCAGTGCACCAGGTAAATAATTACATTGCAGAGGTTTTTTTTAACATTACTAAACTACTTCAATGATATTTAAAAACTGGCCATATAAATTTAATATTGTTTGTTTTTCTAGGCAATGCCCCGTCACAGTGGCGTCCACATCGTGAGTACCAGACCAAGCATGCTTTGTGTGAGAGGCCACAAGCACAAACAGTTTCTGAAGAGAAACCAGAAAATGAAGACGACATTGATGAAGCTGAATTACTTAAGAACTTTAGGAAGAGAGCTAAAAATAAATGGTGATGTATAAACTATTTTACATATGCCTAGCTTCGAATGAGTTCTTGCATACTTTTTTTTGCATTGCCTTTGAATGAGTTATTGGATAATTTTTTGTACTCACGATAGTAAAATATGAAATATAGATGGTTAGTACTTAATTATGTTCAAAGCAAAAGGAAATCAAATAACTTTGTACTTATTTTATCTCAAATTTCTTGCTTAGCTTTACAATCACATTTTATCAATTTTGTATCTTTTTAATGCATATTTTCTAGTAGAATAATATAGATTGGGTATTGGGGAATTGAGAGTGATGTAGGGGGGGGGAGGGGCCATAAGATCTTCCAACTTCACACGGTTGGCCCTCTTCAGTACATAATAATTTATTGGAGTTGTTTAATCTTGGAGCAAACCTCGATCGATCCAACGAAGCAGCAACAAAGTCAATGTTGACTTCGTTGTTTCTCCAGATCGAGGGAGGTTTGCTCCAATATTAGACGACTCCAATAAATTATTCTTGAAACCAAGAGGATCTTATTCATGAGTGTTATTTAGTTATTTATCTATCGGGTTTGTAGTTTGTTCTCATCAAGTAAATCCATGTTTGAATCTAGGATGATGAGGGGCTTCTCCAAAATGAAGGCTTGGAAGGTGCTTCGAAGCATTGTAAAGGTATGTTCTGACATTCTCATAAAAATGCATCTTAGACTAGTAAATAATGGTACAAATATGACTTGTATTTATTTTGTATATATTTATGGAGGTTGAATGATTTGGAACTGCAGGTACTAGACAAACATAATGACGGATGAGTTGTGATCAAGGGAGGTATGTTATCCAAATAATTCTAATGACTATTTAATTTGAATATGTCTTTTTTTTATATCAGTTTAGAGCGACTATTTAATTGCTTATGGGTATCTCATGTATTTGACTGCATTTTGGTGTTTAAAACCCTGCTATGAGATTATTTAAGTTGTAGATGTTTTTAAATCATCTTGTTTACAATAAATAATGCAAAAATGTGGTTGTAAATTTCTACCATTTTAATTTTAATTGTAGTTGTGTGAGTATGTGTTTTTACTACATGACTTTGAATTGCAATCCATAGTCTATATGCGCTCTACCTACTTCAACAAATAAAGTTATAATCAATTGGTCTATTTCATCTAGTAAGCATATGTGGTTGATGGGGGTATTTTTTGTGCATCAACACCAACCCCTATGGCACAAGGTACATTGAGGAGTTATGCATAGCCCTTGTAGGAGTAATTACTAGCCTTTAATTGATACCCTAAAAAATTTGTGCTCTCCTAAAATCATTTGACATGGAAATGCATTAGATTCTTAAATCTAACAATAGTGAGGTCATCAATATGGTGTAGGATCAAATTATATCTCTGTAGGTTAATATGCATGTCGATAGTTGTATCATACTATTAATGGCACTTACGTCCCTAATTGTGCCATTTCCAAATAGAATAACGTCATCAACAAAAAGTGAATGGTGTTGACTTCTTTGGACACTTTGACTCCCAACACCATTGTGGGTTGCTAGTTTTAGGAGTAGTTTTAGAGTGATAAGTTAATCATAATAATTCAGAACTTTTATGAGGTAGTAGATTATCTATAGTCTATATCATTTATTCTATTAGGGTTACCTTTCGGTCTTTATCCCTTTACAAACCACTTAAATCTTATGCATACATATTTTTAATTTTAATATTGTTGTTGGTACATTCCAAAATTGGATATAAGCATTTGATTTCTCATTAACAACCAAAGTATTTATAGTTATGTGTCAACAGGTCTTGGTTAGTTGGTAAAGTCAGGGTGTTTCATATCCCTCACCAAGGTTGAAATCCTTAAGAGACACATATTGCTCCTTGTGGGTTGTCTTGTTCATGCAAGCAGACCATTTCATTGATTTCATGTGGTTGGGGCTAGATGCAAGTCTTGCATGAATTTGGAAGAATAGATAACTCCTCACTCGTGACTTCTCTGCTGAAGGGATATTTCTAGAGTTCCAAGTTGATTGAAGTCCATTGTTGTACTCTTAGAATGGGGAAAGGGCATGTTTGCCACACGATGATAACATGAAATATCTTGTAAAAAAAAACTATTTATAGTTTCTTATAATTCTTGAAATCCAAATTGAGAGATTCATGTTCCTTTCTTATGGCACTATGCTTGTATTACTATAAATTTTCTTAATATTGTTTTCCTCTATATCTTCATGTGGCTGTGAAATAATGCATACTCTAGATGTTGAAGCACTATATCTCTCACAAAATTCCATAAATGCCATGTTCAACAGCCAATTCCTTGACATGATTTGGAAACAACTCTGTTATTCAATGGAAGCAATATGTTAGGATTTTGGCTGTTGAGTTTCACTTGCACACAAGGTTTGGACTAAAGTTAGAGGACATGTCCTTGAAGGGCCTTGTCTTGTCTTGTATGATGTCTTAAGATGCCTAGAAGAAAATCACTAGCCTCTAAGTCTACATGTCCATCCTAGGGTTTATGTCCTCTAACCCTAGGTCTTCAAACCATGACCTTCATGGAACATCACAAGTATAAGAAACAAGTCTTCTTCCAATATAGGTATCACACTAAGCTCAAGACTCATCGAGCTAGGTTATCCATGATATTTCCCTAACCTCCAAGCATTACACCAAAACAAGGCTACAATATCATCCAAGGCATTAGCTCTACAATACAAATGGTCACTTTCTCTAGCATCATGTTCTTCTCTAGGTTTTACTTGCATAGAAAAAACCCTAGCATATTACAAAAGAAAACCCTAGCAATTTGCGAGATAAAACTCTCTAAGAACATCTAAGACAACTCTCTCTTCTAATTGTCTTCTCCTAAGGTTTACATCACAAACCCTGTTGTATTTCTTCCTACAAGACTTCTCCAATACAATTACAAATATAGAATAAAGTATAATGATGATGTGTGATAACAAAATCTATCTTTTCCTTTTATATACAACATGCGAGGGAGGCTAACATAAAACATGGACTTACTTGAATTCACCAACAAGTTTTTCTCAATTTCAATTTCCAAGTGTCCTCATGCAAGGCATTCCTCCTCTAATTGTGTGGCATGCTACCCCTCATATGGCATGAGGCCTTGAACTAGTGTTGAAGTCCTTGTTTCAGTAGGTTGCACATGGATATTTTCCTTTGGAGGTCTTTGTAGTAGATGTTGATGTCTTCTCTTTCATGGAGGTTCATCATTTTAAGGAATCACTACACATATGGTGACTTTGAAGATTTCATATCCATGCCACAGTTTTTTATGCATTTACATATTTGGGGGCATGCCACATTATTAAGTGGCTAGGGTTTTTGTCTTGAATCCAACTGCATCCTGGTTTTTGACTTGAATCCAACTACATCTTGGTGACTTTTTCAAACCCCTATCTTGCATGATTGTTCTTACTTTTGATGCTTCATCCCATATGCCACTTGCAGCAAAAATGTTTGATATGAGTACATATGTTCCATGGTTCTATGGTTGCATGCTAGAAGAAGATCTTCCACATGCCTACCTAATTCCAAATTTCCATGAATTCTGTACCCACCTAGCAATGCTCCCCACACATCAGGATCAAGTTCAACTGGCATTTTGTTGATAAATTATTCTGCATCATTCGGGTTCCGAGCATGGCCAAGAAGGTTCAGCATGCAACCAAATTGATCTACTCTAGGAATGACACCAAACTCTACACTCATCAAACTGAAATATTTACAACCTTTGTCCACTAGAATGACATGGCTGCAAACAGAGAGCACACCTATAAAGGTGACAAAATCAAGACATATTCCCACTTACAACACCTCCCCCAACAATTTAAGAGCCTCTGTACCTCAGGCATGTTGAGCACATCCAACAATTATGGCATTCCATGAAACAACATTTCTTTCAATCATTCTCTCAAAAACCTTCAGTGAATCCTCCACAATCCCACATTTTGCATACATATAGAGACGACTATTCAGAGATGGTATATAAGCATTCTTTTTGTTGTATTGAAGACCTAAATTTTGGTGTAGTAGGATAAGCATTATTCTCCCAATCCGCCCAAGTCAATGTATCTTAATAATTATTATTGACCAGAACCATCTCATTCTGATGTGCAGCAACGCTAAGTCCCCGTTATAGTTCTGGAAGTTCATTTGAACAATGTAAGTTCTCTAGCAATTTCTTGCTCACTGAACCTCCTTTTAAACTGATAAGCCAATACTTTGGTACATATGCACTTGCACATAGATACAGTGACATAAATTATTCTCATTTATACTTCAGATGTGGTCAAGAATGCTACACTTGCAAGTAGTTAAAGAAGTTCAAAATATATGTGAATTTGCAGGCCAGATTTCTCTAAGCGGTAGTGAACTGGAAGAAAACCAGTTGTTCCTTTAGGTGCCAATTATAGGTTGATCGATAGCCCTGTTAGTAATTGCATCAACAATAATGTCTAAGATTTATGTTCTTACCCAGTTCAACTCGACCTCTCTCAACCGTCATATTTCGTGGGCCTATGCGAGCAACCTGGGTAGCTACAAAGATGTCACTTTAATGTTTCCTTCAATTTTTTACAATCTTAACAATGATTCCTTTTATATAAGGAAGGGTTATTTTTGTGCCTTCGGTGTATACATTTTATCTTCTGTGAGGACATATCCTAACTTTTAAGATAGATTTTGCAATTTGTATTTCATTATATCCATTTTATATAAAAACTCTAGAAATGTGTTTTAGCGCATGCAATTTTAAATCCCAATAAGGGTGTATAAGAATAACATATGTTCATTTTCACGAAATAGTTGTACACGATATGCTTCTTTCTCTTAACTATTAAGGAAATATGGCATCATTTATAAAAACCTCAATGCCTAGATATGGAATTAAAACCATATTGAATTCTTCAAAATAAGGTAGGTCACAAC
The DNA here is from genome assembly GCA_027924585.1 of Larix kaempferi. NCBI lineage: Eukaryota > Viridiplantae > Streptophyta > Pinopsida > Pinales > Pinaceae > Larix > Larix kaempferi. The sequence goes on along the minus strand of BSBM01000767.1, from coordinate 27,656,272 downwards.
CATGCTTCCCACTCCCAAGAAACATAAAGACTCTCAAATCTTCTAACCATTCCACATTGCAAGTGTAACTTCAAACCAAAATGAATCTTGGGTCTACTATCACTCAACACAAGTATGTACAAGTTGTGCATGGAGGGCTGTAGCTAACATTTTGTACATACAAGAGTTCAAAATCTCTTGGGTCCATGTATATGCAATTATAAATTGTGCTTGGATCATCCTGATACATATGGGGACTAAAACACTATGGGCATTGATATGTGCCCTCAAACAGTAGCATTGTGCGGAGTTACCAATCAAACTAGCAATGTATTTGGATTATGTGCATGCAAATTAAAATCTTGAGCATGCAGTCATATGTAAGGAAAATTTGTGAATATCTTTAATTGTCCAACATACAATAACCTTTTATTTCCTTTCAAATCGCCCACACACTACAACAACCTGGCAATTGACAGGATTATAAGACAAATCCAACAAATAGCGATCACATTCAAGCAATTCAAAGCTTATCACATTACAAGAAATTTGAATCATGAAGCAGATGTGGAAGCGAAGGTAGCCGCACCGTCCTAACATCTGGAAAGATTGAATGCTCAAATGGGGAAACAAATTTATGTCATGTCCCTTAAGAACACACCATCTACAATAATCTTAGTCAGACAACTTACAAAACAACATGTCATTAGCATGAATCATAATTCAGACACATCCTTCAAAGCACAAAAGCAGAATTACTTCTATGACACACTGAATCGCAGTAGTCATTCAGCACAACTCGCACTTCCACAGGATGAAAACGAATTGCAAACAATTTTAGATTCAGTAATAGGAAACATCTCCATCAACATAACATTTATAGGCAAATCGAGGAACTCCACGTTAAACAACCTCCAGATATAAAATCTCTATATATCCACAGCTCAACTGACTCCAATTCATCATTTTCTTTCAGAATCAGCAAAAAGAGATAATCCCATCAACAGAGCAATTATGGGCATTTCCAGGAATTCGACGATCATCAACATCCTGATACAAATTTTCTACAAAATATCGCTCAACTGATTCCAATTCATCTCTTCTTTGACAATTTCTAACACATTTGAAGAAATCAGCTATAATTGGACAATATCCAGATTAACACTCAGTATAAGATCAAACTACATTTAGACTTTTCGAATATTGTACTTAGTCGATTTGGCTACAGCCACGACTAAAATTCTTTCTTTTTTCAATATAATTTAACCATTTTTGTTATAAAAAAAAAACCTTTTTTATTTCCAAACTCACAACCCAAGCGAAACCACCATTCAACTGACAACAAAAGCATGCACATGTCTACATATAAAATAGACATTTATCATTGACCAAGCCATACCAACTTATGTTAGAAACTTCAAATGATAGGAAATCAATATTTGACAAGAAGTATATGCACACAATCATAAAAATCCCCATCGTGGTGACGGGCTTTATAATTGTCTTCTAATTACTCATAAAACAACCAAGAAGTCTGTACATTAATTATCAACCCGGGGTTCGTTGGGAACTCGCGAGTTACCATGCACTGTATGTGTAGGCCACAATCTCCTCTTACCCTGGTTTGTCTACTTTGAAGTTGTAGTTCAATAATATTACTCACAAACAATGGTATAAACAGTTACATAGCCTTGGCAAGGAACTAGCCAGCTAAACAACCACTGAACTAAGTTGCAAGGAAAGTAAATCACACGGCAGGAAAGTAAAACATGCGACAAGAAAGTAAATTCTAAATCTAAGTTCACACTGGTTGCATGTATCATGAGTGTGAATCAACTGTCTCCCGAAGAAACCTCGTCGATGTGCAGTAAGACTAGTTGCAGAATTGAAATCCTAAATTACTCTTGCAGAAATTGAAATTGACACGATGCTGGAAAGTAAATGCTGAAATTAATTCACACTGTGCAGAAAAAAAAAAAAAAGTAAATTCTAAAACTAAGTTAACACTACATTTAACGTAAAGGTAAATTGCAAAATTGAAATCTAAAATCTATCCTCACCAAATACAAGTTATTGTTTATGATCCAAGGTAGTAGATAAGATTATTGCATTAAACACATTCATTGTAAAAATAAACATTTAAATCACTAATCTATGGATTAAAATCAAATTGTTGAAATAAACATCACACATAATAAGAAATGGAAACTAAACAATAAAGGAAAACTACATCAACATAAAATAAATAAAATCATATTGCAAAAGAAATTATAAAACTAAGGTCTATATTGAATCAAGATGAAAGTATAGCTTTATTCCTTCATTATTTGGACTATTGCTCTAAGAGTCCTCCACTTGAAATGGAGAAGGAGCTCTCATTTATACATGAGTTATCCATAACAAATAATAAATTAAGACCCAAAATATCCTCAACAATTTGCTAATAATTTGGATCTCAAAACTAAGTCAAAACTAATTCCAAGATCTTTACTAATTACATGCTATTTATGATACATTTGAAGTCAAATTCGAATTTAGGGATAGAGGCTATAATAAAATAGTTAAAACTCATCCCAAATGTCTCCCAACAACTTTTGACTTCTTAGTTCCATCAGATATTTGATAGAGATCTTCAAATCTATGTGGATAAGCCAAATATGCACTCATGTCCACCTCCATTTGCCACCTTTAATTTCCAAATAATTTAACATCATGATTTGAGACATATAAGAATAATAGAAATAATGGATTTATAAAAATCCATTATTCCTAATGAATATCTTTCTTCAAAGTTGGTGGTTGAAGTTAAATTTGAATTATTGAATTTCTATAGCTTCTACAGGTTATATAGAGGCTCCGCAGCTCACAAGTTCTTCCTTTGAATTATTGCTTTTGTAACTACTTCCTGACAAATGCGTCAATATCCAAAGCAAATACATAGTACACTAATTCCCTTAATGCTAGTAAAAAATCAAATGAAATACTAAGACATGTAATGGAAAAACACCTTCAACCTAAAACCCGCATATGAGCATTAGAAGGCAATAATACATGGTTATGGATAAGCAAAAGGGTTTATAAATAAGGTAAAGTCATGATAAAACGATGCCAAATCCAAGGCCCGTCACATGGCTTGTAACCGATGCTATAAAGAGTGTGGTTATGCCATGATTCTACAAATGAAAACACGACCTATTGCTATCTAGAATGGAGTTGTGAACAACTAAAACAAAGGCACTATCTTTCACCAAAAAATCATCCATATAACTTAACCATGTCAATTTATAGGGATGGACCGCTAGCAAAGTTTTCCTAGGCAAATTTTGGGTTTACAAAGGGTCGATGAGGGCATGCAAAGAGGGATAACCTTATTGGTTTTTGACACTCCCAATTTATGCCGACGTTGGATATGCTTTTTTATTCCTTTTGACCTACTTTTGTGGTTTTTTTATTAGACATTAATCAAATTATCTTACCTTATCTAGTTTTCATTATGTTTTTACTGCTTAGTCTAGTACTTTGCTTTTGTGGGGATTATGGTGTTGTTAAAATATTCAATTTTACTCCATTTTCTTTTCAGTTGCTGGACTCAAAGTTCTTCAAGACAACAATCTTATACACAAAGACCTGAAACCACAGGTTTGGAACTCTATCTTTTGAGTTGAATGCATTAGTAGTTTTTCATAGAAGTTGCATTCATTTCCTCCATCTCTAAAATAGTCCAAATATGTGTTCTCTGCATTCTTTTGTGCAGTGTTAATACATCAAGTGAAAATATGCAATCATCTTTTGATATTTTGTAATTGGTTCTCTATAAAAATTGTTTTGCATTGGTCAATGAGGAAGAGTTATTTAGGACTTAAATGAGGATTAAACTCTCTTTACTCGGATCATTAAAAAAGAGAATTTGTATAACTCGTGAAATTACTCCCAAAACCCAGCTAGGAGAGCATATGTTGGATGGAATCCCACTCAATTATGCCATGCCCTGTAGAGATCAATCTTCAACAAAACTTATTTTCTCTAGTCTCCCTTGTGCATTCAATACTTTCCCTGGTTGAATATATTTGTATTTTTCAAAGATGATGAATATTTAAGTGCACCCTTGTGGTTGTAAACAATGAACCATGTAATCGATGAGACATGTAATAAAGAAATTAAATCATTATGACATTAACGATTTCAAATTCAATTTTTTTTAAGGGACACAATTTAACTTATAGAACTCATTTCTTAATCAATGCTCTTGCTCTCCAATTACTCTTCTTCCGATTTTTGCATGTTGCTCTGTATGCTTGCTCTATATTTTCTATCAATTGTTAGATGTCCATGACACTCGAATGCAAGGAGGCCACTCTAAAGGAAGTTCAAGAGATACTAACAACTCTTACCATTGAAGGCATAACCCTATCCAATACTAGTCATTTGATTGGGTTCGTAAGAGATCATGTGTCGAATGAGCTATACCATATTTATGCCATGGGCAATTTCCCATTGAACGATGACAACCTGAGTGTTTATGAGAATACTCAAAAAAGTAGTATCTTCGCTATTGCCACCAGACCAACCATCTTGCCCTATAATGATGCCATGAGATGGATTTATAACCATATCCACCCCAAAACTTCATATGCCAATCCTCTTCTGAACAATCTGAGCAAAATCCTTGCTTACAAAAAATTTAGCAGGCACACAAAAGCAAAGGTTCATGACGTGTTGCTAAAAGAAAAAAGAAAAAATTCAACAAGAAGTTCATATTATTTATCTGTTTCACTTGAACATCCTAGTGCGTTTATTCTCTTTATATATCCTCTTTGGATACATCAATTGAAAAAGAAAGCCAAAAAACAAGCTAAGGAGAAAGCTCAACAAAACGTTGAAGCAACCAAGAAACAAGGACAACAACAAGACGAAACAACTAAAAGATAAGCCAAGCTAAAAACCCGACAAAAGACTAAAAAAACCGATGAACATAACAATGACTACCAATTCAAAAAGTTTTATAACGCCCCAATGCAGATAATTTTGGATTTGCATGCCCATGGAAGCAATTTCAAGAGCACAATAGTTAAATTTACTTTGTCTATTTTAATTTTGTAATGGCTGGAGGCAATATTGGATATTGAAATCTTGTAGATTTCTATACAATATTCCAGGTGATACAATGAATGGCGTTTTATTGATTATTGTTTATCTTTTCAATGCATTGTCCAGTCATAGGTATGGTGTTTCATGTGATTATTTACTAATAAATGTCACATATATGCAAATGTGAAACTATTGATTATGAGAAACTGATCCCTTATCTCATTCATTTGCATTTAGTCCCCTGGCTTATAATATGCTCACTATGCAAACAACATTGACAATATGGTCACTATTCTTTTGCTATAGTTTAGGCTTATTTCGATTAATCAAAATTAGACTTAAAATTGAAAAGGAAATAAAGTTTTATAACTCGAGACTTGCAATTAGGCATTTTCCCTAACTATTGACACAGCACCACTAGTAAACTTGCAAAAGGCGGATGGATACATGCATTCGACACGTGTCCACTTATTTTAACAATCTGCAATTCAACATAGTACAATAGTTTTTTTGTACGTATCTCCTTGCTACTATGAAAAACAATTGGCAAATCTTGCATCGCTCCAATGTAGTTTTCAAAAAAGTTTAATCAAATTTTTTCTAAACTTAATCCAATGACATCATCGCAATATTTAATCGAAACTATTCTAAACTTAATCCAATGGCATCATTACAATATTTTCTTATGTATTAATGCACTTTGCTCTCGTAATTGTCCACAAACATTACTACCTAATGCTCTTGTTTTATATATAACATGTGACAAATAAGATTTTGAAAGTGAACCCATTATCATTCATAATACATGGAATAAATCAAAATCATTTAAAAATATTAATATAAAATACTTTTAATCAAAATTCTGAATAATCATTTTTTTATATTGATGTAAATATAATTATGGCGTAGGCGTTTCACCATGGAGGTCCATAACCTCCACGTCGGCTAGATTTCTCGCTCATGGAATCTTGCCACGTGGAGGTTGCTCTCGGTCCGTTGGATCAACTCCTCGCGAACCGTTCGTCGATTTAGTCTTCTCCGGGTTTTTCCTGGTTTTCCCTGGTTCCCTCTGGCAGCTTGGTCTAGCTTCGAGGTTTTCTGTTAGCCACGTTGATGCTCAACCAGAGAGCCACGGAGTTGTCTCCGTGCTCTCCTATGATGTAGGCCTGCACATCTTGCGCGTTCACGTCCAGATAACCTCCAGACTTGCCCGTCGTTGCGGAAAAGATACGTGGACTTGCCCGCCTTTGCGAAAACATGAAACGGAAGGGCGAGGAATCGATGGCCAAATGGTTCCGCCGTTGCGGGAAAGATACGCGGACTTGCCCACCGTTGCAGAAAAGATACGCGAGCTTGCCCACCTTTGCAGAAAGAGATCCCAAGTTTGCCCGCCGTGGACAGGCGCGAAAGCGTAAGGTGGGAAATTTAGCCAAATGGTTCCGCCGTTGCGGAAAAGATACGTGGACTTGCCCGCCTTTGCGGGAAGAGAATTCAAGTTTGCCCGCCATGGACAGGCGCGAAAGCGTAAAGCGAGAAATTTAGCCGAGTTTTATCCGCTTTTGTGGAAAAGATAAGCGAATTTTTCCGAGCCTGGGGGCGATTTTACATAACTTAAGCAAAACAATTCATCAGAGAAGAAGGAAAGGTTCATCTGCCCTTTTGCGGAAGAGTTGATCGAATATGTCCACCTTTGCGGAAAAAATAGGCGAGTTCCTCCGGGCATGTGATTCGATCCAACGACCGAATGAACAAACCCCCCCTACACAGAAAAATGCAGTTTTGTTTTGGTTTTCTAAGATGGGCCTCTGCATTGCTTCAATTGAATCATCCATCTCCCGCAGATCAAATACTTTTTTTATGCATTTAGTTTTCAAAAATAATCATATTCCCAGTGTAAGGCTTTGATCCATCTCTGCATGGCAAAAGCTTACCAGGTATAAATTTTCTTTTTCTAAAGTTGAGCATTCAATTATAGATTGGACATGGAACAACCTTCTATAAGGTTTCCCACATCAATATTTATTTCCTTGGGTTTAATCCATCACGAAGTTATGAATATCGCCTGAGTCATACAGATCTTTTCCTATTGACGCAGACCTAAAGTTGACGGATTGGACCTGCTGTACATTGTATCTTCTACAAATACAAGAACAGATTTCAATGCAAGAATGCTTAAATGTGCTTAGACACCAATGCACCACCGCCTTTCCTCGTAATCCTTTATAAAATTCAATGGGTCAAGCCTCTATGATTGTATTGTTGTTTGCTACTGTTATTATGACATCAGCTCACTTATTCGAATCCCCATCAATTTACGAAGCAACGGTCCTCTTCAGGAGGCAAATCTTTTTGTTTTCTATTCAAAATCAAGGTTTTCCTCTCAAACCAAACTCATATTTGTTGTTATAACAACCAAGAAGGTTCTGCTGTATTTTTTTTGTTTTTTTTTTCTTTTTCTGGAAGGTATAGGATGTTCGTGTCATTGCACTGTAATTTATTTACTCGTTCACTTGTATGTTCAACTTTTAAATTTAGAATTTAATCATGTATGTGATTTGTTTACTGGTTTCACATGCAACTGTGCTTGATTGATATATATTCAGTTCCTTGTGTTTACCAATATATGTTTCTACTAACTTGGGAAAATATACTTGCACTGCAACACATTTTGTCTCCTACAAAAGTTGCCACTTTTGAAAAGTTGATCTTTTATTTCTCAGAATTTTCTTGTTTCCTGGTTCTGCAATAACCTATTCGTGCTACTCACCCCCTGTTGAAATTCCTTGTTGGTTCTGTTCCTTTTGTCCTGTTTGCTTCAAATTTATTTTTCACATCTTCTATTATGCACCGCATATTATTTTTACCAAGATACTCTTTACTCGTTCCAACTTCATTTAAACCTACTTCTTAGAACTTTCTATCATCTGGATCGAGTTGTTTTCCCACATTTGCAGCTTTGCCGAGATAAAAAAAAAAAACATATATGCATTAGCTTTATATTTGCTGCAACAACCACAGGTGCTTGAACTTCTATTGAGTTGCCACTACAACAGAGTCAAAAGGTGTTGTAGTTCCTATGCACACACCCAGATTGTTCTTAGTTTCTTCAACTGTGCATATGTTTTTTTCTTTCATTCTGCATTCTCAAATCATAAATATGAATATCAGATTGGATACCTACACTACACATTAGAACATATTTCCAAGCAGAGCATATTTTGTAACACAATATAGAATATATAAAATACATCAATTGTACATTGTTACCAACTTACTAACAAGGCCTAGGTTCCAAGCAAAGAGAATCAAGTATTTCTCCCAAGTCACTACTCAACTATTACTCATCTGTTTCAAAACTACAAGGCCCCAAGATATATCACAAAACAAGACCTAGAAAGATATCTAGCTATAACAGCTGCCACCTTTCTATGGAAGCAGCTACCCTCCCGTTTCAAGAGTGTTTACTTTCATGTTTCCCACTGTCAGTTGACTTGCCATCTTGTAAAAAAAAACTGCCTTAGTGCGATACATGACCACTAGAGATTGTTCCTATCAGTCAAAGATCCTAAAAGGATCCATCTATTTCCATCAAGCAATGAAGGATACCACTACAGCCAAATTAAATAAAAGGTTGATTGCCTTGCCATCAAAGTCAATTGTTCTGATTTTCTGTTCACCATACCAAGTATTCTATGTAAACTCTGTAACTCTATTTTCAAAAGATATTCATTCTAAGAATGAAAAAGGCATTTCAAAGCACAGGTTTCCACTTCATTGATTCACAAGAGATGTGTTTGCTACATATGTATACCCTGTTTCATTTTCAGCAGATTCGTTCCAAGTTCGGTTAAAGTGTGATACTGTTAGAACAAATTGTCATAGATTTTTATATGAGAATTCCCAATACTGTAATTCACATTCTACACCATCAAACTGATATTTCTATCTATTGTACCCTTTTTCTTATGTTCTTAAACTGCTAACTTGAACCCAACACCTTTTTCTTCTTCTTTTTACATGCCAACTACTCTTCTAAACTTCTACCAAATCTTAAGTCTTTCAATAATGTACAGTTTAAGTTTCAAAATTAACTAAATAATTTATGATGTTGTTTCTACTTGTTTCCTTATTACTCCAATAGAAACATTCATTGCTAATAGCAATCTTGCCCTTTTGCAGGTTGTTTTTGTAGTGTCACTATTTTTAGTACGCTGGTATGGAGACTCTATTAACTGAAAACGCTATTTCACTTTTGATGAATGGTGTTGTTGACCTCTGCCCGCTTGTACAAGTTGTTGCTCTCAAACAAGTCAACTCTCTTCACTCAACAACTGCCCTCTTCCAAATTTGTAACTCTGATGGAATTCATTGCCACAATACATTGCTTCCAACTAGCTACAACAGCGCTGTGGAAAACCACCTACTCCAAGCAGGTTCAATCATCAAAGTCATCAAATGTACATGCAACATATTGCACAATACCATGTATGATTTGATTTCTACCTCTTGTTTTAACTTGTTTTAGATTGCACTCCCAATCAATCTACAGTTTTTTAACTTATACTTACTTAGCTTAATGCTTATTGCCAGGATTGTCGCATTGGACACATTTGAAATTGTCACTTTGGAAGCAGCAATAGTCGAAGACCCATCACCTTTCAACTTTACCCCCAGCTTTACCTCCCCTAGCAGTTCATCTGTTCCAGAAATGAACACCATTGATCCCCAAAACCCTTCACTTGCCATGCCTTGCTCGCAAAACTCAACCACAAACCCTATTGCACCTTCTCTTCAATTCACATCACTCAACCCTTCCAACAAAAGTTGGTCGATTCAAGGTCGCGTTACTGCAAAGACTAGTATGACAACCTACACCAATCAAAAAGGGCCTGGTCAACTCTTTGGCTTTGACCTTGTTAGTGCTATCAAAGATGAGATTCATATCTCGGCTTTCAATGAACTAGCCACCTCATTATATGAACAAATACAAGTTGGCATAGTCTACACTATCTCAAATGGCACAGTTAAAGTAGTCAACCCAACATACAACCATTTGACAAGCTCTTTTGAGGTTTTTCTTAATCCCTCCTCAACCATTGAACCATGTTTGGAAGAGTACCCATTAATCCCTTTTCATTGCTTCCACTTTAAATCTATCCATGACATCAAAACTACACCTATCAATTCCATGGTTGACCTTATTGGAATTTTGATTTATGTTTCCCCTGCATCAACTATACGCAAAAGGGATGGCTCTGAAACCATTCGACGAACAATTGGGTTGAGGGACATGTCGGGGTATAGCATAGACATAACACTTTGGAATGATCACTGCACAATCGAGGGTTCCCACCTTGGAAGCCTTTGAGGTTTTCCTACTCCCCCTATCCTTGCAATTAAAGGTGGTCGTGTTACAGACTTCAATGGAAAAACCATTGGCACCCTCTCAAACACCAACCTCGTTATAAACCCAAATATTGAGGAAGCTCATCTTCTCCAAACATGGTTTAATGACAATGGCTTTCGTTCAGCCTCACCATCTTTGAGCAGAAAATCAACCTCACCTTCTTCTAGCTCTTGCAAACGCATTTCCATCTCTGCAACCCTCTGAAAAAACAACTTGGTATTCACTTATTGCTACAATCACCCATATTAACATCGATGACTTCCATTTCCTTGCATGTCCTCTATTTGTCGATGGAATACAATGCATGAAAAAAATTTCCCACAAAGTTGGTAATGTATGGCATTGTACAAAATGTGATGGGGAGTTTACAGAATGTGCGTATCGATACATACTAAGACTTGATCTACTTGATCCCACTGGACAAATGTACGGTGTCATAGCTTTCGATGATTCTGCGCAACAACTCATGGGTATATCTGCATAGGATTTATGCCTTCTCTCAAGTGATCCAACATCTATGTTGGAAATTGTTCAACATGTTTGTGCTCACAAATACCTTCTAACCTTATCGGTGAAGACAGAGACTTTTAATTCAAATGTTCGCTTGAAGGTGCTTCTTGTTATGTCTGAAGACGCTTCATCATCATCACCACCTATTGCTTCAGTTGATCCAAACAAAGCCATTGTGCTTAATACACGCTCAATTGTTCGCAGGCTTTGAACTCTACCTTTGATAACCCTTTGTCACACAATTTTGTGCAATTCAAATGTAGCTTTTTTCTCTTCCTGCTTGAAACTTATCCACTACATACTTTTTGTATAGACAATGCTATGTAATTAATACTTGTAACCATCAATGAGCAGCCTTCAATATTATATGATTTAGTTTTGTTGTAACATTTTGTCAAATTACATATTCATTGCAACCTATCTTGCCACTTTCAAATTTATACTTTTAATAAAGATTACTTTGTCAACTTTATACTTCTTTATTTATAAACAAATTTTTACATAAAATGAACATTGTTTAATTACTACTTGTAACCATCAATCAACAGTTTTAAATATTATATGATTTACTTTTGTTGTAACATTTTGTCAAAGTACATATTCATTGGAACCTATCTTTCCAATTTCACATTTATACTTAAAATGATGCTAACGTTGTCAACTTTATACTTCTTGCAATAACTTGGCATATATTATCCATGCTCCATTTAACTTTTACACTCTATCTTTGTTTACTTGTTCAATTATTCAATATATACTATGTTTGGCTTCCAACAAAGGCACAATAAAGTTGATAACCACAAAACAATTTTTTTTGTAGCCATGTCAACCAATGATGTCAATGATCAAATCAATGCACGCAGAAGAATTGTTTATGCTGAAAAAAAAAAAAAAAACAACAAATGTCAACGCCTTCTATATAGAGTTGTTTGCCAACTTGTTCATATCCCTTCTCCATTTCACGTTGTTCAAGCTTCCTTACCACCCTCAACACCATGCACAACCACCCCAACACATCCAACAAATATCCACCTAGATAGTGTGCAACAGCAATTCCGTAAAAGGGTTGACAAATTATCTAGCATGGATGTATGCTCTATATGCATGGAGTCTTATTGTGGAATTAAAACAAAGCACTCTTCTTGTGCATCTGCATGCTCTCGTTGTATTGCAGCAAAAAAATGTCCATCGCTACTCCTTAGCAAACAACATGGACCCAGGGATACAACCAACTATGCTAGCTATCCTTACTCAAGTTGAAGAAATGCTCATTTCTCGTGTTAACCCAATTTTACAGGTCACTCATGCTCGTGGGGGTCAATATACATATTTTGGACACACTATTAGCTTCCCGCAAAACATTTCAAGCATTTCCAATTTCCTCCCTCGCTTGCTCTCAAACATTGACATCCTAATTGTTTGTAAATCCAATCCTAACAAGAAGCCTTATGAATTCTTTGTCAGCCGAACACATGTTCTTGCTGCTCTTGAATACAAGCTTTCAAATGACCCCTACTACAAGGATGTTCAAGTTAACTCAATTGCATTGTCTTCTTTGCCTCTTGAACCAACCGACATTTCCTCCCTACTTCGGCATGTTAGAGCCGAAGAAACCCCACTTGTTGCCAATGCCTCAAATGTTGCTATTCAATCACTCGCCTTCCTTGAACCCCATGAAGAACAATCCTCCTCATTTATATCTACACAAACAAATTGTAGAACTGAGGTTGATGAAATCAAGCGCTTCTTAAGCACAAGCAATGCACCCACTCCACCTTCCATTGATAGCACAATTGGCCTCCTCTCAATGGCCTTCCCAACCTTGTTTCCCACTGGAGTTGCAATGCTTAAACAACCACACATTCAAGAGGTTGGTATCGACGATTATGCACTACACCTACTTCGATACCACGACAATAGATTTGGCCAACATCCTCGTTTTCGTTATTACATATATAACCTCATGATGCGCCACCGTAGCCATGCTACTACTTCCGTGTTTGTAAAACATAACATTGAAGATACGTTGCCTCCAATAGTGGCAGAACTTCAACAACAATTACAAGATGTGCCCAATGCTAAAATAGCTGGATAGGTCATGCAGTTTGGCTCCACCCTTCGCGGGACCCGCTCATACTGGAACAAAACCAGAGGTGAACTAACTGACATGATCGCACAACAAGGGACACCAACATTCTTCTTCACACTCAGCGCAGCTAACACGAAGTGGCCAGACTTGCACTCTTTGATGCCTGGACAAGCTCCAACTAATTCACATCAACAATACCAATGGAGAATTCGCAACCTTATATCCAATCCACACATTGCATCTCAATACATGGACAAACGATTCAAAATATTCCTGGAAGAAGTTCTTCAAAAAGGCCTTTCTACAAAAGACTACTGGTGCAGGTTGCTAACAAACCATAATCTCATGGATTTTCAATATATTCAAAACCTCAAATATTTGTTCCTAACACTTGTATTTTCCATGTAGGTATGAATGGCAACACAGGGGATCAGCACATATACATGGCTTCCTATGGTTGGCCAATGCACCAAATATGGACATGTTAGATTGGGCAAATGTTGCAAAGGTCGAATGTCACATCCCCACCCATCATACCAGTGCAATGGAAAGGATCGTGATGCTAACACTGGGCAATTAGCCCTATAATCACTAATTAAAAACGACATAGCATAACCTCTAAGTGTCTATTCTCATACTACAAAAGGAATGCATATGTAGATGTATAAATGTAAGACACACAACATAAGTAAATTCATGTTAACATCTAGCATACATTCAGCATTTTCATAACAGACAGTGAATCAACATCTCAGAATTTATTGCAGAATTATAATAGAGATAGAACACTTATCTTAAAACAAGGTAGTCCCTGAGCAACCAGCTATGCTTCTGCAACGTTCCACCCAACCATAGGCCAGGGTGCTCCTCAATATCTCAGCACCACTGCCACCCCCGAGTTGGGCATGATCTCCACAAGGAAAGGGAACAACAGGCTCTCACATAACCAAAGATACACCAGAATCAGCCAAGCCAATCAACAGTTGGGTTTCTCAGGCTGCTAGGAGATGGACAGAGGGTGAATTGCTAGGCTAGTGGCTCAACCATTGAGCTATGGATACCTCACTGGGCTCATCAAGCCAAATCTATCCTCTTCCACTCTTGAACCTCTTGCTCACAGGTTCAAACCAAACAGGGAGGGACATAATAGCCAGAAATGCAAGTGCTGGGCGTTTTTACAGTAGGATGCCCAGAGGTGGGATTTCAACCAGTTCAGAAAGACGTGGGAAAGCCCAAAACGAAAATTGGAAAATGGGAAATCAACCCCAGGAGCAGAATCGTTTTCAGAAAACGTCCATGGGAATTTCATGGGTAGAAATGGCCTCTGTAACCCCAGAAAATTGTGGTTCTCTTCTCCCAACCACTGTGCTAACCAAAAATGAGTTTGTAGGCATGGAAAAATGCAGGAATTGGTGAAAAACGTGAAGGATAAAACCCCGGCAAGCTCAGACTGCGTGAGAGGATGAATGCCATGGGTGAAGAATGGCTTTGGGAAAAATTTCGTGGGGGTTTTCTTGCCCAGCAAGCCAAAACTCGATTTCCCAGGTTGTTGGCTTGCCCATACACGAAAATTGACAGCCATACCTCCCCCATCCCAAGGCATTAATTGTCTCAACCAATTCTTGGAAGAATTGAATGATTGGGTGCATGAGACCAAATGGGTAGTTGAGAGTTCATGGGTTTCCTCAATGAAATGGTTTAACACCATGGCTCAAGGGTTTGGTTATTTTCCCTCCCTATTCCTTGTAAAGATCATGTCCCCATCTCTTTGTTGCATTGCATAGCTGGTTGTGGGTTTTTCATTAAAATTGCATATTTACATGATGTCTCCATTTACATTGTGCCTATCTAGCACAAGAGCCATATGCACCGATTTTAATTGTCGATACATAATAATGCTAAATCAATGGCGGGACCTTGGTCTTGAGCCCCTCACCATGATTAACTAACAATATTTACATCATTTACAATCTTAATGCAATACGGTCAAAATGGGGACGTGACATACCCCTCGCCTTGGAATAACACTGTCCTTGGTGTTCCAACACTTCGGAAATAAATACCCACTTTACATATGTCCAAAACTCACAAAATGGTAGCAGGTCTGTCCTGCATTTCACCATCTACTTGGGTTTTCAGGACCAAGTTCCTTGGCCTTCACAAACTGTTCCTGCTGGCGGGGACCTTCTAGCTCTGCATGAGAGCATTGTTCTAAAACAATCCCTTCCTCTTCTTTACCTTCCAGCTGGTCCACAAACCTGGAAAATTTACGACTGCTACGGCAATTGCGGAGGAAATGATTTTCTCCACATCCCCAACATTTCACCAGATGCCTTACCTTTTCCTGGGCCATTTCCTTTGAGTCTTCCCACCTGGAACGTTTCTTAATCGGACGATTGGATGAATGCTTCTTCATTGATCCACTTTCCTTTCCCTTGTTGATTGCTCCCAGAATGCTTTTTACCTCTTTTTGTAGACGAATAGAGTCCTGCAAAGCCTCGTGGTTTATCTCATTTTGTTGCATCTGTAGCTTGAGCATCTCCCCAAGATTTTCTTGGGTCTTTGCAATTGTTTGAAGTAGACTTTCGGCCAACTCTAATAGCCCTTGGTCTGCCGCCATGGTCAATGTGCACAGCTGAACACACTTTGCTTACTGACAACACTTTGTTAGGACAAGCATAATATAAACATTAAAATTAGTCAATTATTTCCCAATTGACATGGAACGTCCATGCTTCACTCATGCGACTTCCAAAATTTTCATGCTTTCCACATACACATGAACTCATTCATGTTCATTCTTTCACAGGAAATTTACTATTTTAGCATTCACAATTCATTTCAAGCAATTAAACGCAATCTATCTTCAGCCATGACATGCATTCAACAATCTTTTGTTTTATAAATGCATCAATCGAAAGGAAAGAGAAGAGTAGGATTTTGTCCCTCTTAGTCTTGTTCTATTATGGAGCTACACCATCGTTGTGGTTTCATGCTCCTTAGTCTCTTTCACTTCAATGTGAATGCTTTGACTTTCCTTTCTTGGCTATGACACTTAGTGTCTAAGGTCTGTATATGGATTTTCAACTAGGGCACCCTCCTCCATAGTTTCCTACAGAACCTTTGGCTGCTATGACCCACTCATGTCCACTAGCACCATCTTTCATTACTGCTCATACTGAGCTCTTTAGGACAGTCACATGTCCACATGCATCTCTAGGATGCCTTCGTAATCCTTGCTTCCAGCAATACCTACACTCAAACATTGAATCAATTCACATGTTTAGTTCATTTTCATAGGGTTTATTTCTAAACAAGAGTTTAGGAAATCATAACCAAATCATAAACACACGTATATTCATAAGCAAGAGGCTGCAAGGTAACCAATATACTTATCTGTATTGGAGGTCTTCACTTTATTCCACAGGATCCTACTTTTCTTTCCAAACATTGGATTTCCCGTGGATACAATAATGAGTGTTGGGACAGCAAGCAGACTATTCCACAACCATTCGAATAGGCAATGCCAGGCCAGTACGCCGACTGGTTTTTATCAATTAATTAAGGAATGTTTGGCCAGCATGCTGGCTA
Organism: Larix kaempferi; assembly: GCA_027924585.1. Lineage (NCBI taxonomy): Eukaryota > Viridiplantae > Streptophyta > Pinopsida > Pinales > Pinaceae > Larix > Larix kaempferi. The sequence goes on along the minus strand of BSBM01000767.1, from coordinate 27,639,608 downwards.
CTCCACAACATCAAGTGGTTAATGTTCCCACCAACTATTCTCTGAATTTATCGAGCATTAATTACTCTCTATATTTACCAAGAATTTATAGTGCACAACTAGTTACTCTCTGGTTTACCAAGAATTTATAGTGCACAACCAGTTACTCTGTGGTTTACCAAGAATTTATAGTGCACAACCAATTACTCCCTGGATTTATCAATTGTTTCGTAGCGCCTACTCATTTACTCTCTGGATTTACCAACAATTTATAGTTCTTTCAAGGTCTTTACCAAGGTTTCCAACAAAGAAACAATAATGTATCAGCTTACTTGTTAGAAGACTTATACTTGAAATCTTCATTATTTCAAACAAGACATAAATGAAACTGAATACTCATCTGTATTGTGCGTTTCCCCTCTGGTCCATAGGATCCTGCTTCGCTTTGCAAGCCTTGGGATCGCCTATGGACTTTGATGTAGTTACTGCTTCACCAATACACCTTCATGCCAACTGGATTTACCAAGCATTTGGTGGTGCCCAATCAGTCCCATACCTAGTTGGCCCTCTCCATTGCCGAGTCAGCACATTCGTCTAGGTCATCGACCAATGGAAGGAAACTGCGCCACCTGACCATTATAGGTCAAGGCTCTACTATGGAGCTATAGGCATCTCAGGGTTTTCAGTCAGTCTTCGGCGCCCGCCCTCCCACTGCTGACACAATAGAGATTTTATGCCTTCACCAATGTCACCACACCTTCTTGCACCATAACCCTCCATACACACATCAACTCTTCATTCATACAAGGACGCCACTCCTTCTATTGTGCAAATCGGTGGTTCCTTTTAGGAACTTTATAGGTGACTTGCTTGACTGCAGGTTAGCATGGCCCCACTCATACAAGGGTGATACCCCTTCTTATTACACAGCTCTTCGGGCCTGTCCATCCCTTCTGGTAATATTTCACGTGAGCATAGAAAGGTTGCCAATTCCCATACAATCCTTTTGCGTACCCTTCTTCACTTTGCCCTTTAATGTGCAATATCAATCTGCATCTGTGTAGGCTGACAACACAAGAAGGATAAGCAAGCTCATCAGTATTGTTGTTCAATTTCTTAACCACATTCCATATCATTCACTATCAAGTATTCAAACACTAGGAATGCATCCATTCCCTTAGGGTGTAGTCAATATTGAAAACCCTATCATGACCCATCACCAGGAAAGGTGTGCACCCCCTTTCCGATGTGTGCCATGTAGGTCCTAATCGTACTCAAGCAGTCTGCAATGATATAAATAAGATAGAGCATACTCTGCATATTAACCCTAATAATTTAGACATGCATGTTTTAGTCTAGGGTCTTAGAATACTATTCACTTTGCAGATGTATCTCACATGCCTTCTTGGCATAGCTTTACCATCTCACTCTCATGGTTTACCGACATGCGGTTTAGTTGAGATATTATCAATGGCGTTTCACCTGAAACCCATTTCTAAAGCATGGGGTCCTTCCCATCTAGTTTGGCTTCGGCAGGCCATCACACATGGTCTTCCTGCAATGTGTCATTCTGGCACACTTATCAAATAGCCAAATAGTCAGCAACATTTAGCAATAGGCTTCAAATATGATTGTTCCATAACCAATCAATAACATTAATAATTAAATTCAACATGAATTTACAATTCTGTCTCCTACAGAAATTGATTCACTTAGCCATGAGTCTATTCTCCTATCGTTTGGCTCTTGCTCACGGTAGATTCCAATCTTCATCATTGACTTACCCATATTTGCCATGTTCAAAACAATCTCCCTGAAATCTGAAACTTCAAACAGCCAAACGCTTGTAAGTCTTTATGCACATAATATTTCATTGCTGCCACAGTCACTGAAGTATTGTAATATCACCAAAATCATTCACTACATGTGAATCATTACCATACTGGAGTTGCATGGTTCGATTTCATCATTTTATGCAATTATTCTCTTGCTCTTAAGATTGATAATAGTTCACCATTCCATCTATTATCTAATTGCAATGAAACATACATCACAATCATGCATTCTCACAATGCATCTCATCATGTGCACCTATACCTATGCATGCACATTTACACCACTCACATAATCTTTTAATTTGCATTCACTCAATGCATAACCACAAGATTGTGCATAATATTTTAATGCACATTTCCTCAATGCTACCTTGCATTAAGTTATGAGTACTATGCGTTCAACATAATTCAAACATAGTTGAAGGGATCTTACCAAATCCTCTTTCAACATTCATGCAATTTATGCACCAATAACCATTACCTGCATGGCTGATATTAACATCACTTGATGTTACCTGATCAGTTGGCATCTTACCAAGGCTACAGAGTCATTTTTCCAACCTCATGATCAAATATTTGTTGCACCATCCCTTCCTCATACGGTTGTTGGTCATATGCAACAACATCATCCTCGTCTTTAGCCATGCTTCAGTTGGATTTGGCCCTCTAACCAATGCGAACACAACTAATGCTTAGCAACCACAATCATTGTCTTAAGTGGCTCATTGCATATGTAAAACTTCACTATTTTACCAATATGCAATATCCTATTCATGCACAACATTTCCACATGCACTATGCAATGTTTGTTAATATGCCATCTAGTGCATATGCATCTATGTAATCTCTTACATTTTCACATTCGTATGCCATAGTTTATATGCATGACAATTTTATAATTATAAATACGATAGCAAAACAAGGGTTAAGGAATTCTCCCTTTCCAATCCGTCATCGTAGCATGGAATCCCTCTTCCATATCATAGTTGGTCCGGTTCCTTCCAGTCATGCAATTATAGAAATTGCCCATATTGACAACAAAATTTTGTTTTTGTCAAAACAACCATTGGCACTCTTCTACACCAAATATCTATGATACATGCGAACCTCATTCAAATTCTGGTCATACATCCCTGTTCTCCTCTGGACAAGCTTTCCAACGCCTATCCCCGTGCTCCATTCTGACCCAGGACATCGAATTTACATTCTTCCAAAATTGCAAACTTTGCCCAAATTTTGCCCGAGATTCGGCACTCACATAGCTACAATTTATTCTGAAAGGCCAACTTCAGCTGCTTGTAGAAGCAAATTTAGGAAGAATCATGAAAACTTATCTACCGGGCGAAGATAGTCCATATAACAAGGAACACTCAGCAACCTTAAGATCCCTGTTCCGATTCACTAGTCAACTTCTATAAAATTCGGGGTTTGGCTACTTCTCACTTTTCACTTTTTCCCCAAAATCCCAAAATTTGGCCAAAAATGGCTATCTCCCAAACTATGCATTTCTAGAAAATCTTCGTCTAAAGGAAACTATCTGTCTTAATGAGAAGATGAAATGTCTAGTTCAGTAAAAATTTTGATTCCAACATCTAGGGTCACTTTTACTGTCCACAAGCTTTTCAGAATCCCGAAAAAGTGGCCCGGAACAGTGCTTTTTGGCCTTCTGGTTCACCCCGACTCCACATTCTTTGGATTTCGGGTCCAAGATTCCAAACTTAACACTGTGCTTGCTCCATGGCCACGCCATATCGATTTCATCCCAAATCGACCTTTCATCGAGCCTCGGGACACCCTCTTGCAAAAGTCACTATTCTGCATTTTCTGTCAAATTGGAGCATACTGGGTTCGGGACCCTCTCTGGTTCTTTCATGGCCTTCGCTGATGGCCTCCGAGCCCCACAGGAATCATCCTGTTCTGAGCCCGACTGCTAAGGATCCAAAAATCAAGTTTTTGGCTCTACTCTTTTTTTTTTTTTTGCTTCTCCCTCTACGACCGTCGCTGGATTTAGCCTTAAAATTGCCGACCTGGGCGCAGGATTTAACTCTAAAACTGTCGCCGCATCGTAGGTTATAAACTTAAAATCCCCGACCTTGGCGCTGGATTTAACCCTAACTTCTGCGCCCGTTTCGCCATTTTTTAACCTTGATTTCGCCGCTGCGCGCATCACAGGTTTTAGTGTTAGAATTGCCGCCAGCGCCACGTGGGTCTTACCATTAACTTTGCCACTAGCGCCGCGCAAAACTTACCATTGACTTTGCCGCCAACGCCGCGTAAAACTTACCATTAACTTCGCCGCCAGCGCCGCGCAAAAATTAATGCTAACTTTTCCGCCAGCGCCGCACGCAAAACTTACCATTAACTTTGCTGCCAGCACCGCACAAAAATTAATGCTAACCTTGCCGCCAGCGCCGCGCGCAAAACTTAACCTTAATTTTGCCGCCGCGCGCCGCGCATGGCACAAATTTTACCCTTAACTTTGTCGTGGGCCTTATTGCCAAGTTTGCCGCCGTGCACCGCGCATGGCGCAAACTTTACCCTTTCAGCGCAGCATTTATGATAATTTTGGCGCTGCACGCGCAAAGTTATGCTTAACTTTGCCGCCGTGCCCGTGGCGCAAAAATTAGCATTAATTCTGCTGCTGCACGCAGAACTTAATGCTAAAATCGCCGACAGAGCTATTAACAGAAATCAGAATTACTTAGTAAAATTGCAAATTTTCACAGACAGTTAGAAATTTTTATGGAATGTGCCCTTCGTTTCTTTACAGAGGTGAGTTACTACATATCAAAGAAAACATTAAAAGAATGCCAAGAACTTGCATCTCTGAAAAGGGATTTTCTTTTCATTTCAAATTCAGCAATCCAACCAATGGATTGACATTCAATCTTCAAGCACCCAACAAGCATGGGCAAGGGAAAACTCATGAGCATAAGGGCATAATTCGCAAGCTTTCCTTGCTTCCGAAAATCATCAATCGACCATATAAATGTTGGTTCATTATAATTAACAGACATCATTAAGATATGGGGCTGTAACAACCAACTATTCAGGCTTTCAATCATGACATTAACACACAGAAACTCATGCCAGCCATGCCCAACATTCAATTTCATGCATTCAAAGCATCATGGACATTCAAGGGACAATGAGTCATAATTAATCAAGGTCTCAAGCACATGATGCATTATCTCATATGCACAGCAATTAGCAACAAACAGCAACCAACACACAACAACATGCCCCATGCACACACACACAAAATCATATTTTCCTAATCTGTTGTGTGGATGTGGGCCCAACAACCTCAGTGTTGTAACCATGGGCTCTGATACCATTCTGTCACATCCCCACCCATCATACCAATGCAATGGAGAGGATCATGATGCTAACACTGGGCAATTAGCCCTATAATCACTAATTAAAAACAACATAACATAACTTCTAAGTGTCTATTCTAATACTACAAAAGGAATGCATATGCAGATGTATAAATGTAAGACACACAACAGAAGTAAATTCATGTTAACATCTAGCATACATTCAGCATTTTCATAACAGACAGTGAATCAACATCTCAGAATTTATTGCAGATTATAATAGAGATAGAACACTTATCTTAAAACAAGGTAGTCCCTAAGCAACCAGCTATGCTTCTGCAACGTTCCATCCAACCATAGGCCAGGGTGCTCCTCAATCTCTCAGCACCACTGCCACCCCCAAGCTGGGCATGATCTCCACAAGGAAAGGGAATAGCAGGCTCTCACATAACCAAAGATACACCAGAATCAACCAAGCCAATCAACAGTTGGGTTTCTCAGGCTGCTAGGAGATGGACAGAGGGTGAATTGCTAGGCTAGTGGCTCGACCATTGAGCTATGGATACCTCACTGGGCTCATCAAGCCAAATCTATCCTCTTCCACTCTTGAACCTCTTGCTCACAGGTTCAAACCAAACAAGGAGGGACATAACAGCCAGAAATGCAAGTGTTGGGCGTTTTTACAGTAGGATGCCCAAAGGTGGGATTTCAACCAGTTCAAAAAGACGTGGGAAAGCCCAAAATGAAAATTGAAAAATGGGAAATCAACCCCAGGAGTAGAATCGTTTTCAGAAAACGTCCATGGGCATTTCGTGGGTAGAAACGGCCTCTATAACCCTAGAAAATGGTGGTTCTCTTCTCCCAGCCACTGTGCTAACCAAAAATGAGTTTGCAGGCATGGAAAAATGCAGGAAATGGTGAAAAACGTGAAGGATAAAACCCCAGCAAGCTCAAACTGCGTGAGAGGATGAATGCCATGGGTGAAGAATGGCTTTGGAAAAAATTTCGTGGGGGTTTTCTTGCCTAGCAAGCCAAAACTCGATTTCCCAGGTTGCTGGCTTGCCCATACACAAAAATTGACAGCCATACCTCCCCCATCCCAAGGCATTAATTGTCTCAACCAATTCTTGGAAGAATTGAATGATTGGGTGCATGAGACCAAATGGGTAGTTGAGAGTTCATGGGTTTCCTCAATGAAATGGTTTAACACCATGGCTCAAGGGTTTAGTTATTTTCCCTCCCTATTCCTTGTAAAGATCATGCCCCCATCTCTTTGTTGCATTGCATAGCTAGTTGTGGGTTTTTCATTAAAATTGCATATTTACATGATGTCTCCATTTACATTGTGCCTATCTGGCACAAGAGCCATATGCACCGATTTTAATTGCTGATACATAATAATGCTAAATCAATGGCGGGGTCTTGGCCTTGAGCTCCTCACCATGATTAACTAACAATATTTACATCATTTACAATCTTAATGCAATAGGGTCAAAATGGGGACGTGACATCGAAGATGCAAAACAATACTTTGACAAGTTTGTTACAGCATGGAATCCTCGCATCAACCATTCTCAAACGCCATCTTTGCAAGCCTCTGCTATAAATGATCCATGCGCCATTGCATCAGAATCCATACTTGCAACAAATCACCTCGATGACTATGAAGAACTTGTTAACTATGTCCAAAGGCACACAAAATGTTCTGAATCTTCTTACCTCCACAAAAAAGGATCATCTCTTTAATGTCGTTACGGATTTCCATTTGAGCTACAACCTACCTCTTCCTTATTCATTGATGCAAATGGCCGAAAAACATACAACCTTGCAAGGAATGATTCCCTCCTAAATATTCACAACCCTACCATGCTCTCAATTTGGTGAGCTAATGTTGATTGCCAACCTGTTCTCTCTAGACATGTTGTACTCAAATATATTTCAAAATATGCAGCAAAGGCAGAGCCGAAATCAGAAAGCTACCATGCACTTCTTTCTCGTCTTGCACATGCAAGTCCACATGGTGCACCAGTCCTTCAACCAATAAGACACTTCCTGTCTGAAACTGTTGCAGATCGAGACATTGGTGCACAAGAGACTTGCCACATGCTCCAAAAGCTCCCTCTTTGTCTTTGCTGTCGTTCCTTTTTATCCTTGAACGTTAGCTAGAGTGTTTTCCGACGTATTTCCAATGACTCTCTCGATACCCCACCAACACCAACCTTCATTTTTGCATACATGCAACGACCCACTACACTCGAACATCTTACCCTTCTTGAAGCTGCACGTTCTTGGTCATACTCATCTCGTAGAAAGCATTCCCAATGGAAACAAAACATCCCTGCCAAAATTGTTCATGTCTTTTCTCGCTTCACTACCATTCCACCCTTTGTTGCATATTCCTTTGTTTCCTTTTGTTGGAGTGAGATCCTCTTATACAAACCATTTCACAACCTCCACGATGACATTGGTTCCACAGAATTGGCCATAACTTCTAATTGGCTTCGCATTAAAGACACATACACTGCATGGCATGTTGATTGTTTTCCAAAAACCCCCAATACACCTCCCTCTAATGATTCTACTTCTGCTTCCAACCACATTCCCTTAGCGCCTACCATGGATGAATGGGAACTCCTTTCTCAACTCCGCCCTGGAAACAACCTCTTTGTTGATGACCTTGACATGCTTGGCCATCGTGACTTTGATAAAGAACATAATTGGTCTGAAAACCATATTCCCTCACACATGCATGCAACAACCATATCATTCATTGATCATGCGCGATTGTCCTCCCAAATACCCCAAGACAGCTTCTCAACTTTGTGTTCTTCTGCCTCTTTGTCTCCCACACAACGCATGGCCTTTGACCTTATCCTTGCACATTCCACAAATGCTACAAATCTCCCCCCACTCAAAATGGTCATTCAAGGAACAGCAGGAACAGGAAAGTCTTTTTGGATTTCTTGCCTTCGATCCGCACTCCAACATCTGTCGAGCAACAACCCTTCCCCCTTACTCCTCCTTGCTCCCACCGGTATTGTTGCCTTTAACATAAACGCGCTGACAATACACGTTTCCCTTCGCATACCCATTGTTGACATGCATCCTCTTGAAGGCCAATCCCTTTCAACTTTCCAAGAGCAATTTCGCCATATCTGATACATCATCATTGATGAAATGAGTTTTGTTGGCCCAAAAATGCTATCCCAAATTGACTCTCGCTTACGTCAAGCCTTCCCTTCACAGTGTACAACCCCCTTTGGTGGTTGCTCCATCATCTTCCTTGGTGATATTGGACAACTACCCCCTGTAAAGGACATCCCCATGTATGCTGGCACATCTCGAGGCAATGCTCTTTGGCGCACATTTGACACTTTTGTCACTCTTTCAACCATCTTTCGACTACAAGGCAACATCCCTTCTCAAGTTTCCTTCCGTCAACTCCTACTCAATCTTCGAAATGCAACACCAACTCTTGAAGATTGGGCCCTCCTCATGTCAAGGACAACGTCATCCCTTTCACATGAAGAGAATAATGCATTTGACAGTTCCACTCATTTGTACGCAACTAATAGCTCTGTTGAGTTGCACAACAAGCAAATGATGAAAGACCTAAACATGCCAATTGCACATTGCTTTGCAGAGTAAAAGAAACAACATGTGCAAACCTCAATAGATGATGAACAACTTCCATTGAAGGTTCTACTAGCAATTGGTCAAGAAGTCGTGTTGACATCCAACTTGTGTGTATCTGCAGGACTTGTAAACGGCTCAGTTGGGAAAGTTATTGCAATTGTCTACAACTCCAATGATCAACCTCCTAGATTACCATCTTATGTTGTGATCGACTTTCTACACTACAAAGGACCCTCATGGGATTCTTCCAATCCAAATTATGTCCCCATCCCTCCTATCACAAGGGGTACATGGAGGCAAGTACCACTTCGAATGGCATGGGGTTTGACAATCCATAAAGCATAAGGGATGACTCTGCAAAATGCAACAATAGACATTGGCAACATTGACTGCCAAGGCCTTACATTCACTGCAATATCAAGAGTTAAATCTTTGTCAGGCCTTCGCATATCTCCACCTTTTTCCTTCTGTAGGTATTCACAGATGAAAGATAGTCCATATGTGCACCGTAGACTACAAGAAGAGACCTTGTTTTTTTCCAAGTCCTTGCAGCCACATAATCCATAAAGTTGCATCCCACTCCTTTGTTGAAGAGAAGCTGCAATAGGGTTTGTGGTTGTGTTTTGCGAGCAAGGCATAGCAAGTGAAGGGTTTTGGGGATCAATGGTGTTCATTTCTGGAACAGATGAACTGCTAGGGGAGGTGAAACTAGGGATAAAGTTGAAAGGTGATGGGTCTCCGACTATTGCTACTTCCGAAGTGACAATTTCAAATGTGTCCAATGCGAGATTCCTGGCAATAAGCATTAAGCTAAGTAAGTATAAGTAAAAAAACTGTAGATTGATTGGGAGTGCAATCTAAAACAAGTTAAAACAAGAGGTAGAAATCAAATCATACATGGTATTGTGCAATATGTTGCATGTACATTTGATGACTTTGATGATTGAACCTGCTTGGAGTAGTTGGCATGTAAAAAGAAGAAAAAAAGGTGTTGGGTTCAAGTTAGCAGTTTAAGAACATAAGAAAAAGGGCACAATAGATAGAAATATCAGTTTGATGGAGTAGAATGTGAATTACAGTCTTGGGAATTCTCATATAAAAATCTATGACAATTTGTTCTAACAATATCGCACTTTAACCGAACTTGGAACGAATCTGTTGAATATGAAACAGGGTATACATATGTAGCAAACACATCTCTTGTGAATCAATGAAGTGGAAACCTGTGCTTTGAAATGCCTTTTTCATTCTTAGAACAAATATCTTTTGAAAATAGAGTTACAGAGTTTACATAGAATACTTGGTATGGTGAACAAAAAATCAGAACAATTGACTTTGATGGCAAGGCAATCAACCTTGTATTTAATTTGGCTGTAGTGGTATCCTTCATTGCTTGATGGAAATAGATGGATCCTTTTAGGATCTTTGACTAATAGGAACAATCTCTAGTGGTCATGTATCGCACTAAGGCAGTTTTTTTTACAAGATGGCAAGTCAACTAACAGTGGGGAACATGAAAGTAAACACTCTTGAAATGGAAGGGTAGCTGCTTCCATAGAAAGGTGGCAGCTGTTATAGCTAGATATCTTTCTAGGTCTTGTTTTGTGATATATCTTGGGGCCTTGTAGTTTTGAAACAGATGAGTAACACATTTTCTGATCATTGTTACAATGGGTTGAGTAGTGACTTGGAAGCAATACTTGATGCTCTTTGCTTGGAACTTAGGCCTTGTTAGTAAGCTGGTAACAATGTACAATTGATGTATTTTATATATTCTATATTGTGTTACAAAATATGCTCTGCTTGGAAACATGTTCTAATGTGCAGTGTAGGTATCCAATCTGATATTCATATTTATGATTTGAGAATGCAGAATGAAAGAAAAAAACATATGCATAGTTGAAGAAACTAAGAACAATCTGGGTGTGTGCATAGGAACTACAACACTGGGCTTTGTAGTTTTGAAACAGATGAGTAACACATTTTCTAATCATTGTTATAATGGGTTGAGTGGTGACTTGGAAGCAATACTTGATGCTCTTTGCTTGGAACCTAGGCCTTGTTAGTAAGCCGGTAACAATGTACAATTGATGTATTTTATATATTCTATATTGTGTTACAAAATATGCTCTGCGTGGAAACATGTTCTAATGTGCAGTGTAGGTATCCAGTTTGATATTCATATTTATGATTTGAGAATGCAGAATGAAAGAAAAAAACATATGCATAGTTGAAGAAACTAAGAACAATCTGGGTGTGTGCATAGGAACTACAACACCGGGCCTTGTAGTTTTGAAACATATGAGTAAAACATTTTCTGATCATTGTTATAATGGGTTGAGTAGTGACTTGGAAGCAATATTTGATGCTCTTTTCTTGGAACCTAGGCCTTGTTAGTAAGCCGGTAACAATGTACAATTGATGTATTTTATATATTCTATATTGTGTTACAAAATATGCTCTGCTTGGAAACATGTTCTAATGTGCAATGTAGGTATCCAATTTGATATTCATATTTACGATTTGAGAATGCAGAATGAAAGAAAAAAACATATGCATAGTTGAAGAAACTAAGAACAATCTGGGTGTGTGCATAGGAACTACAACACCTTTTGACTCTGTTGTAGTGGCAGCTCAATAGAAGTTCAAGCACCTGTGGTTGTTGCAGCAAATATAAAGCTAATGCATATATGGTTTTTTTTTTAATCTCTGTAAAGGTGCAAATGTGGGAAAACAACTTGATCCAGATGATAGAAAGTTATAAGAAGTAGGTTTAAATGAAGTTGGAACACGTAAAGAGTATCTTGGTAAAAATAATATGCGGTGCAGAACAGAAGATGTGAAAAATAAATTTGAAGTAGACAGGACAAAAGGAACATAACCAACAAGGAATTTGAACAGGCAACAACAAAATTCTGAGAAAATAAAAGATCAACTTTTCAAAAGTGGCAACATTTGTAGGAGACAAAATGTTAAAAAAAAAATACATTCACATAAACTTTTCGTTGCTACAAAGTCAAACCTGACCCTTTATCAACAAAAATAAGACATTAATGCAGACTTTTCATGCCTCACAAAATTAAAAGTATATATATATCAGTTATATACATTGACTATGTTCAACATTGTTTAGTTGAATTAAAATGGAATGTATAGGACAATAATGCAAATCTTTCTTCAATGTGACAACTAAGGGGGAATGTGCTATCTTCACATGAACAAACACCACATGTTCCAATTCTTTTACAACATTTACAAATACATATAATTTTCCATTCAATTCAAACAGCTCAACCACAATGGATTCAAAGCATGTGCTATAACTACAAAGTTGCTCAATGACCCTATCAGTCATTCTCATAAGGTTATCTTCTACCTGTATTAACCACACTGTTGCCTCAAAGTTTCTATATTATCCACTTGTTGATTCAACAATCTGTGTTGATCTCACACACAACAATCAAATAAAAGTTTACAACTATTTTTATTACAACCTTGACTTTTTTTTTCCTCTCTTGGATAGATTTGGATTTTCACCTATGTTTGACATATATATTACTTCCATCAACTGTCATACTTCATCGACTGTCTAACATCTAGACACAATTTGTTTAATCTGATATAAACTGAAACATTGTTGCCAAGTACAAGCAGAAGATAAATTATTTAAAAGTCAATAGGCACATATTGTAAAATAACTTAATGCTGGTGGGTCATGATGGTGAACAATTTCAATTCAAATTATTTGCAATTCAAAAGTATCCCAAGCAAAATTCAATTTGCAATTTACGACCAATTTGATCAAAAAAAAAATTGAAAATGCAACTTTACCCAGAACAATGAATATGCCTACTTACAATCACATTAACTGGATACAATATTTACGTAGCAGTCCCTCCTTTGTTTTTCTAGGAGTCTGAAGCCATCTTACTTTTCCTTGTTTGGTTTTTCTTGAAAGAGCTCTTTTGCCTGCTTCAGTTCTGAGTTCTTTTGTGCCTTTTTAACTAAGTAAAACTCAAGCATCTGAGCCACAACACCGGAAGGTTTAAGACATTCTGTCCACTTTGTCGGAGCAAATAGATTAAATGTCTACAAGGCCGCGGAAGGTTCAAATTAAAGTCCTCCGCAACAGCGAACAAACTCAAGTAAGTCTTCCGCAGCGACCTTTTTGACTAACAAGTCTGGCCTAACGGAAGAGTTAAGGTTCTTTTCCTGAAAAAGCAGAGGAACTCGCCTATGTTTACCGCAATAGCGGACATTTCCCATCAACCCTTCCGCAAAAGGGCAGCTAAACCTTTCCCGCCTTACCCTTTCACGCCTTTCCAAGGTGGGAAAACTCTGGTTCTCTTTCTGCAAATACGAGCAAGTCCACCTATCTTTTCCACAACTGCCGAACCATTTGGCCTTATCTTTCCATTTTGATGGTCGCATTTAATAGTGAAAGAATCAATTTGACTTGAGCTGCAACGCCGGAAGGTTTAAGACATTATGTCTGCTTTGTCGGAGGAAATAGATTAAATGTCTCCAAAATCGCGGAAAGTTTCCCTTAAAGTCCTCCGCAACAACAAAGGATCTCGGGTAAGTCTACCGCAGCAGCCTTTCCGACGAACAAATCTGGCTGGACGGAAAAGTTAACATTCTCTTCCCGAAACGTCGGAGGAACTCGCCTATCTTTCCCGCAACGGCGGTCATTTCCAATCAACCCTTCCGCAAAAGGACAGATGAACCTTTCCTTCTTCTAACATGAATTGTTTCGCTTAAGTTACATAAAATCACCCGCAACACCGACTAATTTCGGTTATCTTTTCCACCCTTGCGGAAAGAGAACCCAATTTTGCCCGCTGTGGAAAGGCGCGAAAGCGTAAGGCGAGAAATTTAGCCAACTGGTTCCACTGTTGCGGAAAAGGTACGCGGACTTGCCCGCCTTTGCGGAAAAGATACGCGAACTTGCCCGCCTTTGCGGAAACATGAAATGGAAGAGCGAGGAATCGACGGCCAAATGGTTCCGCCATTGCGGAAAGGATACACGGACTTGCCTGCCGTTGCGAAAAAGATACGCGAACTTGCCCGCCGTTGCGGAAAAGCTACGCGGACTTCCCCGCCTTTGCAGAAAGAGAACCCAATTTTGCCCGCCGTGGACAGGCGCGAAAGCGTAAGGCGAAAAATTTAGCCAACTCATTCGGTTGTTGCGAAAAAGATACGTGTACTTGCCCGCCTTGTGTTCACTTTCCGCAGAGGAGGTCAAATCCACCCATCTTTTCTACAGAGGCAGTCAAATCCACCTATCTTTTCCGCAACGGCGGAACCATTTGCCCTTATTTTTTCGGTTTGACGGTTGCATTTAATACTGAAAGAATCGATTTGACTTGTCCATACGGCTCACTTAACCCCGTTTTTAATTTTCGCACGTGCCCTATTAATGCCCCGCACGCGTCAGATCCTTTATATATGCGATAACCCCATTGAACAATTTCATTATTTTCATTTGTTGAAGATTTTTTTGCGTTTCTGTTTGAATTCACGCGCACCTGCTCCAGAACTTCGTTACAGTCACACCAATCACAATTTGCGCGCACCTACTCCAGGACTTCGGCACCGTCGCACCAGTCACCATCCCCGTCTTAACAGGTTGGTACATTACTGTTTCTTGTTAGCTCTTTCATGACATCTGTGCCCGTAATTTTCATTTTGATCGGGTCATGCAGCGCATTGCTTTTGTTTATTCTACCAACATGCCTTGCCTCTTCTTTTTAAGAAAGGAATTACGTTAGATTGATTTACCCGTAGATTGATATACCCCGGGGAACTAGCCCCTTTGTACAATACTTTCTCACGCAACGATGAATCTAGAATTGATACCACGAAAATAAAGCTTTTCAAAACTAGGAAGCTCAGTGATGTTATACGTACAAAACTGGTTGTATAGATACCCAAGTTTAGATGTGGGGATTATGACCGGTGCCAAATGACTTTGCAACGGAGGTTTCTTACGCTCTCTTGCTTTAAAATTTTCAAATGTATCATTGTCTTTATTCAAAATATGTTATGCCCACAAACATTTTTTTAGCCAGAAACTTCCCGCGACCTTGTAACTTTGAGATTTGGTATTCCTGTCCAAAAGTTCGACAGCGTTATCATTGAATGAGTCGGCTGTAAAGTATATGGCTTAATTTTTTCATCACGCCTGTATATAAATAGAAGGTCCACATTCTTAAAGAATTTGAAAAGTAACCTGACCCATTTTTACATCTTATAAAAGAATGGATATGTTCGGTATATTTGTAATGAAATTGTGTTTAGACTCGATTCATAATCTTATAAAATTACTAATATGTTCTGAATATTCAAAATGAAAAAGAAATGGTATTTATATTTAGTTTATAATTTTAAAAAATTTATTGATAGGTTTCAATATTTGAATCAAAAATTGAATTGGTATTTAGATTTAGTTTATAATTCTATAAAAGTATTCATATGCTGTGCACAATTGAAATAAAAGTGAAATTGCAATTAAATTCGTTTCATAGGTTACAAGTGTATTGTTAACCGATCATATTTGATATGATTTGAAAAGTAATTACTTCAATTAATTTAATGACACATAGGGTATAAGAATGTTCTTTTTATTACGTAGTAGCTTTTACTTATTCAATCATCCTCGTAAATGATGTGAACGTCCTACCTAGATGTCTCCGAAATCATGGAAAGTTTTAATTAAAATCCTCTGCAACGGCGGAGAAACTCGCCTAAGTCTATCGCAACGGTAGACAAACTCGTCTAAGTATACCGCAATGGCAGACAAACTCGCCTAAGTCTACCACCACGCTCTTTTTTGACGAATAAGTCAGGCACGACGGAAGAGTTAGTGTGCTTTTTCCGAAACGGCCGAGGAACTCGCCAAATTTTTCCGCAACAATGGAGAAACTCACCTAAGTCTACCGCAACGCCCTTTTTTGACGAACAAGTTTGGCACGACGAAATAGTTACTGTTCTTTTTCCAAAACGGCGGAGGAACTCACCTAAGTCTACCGCAACGCCCTTTTTTGACGAACAAGTCTAGCACGACGAAATAGTTACTGTTCTTTTTCCGAAATGACGAAGGAACTCGCCAAATTTTCCCGCAACGACAGACATTTCCAATCAACTCTTTCGTAAAAGGGCAGATGAACCTTTCCTTCTTCTCCGATGAATTGTTACGCTTAAGTTACATAAAATCACCCGCAGCCCCGAATAAATTCGCTTCTCTTTTCCCCTTTCCTTTTTTATTTAATTTACAAATATATATTTAAATTATGAAAGCATATGCATAATATCCATCTTTCAGAGCTTTCTATTTCTGCCTGAAATTTTGGAAACGCAATTTGTTTTTATTCTTTAATTACAACGTGTTTTAAAGTGCAGCGCAGCGTAGTACCCTGGTAAAAAACAAATAACAAATTATTTTATATTCCTATTTCGTTTGCCAACACGCAGTGAAAACTCCTGGTCAAAATATTTATAAGAGTCCAGAGTGGTTGACTTTAATTCATTTTTTGATATGAAACCATATGAATTGCAAACACTATTGTTCAAAGTTGATGCCTGCGTGTTTAAGAAACAATATTTTAAAGCGGCAGAAAGCAGTTTTCAACGTTTCTATAAATATATATAGAAACACCTATGAAAATTGTTTGACATGTTTGCATGTAGGCCACTCATCTCACGTTCTAATTTCTTATGACTGACGTTGTGTATTGAGACAAGAATACTTAAAAATGACTAAAGGTGCCAGGAAAAATCAAAGGGAGCTGTTACAAAATCCACTGAAGAAGTGACGATTGAAACCATTTATCAGGATACTAAATGCATCACAAGTGCATTACCAGAAGCCCAATGGAGTGACATTTACCGGATGATAAGAAACCAGGATATCCCAGACGCTCTGTTAGAAGAAGGATATCTATATCAGAACATCAGAGCGTCCTGCATTTCAAAAGCAGCTACTCGCCCTGAGCTTTTTCCTTGTGCAGAGGTCATCGGATGGATTTTGCAACACGCAGATGCCCAAGCACGAATTTTAACTGATAGCAAGAGAGAAGCCTTCACATCCTTTACCCCACTTTATATCTCATCAGCATACAAGTTACCTCGTCCAACTCAGTACCTGAATGATGACTGGTTAGCAGAGGTCAAAATGGATAACCTGGAATCAACAAGAAAGTTGCTCATCGCAGGCAAATAGTTCAGGAAGAACGATAATGAAGAGTATAAGGTTCAAAACTTGAGACCTCCATTCAGAATGGTTACTCTCATGTTGAGCAGAATATTTGGCAGACCTGATGGGACCATGTTTATGCTTCAATGGGTACCCATTATTCACTATGTAGCTTTCAAAGGAACTATCTTTAATTGGGTTGAAATGATTTCGGAAAGCCTGGCATCAGCCATAACTACGGCCAAAGAAGGTTTAGAAGTCAAGAAGGCAGAGTTCTACATGCCCTCCTATTTGATAGATTGTATTGTGGTGAAGCAGCTCTTCCCAAAACTACAATGCATATGGAATCAGGCAGGAGGACCGGTGTTCACCGCGTACAAAATCTTCTGGCCTCAAAATTACAAGAGCAATTACAAAAACATTTGTGAAAATTTCATCATGCCCCTCTACGAGCTGATGTTCAATAAAGAGCCCATTTGCCTATCAGAAAACGCCATGGCAGTTCTAGAAGAATATGGTGACTTCTTCTTTTCAAAGGATGGCACTTACATAAGAATGTATGGAGGCACAAAACCCCCCTATATCCTACCAAACTATGCCACCGACTATATAGTTCATAAGGAAGCCACGTGACAAGTTTTCCTAGATGGAATTGGCAGTGTAATGAATAAAGCAAACAAAGCCACATTTCCTCCTTTGCCCTTCTATTTGAGAGCTTATAAATTTTCCAAGATCGCGTCAACATAAGATTTTACAGCAGAGCTAACATGTTTTCATTTTGGACAGAGAATATATCAGAGAAATGACAGATGGAGCAAGGTTGCCCAGCATTGCAAAACTGTACAAGGTCATTTCGAGTATGCCCACTATTATGATTCTGAGGAAGAGACATACCGGGGAATCAACAACATGACTAAGTTGCTAATTTGCCAAAATAGCAAAAGTGAACCTAGCTCCAGTTCCAACGCTCCCAAGGGATCAAAACATCATCAAGGTAAAGAAGCCTTAGGAGCAACTGAGAATTTCTCAACAGAAGAACAAATACTTATGCAACAAGTTGAGCAAATAAAAAAATGGACCGAGGAAAAGGCAAGGAAAGCACAAGAAGTTAAACTTAGAGAGGAAGAAGCCCAAAAAGTTCAAGAAGCTCAGGATGAAGCCCATACAATTCAACAAATAGAAACAACTAAGCAAGAGATAGCTGCCAAGCAACAAGAAAATGAAAGATTAAGAAAGGAAGCAGAAGAAGAGGCACTGAAGATGGTTGAAGAAGAAGCCCATAAAGTTTAAGAAGCTAAGTATGAAGCCTGTAGAATTCAGCAGGAAGAACAAACTAGGCTGCAAGATCCTGCCAAGCAACAAGAAAATGAAAGATTGAAAAAGGAAGCAGAAGAAGAGGCACTGAAAAAGGCTGAAGAAGAGAAAATACAAAAGGAAGACGCTGGTTCTATGAGTCCAAGCATACAAAATCTTGACATGAACATCCCTACTGAGAATCTTCCACTTGTTCCTTTCACACCATCTAAGGGTAGCAAGGTGACCACATATGATAGGTTTGCTTTCAATAAGAAAAGGAAATCCATCATCAAGGAAACCATTACAAGTATCAAAAGGCCTTGTCAAGCAGATGTCATCACCAGGCATGAGACTACTGTCATGAAGGGTACCCAGAATGACCCTGCCTTCATGGCATCTGTTTCTGTGTCCGTTGTTCTCGCAACTGCTGACAATGTCAACATATTGGAAGACAAATTGACAGAAGAAAAAGAGAAAACCCGCCAGTTGCAAGAAGCCTTAGTCAAGGAGCAAAATTATACAAATTTAATGATTGAAAAGAATGATGCTCTTATGTCTCAAAAGGAGGAGCTTAATAGGAAAATTCAACATTTGGAAGCTGAAAGGAGAGCTTTGTCAATCCAAGCAAGAGCATCAGAGGTAGAAAAAAGACAACTTGAAGATAAGAACCTGAAGCTGAAATCCAAGAAACTTGATTTCATCTAGCAGATTGACGGGTTAAAAGAAAATATTGCAAAACTAGAGAAACGCGGGAACTGCTAGAGCTCAACTGCAGCTTGCAAACAACAAAGTAGGTGACATGACCCCTTTTCATGAACAAGCTTGTGAAATATTGACAAGGACCTGTGATTTCCAAACACTCATATCAGAACAAATCTACAAATTGAAAGCAATGATGGCCAGGATGAAACAAATTAGTGCCGACACCAACAAGATCAGAAAGAAACACACTCGTATTGCTGGAGATATTAACAAGCACATTGAATGGAGAAAAGGGAAATCAGGGTTCCCAAAAACTCTCTCTCTTAAGTCTGTTTCTGAATACATAGCGGATATACGCCCTTTGACCTATTCTAAAGATTGCGGAGTAAAGTTGAACACTGTGACCTTACATAACTATGAACAATGTAAGAACTTGTACCTCAAAATACGAGCTACTCATGAGTCTTGCAAAATGATCATGCCCCAAAGTATAGAAGATTTTCCAGATAAAACACAACGCTTATCTGAGATAAAAAAAAAAACTTGCAAGAGGAAACTGACTATGTGAAGAAGCTAGCCGCTTTAACCCCGGAGGACTTGCACCAGTTCATTGGCAGAGCCTCCATTGATGCACACCTCCTCAAAAAAAGTCATCAAGCTACAATGGAAGAAATACTCATCATTGAGGAAGAGCTTGTTAAACAAGAAGTGTCCTTCAGATTTTTGGTTCCCTTAGTTGGAAACATTATTATAAGAGATGCAAATCAGTGGATAAGTTATATAGAAGAGGAAGAGAGGAAACTAGCAGCATCACAAGCCCCATTAGAAGCATCAGCTGCTCCACTAATATCAGTAACTCCAATAGCCTCACTATCAGAATCAGCAATACCAGCAGCCATAGAGGTGCCTAAATCTCCAGAAGCGCCAACCCAAGGATGAAGTACTTTGACCACATTTTGAAAAAGCCAACGCACCCTTCTAAGTTTCTAATTTTGATTTTATACTTTGGGACATCAATAGAACATTCTAAAGTTATTTCTCGTTGTTTTGTAAATAATTCGGATATTTATCCTTTTTTGTAAAATAGCCATTTTGTAAAGCTATATATAGCTAGGTTAGCAAGAAGGACTTTTGGCAAATGAAATAATGTTCCTCTTATGTAAAAGAACTACTTGCGCTACATGAATGGAGAAAACAATTTTGGCCTGTGAATGCTGGTGCATTCTTTTGTATGGAGTTATCATGGATGTTTTTGGAACTATTTCAGCAATTTTCATCTATATTCAATGAGATCTTTCCTATCTTATATGAATTAATTCTATGCTGTGAATCATTTCATTTTCTTTGGAAAAATTTATGTGCCTTATGAGTAATGAAATACTGTAATTAAAATCAAAGTTATCAAAGCTCTGCTCCTTTCAACAATAGGTTTATTTAAGTTAAATAGCTTAGAACATATTTTTTAATTGCATGCATTTAGATTACGGCACTTGCATAGCATTCTTTAATACAAAATTACATAAACATTGGATAGGCCCGCAACCGATAAAATAAACAAATCTTTAAAGCTTACACGGTGGTCGGACCGTTAACCAGTCGGATTCCTCACAACAAACAGTGAGCAATCTAATTGGGATTGCTTCTCGGGGAGAATCCCTTGCTGTTTGATGCTATGCATTTCAAGGCATTAGCAGAACATCAACTTCTACCACAACCTATTTTCAACATAAACATAAACACGAAAAGCGGTAGCATTAAAATACAATCAACCCTAAACCTTCATGAATTACACAAAAAAGACATTTACACAGACTTTCCATTTCTGACTTTCATACCTTCAGCGTTTATTTTGTCCCTCCAGGGGCAAATGCTAGTAATATAACGTCCCAATCACATTATTTCCAAGAACACTTATAAATATCCAACAAACCTAAAATCTCATCCATGAAAATTAAAGACCCTATCAAACTAAACCCATTTTGAATTAAGAAGACTATAATGTATGGGAGCAAGATAAGGGCTAACCAAAATGCTCTCGACTTCCCGGAATTAGATAGAGAAATTATTGTTAAAATCACAATTTAGAATGTTCAGATTGCAATTTCATCTGGGTAGTTTTAAAATCAGGTATTTAGTCTAAGAGAGGCAATTACAATAGTTGAAATTGCAAAATCGTGGAAAGACTAATTTCCAAGAACAATTTTGACTGGTTTTGAACAAATTTTCGCCTAAAAAGCTGTGCATTTTAGTTAGGAGTAGTTTATTTATTCTACTTTTTCGTCTTTACGGTGGGTTTTGGTCGAAATCAGTTAATTTTTTTGGTAAAATCCAAATTTCTATATATTTAAATTGTATTTTTATTTCATAAATAGATTCAACACCATCAAATACTCTTTGACACCCAAATTATACAATTTTCATAACTAATATATAATCTAATTTTTTTTAAAGATTTCCAACCTGAAATACAAATAAAATATGGTTTTAACCAATTAAAAACTTAGAATACTTAGAATATTTAGGATACACCTTTTTGTTAGCGTTTATGCTATGCGGTAACGTATGTTCCTCTCTGGGTTTACCAAGGGTTTAAAGGGAAGTAATTAATGGCAGTTGTACAAAAAAGCTGGGGCGCGCTCTCCGACCTTGTGCCTTCGCTCCATCGCTAAAGAAGCACATGTCTGTTTACGGAGGAGTATTTTTTCATTTCAATTTCCCATTCATTACCGCGCGAATCCCCCGCTACAGAACGTAAAATTTCAACTTGATTTCAGTTATGCTCAAGATCATTATCATTCTGCGATTGATCTAGTCTTTGCACAATTTTTGCAGAATGCTGCCTTCCAGAACGAATAAGGGGGTTGTACGAGATCACAAGAGGCTCAGAGCAGTGGATTCTGGTGGGAACGCAGCCTGGATTGGTTCTTCTTCTCCTTATTCATCACAATCCCCTGACACTGGCTTTCATTCAGCGGCAACTAACGCGGAGAACGAAATCCTTTCCGATGGTTGGAAGGTGCATTCAGACCCAATATTGAAGGTCTCTGGACTGGAGGTTGATTCAAAGTTTAACCATGAAGTCTCACCTCCGAAGACGTATGCCCACAAGGGTTTCTCTCTCAAATGTGAAGACAACGACAATCAGGAGGTGAAGAAGGATGCCCAAATACAGCTAAGTCCCCAACAAACTATGCGTATGGAAACTAACAAGGCAATAGCCAGAGCTAAGCGCATTCAGAAGATTTGCGAAGAGAAAGTTGTAGAATCTAGAGGTAAATTAATATTCTTGCTATAAATGTGCTTGATACAGTAGGAATGTTTAGAATGGACATACTAGTTAGTCCTTTCTGGAATTTCTTTAGTAATAATATCATATTCTTTCTTCAAAACTATTTGAGAGCTGTTCCAAGTTTATTAAAAAGGTATGGTCGTTCTTCATGTTGAAAACTTCATTCCATTAATTGTCTGCCTACCCTTTAGCCTCAGTAAATGTCAGTTAGATTGTTAACAGCATTGTATGATCACAAGTAATTTCTTGGAAGACTTTTTATCACTTTATTTTATTGCCAATGGGATGTTGCTTCAATGGTGAGGATGATGGCTTGTTACGCCATCCACCATGGATCCCAATGTAGGGAAGGTTCCTGGTTGCTGTGGTCAGGGCCAAGCCCAAGTCCTGGTAGATTCTGGCGTAACAGATATTCCCAATTGTGGATTCTTAACAAAACAAATGAATGATCCTTTCTGGGCTGTTGACAGTGTAGTTGATTGTGTTTGATGGTTGACCCTACGGGTGGTGGAGCTTGAAATAGTGGGCCGACTGTACTCTTTCCTTCCTATGCAACAATGAAGCATCTTTTACAAAACAAAACAATTATTTGATTTTACTATTTCGAGAAGATGCTGGCGCGCTCTTGTTTTTAAGAAGATAGAAACATGAATATCGATAAAATACAAATCTTTAGATTTATTTATTTGATTATCAAAATTAGCAACTCATATGCCCCTTTAAGCATGGAGTAAGTGTGATCCTTTGTCCTCAAATTTATCCTTGTTAGATTTGAGATATGAAATATTCCCTGTTGAAATTGTGGCTTCCTTGGACTTGGAAAATCAGCTCCATGTGGGGGGGAATACAGTGAGCTATAGTAATAATATACACCCGAGCTACCCCAAAATGGCACTAACAAGGCAAAAAGGGCCGCCATTGTTGTATCTATGCCCCCTTAGCCAAGTTGAGGTTGAAAATAATCAGCACCAATAATACTAACTGCATTTCTGTTCACGGACAAAGGAGATCAACTATAATCTGTCAAGTTGTAATGTGCTTTCCATGTTTCATCAACCAGCCTTTGGCATAGTTTAGCTACCGGCAGAGCAGCTATACACCCTAATCTGCTGTTGCAAATGTGGTTTCCTTGGATTTGGAAAATCAGCTCCAAGTTGGGGGCAATATGGTGAGCCATACTAATATACACCCTATGAACGGTTCGCTTACCCATTTTATATCTCGATGGGGCCTGTTTAAGCATTGAGTTTGCCCTGAACTACCCAAAATGGTACTAACAAGGCACAAAGGGCTACCCATGTCATATCTATGCTCCCTAAGTCATAGAGAACAATCAGCACCAATAACACTAACTGCAATTCTGATCACGTACAAAGGAGATCAGCACCAATAAAACTAACTGCAATTCTGATCACGTACAAAGGAGATCAGCACCGATAACACTAACTGCAATTCTGATAGCGTACAATGGAGATCAACCATAATCTGGCAAGTTGTAATGTGCTTTCCATGTTTTGTCAACCAGCCTTTGGCTTGGCATAGTTTAGTTACTGGCAGAGCAGCTATACATCCTAATCTAAAGAATCGGTATTGATATGGTATTAATCCATAATCTGGCAAGTTGTAATGTGCTTTCCATATTTTGTCAACCAGCCTTTGGCATAGTTTAGTTACTGGCAGAGCAGCTATACATCCTAATCTGAAGAATCGGTATTGATATGGTATTAATCCTATGGAATAAAATATGTTTTGATGTTCCACACACACAAATATAAATTTTATGGAGATAAAGTGGGTTGTTTTTCCAGTGGTTAGTCGGGTAGCATTTGAAAGCCTTTGCTTAAGATATTGCATCCTTTTGAGTCATTTCACTTTTGCACACAGCATATTCCCGAAAGTTGTGTGGTAATCCTTTTATTATTACGCTGTGGAGCTTAAGCTTACTGTTGTTGAATTTTTGTCTTGACTTCAGAAAAAAGCATCCCTTTCCCAAAGCTAGAGGAACTTCTTGTTGAACGGACTTGGTTGGATGCACTTCCTGGCGAGCTTCAAAAGCCTTATATGGAAAATCTTTCAGAGTTTGTGACACAAGAAGCTAGAGGAAGGATTCCCATCTATCCCCCTCCTGCTCTAGTATTCAATGCCTTGAACATATGTCCATTTGACAAAGTTAAGGTTGTCATCATCGGTCAAGTATGTTTTATGTCCATCTCTCTTTTACAAGATATATTTTAGTCTTTAAACAAGAATTCAAAACAGGTGTGCTCTTTGCTGAAAAAAGTTGCTTACTAAGTGATTCTTTGTATGCTTGTCATTGATAAAGTAGGTTTAGTCTAATGCTTGCTGGTTAATATTTGCCATCAGCGACTACAAAATTTATTCCCAAAGAGTTGCCAATAGGATGTGCCCCCAACATCAATGAGAGTCTGTGCTAACTTGGAAATAGAGCCTTCAATCACTGTTCATTATTATTGTAACGGTCTATACTATTTTCCTTCTTTTGGCTGTTTCAGGATCCTTACCATGGTCCAGGCCAAGCAATGGGCCTCTGTTTTTCAGTTCCAAAGGGTATCAAGATGCCTTCAAGCTTAGTAAATATATTCAAGGAGATTCAACAGGACGTGGGCTGTCCTCTTCCTACACATGGAAACTTGGAAAGATGGGCCATACAAGTATGTGCACATTTTTTGAATCCTTTTCAATTCTTTATTGTAATCCCGGTCTTAGGATGAATTTCTTAGATTACCTCTTAAGATAGGGATTTGTAAACTGTTCAAATCGTTATATTCTTATATTTTATGTAGAAGAATTACAAACTTTAGTATCTGGTAAATATTTATGAGCAATTGTATGCTATATGTAAATCACTGTGCCAAAACTTATAAAGTATTGGGTGAGTAAATTGTCTGATCAGTGTTAGTATGGGGGACGTTAAGCTGGTATTATCATCAGCTCTTTTATCAAAATACTTTTTGCCAGTGCTCGACTCTTTGAATTACTGCATTGCAGATGTGTTTATAGATGGGCACCATTTTGCTTGAATTTAGGAATCTGTTCTCTCCTTTGCATGCCATTTCTTCTCATGAGAAATAAAATTGTCTTTGGCAGTACTTAATACAAACAGTTAGACTCTGCTGAAGGACTAGCCCATGACATATTATTTTTGTCTTTTTCGACAGGGGGTTCTTTTGCTCAATACTGTGCTCACTGGTATGTCCAGAACTTTTTTTCTTCTATAGATCAATGCAGTTTCTTACAAGTTACTCCCTATCCACACAGAAGTCAAGAAATATAGAAGATGCACATGTATTGATGAGAGAAGATTAAATGCATATATAGATATTTATTATTTTGTTACCAATATGGAAATTATAAGGCCTTTCGAAGAATGATCAATGGAAATAGATGTTGAAACATTCTTATATCACCAATTGTGGTTTACAGGTCTCCAGATCACAGTTATATAGTACAACTTTCTTTGTATCTTAAGTAGCTAGGGTTTGTGGGTGTGGGTGCAGGGATGCCAATTTTGACATCAGGGTGCTTTGGGGTTTGGGGGAGGTGTGTGTACAAAATTAAGTAAAACAGTAAAACCTGTGATACGAGTTATAAAACCAAACTTTATATCATTAAACAATACTCTACAATTTATATGGTTGGAGTTTACTTGATTCGAGAAACCCACAATTATTCGAAAATCCCACAATATTTGATAATTGATAAAATATATGATGATGATGTACAATACAATGCTTGGCCATTATATAGGTCTTTAACACCTCTTCATTGAAGGGGTATGTTTTTAAAGTAAATAATTTAATTATTATTGTTATCATCAACTACATTCGTTACATTGTCACTCCCTTAAGGGAAGCTTTGTCCTCAAAGCTGAGTTTGCTGATGTCGTCTTTTATTCTGGCTCTATGTCAAACTGATGAGTTGAGACACGCAATTTTGATTACGACCATTGCTTCATTTTGTTTCTTTTGTTTTGGAATCTGCATTAAGTATGTACTTGGTGAAGTTTCGTTTATGCTTTTGCCGCTTGCGTTGTTGCAGATTTTAACTTTATTTGTCGTCAACTGAACGGACTTGACAGACTTGACAACAATAATTATTTTCGTGATGTCATTCCCAACATATTCTATGCCAGTTCCTTTGAAAGGTATCTTTGTACTTATAATGCCCACAAAAACACCAATCTTATTTTGCGTCTGATTAATATTATAGCTGTTCCCATTGATGTTCTTCATAGTGGTCCTTATGACGACATCTATCCTTTGTACGTTTGTTATTGTGACATTCTCGCCGATACTTTGATCTTTGTTATTGGTAGCAATATTGGCTTGACTCTCATCACAATCTTGGTCAAGATCATCTCCATCTTTATAAAATATATCTTTGTTATTTTCGTCATTGCACATTATTTTGTATCCTTGTCTTGCTTATTATCTTGATTGGTATCATTATTCTCATCTTGGTTGACATAGGGGTTTTTTGTATCTTCCTCTTTTTCATCCTCTTTATCAAATATGTCATATTTTTTTCAGTTTCCTCTTCATCACAATCCTTGTTCGGAAGTTGGTGGATTTGGAGATGCTTTATATGGAGATGATGTCACCGGGGTTGTAGCTGTGGATGAGGCAAACGACATACTTGAAGTACTTCGTTGTTTAGGGAGATTACTAGACTTATAATTTTCCATCCTCTTTATGATAGTGCCTATCTTGACGTTCAACCTTGTCTCCAATTTCTCGAATTGGGTTTTTAATTCTGTGATCATTGTTTTAGTATGTGGAGTCATATATATTGACGCCATTTTGGCTTATGTGATGACAAAATAAAAATAATAATAATAATAATAATATATTATATATATATTCTATTTTTATTGTTTTATTATAAAGTTTGAACTATACTATTATTAATAATAATAATATTTTTTTTCACGTGGGTCATAGCCTCGACAATTGTGGCTGGGGCTCGCTACATCCACAATAATAATTCTAGGGGGCCCACCCGAAGGGGCCTCGCCCTATCGGCTCCAGTTTTGGGAGCCTAACCCTGAAGGACCTAGAGAGTTGGATTCGTGAGAATTGAACCTCCGACCTCAATATCAAACGGTCTTTGGACTCAGACTCCAACCAACTAAGCTACCCCTTGGTGCTATAATAATAATATTTTATTATTATTGATATTAATTATTATTATTTATAATAATAATAACATTCTATTTTTTTAAATTGATAGATTTAGGGTTTAAAACCCTAGGCTACGATGTGAGAAGGGTAACGTGAAATGGTTGGGTGATGTGGAGGGAAAGAACCGTGGGAGGTGGTGCAGGTATGAGTGGAGGAGTATGCAATGGCGAGGCTGTGGAGGGAACCTTGGTCGAGATGTTGTGGAGGTGCGTTGGACTGTGGAGGGAAGTGATGAGGAGGAGCACGCAGGGCGTGGTGGAAGATGGGAAGGAGGGAGCGCGGGAAGGAGGGAGCGTGGGAAGGAGGGCGCGGTGGTAGTTGGGAAGGAAGGGAGCGTGGGAAGGAGGGCCTGGGCAACAGAGGGTTTGCAGTGGAGAGCCAACGGGGAGGAAGAGTGGAGTAGGCTGGAGGTGGGGAGCCGCAGGGGTGTGCAGGCATGGGTAGATTGGGAGCAGGCGGCGGTGAGTGGAAGAGGAATGCGAGGAACAACGATGGCGGCATGGAGGTGGACGGGTGGAGGGCGAAGCTGGAAGGGAGTGTGGGAGGTGACCTGTGTGGAGGGAACGAGTAAGGAAGATGGGGGTGATCGAAGGTAGACATAGGAGGAGGCGGTCGCGAGGCTGGAGGGAGAGTGATCACGTCGGTTGAATGGTGGGAGAGGGTTGGCGAGGGAGGAGTGAGGTGGAGTGAAGCACGTGGCGTAGGGAGAATGTGTGGACTGTGGTATGCGTGAAGGCAGCGAACGATAAGGATGTGGGTGAGAGGGTGATAGGCTTTTCTAGAGAGAGCTGAGGCATAGAGCAAGGGCGGTGTCTAGGAGGAGTGGTAGGTTGCGAATGGCGGAGAGTAGGAGAGTGAATGGAGGAATGACGAGAAGGGAGAAGGAAGGTTGGGTTGTGGAATAGCTAGAGATGGAGTGTAATGGTGCAAAATGGAGAAATGCGTAAGCCGAAAAGAGCTGCAACTGTGCTCCGATATCAATTGGAGTGGACTTAATTTGAGAAATGCACAATTATTCAAAAATCCCAAAATATTTGATAATTGATAAAATATATGATGATGATGTACAATACAATGCTTGGCCATTATATAGGCCTTTTAACACCTCTTCATTGAAGGGGTATGTTTTTGTTGGACACACTAAGCACACTAAGAGGGGGGGGGTGAATCAGTGTGTGTACCTTTTATTACTTTTCACAACTTTAATCATCAACAACTTATTTATGCATAATACATCATTCATTAATACATTATTAACCTTTATATTTTATCATATATCATCATCACATCATCATCACATAAGAAGCATAGCATGATACATAGTACACAATATTTTACGTGGAAACCCAAGTCTTGGGGGAAAAACCACAGAAGCCTTTATAATAAGAGTTTCTCTAGCAACAACTGGAAGGAGGCAACAATCCCCTAGTTACAAAGCTTCGGTTCTCCAGCTACAACTGGAAGGAGGCTCCAACCCCTTGGTTTACAAGCTACAACCTGAAGGAAACTCCAACTCCCTAATTCTCCGGCTACAACCAGAAGGAGGCTACAACCCCCTTTCCTTGCCCCGTCCTGCCACCCTGATATGAAGAAAAGACTTAACTACTGAACCACCAACCGCACTGATCCTGCAGACCTGCTAACCAACCCCTGTACCACACTGCAAAACCACTGTCTCTGCTCATCAACTGTCCACTACACCACACCTGTGCCACACTGCTCATCAACCTGTCCAATCAAGCTGTACCAATCAATCGCTGTTCACATCATCCGACTCAGTCAATCTTAGTCTAACCAACTGCATACCAAACTCAGTCCTTCTGGGTCAAACCAACTGCTCATACAACTTGGCCAATCTGAGTTAAAGCAACTGCACATACAACAACCTCTGTCGATCTTGCTCAACTGAACTTTTGCCAAGCTTCTTATATACTTGTACCAAACTGTGTCAATATGATCTTAGAACTAATCCATTCCCTTTAATCAACTTCATCAAGTAAGACTCACATATGGACAGACCTCAACCACGTAACATCAACTAACCCTAGTCTTAGACTCATAGACAAAGTCAACAGTTAGAACTCATAGTCATAGAGCTTTTTAACTCAATTACTCTTACAACATTGTCAACACTTAGTCAATATTATCAATCTCTCAGTAAGTACAGCCAACTTGTCATACAGTCAAAGAATACTTCCAGCTAGGACAAAGAATATTGTCAAAACTAATCAAGATACAAGAGAATGTTGCTAAGCTCTTGTAGTCAACTTGTCAAATCACTGTCAAGTGATACTATGAAAGCATACTTGGTGTCATTTTCAAATCATCCTTACACTTAATTTTAGTCAAGAAACAAACACAGGATCAAAGCCATACTTGCAAACCAAATGCTCACATTAAGTCAAGCCAGTCTACAAGGTAATCACTTTACACGTCAACTTTGACAACTTATCACATAAATTATTCTCAGTCAACTTTACACACTTGCCAAATCAATTACTAACTTGTTGACAACTTCTAGTCCAACTCAAAAGAGATATACAGTCAAACCAAGATTGATCAAGAACAAGGTATAGTCAAAAGAGTGTACTGTTTTAAGCAAGAAGGAATATAGTTCAAAAGGAGGATTGTCAATCAAACTTAAAGTTAAGCACCTTGGTCTTATCAAGATGTATAACACTTCCACAATCACCAAAACAGTGTTATCATCGTCAAAAGGAGAACATAGTTATCGAACTTCATGACCAATTCAATTGAAGTCAAACTCAATTAAATATGCAAAACAAAACTTTCAAATCTCTGCTAAGCTAAAACAGTCTAGCAACTTAAGACACCAAGCTGTACCAAATGATACAAGGTACAAAAAGGGACAGTCAAACTCTGATAAAAGTACAGTCCAAGAAAAGAGTGAAACAAATCAACAAAGTTAGAGGTCAAAGGTTTTACAATTTACGCAAAGGGTTTACACATCTCTTACTTGACAACTGCTGAAGTAGCTTGAAGGAGTGCCTTCGGATGCCCTTAAAAATCAGACCCCTTGCAATAGCTCTACCCTAGATCATATGTGTTACTAGGTTGCTTCAGTTCTTAACCCAAATTTAGACCAAGAGATCGGACTTAAAACTTTGATGACTGTCTACTTGATTGCCTCAGTAACCCGAGATACATGCTCACTGTGGATAGCCCGAATTTACTGAGGCAAGGCCGAGATCAGAGAGAGAAAGATAGCATTGTCGAGATCAGAGAGAGAAAGATAACACTTCTGTTCAGCCTAATAGATGCTTACTGAGGCAGCCGAATTTCAGAGCTAAAATGAACTTCAAACTTCACCTAGAACTCGTTGGAATGTTCTTGAATATATATATTTTTTTTGTTAAGATTATATGTACTAAAGACTAAATTCTAACTTCACGAGCATTTAATACATTTTCATAATAGCAGTGTAAAGATGGTCTCTGAAAGACACACAATCACAAGGTACATAACAATTTATCCTTGGAAACCCTCAAGGGGAAGAAAAGTAAAACCCAGTAAAACTTCCTCAATATAGATTACCAAAGTACAATGCCCAAAGAATAAGTCTCATAAGAAAGAGAGACCAAACCCAAATACAAGAGCCAAGAACAATTCTCCTCCTCCTTTGCTAGCCTTCCTCTTCCTCTCTTGCGCAATACTTGAGTGAGTGAATGATCCAAATGAGAGAGGCACCTCACATATTTATACTCAACTTTTCACTTGACCTTTTAACCTAACTGGGCCGACCTATCAAACTGATAGGGCTGACTTACCTAGGAAGACTTAAAATAATATTTATATTAAACTCTTTTGGGCACTATTGACCCGACTTACAATGGAGGATTTACCTCATGAGTTTTACATGACCTTTTACATTAATTACATCTCCCGAAGGAGGAATAATAATAATAATGTAATGTACAAGTAGAATATTCTTCGAAGTTACATTATTTTGACATTTTTATCGTGGAAGTTTTAGAGTGCTTCTTTGATCTGGCTGACCTAACTTTGAAAAGATCATTTTAAAATTTATTAAATGTAAATAATATTTCTAGCAGGTTGACTTATCACTAACAATTTTCATTTAAAACATTTGCTAACTTATAACTGGGCTGACTCCTTGCCAGATAAGGTAAAATTGCCACATCAACTTTAAACTTCAATAACTTTTTAACTGTAAGGCGTTAGGAGACACTCCACATATCAACAGAAAGGGCTTGACGAGGGCGATCTTCTTATGAGGGTCTTGCTTGCCTTGACAAGGTCCTTCACTCTTAAATTCTTCTATTTGTGTAGGACATCAGAGATGGACTTGAAAACTTCTTGAAGACTTCTTCAAGCACTTTGAGGTATCAAGGACTACAACACCAACCAAGGACTTCATCAAAACAAGATAAGTTTATCACGTCATGGACTTCATGAGGGCTTCTTCAACAACCTTGTGGGATTATGGCCAATATGAGGGCCCAAGGGTTTAAGGGCATCATTATTTTGACCAAGGGCTTCTTCATTCATATGTCAAGTGCATGGTCGATGTGACCACTAGTATATGGGCTTTAAGGTATGACTAGAGTGCTTCAATCATGTGCAAGGGTTATGAACATAAGGACTTCTTCAACGCTCTTGTAGGCTAAGGACCAACAAGCAAGGGCTTCTTTGACTATGATCATCAAGCAAGGACTTCATATTATCAAGTGCAAGTGCTTCAACAAAGTTATGTGCTTATGACCAACTCTATTGTGGCTACGTGTGTGCACCTCAATGGTCTTCAATCAAGGGCATATCAAGTATACAATTTTCAACAAATGACCATAGAATGGGTCATTTGTACCTATCAAGAACATGGACTTCAACATCAAGCTATGACATCAAATTCCAAGAACCATCTAGTGTGGGTTCAAAACCCAAGGATATCATCATCAACTAAGCTTCAACATATGCAAAAGTGTAAGGGCAAGTGTGTGGGCTCCAAGGACCAAACTACCACATCATCCAACCATCAATCAACAAAAATACCACATCAAGTACAAGTAGCACATAAACCATCAACCAAAAGACAACCAGGAGCAATACAACAATGGACTTACATGGGACCAAGATACAACTTAGGGGCACTTAACCAAGTCACTGGGTAACCAGGGCTTTTGCCATTGTCCCAAGGCCTTCAAGGGCTTCAATCTTGGTTTTGGACAAAGTCAAAAGGGCTCCTTTGATACAGACAAAGACACAACCAACACAAACCAAACACTAACCCTCAAGGGACACTGTTGGCATCAATAACAACTTTAATCAACAGTTTTTTAAGAAAATAATTTAATTATTGTTATTGTTATTCTTATTATTGTTATCATGAACTACATTCGTTACAATGGTTCTGCCAAAACTTAGGGGAAGGGTACCTAGTTATGGGAAGTAGGAATCTTGAGGAATATTAGGTGTATAGTTTGTGTTTTGACACTAGATGAATCTCAAGGAAGGTTAGTAGGTGTAACTGTACAATCTATATTTTGCCACTAGACACATAGGGTCAATCATTGTAATAGGTTGCTAGGATCCAACCTTTGTACGGCTATTGGATATAAAATGTATAGATTAAACCTCCATATCAGCTAGTTGGGCACGAAGTATGTTGGGTAGCCTAGGGATAACTTCTTGGAAAGAATATTGTAATAGATCACAAGGTATGGAAAATGCAAATCAAGGATTAAATCATATTCTTTGACATGGAGGACATAGATTAGACCTTAAAAATGAGAATACTAGGCATCAGATTAGACCATACAATTATAATTTTACATTGTTTTGAGAGGGTGTCCCTTAGGTTTAGTTGAGGGCTCCTCCTTGCACCTGGGATGTGGAACGTGTCCCTTGGGAAGGAGAGGTGTCCCTTGGGATGGGGAGATGTGTCTTCGGGATGGGGATGCGTCTTTGGGATTGGGAGAGAAGGCGACATGCCTCCTAGGGTTGAGAACATCTCCCTTGGCAACACATAATTGTTTTGGTCATGGTACACATTATAGACCACATTATTTAATAAAATAGAAATAACCTCTTATAAAAGGCAATGAGCTCTAATGAAATTTGAATATTGTACAATGGTTTTTTGGTTGTTTAATCATATTATAAGCCAATGAGATCCAACACACTATCAATAAACATTTTTTGACTTTAATTGCATTTTCCTACAATATATGCACATGAACTTGTCACAGTATAGGTCATTTATATCTCTTTTTGTTAATAAATTTATTACGAAGTTAATTGCATCTATTTGTAGTTCATGCACATGAACCTATCTCAATGCAAATCCTTTATTTCTCTTTTTGTTAAGTCAACATCTATTCTTTTGTTACCATGATGGAAGCTACAAGGTTGTTCAAGCTAAGTTACATTGAAACAGATACAAGAATGGAGACTATTGGGCAGGGGGGATACGAATATGATGAATTATCAAAAATGTCCAATACGTTATGGGTTGGAAATGACACATACAAACATACATACAAATAAGGCGGATTTTCAAAAAACATGGATATGATATGGTGGGGAAATGGCATACAGACAAACACACATACACCATAAGACACAATGGTGGGGAAACAACATGCACACAAGCACACATACACCATGAGACACATTTGCAATTAACAAACTGAAATATTATCATATATGTTAGCTTTTTGTAGCTCAGATAGGTACTTCTACATAGGCTATGTGTCTAGCATGTAGAAGTGGTCCTAAAAGTGACTTTCTAGACATTAACTTTATTTTATAAAGTTAAAGTGACTTTTATGTTATAATGGCCAAAAAGCGACTTAAGTTGTGTCAATGAAAGATTAAGTCGTGATCATAGATCTCAAGTGCTCAAGATCTAATCTTGACTATTAATCACTTTGGAGATATAGGTTTAGGGTTTTTAGTCATTGTAAAGTTATAAAGGAGATCTAAGGAGAGATTAGAAACATAGAGAGAGAGAAAAGTTGAGAGGCTGAAGAGAAGAGAGATAGCAGCAAGAGGAAAATTGCAGGAGGCTAGGTGCACTTGGATTGAGGAGATTAGATGTAGCTGCAGAGGTTGTACAGGCCATACAGACTACATAGGAGCAGAGTTAAGTTTGCTGCATAGTTTCCTAGACATTGGCACAAAAATCAAGGTAGGCCTTACAACAGAAAACGGTGTAGAAATTTGTTGGCCTTGATTTTCGAGGAATCAAGGCCAAAAGTACAGGTTCAGTTATTGCTGTAATAATTCCCAGAAACTGTGAGCTGAATAATTAAATTTTTCTCTCGCTGGTTTTCCCTTCAGGGTTTTTCCAGGGGTGTTTACCCAAAAATTCTGTGTCAAATTTGTGAGATTGGTTTTCTATTTTTGCTATGCATTTACTGTTAATAAGCTCAATGTATTTCTATTCATAAAAAAAAGATCTGGAATTTATTGTTTTCCGTGCATGCATCTGGGTATAAAATATTTTATTGGTAATAATCAGATCTGAGCTTAGAGAAAATTATATATATATATATATATATATATATATATATATATTTGTGTGTGTGTGTGCATGCTAAACACCATGAAACACAATTGCAACACACACACACACACTTTTAAATCCTAAAATTACTCAAATGGCTGAATCCAACATCTAATAAACATAGACATACACACACATACAATTGCAATTAGCAAACTGAAATATTGTCATAAACAATATCCTTCACACACACACACCATGAGACACAATTGAAATTAGCAAACTAAAATATTGTCATAGACACATACACACACACACACACACACACACACACCATGAGACACAATTGCAATTAGCAAACTGAAATATTGTCATAGACAATATTCTTCTATCCAATTGTCAACATCTAACAAAAGAATGCCTTGATTACACCTCCATAAGAAATGTAGGGATACATGATTAAACTCAATTTTGGAGGTTAGTCGGTGACCCAACTAAGGTGTATTTAATTTGTCCATTGATGGACTGGATAATTGATTGGGCACTGTGAGGGTTGGTCGACTAATCGACCAGTGCATAAAGGGCCTAAATTCAAGGGTTTGTCTATCCATTTGGGACTGACCTGGATGATCAAAGTTGACTTAGTTAGCCATGTTTTAAGGGGATTGGTTAGGCACTCAAGTATAAATAAGTGACCTCAAATGTTGAGCGATATGATGAAAAGTGTGATGACATACAATATTGCACTCTATGCTTAACACTATCTCTAGACACCACTAACTTCTCTTGGATATGTTGTTTACCTTTTATTGTTTAAATTGATAGAAATGCATGACATAATATTAAATATCACATATATATCATATAGAGAATTTGCTAAACATGGCATCATCATAATTTTCTTCACAACATAAGGACAGGGGCATGAGAATGTACTAGCAATGGGGTAAATAAGGTCATAGATCAAGAGTTCATATTGCTTCAAAAAAGGAAAAGCAAAACACTGAAGCCTACTACAAGATTATTGGAAATAAGAGCTGGTCCATGTAACCCTTCACAGCGCAAAAGTTGAGAAAGAAGACAATAAAACATAGTCATTGTATTTCTACACTAGAGTATGACATTGACACTATAGTAGACAAGCATTTGATGAATTAAAATGTGCAAAGATCTATGGTTTTTTGAACAAGCCTCGTTCATTTTCTGAAAAATACAATGGGAAAAAACCATGACATAAAAATTCAAATTACCATTCATCAATTTATGGTTAGGGTTTCAACCTTGATTTATAATCTTTGGGGTTATATGTTCTAAGTTTCGAGGTTCAATTTAGGGTCAGGGTTTCATCGTTTTCCTTTAAGGTTAGTTATTTGTTCTTTTCATGTCAAAAATAATTTTTTTTGGGTTGGAAACTCGCCCTATAGCAAGTCAAACATTTCAAAAAATCAGGAAATCATTGTAAATGCGATGGAAACATTACAATTTTTTGGATACGACTTGGAAACGTTTCAGGGTCATCTCCAAGGCATATTTTGTCTGTTTCAGTTTTTGAAACGGGGAATGATGTATCCCCAGTTTTCATAGACGTTTTCGGTAACTTACAGTTTAAGTTAATGTGGTCTTGGTTTGATGGTTAAGCATGGGTAGTGATATTGCTCCCCCTAAGGTTC
Source organism: Larix kaempferi (assembly GCA_027924585.1). Lineage (NCBI taxonomy): Eukaryota > Viridiplantae > Streptophyta > Pinopsida > Pinales > Pinaceae > Larix > Larix kaempferi. The sequence goes on along the minus strand of BSBM01000767.1, from coordinate 27,603,000 downwards.
AAATCCCCAAGAGATGTGTTTCACCCATCATGCATTACCTTGCTTATGTAAGTAGCCTGTTCCAAGCGGTTGGTGTTAGGTGCAAGTCCTAGGTGGAATAAATACTCCACACTTGTGACTTTTTACTTTTTAGTAGAAGGGTTCTTTGTTGAATGTTGTAAATTGATTGTGCTTCATTGTAATACTCCTAGATTGAGGAAGGGCATGCTTGCTGCATCGTGATAAGAGGAAGCTATAAAGAAGAAGGCGTTTAAAAGATTTGTTAATTGAAATCATTATTGGAACATTCTTATGACACTAGTTGTGGTTTATAGGTCTCATATAATAGTTATATAATAAAACTTGCCTTTTCCCATTGAATTAAGATGTAATTCTTGTGGTCATGGTGTACTTTTTATTTTATTTTTATTTTTATTTTTTATTTTTACAAGGAACAAGTCATGGGAAACCGTCAGGTACTTCCCCTCATTTTGAGGATGGTACCCAAGGTAAACCATCGGCCCTCATTACGGGGCCTAACCCGATGGGGACATCAAGTGAGGCCCTTATATAGCAATGTATAGCCACTCGGGGATTTGACCTCGAGACCTTCTGCTCATAACTTACAACACTCAACCACTTGCGCTAGCTCATCGGGATTTTGGTCATGGGGTACTTATTATAGACTGCGACAATTAATGAAATAGAAACAACTTCTTATAAAACACAATATGCTATACTGAAGTTTTAATAATGCAAAACATTTTCTTGGTTTTTTACTAGCAGTTCGATACAAGATTTTAATATGATTATAATCCAATAAGTATAAACACACTATCAATTGACATTCTCTGACTTTAATTGCATTTATTTGTAGTATATGCACATGAACCTATATCATAACAAAGGTCCTTATTTTCTCTTTTGGTTAAGTTGAAGGCATTTTTTTAATAGATCTATTGGCTTTACTTAAATTTGGACTTGTTTGCATTGTTGATCTTTTGCCCCTATGATATTTATGAAACATGGCTTTCTTTGTCCCAATTTTGACAAGGTAGTGACTCCTTCCCAAGTTTCACAATTTACCATAATTTTGATCATTGATGGTTGCTTGAAGTTCATTGGATAGTTATCTTGATTCTTGAAACATCTTAAGTGGCCTTCTAAGGGTTCAATGGCTATCCTCAACTCTATTGTTATCTACCTTTTTACAAACAAGGTGTATAAGTTTTTACATTAAGAAACATTAGACCTCTTATTGAATTGGTGTAATTAACTTGTTGCACTCCCAATATAAACAAATGAGCTATTCTTGCGTATAATGTTGCTTAGGTGAATTCATATCCTCGTACCCTGACCTTTCAAATTCTACTTGACTACAAGAAAGTAAAATATCAAGCTTTTTATTCCTTTCCTCTTTGGTGGGACATTAGTCTTTCAGATAGAGACACAAATCACTCAAATTGCATAACAAACAAGTTCTTGTTTTAAGATTGTTAAGTTTAGCCTAATTTCACAAGCAAGATCACTGAAAGAAACATAATCACAAGATAGACATAGATTTACTCTGGGAAACCCTCATGGGGTAGAAAACCCAGTGAAGCTTTCCTCAATATAGATAATCAACCAATACAAGATGTAGTACCCAAACAAGAGCTCCTTCTCCTCCTAAACAGACCTCTCTCTCTCCTATGCGCCAATCACAAGTGAGTGAATGAATGAGATAAATGAGGAACACACCTCCTCTATTTATACTCATGTTCTAACTGACTTTTCACCCTAATGGGGCCGACCTCTTCCAAAAGAGTCTAATAACCCCTAAACAGCTAACTCAGGGCCTACCTCAAATGGGAGGTCTAATAACCCTAGTTACCACAATCTCTCGGAGGAATAAACATCTCCGGATGTACAATAGGGTCTCCTCGGAGGAATGGAACATCTCCGGAATAAAGTACAAATATAATATTTTTAGAAGTTACAATATTTCAACACTCCCCCTTAACGAGAAGGATATTATAACAACATCTGCAGGAGCAAGGAGTCATCAACTACATGATACATGATACATCTATAAATCATTTGAAGCTTTCTTAATACATCATCATCAATAACTCAAACAGTTACTGGAATATAATCAGTATTGGAACATCAGCATCATCAGTATTGAGTCTTCATCCTCTGCAGCACTCGATCAGCTACAGCAACATCATTTGGATTTATCGATCTACAGCATTTGGATCATCTCGATCTACAGCATCTGGATCATCACGATCTACAACATCTGGATCATCTCGATCTACAACATTTGGATCATCACGATCTACAGCATCTGGATCATCACAATCTACAGCATCTGGATTATCTCGATCTACAGCATCTGGATCTCTCTATCAACAGTGTCATCTGGATCTCTAGATCAACAGCATTATAGTAGCATACCCTGCAATACACATGATCCAATTACGGGATGATCACTCCCTCTCACTTTAAGACATCTCTCATGTCTATGGACGATACAATCCAGATCAAGTTCCCAGGATGATCAATCCTTATCAATTTAAGACAAGTTCCATGTCTATGGACGATGCAATCCAGATCAAGTTCCCAGGATGATCAATCCTTATCAATTTAAGACAAGTTCCATGTCTATGGACGATGCAATCCAGATCAAGTTCCCAGGATGATCAATCCTTATCAATTTAAGACAAATTTCATGTCTATGGACGATGCAATCCAGACACATGCATTTTGAACTAAAAGCTCAGGGACGATGCAGTCCTATCATCAATTCTCTGAGATAGATGTCTACGGGTTAATTCAGGGACCTAAGTCCAGGGATGATGCAATCCCTCTCGTCCACTAGGGACCACTTCTCGGAGACATATGTCTACGAATCAATTCAGGGGACCGAAGTCCAGGGATGATGCAATCCCTCTTGTCCACTAGGGACCACTTCTCGGAGACATATGTCTACGGATCAATTCAGGGGACCGAAGTCCAGGGATGATGCAATCCCTCTCGTCCACTAGGGACCACTTCTCGGAGACATATGTCTACGGATCAATTCAGGGGACCGAAGTCCAGGGATGATGCAATCCCTCTCGTCCACTAGGGACTACTTTCTCGGAGACATATGTCTACGGATCTCTTTTAGGACATGTGTCCAAGGATGATACAATCCACTTGTCAACTTAGACCCAGTCTAAGGACCATTCATCGACCTCATCGTTGGTATCACCAATACAGGTATCCACATCATCGACCTCACTGTCGATGCATTCAATCTCATCATCAGTGACCACTTCACTCCCCCTTTCGAGGAGTGTCCTTCTGAACTACACCAAGCTTGTCTCGGAAATACTCAAACTTTACTCGAGACAGAGGTTTGGTCAATATATCAGCAACTTGTTTGTCAGTGCTTACATACTCAAGCTTGATAGCTCCTTTCTGCACCATATCCCGTATATAGAAATATCGGATCTCTATGTGCTTTGACTTATCATGGAACACTGGATTCTCTGTCATCTTGATACAACTCTGGTTGTCACATAGGATCACAGTGGGGTCCATCTCTAAGTCATATAGCCCTGACAACAGTTTCCGAAGCCAAACTGTTTCACAACTAGCAGAGCAAGCAGCTATATATTCCGCCTCAGTTGTGCTGAGAGCCACACTAGACTGCTTCCTACTGAACCACGAGATCATGGCAGATCCCAGACAATAGCACCCTCCCGATGTGCTCTTCCTGTCTGATACACTTCCTGCCCAATCAACATCTGTGTAGCCATGCAGTCTGAAGTCATGATCTCCAAGATAATATAGACCAAAATCTGTCGTACCCTTTAGGTAGGTCATCACATGCTTTGCGACTATCAGGTGAACTCGTTTAGGTTCCACTAGATACTGACTCAAGGTATTCACAGCAAAGCATATATCTGGTCCGGTATTTGTCAAATACATCAATGACCCAATTATCTGTCTGTACAGAGTCATATCCACTAACTCTGATGAGTCATCAGCTAGCAGCTTCAAGTTGGAATCCATGGGAGTGGCCATGGCTTTACATTCCAACATATCAAATCTTTTCAAGATTTCCACAACATACTTTCCCTGGTTAAGAAAGATTCCTTTTGAGCCTTGCCATACTTCTAGACCTAGGAAGTAGTGCATCAATCCAAGATCTTTCATCTCAAATTCTGAAGAGAGCTTCTTCTTGCACTCGATAATCTGTTTCTCATTTCCAGTCAGAAATAGATCATCCACATACAACAATAATATGACAGGTTCATCATCCATAACTTTGAGATAAAGGTTAGGATCAACTTTACTCTTGGTAAAGCCCAAGCTTGTCAAGAAACTGTCAATTCTGCCATACTAAGCTCTGGGAGCTTGCTTCAGCCCATACAAGGCCTTCTTCAGTTTGCACACATGGGTTCTTCCATTTTCCACCTCAAATCCTTGTGGTTGTTCTATGTACACTTCCTCCTCAATCACACCATTCAGGAAAGCTGTCTTTACATCCATCTGGTGTAATTCCCACTTCATCATGGATGCAAGTGCCATGATGGTTCTAATGGAAGTGTACCTTGCCATTGGTGCAAATGTTTCTTCATAGTCAATTCCCTCTAAGTGGCCTTCTAAGGGTTCAATGGCTATCCTCAACTCTATTGTTATCTACCTTTTTACAAACAAGGTGTATAAGTTTTTACATTAAGAAACATTAGACCTCTTATTGAATTGGTGTAATTAACTTGTTGCACTCCCAATATAAACAAATGAGCTATTCTTGCGTATAATGTTGCTTAGGTGAATTCATATCCTCGTACCCTGACCTTTCAAATTCTACTTGACTACAAGAAAGTAAAATATCAAGCTTTTTATTCCTTTCCTCTTTGGTGGGACATTAGTCTTTCAGATAGAGACACAAATCACTCAAATTGCATAACAAACAAGTTCTTGTTTTAAGATTGTTAAGTTTAGCCTAATTTCACAAGCAAGATCACTGAAAGAAACATAATCACAAGATAGACACAGATTTACCCTGAGAAACCCTCATGGGGTAGAAAACCCAACAAAGCTTTCCTCAATATAGATAATCAACCAATACAAGATGTAGTACTCAAACAAGAGCTCCTTCTCCTCCTAAACAGACCTCTCTCTCTCCTATGCGCCAATCACAAGTGAGTGAATGAATGAGATAAATGAGGAACACACCTCCTCTATTTATACTCATGTTCTAATTGACTTTTCACCCTAATGAGGCCGACCTCTTCCAGAAGAGTCTAATAACCCCTAAACAGCTAACTCAGGGCCGACCTCACATGGGAGGTCTAATAACCCTAGTTACCATAATCTCTCGGAGGAATAAACATCTCCGGATGTACAATAGGGTCTCCTCGGAGGAATAAAACATCTCCGGAATAAAGTACAAATATAATATTCTTAGAAGTTACAATATTTCAACAAAGATGGGAGACTATGAAATGGGCACACTTTTAGGATTGGCAAGAATTTTCATCGAGGAAAAATAGTTGTGTCGTCCTTTCCTCTTTTCTAAAGGCAAATTCACAAAAACATATTTTTTAGTTTATCTTTGGCTGTCGAGATTTTGTTGTTATGTCTTTAGGTAGTACTGGTTGAGTCGTGACTTGTCAACACCCTTCAACGTATATACAAATGTGAGGTGGTGTATTACCATCATTGATTCATATTGCTAGCATAAATGGCACCTCAAAGGTTGAAAGGTGGTTGGTGGAATCAAGTGAGAAAAGCTCTTTTGTTCAATGCGTTTATTGTGATATGTAATTCTATGTTTTTTGAAATTGTTTCTTAGGTCCACACATATCCAAAACACTAACAATTGATCTATTTGACTACTAAGAGACTATAGTATTCTTTTCTCACGATACATTGTTTTATATAATTATTTCATCACACATATATTACAACATATAGAGTTAAATGTTGTACATTACTCAAATTGATAAACTTCCATACATGATTTGTATCTTGAGTTGGTGAGACTTAGGGCCATATATGGTACATTGTTTTATATAATTATTTCATCACTCATATATTAAAGCATAGAGTTAAATTTGTACATTACCCAACATGATAAAACTTCCATGCATGATTTGTATCTTGAGATGGTGAGACTTAGGGGCATATATGAATTGCATGGATATTGATTGGTGAATAATTTCTTACTCTTTATGCATAGATAAATGTAAATGTTATTTCCCATTAGAATAGTTGCATAAAGTGTTGTGTTGGTGGCTTGCATTCTCTTTGCAAGGTTAAAAGTGTCAAGCATGCTTTCCTTAGTTAAGTAATAGGGGGTGCCTATGGACTCTTGTCCCATGTTCTGAAATGTTCAAGGAACTGAAAAATCTATATTAGAAATCTCACTTTATATTAGTATCTTGGATACTAGTGGTATACCAATAGTGGAATCTATGTAACTTGCTAATATCTAGGAGGAAACATTTTTCGTTGACATCCTAATTATTTGGAATTTTTTTGTATATTTCTAAGAAATTGAATAAATCTTTTTGAGCTCAATTTCTAATTGATTATGAATTATAAGCTTTTCCCTCAAGTTTATTGTATGAGAAAATTTTCCAAATTTCTTCCTCTAGTGGAAACTTTTCACTCTTCCAAGTAAGTCCTTTTGCTGAAAACCTTATATAATTACAAGTTGAAGGATTCAAGAAGGCTCGAGTGTAGGAGTGGCAACAAGAAATGAGAATAAATGGGTTGTGGCTCAAAATCTTTGAGCGTTGATTTGAGATTTTCTTCTACTAACTCCGACACTAGATAAACTACTTCCTAGTGATTTTCCTTGCTGGAATATTTAAATTGCAGATCACTGAATAATTTATACTTCTGGAATTATTAACAGAATTTAAATAGCAAAAGCAAATGGAGATAGATCTCATGAAAACACATACACAAATTTTTTTGCCCTTCAAACCTGCTTTTCATTAAATAATATCCAATCATACAAGGGCTCCCTTACTGGGAAAATGTCCCAATGAGAAAAATACAATCAACAAACCTAGCAATCTGCCCCACAGAGAAATTTCGTCTTCTGCAAAACTGCCCCTGAGAACCCTCTGCTCTTACTGATGTACCGTACGGATCTCTTGTACAGATTTGTACGGTCCGTTGTACGATCCATATGGCCTGTATGGACCTGTATAGATCTACTGCTGTTGTTGTAGATCGGGTTGTACGGCTGCGACTGACTTGCAAATGAGTTGTACGACCCACACATGTGGCTGTACGACTTGCTTGGCTGCCCTTACAAAATCTCGAACTCCTGCCTAGCTGTACGACCCTCCTGCAAAAGATATCTATTGCTGCTTTCTTCTCCTTGCCAAATCTAGAAAATGAAAGTCCTGCTTCTCTCTCCGAAAAAATCTCTAACTCAATGCTTGAGTGTCTTGCATATCATGTCCTCTCACTTTGGTTGCCTTTCTATAATCTTGAGATGAACCAAAACCCTAACCTCCTAAGTGATTAATGGTTGAGATTAGATCTCTCCCTCACTTGAGATCAATGGCTAAGATTCACTTAATTAGCTTAAATCAGTGATGGCAAAAACTTAGGCATTTTATTAAATTAAATAAACTCAATTAATTCTAAAATGACATTCACTTTAATAATTAAATTATTAAGGTGAATTTCCAAAGTTTTGAGAGGATTTAATGACAATTTCCACAGGTTAGACACAAACCCATGTGGAAATGCCTGTCTAAGCTACAAACTTCAACACTCTATCTTAGCGAGGAAGGTATTCTCCACCACTCCTAGTTTATCTCTCAATAAGACAAACTTCCCTTTCACCAAGGGTTTGGTCCTAAGTTACTGAAAACGTCACAGCTTGCACCCTGAAACGCTGTTCCCCGTTTCGGAAATGAAAACGGATTCGAAACGGCAGTGAAACGTATCAGATGAAGCTGATATGGATCAGCTAACTTGGATACGGTTACGCCGGTTTTTGGAAATGGATCTGACTTTATTGGATACGGATCAGGAGGAGAAGGATACAGATCGGGAGGAGAAAGATTCGGATCAGCGGGAAAGTGAAACGGATCCGCGGGTTTGACCAAAATCGGGATACGTTTTCAATTTTTTATTCAACCCGGTTAGGGCGGGCTACCTAAAAGGCAAACAAAACATCTCGTTTTCCATTTTCCAGCTCGTGAACTGTGAGTGTGAAGGAGATCTCCATCGTGGTCAACTGTTTTGTTGCTTGCAATTGCCCATTTTGAATTTTCGTGTGCTCAAAAGTCCCGATTGGTTCACAACTTCACTATTCGAGTCTCGATCGGTTCGAGTTCGAGTTGTAGACTGTGCTTAGGTGCTACTCTTCAACAATCAACAGACTGTCCCCCGACGTTTATTAGTATTACGCTATTGTTCCAACTTCCAGTTCCAGGTATGTTCAAACTTCAAACTTAAAATTTTAATTTATTTATTAAATTATTTTGCAGTTTACATTGTTTACGGTTTGGCATTATGGCACTGTTCTTACACTTAAAATACTTCCAATATCCACAGATTTGGATTTTTTAGTTTTTATTATATAATGTAGCTACTAGCACCTCCAGAGTCCATGGTTTATTGAGACTGTTTCTTGATTTTTTTCTTCATGACTGGATTCCCCTTATCAAAACACAGCTAGTGTGCTTGGCACCATTTGGATATCTATTCTGCCAAACATGCGCTGTGCACAAGACTTGCAATATCGGTGCCCCTCTTTCATTGACCCAACAAGCCACGGCCCACTATTAATAATTTAATATTTCTTATTTACTTTTAGTCATTTTGTTTGCATATGGTCTCAATATGATGCAAATGCAAACAAAAATGATCTTATTATTAATTTATTATTAAGGATATGATGCAAACAAAAATGATTTACAAGCCACAATAATAATAAATTAATAATGATGCAAACAATAATAACAATGATGGAGTCTATCAAATTATCAATTACTATATGTTAAAACTTAACTTAAAGACTAAAGTGTGTTACTAAGTATATTCAAATTTCAAACTTTCAAAGCAGTGAAATTGTGAATCCTTGTGTCTTTAAAAATAAAAAATCAGGTCTGGAAATGAGACCCGAAGGCTGAATTTTGAAAGTGTACAATGTACACTAGCTTGCAGCTTCCCTAGCACAGAAGAAATGAGGATTGCTTCTCTGAAATCTGTACCCTAGCAGCTAAATGGTGAAAATCAAATTGAAAATTGGTGCACATTTGTGCCCAACTCCTCTCAAATCGGTGCAAAAAAAGCATAGAATGGCCCCAGTTGTTGTCGTAAAAAATGTTTAGCATGTACGTTAAAAGTGGTAGAGGCATTTTTGTTTCACAAATTCACTGTCATCACATTAACAGTTTAACTTGTACCCAAGACGAAGCATATCTTTCTCACTTTCTGTGGTTGTAGAATGCCAAACCTGAAGCCCAGCTTACACTATACAGCTAAGGGCACTCCCATTAATGAATATGTACATTGTACATTCAAGTAATTTTTATAAATTTATACAATTTGAGTGGGAAATTAATGTCTTGTTTGTGAAGTTTTAATGTCATATGAATGGCATCCACTGTGTGTCTTCTTTGTATTACTGGCAGCATGTAAGGGTTTTTATTTTTTAACTTTTTATTAGTAATTTAGTAATGATCAATTTGTATTTTTTTTTGTTCTGCAGGGTATAGCAGCATTGCTATAGCTTACTATTCATCTGTAGATTGCATCATGGAATCGTCATCCATGAATGTTGGGGAGTAGGAAATTGAATCTGCCGCTATAGAGAATCAGAAAATTGATCCAAAGTCTCCTCTTTGGAAGTATCTCACTGTTGTGGGGAAGATCCAAGGAGGGGGGTCATTAATATGGGTTTGCATTGAATGTCAAAAAGAATTCAAGGCATCCTACACTCGGGTGAAAGCACATTTGCTTGGGATAAACAACACTGGTATTCTAGTATGCACCGGTCCACCTAGATCGGATGAAAAAGATGGAAAGGGTTTGAGCAAAGAAAAAATAGCAAAGTATAAGAAAGAACAGGATGAGGCAGATGCTAAAGCAAATGAATCAAATGCTGCCTTTTAGTTCAAACAACCAACAAGAATGGGGGCACATTCATCAAGGACTCCATTTCCCTCTCATGAATTTGGTAGTCCTTCAAGTTCAAACTCAAAGCAGTCAAATTTGGGACTGCTTGAAAAGAGTTTTAATAATGTTGCTCAAGGCACATTGGATGAAGCTATAGGCCTGTGCATTTATGCAAATGGCCTTTTTTTTAACCTTGTCCAATCTCCTTACTGGGCAGAAATGATTAGAGATGTTAATAAAGCCCCAACAAGATATGTTGGCCCTGGTTATGAGAAGATCCACACTACATTGTTGATAGGTGAGAAGTTACGTTTGGAGGGTGCATTGAACCCCATTCGTAATTCATGGCGCATATCAGGTGTGTCGATCATTTCTGATGGATGGAAAGATCAAAGGAATAGGCCTTTGGTCAATGTGATTGCTCAAAGCCGTAAAGGGGCAATGTTTTTGAAGGCAATCGATTGTGAGGGGCAGCAAAAAGATGCTCAATTCATTGCTGACATCTTGATTGAAGCAATTGAATCTGTGGGGGCAGAAAACGTCAATGCAACAGTATGCAGAGCAGCGAGCCTAATTGTTGAAGGCAAATATCAACACATCTTTTGGACCCCTTCTGCTGTTCATTCATTGAACCTGATGTTGAGTAAGATGGGGATTCAAATTGAGTGGATGCGACTTATTTTCGAAGAGGCAAAGGAAATATAAGCCTTCATCATAAACCACCACATGTCCCAAGGAATTTACAGGGAATTTGCCAAGTTGGAGCTTCTCAAGGTACCAAAAATTTAAAGATTAAAGTTTAAACTTGTAAAGTTTGTTTCATAAATGTTAGGAGCTTAGGACTCTAAATTTTAATTTATTGAAGTCTTGTCACTTGCAGGTTGCAGAGACTTGTTTTGCCTCTCACATCATAGTCTTGACGAGGCTTATGCAGGTGAAAGAAGCCTTGCAGTCAATGGTATGAATTTCTCTTAGGAATCAATGGAGGCAATCCCAAACTGAAAGAGCACAAGCAGTGAAGAGGTTGGTTGTTGATGATGAATGGTGGGATAAGGTGGAGTATCTCTTGGCATTTACTAAGCCAATTGTGGATTTGCTATGCATGTTTGACACAGATAGGCTTAGTTTGGGAGAGGTGTATGAGGGCATTGACTCCATGATAAAGAAGATATGAGTGGTCATCAATGCCAAGGAGCATGACCCAGATGAAGTCTTTTACAAAGAAGTAAAAGACATATTGACCAAAAGGTGGAACAAGATGACCACTTCATTGCACCTTTTGGCCTATGCAGTGAATCCTAAATATATTTTGCAGAGTTACTAAATGATCCCGAAAGAACTGCACCAAACAATGATCCAGAAGTCTCCCAAGGGTTTAAGAAAGCTTTTCGAAAGCTATTTGTAGACCTTGATATTGCCTATCAGATTTGTGAAGAGTTTTCACATTTTGTGGGATCTGAGGGTTTGGGTGCAGGTAATGATTCTTTATCATCTTAAGAATCAAGATCATTGTTATTTCATAGTGGTTTCTTACTCATTTCATATTTGTTTAAGATCTAAGGGTTTGAAGTTTTAAATTTGGATGCAGATATTGAGACTATGCGGGATAAGACTAGACTAAGTCCAATTAATTGGTGGAACTTCCATGGTGGGGAAATTCCAAATATCCAAAAATTGGCTGTCAGGATCTTGTCACAAGTTGTTAGTTCCTCATCAACAGAGAGGAATTGGAGCACATATGGCTTCATCCATTTGGTGAAGCAAAATAGATTGGGCTCCAAGAAGGCCGAGGAACTTGTTTATGTCCATTCCAACCTTCGCCTTTTGTCACATAAAAAGGATGAATACAAATCGGGGCCCACCAAACTATGGGATCTAGAACGAGAGTTACCTGACTTGAATATGACATTGAATGCCATGGCTCATATGAATCCATTTGATAAAGGGGCACCATCAAGTGGACATGGTAGCAATGCTCTCGCTTCTACTTCTAGAGGCGGTGAAAGTGCTAGTGTTGATGTTGATCTTCGTCATATGGACGAGGACATTTTTGATGATATGCAAATGTAATTTATAATTATGTTTTGAACTTTTGAACAATGAAGTATGAACACTAAACAATGAATATCATAATATGATAGTAGGTTGCCACTTAATTCGTTTTGTAATTTGTATATTTGACTTATGTTGATGATGATGATTATGTAATATGTTAATATGTAGTTTTAAATTTTAATTTGAAATTTAAATAATGAATGTCAAATTTTAGTTAGATTTTAAATATATATAGATATATATATACGCCGTTTCCTTGCCGTATCGTATCCAGATTTTTTGAAAATTTGTCGTATCCATGTCCCTCTTCGTATCCGTATCCGTTTTAGTGCAACTTAGGACTTTGGTCAGAATGTTTGCAACCTGCTCATTTGTGGAAATATATTGGAGATTGACTGCTCCCTTTTGGATCCTGTCTCGCATGAAGTGATATCTGACCTCAATATGTTTGGTCCTGTCATGGAATATTGGATTCTCAGAGAGTTTGATACAACTATGGTTGTCACAGTATATCACCATAGGCTCCAACCCTTGATCAAATAATCTTGTAATCAGTTTGCGAAGCCAATTAAGTTCACAACTAGCCAAACTCGTTGCCATGTACTTCGCCTCTACTGAATTGAGTGCTACGAAAACTTGCTTCCTGTTGAACCAAGAAATCATTGCTAAGCCCAAGCTGAAGCAGCACCTTGAGGTGCTCTTCCGTTCCAATGCACTCCCTACCCAATTTGAGTCTGAATATCCCTGCAACCTCACTCCATCACCTCCAAAATACCTCAATCCATACTCCACTATGCCTCTCAAATACTCGAGCACATGCTTCGTTGCTACCCATTGCACTTGCCTTGGCTCCGCCATGAACTGGCTCAATGTGTACATAAAAACATATATTTGGCTTGGTGTTTGACCAAACACATCAAGGATCCTACAGCTATTTGTATAACCTAGGATCCACCAACTCTGAATCGGAAGTGACAACCTTCTTCAGGTTGGTAACCATAGGTGTAGCCATCAGTCTACAGTTTTCCATCTTGAATCTCTTCAGGATTTCCTTGACCAAGGAAAATCTCACCCGATCTCTACCATAACTCTAACCCCAAGAAATAATGCTTCAAGCCAATATCCTTCATCTCAAACTCTGTAGCCAAATTTTCCTTGCACCTTGCTATAAGCCCCTCTACACCTGTGAGAAACAAATCATCTATGTACAACACCAAGATGAGTGGATCAAACCCAACAAGTATGAAGTACAAGTTTGGATCCACCTCACTCTTGGTGAAGCCCATGCTTTGCAAGTATCTGTTAATCCTGAAATACCATGCCTTGGGTGCCTGTTTGAGTCCGTACAAGGATTTCTCAAGCTTGCACACTTGAGACTCCCTCCCATGTGCCTCGAAGCCCCGAGGTTGCTCTATATATGCTTCCTCCCCAATAATCTTGTTGAAAAAGGTTGTCTTCACGTCCATCTCTTGAATCCTCCACCTCATGGCTGAGGCAATATATATAACAACTTGAATGGAAGCATATATGGCGACAGGAGCAAATGTCTACTCGTAATGCACTCCTCTCTAAGACAAGCCTCTCGCCATAAACCTCGCCTTGAACTTCCCAATGCTTCCATCTGTAACATGTTTGATCTTGAAGAGTCACCTGGAAGTCACCATTGTAACACCCCTAAAAAGCTAATTAAGGATTAGAATTTTTAATCCTTCATTAGCTACTAATGAAGTATTAATAAAGTGGAATTAATTCAATGACAAAAATAAAAAAGGATAAATATTAATAAATTTAATTAGCTATTAATCTAGGGTAAAGTTAATTAAACTTTGATTAAATAAACTAGGATGCATGAAGGCCATGTTGCCCTCATGCATAATTCTTTCTTATAAAAAATTAAAATTAGAATTTCTTGCATAAATAAGGGGATTGGGGGTTGATTGAATGGTCTTTTTTTTGTTTTTATGCTCTTTGTTTGAGAAGGTTTTGTTAGGGAGGGGTTCTATGCAGATGGAGGTTTGGAGGCCGAGGGTAGAGTAGGATTCTGATTATGACGTTTAGTTGGCATGGCATTGTTGAGTGAGGGCTCGGGGGCTCTCGGTTTATTATGACTGAGGGGTTGGTTGGGAGAGTGGTCCCCCCACATGTGGTTTCTTGAGGAGCGACGTCTAAGTTGATGGACATTTTGCAAGCTTCAAATGTGCAAGTGTAAGTCTAACTTACATGTTCGGGTATGTATTCTTGATTTTCCTTCTGTCTAGTTTACTTAATTTGTTTAGTCAATTTCTCAAAATAGAAAATGACATGAATATAAAAATTAGTACAAGTGATTTCCTATTTAAAAAAAAAGTTAATTATAGTTAATTTATGTTGTAAATTAGTAGGCACATTCATATTGATTTTATTCATATTTAACTATGTTATTAAAATTAATCCCCCTGGCTAAGTAGTTGGGTCGTTACAACCACAGACTTCCCCTTCAGTCTAGGCACAATGTTCCAAACATCATTCTTCATGATGGAGGTGTACTCCACCATGGCATCCCTCCAAACCTGTTGGTCGACTGCTTGCTCAAAACTGGAAGGCCTGAAATCTATGATGCTACTCATCAATGCCATATAGTTCATAAACACCCTCGGAGGCCTATTGTCCTCGATGTTAGAGATATGTGTATCTCGAGATGTCCTTCATGTGGTGATGTGTAGCATGAAGGTACATCATCAATATAGGCATTAGTGTAGAGGGTGAGAAACACTACCAGGTGTCATTGATCTAGTGGTGGAGACATGTAGAGATTTCAATGACTTTTGCCTTATGCATGCAAGGTTACATGTGAGATTTTTTTTAATGCACTGTGTTATTTTTCATGCAAAAGCAAGATTTTTGTATGCACTCATGTTAGGGTTTTGGAAACCCTAACCAGTCAGTAAGTTAATAAAAGGAGACAAGGAGCAAAGGAAAAAGGTTACTTGAGCATTTCTTCAGAGATTGAAGAGAGAGAGAGTGAGGGCGCATCAATGCATGCAGAGGGGTGCATTCTTGAGAGGAGGGGCGCATTCTTGAGAGGAGTAAGTGGGTTGATCTAAGTAGTGATCGAGCACACTTGATCCATAGTTGAGGGAGATTGCATCAGAGGCATAGATTGCTTCTATGACAATGAACCAGTTGTAGATCATTCATTGATTCGGTGTTAGAGGAGGGGTGCATTCTTGAGAGAAGGGGCATACTTTTTGTCTAGAGGAGGGCACATATATAAGACAGATCAGGTGCACTTGAGGTGGATCCATTCGGGAGGCAGAGATTGCTTCGGTGATTGATAGGATTCAATAGCTGAGAGATCAAAGATTGAACAGTCAGAGGAGGGGCGCATTTTGAGTAGAGGGGGTGCATTCCAGAGACAAAGTTCATCTAATCTGAGAGAGGGCATCATCGAGACAATGATCCAGAGGCAGAGGGGCGAGAGGCCCTAGTCAGATAGTAGTTCAGACATAGATACAGTCAGAGCGAGGGGCACATTCAACGTAAGGGGCACATTCATTCGAAGTGAATGGTGCAATGAGCCAGAGGGGCGCATCACCCAACTTTCCATCAAAGATCAGACTTGATCATCAGAGCTTGTGTGGCTCAAAGATAAGTCTATTTTGGATTGAATCCATTGTATGTATTGTAAACTGCTTAAGATTATAAAAGTTGTTCTATACTCTCTCATTGGTTTTCCCGCAAGGGTTTTTCCAGGGTCACATTCATTGATCGAAAATATTGTTTCATGTGTGATTGCTATATTGTGTAAAGTTGTAGATAAATCTCATGTGTTTCATGTTATAAGTTATTATATATGGTGATACATTCTCGAGGATTGAGAATTGGGTTTTAGTACATGCATGTGTCTTAGAGGGACTTGAGACCGAGTTGGGATCTATGATTTTTAGTGAGTCATATCTGAAAATTCTACATGGTGTCAGAGCCTTGTTAAAGATCAGAGCAATCACATACCAAATCTGTGAGTATTCATACCAAATCTGGGAGAGCACATATCAGATCTATCAAGGCTCAAATCTGGAGAGCAGGTACTAGATTTGTGCGGGGACATATCAAATCTATTAGATCTGTGAGGTTAGAGGTTAGATCTATGAAAGATCTATCAGATCTGTGCGAGCAGAGTCCAAATCTGTGACCTAGAGGTTTTCTTTGTTCATCGAGAGCTTGGATCTAGTTTTTAGTGAGAAGATCATGGCTACTAGTTTGAGGGTTGAGGTCATTTGGACGGGGTTTCAAATTTTAGTGCTTGGAAAGCCATAATTGTTTTGCTTCTTAAGGAGAGTGAGTTGTGGCCCATGGGACATTGTGGAGAGTACAATTGCAAAATCTGTGATAGTGTCAACAGATGCAACAACAAAAGCGGCCTAGGAGAAAAATAATATTAAGGCCCAGAGAATCTTCCTTGATACAATCAAGGATCATGTGATCCCGCATACAACAGGTAAGGACAATGTGTATGAAATGTGGGATGCCTTAACCAAGTTGTACTAGAGTTCCAATGAGAATCGAAAGATGGTGCTAAGAGAGAAACTAAAGAACATCAAGATGTTTAGAACTGAGAACATGGCCACCTACCTTACCCGTATCACTCAGGTAAGAGACGAGTTGGGAGCAATTGGGGAAACTATTGAGGATAGTGAGTGTTACCGTTCAAACTAGCAGGCTAGGGTTGCTAGTGAATGGCAATCACATGAGAGACTTGGATTACTGTCACCTTTGTCCAACCTCTCAACTTCTTTGGGTTCTACTGTTGTCCCAAGGGGGGAGCCCTTTAGCATACATGCCAATCACAACTAAAAAGATACCTCTAGCTACCTTATAGCAAAAATCAATGCCTTCAATGGAGTCATATAGAGAACCAAGAAGACATACTAAGTAAAATTTGGTCAATCAAGTATTAGTAGCATAGGCAGTCCATTGATAAGTATAGGTAGCTTAATTGATACGTACTTCACTGTATAGTGATTTTATCAATAACTTATAATAGATAGAATTTGATCACATTAGCAATGTATATGTCAAAGAGCTGATATAACAAATAAGCATCAATAAGGATCAATGCTCTTGATATCTATGTTCTAAAAATCGATCAAATCGGTTTCGGTTTCGGTCGATTCACCGATTTATGACTCGACCGGTTCAAACCGATTGATGAATCGATTCGTGGGATCGGTTCGGTCCACTGATTCACGTGAAAAATCGACCGATTTTTCATGGTTTGTTGTGGGCCTGTTTTGTAATAAAAAAATATTTTTTTAAAGTTTTTTTAATATTTAAAACTATTCTAACCTAAGACTACTCCCCAACCCAACCTTAACCCATTCATTCACAATTTCACATTGTATTTTGTAAATTTTACACTTACCACTATGCGGCCAATGAGAGACTTCGGATTTTGGAAGGAGAGAGTGTACTGTGCAGTGTGCACACAATGCACAGCAGTGTGGACTCGTGGAGGTGTCGAGAAGTGGACTGTAGAGTGGACTGTGGAGGCGTGCAGAGTGGACTGTGCACACAATTGGCTATGTAGTCAGGACACAGTACTTAGTAGTAGTCACAGACTCACACTCACTATTATGTAGTTGACTATATAACATGTTATTTTTTGGATTCTACTGGCCATATAGCCTATAGGCCTCATGGATTATGTATTTTGTTCCAGTTCCAGTCTCCTAGATATGTATTGCACAGTACACTTTGTGCCATTTTGATATATTGACTCTTATATGGTATATACATGAGCAGACATTGGATATTTTGTTTCTAATGCTATGGAATCATGAATTAGAATCTTGAAAATGTTGTTTTTCTTAAAAATTTAAAATTTTTATGTATTTTTGAGCAAATCGATTCATTAAATTCAAATCGACCGATTCATTATCGATTCTGATTTCGATTCCGAGTTGACCCTCGACTGATTTCGATTTTTCAAACATTGGCGAGAACACTAGCAATAAATAAGGATTATGCCTTCTCTTTTATTCACAAATTTATAGTGCAAAATACAAAGAAAGATAATCACTTACTATGGTGTAAGACATAAATTGTTCCTCGAATAGGCTACTACAAGTTTGCTTTCTTCCTTCCTTTAGAGGCACCAAGAGAAAGATAGATGGTGGCACTGACCTTGACCGCTGAGTTAGGACAGGACAGTCCACCTCCACCTCTGCCTACATCAGCGGTGGGGACGGTCTTGACCTCATCCCTGCAGTTGCATGGCTTCATTTAGGATGCAGTAGTATGCTCCCTCCTCCAGGTAGCGATGCACTACCCATTGCAGCTCCTCTTCAAGTTCTTCCTCTAGACAGAGTACTCTGCTGAGCTTCCTCCAATCAGCCTTAGATGGTAGGTGAGATACTTCCAATGCTTCCAGTGTTTCCAGTGCATGATAGTGAAAATTTCGCCATTTTTGCATCATAGCTTTTGGATCCACTCCCTTCATACATTTTCCTCTCTTGGATTAAATCTCTTCATATCTCCCTTTGTATATTTTTCTTCGAGAACAACTCTCCGTTTATGCAGTTAGGGTTATGTTTGAGTTCTGTTTTTAGCTTTTATAGGAGCTACTTTTGGGCTTCCACTTAATATTGTTATTGTGGTATCTCATTGTCCCATTGACCTACTTTTGTGTTCATTTGTTGGACATTAATAAAATTATCTTTTCTTATCTACTTTGATATCCTGCTCCTTTGCTTTGCTTAGTTATGGAACAATAAATCAATACAATAGGAACACGTCCCCTTTCTTCCCTTGGCGACTCAGTTTTTAACATGTCCCAATAGTTGTCGGTGTTAGGGTTAATATTTTTGGATCTTCAAATTTTGATTAGGGTTAGACTCTCTGACCTAGTAGAATATCCTTGAAAAACCTTTCACGACAAACTCCACATGTGTGAGTTTAGTGCATTGACATGGCTTCCATTTGGTACTTGGTCAAAACATAAGTCAACTTTTGAAAGTCATAACTCAATTGAGGTGCTCTTTAGATCATTGGAAAGCTTTTGATGTTTATTAACTCTTCAGGCAATCCCTTTGCTAATTATGACTTTTCTTACCCATAAAATTGCATTTTTGGGCCTAAATGAGCAATGTTCGATTTTGGCCCTGCTTAGTGGATTTCAAGTTTGTCCTTGAAATTGGCCCCTATAAATCCACAACTTCGATTCTTCTCCCTGGATTGTACCGAAAAGGATGACGGATTCTATAGTGATTTATTTTGGAACGTGAGAGAACACTCCTCCCTATTTCGAGTTATTCTAGGGTATCCTCTTTTATATAAATTAAACGATGCTTTGGTGGGGTTCTGTTATCACACTAGCTCTGTTGCTACTAAAGATATCCTATCCGGGATGGTAGAGGGCAAGCAGCCAGGTAGGTGAAACCTGCAAATACCAAGTCCATCGTTCAAAGAACGGTTGTCACACCGGACAAGGCGTTTGTCGCTTTAGACAAGGCAAGTAGCCAAGTCAGGGGGGAGACCCCGCTCAACCAGTGATGGTTGAGGAACAAAACAGACACCCAAATCCCAAAATATAAACAGATGCACACAAGAGATGAGGTGTCTAAAACATCTATGACTCTTATCCAACCAACAAGCAGAAATTTGGTGATGGATTGGGGTTCTAGCTAAAGCAATTTCTGATCTGATTTTGAAGAGAAAATTGGTTGAATTGAGATGTTTGGTGGCTGGAAATGAAATCAGAAATATAAAATGTACTAGAAGTGCGAGTTAGTTTTCTGCCTATGGGGGATTTTAACTCAATCAAGCAGGGCATACATGCCAGAATTTAAATACTGATTTTTAGGGCGCTTCTAGTGATTTTTAATTGATAATAGATGATATTCAGCCACCACAAAATGAAAACAAAGATACCCACAACCCCAAAATGACCCAACTAAACAGAAAGAGAAAAATGCCCTAGGAGGGCGAAATTGCCAAATGGACTAGTGCTAGTTCGAAGGGTAAATGGAGTCGAAATGGACTAGGATTTTAGATATGATCATTTAAGGAAAATTCCAAAGCGGGTTTGAAATAAAAACAGTGTTCTAACAGTGAAATTTTAATATTTTAATTTTCCTTGGATTTTAATGCAATTTCAACTCAGCATACACAACAGAAAACTAAATGGAGAAATAAACATGAGAGAAGTACCTGGAACAATGATGAATGGATGATTATTGCATGAAGACTACTTGCCAAGTTCAAGTGGAGAGCAACCAGCCTTTTCCCTAAGCGTTTGAGCCAGCCAGATGACCAAGTGCGCCCCTGCTACCTGCCACAAAAGAGGAAAATCAGAAATCTGAAGCAAATAGAGAGTTAGCACAGCAAAATGAAAGACAAATGATGAAGAAATTGAAAGACATTAAGTAAATTCAACTCCCTTGTTAAATCCTTGAAGGAAAAGAGCAAATGTGGAGCTCCCACTCCAAGAGTTGTGCCCTCCTCCAACTGGTCTCTCAACCTGCAAATCGAATCAGCTATATATGGTGGAAAAATACACTAGATCACTCAGCAATGCATTAGTAAATAGATATCAGTCATCACAATGCTCATCCAAACACACAATGTCTCAAGAACTCTCAAAGAATCTCCTCTATTCAGTCCAAGTGTTTACAAAAAAATGCCCAAGGGACTTACAAATGAGAGAGATGCTCTCTGAAATAGAGAAAGCTCTCAATCTAGCCCTCACTCTCTCCAAAATCGATGGCTGAGATGCACTCTCAAATGCCCAAATCGAATGGTGGAGGAGAGCTCTAGAGGGGGGGCGAATTTACCCTCATGCGCCCAAGTGGAAGATGGGGCCATTCGTGGGGCCCATATAATGTGCAAATAGTGGTCTAGGGGGTGTCTATGGGTTGTTTTGGCCCCCTAGATCACTTGGCCAAAGTCTCAATAAATTACATTAGCAAAATATGAAGTTTTTAGTTTTACATAGTGAAAAATGCCCAAGTATGGGCCAATTCGTTCCATGAGTGAAGCTGGGCTAAAATGAGGGCCCCACACCATAAAATAAGTGTCCAAACATAGCAAAAATGTCATTAGGGTCCCCCCTTAACTTTATCAACCATTGCACTTACCATTTCAATAGTTACTTTAGCCATATTTGTTTTTTCATATTTAATTAATTGTTGGTTTTATTTTTGAAGATGTATTTTGCACTTTTGACCCACTTATATTGCCCGGATTGACGAACCGTTTGCTGCAATGCGATCATAGACCCCAAATATAGTAGACATGGTCACTAGAACGACCATGATCTATCAATTGGGCATTGTTTGCCCAAAATCAAAGATTTTTAATTAAAACAGGTTGGTGACCAATAATAATTAAAAATCTCATCAACGCTTCAACAATTTCTGAATTTGACACTTGGAGGCGCATATGGGACCCCAAGACATGATAAATGACCAAAATCAAAATCTTGATCGCAACTTTTGTTCGGGCCCATTTTTGGCCTAGTCAACTTGGTTTGACCAAGTCAAATCTGGTCAAAATGGTAATGGCTCAAAACTTGTATGCAACATGAAGCGTCAAGCCTTCCTTATTTATGTAAGTACATTACTAAAACAATATAATGACGACATGGTGATCATAATAAAAATATCTCAATGAAAATAGGCCCTAGGTGAGGTGGGCCCACCACCCCTAACAAAGACTCAAAAATGCTATGCATAACTTATAGACTTGACCACTTAGCTAACTTATAGACTTGACCACTTAGTTAACACATTCTTGGACTTTACATTTGACTTTCATACTTAACCTTTTTGGCTTGATTTTACATTCAGATAGCCTTTTTGGCTTTAATTACATTTCATTTCATTACATTTCATGGCCCTTTTTGGGCTACATACATATCTAAAAAGATATAACAAGGTGCTTGTTATCACCTATTTTGTACAAATAGTTGAACTTCCGATGAGCCGCCAGTTTATTGAACATGATTCATGTTCATCATCAGCATTCAGAAGTTCAGAAGTCAATTTCAGGGCAATTTTGCCCCTTTTGTAATAACTGCATGTTCATACCCCCATGGGGAATTTGTAAAATGTTGGTCTAAACGGGGTCCTTTTATAAAAGACTCGGCTATCCGTAGGTTTAGCCATTTGGGGGATACTCTAGAGTGTTTTTTCCTTAGGAATTATGCACTACTCATCAGTGGCGTATAATCCCTGAGTTTTTCACTCAAACCTCCAAAGCTGGAGTATTTCCCATGGTGGTCAAAACCTAAGGTGGTTATTAGAGTCTTGTGTCTAGGATTTTTTACGTGTTAGCCACATCGATTGAGTCGTATGAACATGCACTAGGTCCTCTAGGAGTTTCGTTTGATTCCGGCAAAAATAATTTTTTCATAAAATTAGACCATTTTTTTAATGGTTTAATTAATTTTTTTTTAAAAACCTCATTCGGAGGCGGAATTGAGCGTGGGGAGGTTCGTTTTGACGCTCGGAGCGTCCTCTTTATCCTAGTTCCAACTTTTCTAAGGTTTTGGGCGATTACATTGCCTCTGGGAGCAGCTTTTCATTATTTTGGCATTTAGTGGCCAAAAATGACAAAATCCACTAACTGACAAAAGTTAAAAAGGTCAAAAATCATTATTTTAATGTTTGAAAAAGCATGGGTTATATTTTTATGATGTATACGACCCACTTAAGAGATTAAGTCACATGTCAAATAAAGGTTTGAATAAACGAATTGGCTTTAGGGAGTGACGTGAGCATCCCTCACGTGGACAAACTTCATGCAAATCACGAGTTTTGTAGTGGGCGAATGCCCCAAATCCAATATGGTGGGCTACCTTGTGATAGGATCAAAGCACCTGTTAATTAAACTTTGGATAATATATGAGGTTCCAAACTATGTGAGCGTGGGTCCTCACGTAAGCTCTATCATCCATACGCATGTTTCATCCTCGATTTGGGCGATAGCTCCAAGGTAGGGGCGTTGGTTTCAATAGGAGTGAGGCTCCACCTCATCTCCCACCAACCCAAATCACACCAACCGAACTGCTGTCTCACGCTCCAAGCATCCAGCTCATGCTCCGATCACTCCACAATTTGCTCATTCGCCCTGGATCTTCAAGCTAATTCGAAGGGCTCTTAATAGCTCTGCTCATTGTATAAATATGGCTTCTTGCCTCACCATTGGGATGGACTTTTGATTGTAGACTTACTCTGTAGAAATTTGTATTGGCTTATGCTTAAACACTTGGGATAAATATCAGACTTTGGAGGTCCATGCGACTTGGTGTCATTGGTGAATGAATTTTGTGAGGTGAATGCTTTCCATTTCTTCAATTTAAATGCTTATGTGTGATCAAATCATGTTGCTTTAGAAGTCTATTTCATAAAACGTAAGATCTTCCATTTACAGTTGTTAACATGGTTGATTATGTTATTTGTATCAAGATTATATGAGCAAGAAATATTCGGTTGTATTAATGCTGATAGAGTCTTTATATGCTTAGCATACAATTTATAATTTGATCTCACGGGGTTGTTTGAGTTGCTTAATCTTGGACAGGGTTTGTCATCTTGGAGAAGAGTGTGAGTTCAGCTGCGTCTAGCTCATCTTCAAGGTTCAAATTTTTGTTAAAACATTGATTTCCCTTTCAGGATCTACACTGCTTGGGTTGTTCTAGGAAGGAAGCACAAGGGAGTTCTGTCTTACGTCAAAGTTCCATCCGAAAACTTGAAAAATTCATTGGTTACTTGGTTACTTGAGAAGCCCTAAACCTCCTTCTCTCCATTTTTCTTGCAGTCCTAGCTGACTGTTCCATTCCTCCTTTTCAGTCATCAAGTTGATTGTCCTATCTCTTCCCCTCACTGCTGTCTTTCATTTTTATTTGTTGACAGCCCTTTGTTTCATCTTTTTGGCAGCCCTACACACTGTTGGCTGCCTGTTGTGAGTTGTTTTCCTTTTTGCAGCGTTACCTTTTGCTAATCTTCTTCCTCCTTTTTGTTCACTGCCCTGTATCACAGCTTCATCACTTTGTTCACTGCCCATTACACTCAGTTTTATCCCTGCTTTCGCCACCCAAAGGTTTGTCCTCTCAGTCTCTTTGTCGCTGCTCTTTCATCCCTTTGCACTTTCCAGCTCTCTCCCTTTTGCTTGTTTCTCTTTTGTCTCCTTCTGTCAGCTGCTGTTCGTTTTCTTCTCTTGTGTGCTGCTGCTCTCCTTTTACTTGCTGCTCCTTGCTCTCTTTGGCTTGTCATCTTCCCCTTCCACTTTCGTTCCTCCCCTTGCTAGCCTTCATCTCCATTCGCTTGTGTTCTTTTCTTGCTTCAAAACTCCCTCCAAAAAACTCTTAAAAGGTTACATTTCTTTTTGCTTAGTTAGATATCATTTCAGTTAGTGTTAGCATTGTTAGATTTTGCTACATCTCATTTAAAAAGTTGAATCTTGCACTCAAAAAAGCTTGCGTATAGATTAGTTTTGTTTCTTAGGCATTTTTAGCATAAGTTTGTTTGCTGGTCTGATTTTAATTTTTTGATTGTTTCAAGATTAGTGCCATGCTACTTGCACTTTAGACTTCATATTACAAGTTAGATTTCAAAGTGGTTTCAAGTTTATTTTTTTTGGATTTTGAGCTAACATCTAAAGGGTGCATGAGCAAACTAGTGTTGTTGTAGGTGTTTTTTTTTTAAGAAGGAAAGAGGCTTGAGAAAATCTTGAAGTGAAGAGGTCCAAACGAGCAAAACTCAAGCAAACCATAAGGACGATCCAAAACATGACATTATCTTGTACTATCCTTTGTAATAGCTTATAGGAGTTAGCTTTGTTTTCCAAGTCTTATCATCTCAAAAGACCTTGCAAGGTTATAAACCCAAGGCATTTGTAATTGTTTAATAAAAAATTTTAAGTGGAGGAGGCCTCCACTTTTGTGTCTTCTTCCCCATTTGGGGAAGGGTGTTGGGTCTTGTGGTTTGATTTAGCTTAGATTTACGGTTTCATGCTCTTAGTTTAAAATTTACTTCAATAAGTCATTTTGTTTATATTCCATATCTACTTACCCCCATGCTCTCCCGAGTAGGGTCTTTGACCTGAAAGAGATTCTTGGGTAGTTTAGTTTTATTTCTTGCATTTATTATTATTATCTTGTTTCTCTTCCAATCCTTGACTAGAGAATAGCTAACTTTGGGATTGGATTCCAAAGGCCACATAGTTTTGTGGTAGCTTCTCGCTCCCCCATCAACTTCTTGTGGACATCCAGCTAGCTGGAAGGTTTCCAGGATTGGTGGCTTCTAGTGGTTGATCTTGTTCGGAGATCAATCCCACCTATTAGATTAAATCTTGTGTGGTAGAACACTAGTTTGAGTTTAGTTTCATTTTATTTGGCAAAGTAGTTTTTGTTAAGCATTACTTCATATCTTTCAAGCTTATTACGTGGTTTCAATCATTTGAAGTTGATTTATTGCTTTTACAACACAACTACTATCTGCTTCTTTAAAATAAACCAAAGTCTCTTGAACTTGGCCAAATCCAAGTCAAGAGCACCCTCTATCGGAGGGCATTTTAGTTTTGCATTTTCCCTGCATTAGGCATTTTAAAGCTTAGCAAGTCTCTTGAACTGTGGTCATAAGATCAAGTCAAGAGCGCTCTCTGTCGGAGAGTTGAACAAGGTTCTCTAATAAATAAAATTTTCCACTCATACACCCCTTTAATTAATTTACCTTGGTTTCTGTCCTACACCCATATGCTCTGCCAACCGGAAACGGTTGGGCTAGTACTCAGAAAGGTGGAAGACTAGTTAATTTACAAGTGAAAATCTAATTAAAACTTTCACCCCATAACCAACGAACCGGCGTTGTCATAAAGTATTTTAATTAGTTCTCAGGGGAGGCGCCGAACCGCCCAATCTGCGACACGGTGGCTGGTTAGCATTGCGCGCCTCGCCGTGATTCCAGACAGGCCCCGACAGGTCTCTTAAAAGAGCTGCTTGAAACTACTTTCCGGACACTCTTTGAACATCCTTGGTTTTAGCCCTAATAATCAAGACAATTAAAACTTTGAATTTACCAAGATAAGCTGCACAACGTTCTCACAAACTTTCAATTCGAGCACTTGTATCAAGTTTTCACAACCGTATTTAATTTTTGACTCCATAAGGCACTGGTCCTTCATCTTATATTTTTGTTTGCCTAAATATCAACATTGGAGTATCTGCTTATATTTCGTCAAAAGTGATTTACTTATTGCCCAAGTGTATCTTTCATCTTGTATTTGCAACGTGGATTGCGTTATCTTGTCTTATATTCGAGTATTATATTGTCTCTCATCTCAAAAAACTCCTAAAAAACACCCATCCGCATCACTACATTAAAAACACTTAAATACACAAAGAGCCTTAGACAACTCTTTTTTTAGGGACTACCCCCCTTGGCTTCGTTAGGAGTTTTGCCTAAACGGAGGAGTTGGGATTCAAGTGACAGTACCTAGCTCATTGCTTGCCCCCAAGGCCACACCTTTCTCACTTGTAGTGAAGAGACAACTTTCGAAAGATTTCCGCTGCTGGTGTGCATTATTGGCGGACAACAGTGCTCATACTGCAAAGTAATGGTGGCCAGTGTACATGCTTCGATAACCAATGCGGAACACTCGATGAGTCTACACAATCCTATACTGCATTGCAACATCGGGGGCAACTGATGGGAGCAAATCCTAGGTTTGAGAATGCATCTCACACACTAAAGAGCTGAGGCACAAGAGACAGGGAATCATGGCATACTTAGAGGTCAATGGGGAAGGGGATCCGATCCTCAAGGCCACAAATCAAGGTCCAAGTCGAGAAAGACCAAAAATGAATGAGTCGGATGGGTGGAAGGAAGTGACAGGTGGATCCAAGGTTAGCTGCCTAGTAGGACGAAATGACCAAGTCTCTAGGAGGACGAAATGACCAAGTCTATACCAATAGTGGGGATAGAAACTAGTGTTCATATACATGAGTCTACTAAATGAGGTAGACTGACATCACCAAGGGCCATACACATCCTAATGAAAATCGAGATCACCACATCAAACATCATACGTCAAGTCCGTGTACTATCATAAATAAACAAGTCTCAACAACAACATGAGCAATAAACCATAAAGTGCTATACCTGCCATACCATATACCTGTTGCTGAAGTTGACTCTGGAACTGGATCTCTGCTGAATCCGGGCAATAAGTGGCAAACCAACAATACTTTGTAGTACTCTCATCACAATATGGCTAAGTAACTCTCTCAATGGGATCATGCAAAACTCGACAAGGAAGGGTGACCCTGTAATCGCTGCTCTGTAATAGCTCTGGACCAATACAAAACAATCTGCCCCCTCTGATATCTCTGCTTGGGGCAATCTGAATACAATGAATGCCCCCTCCGAAGGCATTTGATCTTTGATCTGGAAAAAAAAATGTAGTATGGTCCCCGACCACACAATCTGTAGCATGGTAGCTCCAACTAACATGGATGTGATAACAGGTTCATAGGTCTAGTGGGGCAACTTATCTTATCTGGGATCCTCTTCTCTCTTCAGTTACCATAGTCACCACAGATAAACATACTGGATACTTGTGGCTTCAAATTAAGAGAGCATCTCCTTCTTGAGACATTTGTGGTTGTATGCCACTTCTACTAGTATAGGAATGCCACAATGAGTTGGAAGCTTTTTGTCTCATAGACCAATTGGCTTCATCGACGTTTAATGAAAAATCTGATCTATTCTATTGAGAATGTTACCGCCTTCTCAAAAAACAATTATTTTAATTGCGGAGGCTACTTTTGAAGAATAGAAAACATTTTAAAAAACGCTTTTTGTTATTGCTATCCCCCCTTCCCCGAGATACTTGGGGTAGCTTCTAATTGTCCATGAAAGCTGTTTCCTCATTCCTGTTCTCCCCTCTAAACTTGATGCAACATAGGATATACACCATTCAATATTGGGAGGAGAGGGTGATAGTAATATTAGCCTTTAAATTGGATTGTCCATTTTACTTATGTATCTAATATGGATTAGCTCAAGCTATATGAGCCATCAATGCTAGATGAGGACGATGGTTGGATCAACCTATAAACATGACAGACTAGATTATAAAGATAGATAAATCATTGCAGAAGGGCACCGTATTGCAAGTTGAGGAGAAGTAGACAAGAAGCAAACTCAAAATATATAAAGTTAAACAACAAAGACTAGCAGCGTGATTAGGCAAGTGATCTACTAAAAACCAACTCTAAAGAGTTCTCTCATATGGTGGATAAGATGATGGAGGGCCATAATCCTTAAAAGGGGGAGCCAATGGTCTGATGTATGCTAAATTGATTAGTTGAGATATCAACAATAATATACATCGACATTGGTGATTTACATTGACTCGACGACTGATATTGACCACAATGACTGACATCCACTTCAACAATGACTTCAACTTCAACAACCATCTGGAAGAATAGTCATTTCAATGCCTGCCAATTAAGTTACTGACTAAGAGACGTCAATGGTGGGGATTGACATCAACATCAACATTAATGATTAACATTGAATTTAATGACCGACATCCACTTTGACAACCAATTGAATGAACAGTGATGTTATCATTTGTCAATTACAAAAGTTACATATTGTTGTATAACCAACAAAATTATCTTGTAAAAATAAAGAACCAAACTTTGAGTTATGGGCTTGGAAACAAGTATGGGCAAAAGTGTCTTAGGAGCTTACGAGTTATATAGGAGGGGTACAAGAACTAGATTTTTCAATCTAAATATATGATTGTTTCTCTCAAAAGTCAATGCTTATGGTCGAGGGAACTAAAGCATTGTAAACAATACCCATACTACTGTAAATTATCACATGTCTGGTATTCTTTGGTTTCTGCATATATACTATTAGACTGTGAGTCCCTAGACAATCACAACGTCCAAGATCACTTTCTTATGAGTTGCAATCCTTATCTCTTGATGAGGTGTTGTTATTCATTAATGAGATGTTAGTGAGAGGTCATTGATTCTCCAAGATAGCTAGTTGCTAGATTTGTCATTGCAGATGACTTGTGATGATGAGATACATTTATATATCTTATGTCATTTTGTATTGGTTGCCCACTTTTGAATCTTTGATTAGACAATTATCAGGGTTCGAGATTTAGTATTAACTTTGATGTATCATTTTTTATTTGGCACCCACTACATCATATATATCGGTGCTTTTCCTATATTTATGTGCCAATGTGTTTATTTGATGTTGTTGTTGGTTTATATATTTTAAAAGTTGGAAAATTTTATTTTGTATTTTTAAATGCTTGTTACGATTTGCTGATTTTTTTATTTATTTTTTATTTTTTCCTTGATGTTGTTGAGAAGTAATCTAGCAGCTAGCTATCTAGCATCAAATACCTTTTCCCCTTTTACAAGAAAAGTTCATGGCTTGTTTGCCACTAGAAGGTCCTACATCAGATGTTTGATGTCAATTGATGGATGTCATTGTATCAATATGTGTAGAAGGTGGTGCTAATGTTGCCACATCATGCTCCATGATCTCAAAGTCCTGCTCTATCACCCTTTCTTGTTACTCCTCCCTTGCTCCCCACCCTGTGCCTACTATTGCTCCTCCTCTAACTATATTGCTTCTCAGCTTCCATTGGGTCATTTAATATTCCACCCTCATAGGATTTTAATGAATTCCACCTTTGTGTTTTTAGCAGTAATGGCTCCAGGACCATATCTTGCAGAGTACCCTTTTGTTTCAGCTGCCTCATGCATGTAAATTAGTGTTTGAAAAAGAGGTTGAGTCCAACTTGAACTTGTTCACGTTGATCGAGTAAACCCTCGTCTGTCTTTACTTGACCTTCTAAATGGAATGGGGATTGGTTTGATACCAAACTGGTCGAGTTGGTGTATGACTCAGTCAATTTGGTACGAAACTGGTCCATCTTGGCTGAGTTCACACCTACTCGGCCGAGTCGTTCCATACAGGCCCACAGTGTACTGTATTACGGAAAAAGTAAATATTTTTAAAATTTATACCTGAAACCTAATTTCTATCACCCTGAACCCTAAAAGCAAATCCACTAGTAGTAGGCTTAGCACCAGGCATGGTAGCCACTAACTGTGCAGCCTGTGCTTCTACTAGTACTACTACTGTAGTTGCAAATGCCCATGAGTTTGACGAGTCCAAGGACTTTGAGCCAGAGGATTGTCATCATCATGTAGTTGATGCCAAGGATCCCATTTCAGCAGTGGTGATGAGTTTGATGATTGATCATGTTGATCAATGATATGTAGTAGGCCAGTAACTTGTAGCAATGTTTTTTGGACTCTAGAGGCCATTTAGGGCCTTGTTGATTATGTATTTTGTTTCAGATTTGTATTGCACTCGGTGCCATTTTGATATATTCACCCTTACATGAGCAAAGTTAGCATATTTTGTCTACAAGGGTTTGGAATCATGGTTACGAATCTTTAAAATAGTTTTTTTCAATTAGAATTTTAAGATTTGGTGTATTTTTAGTAAACCAAGCCATAAAAATCAAACCGGTCCCATTTTGAGCCGAATTTGAGTTGAGTCGGAGTTGATCCTCGGTCGAGTCCGAGTCCGAGTTTTCAAACACTGGTGTAAATCCAACTTCCTCTGTCTACAATCAGTCTCTCTTCTTTAAAGAACTTCTTGTATTGGATCATTTGAGCCCTGAATATAATGGATTTCCGAGAGAAAAAAATGTGGATATATCTAACTTTTCTGACAATAAGTTGAGGATGGATTTGGAAATTGCAGCATGTATGACTAATTTAGAGGTCTTTCCAGAGTGTCATAAGAATATTCATTGAATGTAAATTGTGGATATACAAAATAAGGTTTTGCATAGATGATTTAATAACACTGTCAGTCATAGCTTGTAACATATTTGCTAGCATTTATAACTTTTAGCTCCTACTGAAGTATGTTTTCTCTTTAGTGCGGGACCATCAGGCGAACTCGCATGCAAAAAGAGGGTGGGAAGTATTCACTGATGCTGTCATTCGTGCCCTTTCTCTGAAAAAAACTGGAGTTATTTTTATTCTTTGGGGAAACTCAGCTCAAGAAAAAATAAGGTAGTGTTTGTTTTGGCCATCTTATACACTCTGAGAAGTTCTTGAAGTCTCCCTTTTTTGCTTAACTCATATACACATCTGTTATGTTTTGGTTCTGAAGTGCTTTCTTTATGTGAAGGATAATTGATACCAACAAACACCACATATTGAAAGCAGCACACCCTTCAGGACTTTCTGCTCACAGAGGGTTCTTCCAGTGCAGGTTAATTGCTTTCCTTGAAATAACAATTCTTTTACATACTCAAGGGTGGGAACCTTTTAGATATTGGCTTGATGGTGTGAGTTAGTTTGCTGTGTAACTTGTGTTTTCATCTATAAATGCTTCCTTATTTCTTCATTATGTTAGTCTTGCTGTTATTCATTGTGATGTTGTGTGACAGGCATTTTTCACAAGCAAACAAAATTCTGGAACGATTGGGTTCATTACCAATTGATTGGAAGATTTAAGTTTGTGCTTGAAGGGCATTTTTTGGACATCACTTCTGTGTAGATATTATTTGTCCCTAGGGATATCAAACAAACAACTCTCATGCATTTCAGATGCAGGCATCAACTGAAGAAACCAATTTCTTGGAAAACCTGTGTCATTATCTTGTAGTTTTGACATGTTAAAGGTCCTCTATAGTTACTTCCTCCAGTCATGTAGGTGTTATTGAGCTAATCAAAGTTCTTATAAATCTACATTCTTTTTTTCCAAATTTTGAGCTGGTGAATCCCAGGGTTGAAACGTAACTCTGCAAACTGAAAGTCCATTATTTTTTCAAGCTAGTCAAGGGTTTCAGGGTAAGGGTAAATTAATGTAAAATATTTATCTAAGATGTGGTGATATTGACCAGCTATAATGCTAGAAAGTGAGTATTATGCAAGAACTTTCATACCCATTTATGATCTATGCTTCTGAGGATTTCAAAATTATTCAATTAGGAATAATTTTCTCCATTCACTAAAATGCTTTATCTTGGGTTTTGCAAACTTCGATCACTTTTTATATCATTGAAATTCCATTTTCATGTAAATCAGATAGTTTTTAGGCTTTACACCATTGTTACAGGACACAATGACAACCTTTTGAGGTTTTTTACAGAAGAAGTCTGAGTCTGTTTCAGAATCCATATGTTCAATTTTTGTAAATAAATTTTGGAACAAGTATCAAGATTCAAAGTTATGTATTGATTTGGATTTTATGTGTGCAAACCAAAATGCTGATGAATCTTTACCTTTGGCTTCTTTTTCTTGAATATTAATACACATTTTATGATGTCCTCGAGTATTATCTCTGCTTTAAGTTTTCAATGATAAGTATTGGCTTTGTTTTATGATGACTTGTGATGTAATTTCCTAATCTTCCATGCCACTTTGTTTGGTTCAGACTCCAGACATTCAAGTTCTGGAAATAAATTTTGGAACAGGTATTGAGATTTGAAGTCATGTATTGATTTTGGAATTCATGTGTCCATATGTAAAATGCTGATGAGTCTTTACCTTAGTTTTTGTTAGTATTAATATCCATTTAATGATGAGTATTATCTTTGTAGGACACACCAGGAACACTGAGGGGGGGGGGGTGAATCAGTGTTCCACACTTTTAAACTATTTTCACCTTTTCTTCATTCCACTGATATTAATCTTAATCTTTAACCATAGATGTTTAGTGCAATGTAAACAAGAAATCCAAACACAAGAACAGCAATATTTACTTGGAAATCCAAATGGGAAAAGCCACGGAATGCTTTATATATATATATATAAGTTTACATTCAATGTAGGTGCTTCAACACCATGATATGTTCCAGCTCAACTGGAGAGAGGCTACAACCTCTTCAATTATTTTCAGCTGCTACTGAAGGATGCTTCAACACCCTACCAAAGACTTCAACCTGTTCTGGATCTTGTCCACCCTTGCACCACCCTGCCACCTTGATGAATGCAATAAAAAGTCTAACTGCTGTTCACAATCTGATCACCATCAACAAGTCCAAAGACTGTTACAAATCGCATGCTCTTTCGAGCATACTACTGATTGCAATATCAACTGTCCAAAGACTGTTTGCAATACTTGTAATTTCGTAAACCCAACTTACTTGGAAATTAACAAACATACATTCATACCTCTGATGCACTTTGATCAACAATGCCTTCCTGCTGCAGCATAATCATCATCATCATTATCTACAACAGCTCACTGTCACTGTTACTGTCTTGTTACCGTCATTGTCATGTCACCGATACTGCTGAAGACTTTTCTTTACCCATGATCTCTAGACTTCATTTTTATCAAAAGAGATATACTTTGCTCCCCTGCAATTTTTGCTGATTTTCAGACCTGCAATTTCGTTTTTACCTAAGAGCTAAAACAGAACATTGTATACTTTGCTCCCCTGCAATTTTCGCTGATTTTCAGACCTACTGCAATTTCGTTTTTACCTCAGAGCTAAAACAGAACATGCTCACCCCCAAAATCTCAGAGTTCTCCACTATGCTACTGAATTCCACGCCCTTCAAATGAAGGCATTATGCTTTATTTATATAGATTTGAACCCCAATTTTATGAGACCGACCTGCCATAAAATCAATATGTTTATTTTTTATTTTTAGCTTTGACTGAGCCGACTTGTCAAGTTTGGTCAATCAACCTTTTCATTTATCAGGCCGACTTGATTAAATCCATTATTCTTGCCAGATGTTCTCACAATAAGTGTTTTCCATGTCATTAAATAGTTCCAAATGTTATGTGTATGCCATGCCCTTAGTTAATTACCATTCATCAACCATTCATCAAAGTCTTCAAGTGTATAGTTTCTTCAACAAGTGCGCGGTCTTTTCAAGCCATCATAGTGGCAACAAGGACCATCAAACTATCAAGCCACAAATGACCATAGAATAGGTCATTTGGACCACTTAGTGCTCCAATGCCCATATTCAATGTCCTTCATGCCATGTCATCAACTTTCGTCTCCAGCACATCGACATCAACAACAAACAACCAAGTGTCATCAAGTGCCATCATACCACCATATATGTGAGTACAGAACCTTCTTAAGCATTTTAACCATCTCCAAGGATTCCATGATCCCATCAAACCACAAATGACCACAGAATGGGTCATTTGGCCCATTTGGTGTTCCAATGCTCATATCATGCCATGTCATCAATGTTTATCTTACCTTTGTCATTAATGGTTTGTCATCAATGACAACCTTGCTCAACAATCTTTGCTTTAAAAAATTTCTATAATACGTATTAGCTTTGTTTTAAGATCATCATGATTTACTTTCCTAATCTTCTTTTGAAAAAGTGTTGCTACTTGCTTCATATCTGTACTTTCATGTGCTTAATTGTCTTCCATTTTCTGTTATTTTCCAGCTTGGTTTTTTCTGTGGTAAAGTACCAAGGTCTTCGTCACCTTGTCCATGTTTTTATCTTCTGCTAAATCCTCCTCTTCCATCTAATGGGATGATGGAGCCATAGTATCTGATATTTCTTCTTCGTTTCGAGGGCATCTAAGGATATGGACCCTAGATTTACTTCACTGCTGTCCCGTAGAAAAAGCTGATTTCATCTTTTTCTTTTGAGAACTTGGCGCCTGAGATTCTTTTGGATGAAACGTACCCTGCGAACCATTTCTTAAGGGTTTCTCCTTGTGGAGTTTGCCATTGCTACTTGGCGCTTCAGTAATCTGTTTGGAGCCACGCAGTTTGGTGTTTGAAGGGCATATTTTTTCATTAGTGTTGGTTTGCTGTTCATTTTGGAGGTTGCACTCGTCATTCCACTTTTCAAGTATTGCAGACTACCACATCCAGGTTCTGTTTGTTTCTTACAGATTTTGTTGGTTAAACCTGTTAACTGAACAGAATTAGAAATTCTCTAGGGCTAAGAAGCTCATAATTTTAGAATATAATTAATAATTTTATGAATTTGGATATGTAACATGACTCACGGGTATCATATTACCATGTTTAAAGTTTCTATGAATTTGTTTTGGACCTTGGAATATCAATGCCACCCGGGCTATGTACTTGGCACCAGGGATTGAATTTGAAGGCCAAATTGCCTCTCACAAGGCAGTTTGTCTGTCACATGGTCAAAACTTTCCAATGTCTACCATAAAAGTCAATGAAAATGTCTACTATGTTTTATTAAATCGTCGAAACCATTAAATTTGAAGGGTGAATTTGTTTTCAAATGCCAACTCTGCTTCGTACTGTTATTTTTTAAAGCTGACTGCATCTAGAGGAGTTAGGTGCATTCTATAGCCTAATATGCAAAGGGTAGACATATTAACTAGATCTTTCAAATATCAAGGGATTTGCATCTCAAATTCTTTTTGATCCCTCTTAATGCGTAGAAGATCCTGAGTTAAGATGAATTTAAGTTGGTATTTATGCAACCAATAATTTCTTCCAAGGGTTAGTTCAATTGGTTGAACCTTCTACCCAAGGGCATGATTCAAATCTGGTGAAGTTCTTTGGGATTATCGACTTTTGTTGTGGTTAGCAATTGAGCCATCTTTCATTTGGATATTTTGGGGAGGGGGGGATCTTGCAAGGTTTTTTCTTCTTATACATATTATAATTTTTAAAATTGATTAAGTTTATTATTATTTTTGTTCTTTAAAGGGATACACTCAAGTTTGGTCAGTGAAGCAATCAGCTCAAAGGCTATTAATGGCTTGAAGACAAGTAATCATTATCTCGTGGAACATTCCTTATGCGAAATTTTTGGTTGGAAGGTGAATTGACCACAAGTCTTGTCCTTAATGATTCCATAGGACTTGAACTTGTGACCTCTCCATTGGTCAAGCATTTGGTGAATGGTCACTTGAGATCTTTTAAGCATGGGAGGTTTGCATCTCAATATTTTTTATCCCTCTTAATGCTTAAATAGATTTTGACTTGAGATGGATTTCATCATTCATCTATTTCTGAGAATTCTCTCTCTATATACCTTTAGAGGGACAAACTCAAGTTTTGTCAATGTTAATCTCTAAGGCTATCAATGGCTCAAAGGTCAGTAATTGTTTTCTTGCGGTGCATTCCTCTCCATATGTCAATAATCGTGTTATCTTGCAGAGCATTCCTTCTTTGGAATTTTTGGATAGAAGGCCAATTGATTGCCAACTTCAATGATGGTCACTTTGGATCTTTTAAGCATTAATAGATTTGCATCTCAATTTTTGTTTTTAAATCCTTATCCATGCTTAATAGATCAATAGCTAAGATGGATTTCTATACAAAGGCTACCTAACCTTTTATTAGTCATTTCTATCCAACCTTGTCAATGTTGCAAGGAAGGTTGTTTCATGGGGTCAAAATGAGATTGTTGGTCTCGTTTGTTCAAAAGTGAATAATTATCATTCCACTTTTTACAAAGGCTACTTAACCTTTGATTAGTCAATCCTGTCCAATCTTACCAATGTTGTAAGGAAATTTTCTTCATGGAGCCAAAATGAGATTGATAGGTTGGTTTTGTAATGAAATTGTTATGGAATAGAACCTGACTAATCTTAACATTACATCATTCGTATTAAGTCAAAGTGGAAGCAAGAGTGAGATAAGTTAGAATGATGGAGGGGATTATTTAATGGTTAATGCGCACAATGGGTGATAAGAGAACATAAAGCACATTGACTGCACACTTTAAAATTGTTGCATAAGTGCTTGTTGCAGAATGTGATCACCTTTATGGCACATCAACAACATAGATTTAATTTACCTTGAGATTTTGAAAAAGGTGAGAAAATGAGAATGTTTCTCAACCAAGCACGAGGCAAGACGTGAATTGGGCAGCCAACTAGTTCTTTGGTTGGCTAAGCTAGTCACTCTTTTGACAAGATTGCCAATTTTTAAAGACATTTAAGTGTTCCAATTGAATATATTAGAACATTCGTACACATTTTTTGACTTATAAATGTATACTTTGAAGCTTAGAGTAGGGCATTGGAAGAGATGATGCCCATGAATAGAGTACTGAAAATTTGTAGAAGACGATTTTGGACATCAAATTATTGATTAAATAAAGAAGAGTAATACTAATTATGCCCATCCAATAATTTATGTTATTTAATAAGTTAGATTTAATGCTAGAGTAATTTTTGAGTTTTTTGGGATATTTAAAGAGGGGATCAACACATCTGCCTTATCAAGTTTGGGCCAACTTGAGCAAGCAATGGCCCTTGATAACCTTTCTCTTGTCTTTGTAGATGTTAGACACATTTATCATGTGTAGTGATTGCCTCGTCAAGTTTGGGCCCACTTGAGCAAGCAATGGCCCTTGATAGCCTTTCTCTTGTCTTTGTAGATGTTAGACACATTTTGCTAAATTAAGCAACTCATTTGCATAAGAAATAAAGTAGCACACTTAAACTAAAATATAAATTTAGTTGCAAAGAATTACAATGTTTGAATTTTGCAAGTGTGCTCTACAATTTATGTACAAGATTCAGTTCAAGTGTGTTTATTTTTCCATAGAATCATTACTCGTGACCAAATGTACAAAACCAGTTGTTTGCATTTGCACAATACCTTGTAAGCAAATTAAGCCCAATTGACAAATAAAATGTATAAACAGTTGATTTTATCCTCTAAACCTTATCAGAAAGGAGTATACAATGCATCAATTAAAAAATGTCTTTCATTTTAAATAAATTTTATTATATATCCAACTCAAATTAATCTTGAACTTCATTCTATTCAATCACTAACTCATCAAGATCATAATTTATATTCAACCTTTCAAAATCATGGATGTGATGTCTAGCATTATGTCATCATCGATATAATCATCATTGCCAACATCATTCATAGGATGTGAGTCAACAACTAGATGGTTAACTTCTTGGGCCTCTTCATCCTACACTTATTCCTATGCCCTTGCATCTTTTTGGTCTTCTTTGTTATCATTTTCTTTTGGTAAGTACTTTACAAGCCGCCCTCTTGAATCAAATCTAACAACAAATAATTCACCTACTTTACCAAGCCCCTGTGAGTAAAAACACTTGCTCACATTGACTTGGAAGGACATAGGGTTTTCTCCATGCATAGTTGTAATCACTTGGAGTATGTCTCAACTACCTGTTATGCCACTCACTACCCTTTGCCCATGTATCAAACTACCAATTATCATGCACCAACTACCGGTTATTTTTTATTTTCTTTTTTTATATAATTGTTTATTTCATATTTGAAATGATGCCCATAAAATCAATCTCCATAGTCCACTTGTCTCATCCTCCTGCAACTAGGAAAAACATATTTGCCAGTCCACGCCAAATTCTTAAATATAAACACCTATCAATGTAAATGTGTGTACAAGTCTTTTGCACCATGTGTAAAATCAGAGTCTTTTAGTGTAAGATTTGTATCATTATCCACATAAACTCTTCTAATCAACTTTGCAACCCCATGCATGATTAAATATATCAGCTTCTTTAGTGAAGACCCTCACTAGGATGAAGATAAAAGTATTGATTTAGGTATCAATCAAGCTTAATCAAGCTTAATAATAGTTGCATGCATATATTAATTATAATATATTTTCCTTTTCTCCATCTACCTTTCCCTAACAACTCCCCTTCGAAACTTGATTGTGGAATTCATCCCAAAGGCAAACCACATTGATATCCACTACTATTTGGGGTAGATACTATTAAATGTTAATTAATAGATGCAGTAACATCAGTTAATCGGAGGGGGTGTGGGTGGGGTTGGGAGATTTCACAAAATTTAATCAAAACTAAAAGTTAAAATTGATTTTTTTTCTTCAAATAAACAAATGTTAGAATTTGACCCCAAATGTAGCATTAATAACAAAATGATGATTTTAAAAGGTGTCGTGTCAAATAAAGGCAAGACCATCACAAGAGTCATCTAATCTTGTAGCAACTTCTTTATTAGGCAAAATTTGACGATATAAGTGGTCAAAGTTACCATCAATCCTAAATGTGATAAAATTTTCAACACCTTGAATGATTCATAATTGAGCAAAAACCTTAAGAGTGTTGTACCACCATGTATAGAACTTGGATGATGGTAGAACTCTAAATATTCTTGAGAGTTCTACCAAATTGCTATCATATTTGTCATTAAAAGAGAGTAAATTTGATACAAGATAAAGGAGGTAGAAGTTGTAGAATTGGTGCTTGTTCTCAAACTTGGAATTGGACATCAACATATTCCATAATAATAAAACACATTTGCCCATCAACCAAGCAACCAAATTCAATAACCATTATTTTGATACTAAACACCACTCTTATTGTCCTCCCATTCACATAAGAATAATGGTACATAAAACATATGTTCTCTAACCAAACTTTGCAACCAATGTGGGATGGCACCAAAGGAGAAGCTCATCAAAGACAACAACTTGATAAAAGTAAACAAATTTCAATATTGGATACCAATATAAAAACATAACTCATCACCACATACCCCACAAGACTAGATTTGGATGGCTTAACGGCTTCAACATGAGACAAATCCATGATAACTTTGATGAATTTAAAGTGCATTTTATCAAATAAAGGTAAAACCACTATTAAAGATGGAAGAAAAAGTATTATTAAAGATAATTTAGATTAGAGGATGGAAAAGTTAATATCAAATAATACTATTATGTGGTAATTATTGCACGAAATTGCAAGTAGTGAGTGCTTCTTGGTGTATCGTGACAAGGGACTAATCACCTCTTGTGGATCCTTGAAATTTGGCGGTGGTGAGTTTACCAATCACCTACGGGTTTTGGTGTAACGGCAGCCGTACTACCAACAATTGGTATTAGAGCTAGAGGTCACGAGTTCGATACACACTTGGCTTGTGCTGAAGGGGAGATTGTTGCACGAAATTGCAAGTAGTCAGCGTTCCCCGATGTATCGTGACAAGGGACTAATCACCTCTCGTGGATCCTTGAAATCTGGCGGTGGTGAGTTTACCAATCACCTACGGGTTTTGGTGTAACGGCAGCCATACTACCAATAGTAATAATGTGCAATCTCATAAAAAATAATTTAAAAATCATATGCAACAAATTTTGAAATTAAATACCAAAATTTAAGCAACCTTCTTCAAAAACGAAGTTCATAAACTTTTGATTTACCAAAAAAAAAATTCATTGCTAAACAAATTTAATATTAATTAATATAACTTAATGAATTTAAGGCATGATCACTATTACCTTGTTCAAGAACAAAGCTCATCAACTTCAGATTTACCAAAAAAAATTCATTGCTAAACAAATCAAATATTTACTTAATATAACTTAATGAATTAAAGCATGATCACTAAAGAAACCTCTCACGAAAATTACTAAATATCACTATTGAAGACCACTAAGAAACCTCTTGGAAATACTTGATGGACCACTTTGAGAAAAGCTTATAGACATCCTTCATCCAGAAAAGCAACACTAAAAAAAGACATCGTTCTTCAATGAGAATTGCTAAAATCTCCTCGCAAGTCCCAAAAAGAAAAGCCCTCGCCGCAATAAGAAAGAGGAAATGGGATCCCCTGTGGCTCCTACAACTGTACTCGCTTCCTGCCAATATGCGGGGATGGAGATTGTTTCTTTTGACAGTGCACTGGGTGTTTGGGTTTATGAATGCAAATTGCAAATGCGTTGACTCCTATGATTTCTCCAACTCACAAACATATTACATCTTCGTCCTTCGATCAGAGATATGGAGAGATGATCAAGGAAACAGTTATAATAAACGAGAGAATTAGAGTTACATTTGAGGATTCGATGTTGTTATCCCCTTAGCTGAGGCGAAAATGTTCCTACTAGGTGGAAGGAGCTTCTGAATCCGAAAGAAGTCAGATAACAGTAGTAAAGATTGATATGCAGACTGCTCTGAAAATTCGATAGTGCAATCTCAATCTCCAATAATGTAAGTCCATCAAAACCCACTTGCGCATGCATGCAATACCTACAGCATATGTTTCAGTTTATACAACAACTTCAGAATTATTTCTTTCCTTCAGTTCCCAAACTGATTTGTTGAATTTCTGTTTTGACAGGTCTCGTTCAACTGTGGATGTTAAAAATGTTTGTTTTGAGAATTGAAAATGGACCTTATGGTATGTTTTTCTTTGATTTAACAAAAAATTAACCAACTTTTAGTTTTCTGATAGTTCGGATTTATGTTTGGCATTAGCTAGTGCAGCATATAAATCCATAATATGACAAAATGCTTATTCAGCCATGATCCATGTTCATTATAGATAGAATATAACATAAGTCAAATCGACAATGATCAAATAACTAAAAATATAAAAATATTTGGAAAGCCAAAATATTACCTAAGCAATCTGTATTTCCACTCTTGACTAGTACAACTCAATTTCCTGTCGAAGACAAAGATATACAAAGATTTTCTTTATTTAACACATACAAAGTTGTCATGTCACATATCAACGTAATGATGTGATCTGGAAATAGTTTTTCAAGATCATAACCTTTTCCGGATCACAACATTATCATCAAAACTTTATCAGCCTTGTATCTTACTCTGATATGTAACATCACAACTTCAGATAATAACACCACAATATCATTGCCAGAAAAAGTATTATATGATTTATGCATGGAATGAGCAAGTACAGCATATACACCCATCATCCACAAAATAAGAAACTTATGCAACCATGGACATTATGGATAATGATAACATACGCCAAATCTCATTGAGCAAACAAGTAAAACCTAAGTTATAGGAACAAATCAAAATATTACCTAAGCTTTCTGTATTTCCACTCCGTTTGTACAATTAATTTCCTGTTGGAGACAAAAAATATACAAAGACTTCCCTTAAGAAAGATACAAAGACGTGATGTTACATAATGTTGTCCATGGAAATAGGCTTTCCAGTCAACAACATTATCATCAAAACATCTTTCAGTTTTGAACTTTTGTGTCTTACTCGAGTAATAATGTGATATGGAAAATGTTGAGCAATAATGTTGTGATCTGAAAAGAGTTGAGCAATGATGTGATCTGAAAACAGTTTTTCCAATCACGGCATTTTCAGCTTACAACATTTTCCAGATCAGAACATTTTCCTTCCTTAACAAAGATACGAAGTTACGACGTCACATGATGTTGTCGCTAGAAACAGTTTTTCCAGACAAAATTATCATCAAAACATTTTTCAGCTTTGTATCTTACCCGCGTAGTAATAATGTTGTTAAATGGAAAAACTTGGGCAATACTTTTGTGATATGAAAATAGTCAAGCAATGATGTCATGATCTGGAAACAGTTTTTCCCATGACAACATTTTACAGCTCACAACATTATCATTTTCTAGATTACAACATTATTACTCAACTTTTTCTAGATCACAACATCACAACATTATTACTTTGTAAAATGAAAAGCTGGAAAAGGTTTTGATGATGATATCTGATCTGGAGAAAGTTTTTCAATCACAACATTTTCCAGTTAACAACATTATCTCTCTAACTCTATACAGAGTCAAAACTTTGTACCTTGTGTAATATCACAAGTTTTTCTTCTTTAACAAAAGATACAGAGTTATGATGTGCACATCAGAGGGATTTGGAAATATTTTTTAGATAAACTATCAGAGTAGTAATGTTTTGATCAATTTTTTCAGGGAAAACATATTTTTCCTATCAATTTTTTAACTAATGTCAGAAAATATGCAGAGCCGAACCATGCATATTTTGTCCCCAAAGAAACAAAGTTCTTATTTTATTTGTTATAAAAAAAAATACACAGAGTTCTTATTCAGTTAAGATTGATCCATAATTTCTCTTTCACGAAGCCTTACAACCAAACTACTACCATATTCATTTCACAGAAGAACAATGTAGCAGCATTCATAAGCATCCACCTCAACTGCTCAAAGTTATTTAAGGGAAAAACATTTTTGGCAAAAAAATCTCGAGGTTTATAGATTACTTGGTAAGGAAAACGGAAGAGTTTGAATTACATAGAATAGAAGTTCAGTAGTGTTGTGCCCCATCTATGGCAGGGGCATACGATCCAACTCCTGTGAGTTTTTGTACCTAGGGAAGTGTTCCCCTAGTGACTTTTGCCTAAGTCACTTAGAAAGAGGAAAAATGACCCTTGCATTAAATAACTTGAGAAAAGTATTTAATTTAACTTTAGAACATAAAGTCACTTTTTAATAAAGTTATGTGGGTGAGTGAATTTAATATTCATGAGAATTAAATAGGAGCATTTATTCTCAACCGTAGATCTAATCTAATCTCATCCATTGATTTGAGAATACCCTAGGGTTTGGACAAAAAGGCAAGGGAGGCATGTTTCTAATTCATTCTTGAGATGAGAGAGAGCAAGGAGCTACACGATTTCCTAGGAGAGATTCCAGCACAGAAATCGAGGTGGATACCTAGCATTTATTGTTGGCACAAATCCCAAGGCATCCGTACTGTACGGATTTCCAGGCACAAGTCTCTAGAACAGCACGCATTTCGAGAACCGTACCACAGCCTTTTCTGGGCACGGGTTTCGAGGTACTTTCTGGGCACAAGTTTCGAGATTCAACACACATTTCGAGGCAGCATTTTGTGCACAAAAACTGAGGCATCTACACAGAAATCGAGGCAAGAATCTACATGGATTTTGAGGTTATACTCAACATGTTTTCCAAGAAAGATTTTAGGCATGTTTTTTGAGGGCCGTACAATCTGTACAGACTGTACATTTCTACACATTTTTCGAGGTTCAGGTTGTGCACTGTTTTCGGGGCAGCAAGCATTGAAAACGTGGTTCTGTGTTAAAACATAAATTTGTATTTGACATAGAAATCAAGCAAAGGCACAGAAATCGAGAAGAGGCATAGCAAACGAGAAGTAGGCACAGAAATCGAGGAACTGCTGGTTGCATTTGTTGCGATGGAGATAAGTTGTATTATCTACTGTAATGTTGTTCTATATTTTGTTGAAGAAATAAAAACTCTCTCTCTAACTGGTTTTTCCTGTGAGGGTTTTTCCACGGCACAGTTGCCGAAAATTCTGAGTCTATTATTTTATGGTGTGCTTGTTAAAATTTATTTTCTGCCTATTAGAGTAATTTTACAGCGTGTTTAATTGTCTAAAAAAATTTCATAAGTAGTTTCCAGCCTATGCAAAACCGGCTGGAAATGAAAACCACTGAAATGTGACATAAACCAGCAAGCTGCAAAACTCAGAAAAATTTACATGGTATCAGAGTGAGGGGGCAGAAAACAATAGTATTTTGCAGACACACAAAAATTTCCAGAACTTAGTAATTTTAGAAATTTTCTTCTATTAGTGAACAACACTTTGTTGGATTGAAGTAGAGATGGCTACAGGACTTAGGTTGGAGGATAGACTGAATGGGACAGTGAACTTTGTGCCATGGAAGGCTAGAATTTTACTGATATTAGAGGAGAATGAACTATGGGAGGAGGTGGTTAGGAATACTACAGCAAACCCAGTTCAGATTCCCGCTGCTACAGATGCAGCAGCACTATCAGCCTTCAACAAGAAGGACCGTAAGGCTAGGATGTTAATCCTTGATGCAGTTAAAGGCCACATAATCCCTCACATTTCAGGCAAGACTAGGGCACACTTGATGTGGACAGCTTTGACCAGTTTGTATGAGAGTACTAATGAGAACCGAAAGATGGTTCTCAAGGAGAAACTCAA
The DNA here is from genome assembly GCA_027924585.1 of Larix kaempferi. Classification (NCBI taxonomy): domain Eukaryota; kingdom Viridiplantae; phylum Streptophyta; class Pinopsida; order Pinales; family Pinaceae; genus Larix; species Larix kaempferi. The sequence goes on along the minus strand of BSBM01000767.1, from coordinate 27,558,073 downwards.
GAGTATAAAGATGAATGGAGGAGAGGGAGTGACAACATACCTTACTAGGATATCTGTAGTTCGAGATGAACTGGTAGCGGTTGGGGAGGTGGTATTTGCTACTGGGCTTGTACGTACAACAGTGAATGGGGCTTCAAAACCCTGTGGTGCATTTGTGCAGGCCATAGTGGGTAGAGAGAACCTACTTTCTTGGGAGAGACTGTGGGATGACTTTGTGTAGGAGGAGACCAGGAGAGGTCTCGTATAGAGCAGTTCTTCACAGAGTGGGGTAGATGAGGAGAACGTGGCATTGACAGCAAAGGGGAAGAAGAAGAAGGGCCCCAAGAAGGGTGGGGCCAAGCAACAGTAGCAGCAGCATGGTGGGCAGAAGAAGAACTTGAGTAAAATCAAGTGCTATGGTTGTCAGACATTTGGGCACTATGCTTCACAGTGTCCAAAGAAGAAGAAGAAGAAGGGACAACAGACAACAACTTCAGCAGAGGTTGATGACTTTGGAGATAGGTTTCAGAGGGAGTTTTCCCTATATGCTGGACAGATTGAGAGAGAGAGAGTCTCTTTAGCCACCATCATAGATATGGATATGGAGATTGAGCATTCATTATTGGCAGGCCATCAGATGAGTCCTTCCACCACTAGTACTTGGTACATTAACAGTGGAGCCTTGAGCCACATGACAAGTGCTCGAGAGTTGTTCTCCGAGCTATCACAGACAGGTAGAGATGTGGAGGTTGTACTTGGAGACAATACCATTGTTAAAGCAGTTGGTCAGGGGACCATTACATTTCAGAGGGAGTCTATGAGTCCCATGATTCTGAGGGATGTGTTGTATGTCCCTGGGCTGAAGAAGAACCTTATTTCAGTTTCCACTATTGAGGACAGGGGTCTTGGGGTGTGTTTCTCAGATGGGAGAATGCAGGTTTTCCCCAAGACTACAGGTGTATCTACCCCCATGGACATTGGGGTTAGATGTGGAAAGTTGTACAAGCTATTGTTTCAACTGCAGCATGCTCTAGCACACAGCAGCAGCAGTGAGCTATGTGAGCTATGGCATCGAATGATGGTCCACTTACATCACCCAGCTCTGAGATTGTTGAGGAGCATGGTTACAGGTTTACCGAGTTCAGCACTGAGCAGAGTGATGTGTGCAGAGGGTGTGCTTTGGGAAAGTACACCAAGACTGCTTTTCCAAGCAGTGACTCAAGAGCAGCAGGAGTGCTTGACTTGATCCATTCTGATATTTGCGGTCCTATGTCATCGGTCTCTTTGACTGGTTTGAGTACTACATCATCTTCATTGATGACTACTCCAGGAAGATCTGGATCTACTTCTTGAGGAGCAAGAAGTCACACCTAGTTTTGAGTGTCTTCCAAGGGTTCAAAGCCCTTGTGGAGAAGCAAGCAGGGAGGAAGATTCGGATGTTGAGATCGGACAATGGGGGTGAGTATACCTCCAAATAGTTCGATGCTTTTTGCAGACGGGAGGGTATATAGAGACAGCTGACAATTCCCTACACTCTTGCGCAGAATGGAGTAGCAGAGAGGAAGAACAGGTCGATTGTGGGAGCAGCGAGAGCGATGCTTCATGATCAGGGGTTACCATTCTTTCTATGGGAAGAGGCATGCAGTACTACAGTGTATCTGCAAAACAGGAGTCCTCACCGTGCTTTGGGGAAGAAGACTCCAAAGGAGATGTACACAGACAAGAAGTCTGAGGTGAGCCACTTTCGTATATTTGGTTCTTTGACTTACTCTCACGTCCCTTCTGAGAAGAGGGCGAAGTTTGAGCCCACTGTTGAGAGAGGCATATTTGTGGGATATGACAAGACTTCGAGGGCCTATCGACTTTACCTACCTGGCCAGAAGAGAGTTGTTGTTAGGCGGGAGGTGAAGTTTGATGAGTAGAGAGCTTTCAGGAAGTCAAGAGGGATGGAGCAGCGGAAGCCACCAGCTCCCACACCTCAGTTGACACAGGCTTCTTCGATACAGGTTTCAGGTCCACAGGTTTCTGGAGTGACTGGATCACAGAGTACAGGCACAGCTTCTACAGGTTCAGTGGTTCAGGTGACAGGTTCAGGGATAAGTTCAAGAACAGGTACAGGTTCAGGTTCACAGGTTACAGGTTCTTCAAGGATTGGTTCATCAGTCACTGGTCCTCAGGGTGTTGGACCTTCTGCTTCTGGGAGTTCCTCAGATGAGGATAGACCAGTATGGGAGGAGCCTTTAAGGAAGAGGAAGCCTAAGTGGCTTCAAGACACCTTGAAGGAAGCAGAGGCATTTGGTAGACCCTAGGAGGAGATCAGGACAATAGTGATGCCAGACAAATTGGGGATGACTCTTGTTGTGAGTCTTCGTGACTCTGAGCCTTCCACATTTGAGGAGGCTTCTCAGCATCAGGTATGGAGAGATGCCATGATGGAAGAGTACCATTCCATCATGAAGAATGATGCTTGGGAGATATTGCCGAGACCTGAGGGGAAGTCAGTGGTGACTTCCAAGTGGCTTTACAAGATAAAGCATGCTGCAGATGGCAGTGTGGAGAAGTACAAGGCTCGGTTTGTGGCTCGAGGGTTTTCACAGGTTGAGGGAGTTGACTACGATGAGACTTTTGCGCCAGTTGCTCGGTATTCTTCCATCAGAGCAGTGATATCTATAGCAGCAGAGATGGGTTGGAAGATCCACCAGATGGATGTGAAGACCGCATTTCTCAGTGGTCTTCTGCAGGAGGAGGTGTACTTAGAGCAGCCACAAAGATTCGAGATTCATGAGAGAGATTCTAATGTGTGCAAGCTGAGGAAAGCCTTGTACGGCTGAAGCAAGCTCCTAGAGCTTGGTACTCCAAGATCGATGCATACTTGACTTCAATGGGCTTTCAGAAGAGTGAGGCTCATCCCAACCTTTACTACATTGTGGTTGGTGGAGATCCTCTCATTCTTCTGTTATACGTTGATGACTTGTTTATCACTGGAGATGAGCGTCTTATTGCACATTGCAAGAGAGACCTTGCAGCTGAGTATGAGATGACTGATATTGGGTTGATGCATTACTATTTGGGGATGGAGGTTTGGCAGGAGCCTAGTCATATTTTCCTGGGACGGGGGAAGTATACAATTGATATTCTGAAGAGATTTCGGATGGAGGACTGCAGGCCTATGTCTACACCTATGATCACCAACTGGAAGCAACTTCATGCTTTTGAGGGTAAGTTGGTGGATCCTACACTTTACCGTCAGCTCGTTGGATCACTAATGTATCTGGTCAACACCAGGCCAGACTTGTGTTTTGCGGTGAACACTCTTAGCAAGTTCATGGTGGAGCCTAGGAGTGTACATTGGACTGCTACAAAACATGTGCTGAGATACCTAGCAGGCACAGTGGACTATGGTTTGGACTACAGAGGTTCGGGTGGAGTCAACTTGGTTGGTTTCACAAATTCAGACTGGGCAGGTTGTGTGAGGGATCGGAAGAGCACTTCTGGTTGTTGTTTCAGTTTGGGCTTGGTAGCAGTGTCGTGGTTCAGTAGGAAACAAAAGTCCGTTGCATTGAGTTCTGTCAAGGCTGAGTATATGGCAGTGAGTCAGACTACTTGTGAGACTCTGTGGCTTCGCAAGTTATTGGTAGATTTATTTGATCAGGAGCTTAAACCTACGGTGATCTATTGTGACAAACAGAGTTGCATTCAGCTCTCTGAGAATCTGGTGTTCTATGACAGGTCAAAGCACATTGAGATCAGGTATCATTTCATCCGTGACTACGTCTAGAGAGGAGCAGTTGAGTTGCAGTATATTTCCACTGATGAGCAGGTAGCAGATATCCTGACGACGTCTTTGGGGAGGGGGAAGTTTGTTTTCTTCAGAGACAAGTTGGGAGTAGTGCAGAACACTTTCCTCGGTAAGAGGGAGTGTTAGTTTTTGTACCTAAGGAAGTGTTCCCCTAGTGACTTTTGCCTAAGTCACTTAGAAAGGGGAAAAGTGACCCTTGCATTAAATAACTTGAGAAAAGTATTTAATTTGCCTTTAGAACATAAAGTCACTTTTCGATAAAGTTATGTGGGTGAGTGAATTTAATATTCATGAGAATTAAATAGGAGCATTTATTCTCAACCGTTGATCTAATCTAATCTCATGCATTGATTTGAGAAAACCCTAGGGTTTGGACAAAAAGGCAAGGGAGGCATGTTTCTAATTCATTCTTGAAATGAGAGTGATGAGAAAAGAGAGAGCAAGGAGAAGCACGATTTCCTAGGAGAGATTCCAGCACATAAATTGAGGTGGATACCCAGCATTTATTGTTGGCACAAATCCCAAGGCATTCGTACTGTACAAATTTATAGGCACAAGTCTCTAGAACAACATGCATTTCGAGAACCATACAACGACCTTTTTCTGGACATGGGTTTCGAGGTACTTTTTGGGCACAAGTTTTGAGATTCAGAACACATTTCGAGGCAACATTTTGTGCACAAAAACTAAGGCATCTACACAAAAATCGAGGCAAGAATCTGCATGGATTTCGAGGTTATACTTACAACGTTTTCCAAGAAAGATTTCAGGCACGTTTTTCGAGGGTCATACAGTCTGTACAGACTGTACATTTCTGCATATTTTTCAAGGTTCAGGTTGTGCACTGTTTTCAGGGCAGCAAGCATTGAAAACTTGGTTCTGTGTTAAAACAGAAATTTGTATTTGACACAAAAATCAAGCAAAGGCACAGAAATCGAGAAGTGACATAGAAATCGAGAAGAGGCACAGAAAGCGAGAAGTAGGCACAAAAAACGAGGAACTGCTGGGTGCATTTATTGCAGTGGAGATAAGTTGTATTTTCTACTGTAATGCTGTTCTATATTTTGCGGAAGAAATAAAAACTCTCTCTAACTGGTTTTTCCCGTGGGGGTTTTTCCAGGACACATTTGCCAAAAATTCTAAGTCTGTTATTTTATGGTGTGCTTGTTAAAATTTATTTTCTGCCTGCTAGAGTAACTTTACAGCGTGTTTAATTGTTTAAGAAAATTTCATAAGTAGTTTCCAGCCTATGTAAAACTGGCTGGAAATGAAAACCATTGAAATGTGACATAAACCAGCAAGCTGCAAAACTCAGAAAAATTTACATCTCCTGGATTATAGCTGGATGTGACAGCAGTCTTATCTTCTCTGCCCCTGCTTGCCCCATCTCTGCCACACCTCCCCGCCCACTTTACTTCCAAGCTCTTGTTCATTTTTTAAGCGAAAACATAGTTAGGCTTAGGGTTTACATGTCTCTTCATTTGCACTCACTCAAAATCTCTACACAATTTGCAATCAAAATTAAGTGTTTTTTTGCTGAAATGACAGTTTTGTTTGGTTGGAATTGCATATAATCAGGGCCATCCAGAAATAATGGAGGCAGCTGAATCTATTTCAACAATTAAAATAAGAATTTGAATAATCAAAATCACAATTTTAGCAAAAAATCACATTGGCAGATTCCCACAAAAAAAGCTGGAAATGTGAAAATCCTATGAAGTCTAGCTTACTCCTTTTGCTTAATTGAAAGCCAAAAGGTACTTAGGTTTAGGGATACATATCTATCCATAGCAAAAGGTACTTGGGTTCAGGGATACATATCTATCCCAGTATGGGCACTTCCTAACCGTTGTCTACCATGAGCCATTCCAGATCTCGTTGAGCAATCACCAAACAGAGCAACTTTCAAATGATCCTTCCGTTGTCTACCATGAGCCATTCCAGATCTCGTTGAGCAATCACCAAACAGAGCAACTTTCAAATGATCCTTCAGTCACTGGAAATAATCAACAAACAGTGTGCACCTTTTCTTAAAAACATTAAAACATTGCAGTGCATTTCAGAGTCTTAAGCTATTTAGTCTGGCTCATGCTTACACCTGATCTAAAGATGAAGACAAACAATTTTAAGGTCCCAATGTCAAAAGATGTTTCTCTGACGTCGCTGGAACGGTATTACCCTTGGTTAATTCTTTCTTTTCTAAAATGTGCAAGGTTAAAATAAGTATTTGTGAATATAATGGTATTTGGTGTAAAATTTTCGGTAATGATGATAATATTTGATTTAATAAATTAATTGTGATACTACTATAATAAAATCATAAAATAAAATATATAGAAAATACCAATATAGAGAATCCATTCCAATCATCAAATACTATACAGGCCATAATCAAACGGTTCATAAGCCATTAAAACAACCAGTTTAGAAAATCTCCCAATCTTTTTTACAAAACTCAAAGCATTCAAGTTATTAAATTCAAAATCTCTTTACACAAAATTCAAGACTTAAAACAACTTTACCAGTTATAAGATTAATATATCTTGAGCTCTGAGTTGATGAGCCCTGTGTTCTAATGTTACTTCCGTTGTTACGACTGGCAACTTTAGGGAGAGCGACCTTTCCTTGGATTGGATCAGTAGTTTATATCTATATTTTATTTATTTCCTAACCCTAATAAAGATATGTTTTTACTGGCTGGGCATCTCCTAGCAGTTTTAAGCCCGTCCACCAAAAGGTTCTCTGATTGCTCATCATCCAGCCGCCATGTCTCTAAAGTTCAGGCTGTTGAGAATCAATCTATCTATCCGGGGAAGTATTAATCAAATTAATGTGCACCTATAAATATAAAAAAACAAAGACATCCATAAAGTTGTTGAGAGTAGCACCCCGCCATGGTTCTATTTCAATAAACACTAATTAGAAATGTTGCAAAAGATCTACTCCTAAATATGGGGTAAACTTTGTAAAAGTAAAAAATGATTATTACATAAACACTATTTCAATAAACCCTAATTACATATGTTTGCAACAGATCCTACTAAAAATGGGGTGAATTTTGCAAAAGCTAAAAAAGACCGCAAAGACTATTTCCATGCCAATCAATTATTCTGCGCTTTGCATAGCACGCAGAAGAACCATCGAAAGAAACTCTATAGCAAAGCATTGACAAACCGTTCTCTAGAATCTGCAGGAAAAGCAAAACAAGAAAACCGTACCTTAAAGATACTAGAACACAAAATTTCAACAGGGTAACAAACATAAACATTAAATGTAAGAGATAAAAACAATCGTATGGCAATAATGTCTTTACCTAAATTCAGGGCGCGTTTCTGTTTCTATGGAGCAGGAAAAAGAAACAAAAAATTAGCACAACCTCGGACAGAAAACCCTAAATGTTTAATAAGCTTATAAAATATTGTGAATGGTAGCATATCCAAAACAAGCCCTGTCAAAAAGCCTGAGAAGACGCAGGCTGACTAATTTTCAAGGGCGTTGTATTGATGTTTATCTGAGCACCTAGAAATGGCAAAGCCATGATTGCATATTGCCATGGTAAGCTAACCAAAGGTGCTGTAATACACTTGTGAATGGTAGCATATCCAAAACAAGCCCTGTCAAAAAGCCTGAGAAGACGCAGGCTGACTAATTTTCAAGGGCGTTGTATTGATGTTTATCTGAGCACCTAGAAATGGCAAAGCCATGATTGCATATTGCCATGGTAAGCTAACCAAAGGTGCTGTAATACACTATTACACCAACATAAGATCACATTACTTGCACAACTAAAATGAAAAGCATAAAATACAGAACATAACAAACTGCAGAGATCTCCGTTTTTGCTTCAGCAGCCCGCCTGACTGGAGAGTGGCTGCCGCGTTTTATGTTTATCCCAAACCCTAATGGTCGTATTATACTGTTTTCACTTCTATTTGTAATTGTAAATGCTATCGGGATTGAAATTTGTTGAAATAGGGCGGTCACATGGTAATTTTTTTATTTCGCCTTTGGTGAAATGTTACCTAATTAAAACCCTAACAGCTAGCTAATTGGCCCCAATTCACAAGCCCTCGCCAAATCAGATGTAAGGTGTTCAATTCCTAGGTCTGTTGGGGTCAGGTTCCTTAGTTGTGTAAAAGGCATGAATTTGAGGCTATAGTGTAACTAGGGATAGTATCTAGGCATGAATTCCTGGCCCCAATTCACAAGCCCTTGCCAAGTCAGATGTCAGGTGTTCAATTCATGGGTCTGTTGGGGTCAGGTTCCTTAGCTGTGTAAAAGGCATGAATCTGAGGTTATAGTGTAACTAGGGATAGTATCTAGTTTCATGTATGAAATTAAGGCTAGCTCAGTTGGTTGGGCCCCAATTCACAAGCCCTTGCCAGGCCAAAGGTCATGTGTTCAATTCCTGGGTCTATTGGGGTCGGGTTCTTCCGCTGTGTAAAAAGCATGAATTTGAGGTTATAGTGTAACTAGGGATAGTATCTAGTTTCATGTATGAAATTAAGGCTAAATGCTTTTAGAAAGCATATGATCTCACTTGAGGTAGTCTTAGTGATAACCATAAAGAACCTGGGCTTTCTTGTGGATACTACTGATTTAGGATGAAACCATCCTCTAGTCGTGGAGTATTACCTAAAACAACCCAAGACCTAGAGGCATCTCGCCAATGATGGTTGTCCTCACCTTTGGTTGACAACCAAGTTATGAAAGGTTTTGCCACCTTTGGAAAAAAAATAAAAATTATCAAGCTTATTTTCAAGGTTAAGTCTTTCACATATGTTATGCAATGGTTGAAAAGAACATTGTGAAAGGTCAAACATTTTACCTAAGTTGTATAATTAATTCAAAACAATTAGTTTAAAGTTTTACAAAAAAAAGTTCTTCAGAAGCAAACTAAAACACTAGACTGCTTCTTAGTTTTGAATTTATTACATTAAATATCTCAATCAAGCAATATACCAAACTTATGGCTATATTGCTTGACATACTGACCCAAAAGCAAAATACATCTAAACATCATTAACATAACTAGTTATGATCAAAGATATGGCCACCATAGGCCTCTTCCACTAAAATATCCCCACTGTCAAAACTAGGGTCACCAACTTCTCCTTGCTTCTCTATTGAAATTGGTTTCACTTGTTGGACAATTTCCTCATCAACACGTTGTTCTCTTGGTGAGCCTATGGAAACCCGAGGAATCGTGACCATTGATTGAGGGCTCCAAGCAAATCCTAGTATCATGTTGTATTGCATCTCAAGGTTCATTGCCACCTTATTAACTCTAGTCCTTTGTTCCCCAAGTTGAATTTCCAACACTTCATGCCTGGGTTCCTGCTTTTCTACATGAATACTTAAATACTCAAAGGTTGCCTCATGTCCTCCAATTGATTGGATATATGTCTTCATATCTTTAATTTTATAACTCCCCTCATCTCCATTGCCCATGGGACTCAATGGCATATCCATATTCATAACCCACCCTAAGAAATTACTTAGAGTCCTAATTGATAAGTTCCACTAATTGTCACCCATAGGCCACTCCAAGTACCAAATCAAATGAATAAGGGTATGCCCAGGCTTATGAAATCTTTGGCCTACACCCTTAATAGATGACACCTCTAGACTCCCAATAGACAAAACTAGCTCCTCAAAAACCAAGTAAACCATAAGAAAAACGAAGAAATTACAAAGTCTCACTTCCACAGTAGAGAAAGCCCTCATAACATACAATTCATTGAAAACAATTAACACTACTCCCATAATTGTTGAAGGTCAAAGAACAAATGTTGTACTCAGCAAGCCATACCACTTATCCTTGTCCCATATGTTGTTGAACTCAAATTGATTACCCAAAACAACCTCACGTTGCTAACATGCAACATGATCCTCCCAAGCAATCCTTTCATAGTCTAATCCAGGAGAAAAGAGAAGGATAACATTACACCCTAAGCTCAAGAAATATAATGAAAACTTACCACGCCCAAGGCTCATATCCCACCTAGGGGAGGCAGGCGCGGGAGGGATCATCTTCGATCCCGGAGGAAATAAAGTCATCTCCTTTGCATGGGGTTTAGGAAATAAAACAAACAACGAAGCGGAATGGCTAGCCTTGCTCCACTCCTTGGAAATCATAGCGACCCTCAACGTCAGCAAACTAAAAGTCTTTGGTGATTCGACGCATGCCATTCAAAGAATGAGAACGGGGATCGAAAGAAGAGGATAAAAAAGCTTCAGAATCCAAAGAAGAATCAGCCTCCTTTCTCTTCCTCAAGAAACACATTACTACCACATCCTTCGGGGGAACAAATGCTGAAGTCGACGAAGCTGCTAATATGGGTGTCACCCTAGCTTTAGGCCAAATCTTATATAACAATGACAACAATGAAAAAGAGGACTTCCACTTCATCCCCTAATTCCATTCAAAAAATTCGTTCCAGCCACTTTGGATTTTTTTACTTTTCTTTGGAAATGTCCCTCCTCTTCGTTTTGTTGAAGGCACGTGGGCCTTCGCGGCCTTCACATGGCCTACTCCTCTCCCGTCAGCTCCCACGCTCCAGCTTTAACTCCTCCCTCCCCCCCTCGTGGTTTATCCTCCCCCGACGTTATGTCTTTCCCTCCCCGCTCCACTGCTCACCTGCTCTCGGACGATTTGGGAAACCTCTACCTCTCCAACCCTCTGGAATTCCTTTCTCCTTCTGGTTTCATTCCTCCCAGTGCTTTTCCTCTTGAGCCCTTCTCTCGTCCCGTTTCCAGTTGCAGCACGATGGCCGGCGTGGCGGAAGGGGTCGCGACACTGAAAGCTTCCATCGTCGACTTCAAGGAGCACCTTCGCAGGGTCTTCGAGGTAGTATGCACCGGAATCAAGCAGAACAACGAGATGGCTTCCGACATCAAGTACAATTCTCAACAACTTACTTGCCAGGATTCCAGGATAGATGACTTAGAGAGAAATCTTTTTGAATTAATGGGCAAAGTTGATATCATTAAGGATGAAGTTTCAAACATGGCCAGAATGACCCAATGCAACCACTGCCAGGAATCCCCTACAGTGAACAAGGAAATTACAGATGCTGCTTTTGTGCAGCAACAAAATTATGGATAGTTTTGCATCTTCTCAGCAGGGCTCTTCTCCTAGTTTCAAGTTTTGAATGTATTTTTGTATATTGCTAAACTCTCAGTTTGTAAGGGTTTATCCCTTCTCTACTACAAAAAGAAATGGACAACAACGAAAAAGGAAACTCATAGCTAATATGTGCATGCTTACATGTCCTATTTTGTTCTCCTTCTCTGAAGTAAGACTCTATTTTTGTAATGAATGGCTGTGCACAGCCTTTTTTCGAATATATATACATACCCGGTTTCTATTAAAAAAAAAGGCTCATTATCCCACCTACAAGTTGCATTGCCATCATACTTGGTTCAATTGTCCCTGCAAACTTGTTTGAGTTCAAATGTGTGAGGTTAATGGTGGTAAGGGGGGGGGGTATATGAGCTCCCTCCTACTCCACTCCGATACACTTGTCTGCCACCTTCATTAATTCACCATGCAATATGATATACACATTCAAGAACTTGGTTTATATGGAGATTGAAACCATGTTATGACAATTGCTAGGGGGCCACAACCTTGAGCCCCCCTTGCCCACCCCCCCCCCCCCCCCCCGCTCGCCATTTTGGATGAAGACCTTGTTGCCCAAGTAAATCACTTGATTTGACATATTAACAACATTAGAGATGGTATTTCTTCAAATGTGGAGTAGGCTGGTTGAATCAAAGGATGCAAGGAGGTTGTGAATCCTTTGCAACATTCTGGACAAAATTGTGCCATCGTTGTCCCCACCCTTTCTTGTTAAGCCTATAACAAGGGAGGAGTTATAAAAGCTGACTTGATTTGTTGAGTACAAAGGAGATTGATCCCAATACATAGAGCATGAATTTCAGCCTTGTTATTGGTTGTTACCCCAAGACCCCAGGTAAAGGTCAATACTTTATTTCCATTAGGTCCATATAGGACCCCCCATGTCTGTCACCCCTTAAAAAAAGAATATTATATAACCTAATAATCTTGAAGGTATTTTCTAAGGGAATGTGATTATAATTTTTTTGATATGAGATCAATCGATATTTTTTTACTATTTTAGAAAAATTTCTTTGGTTGTTTTCGTTCACATGTTTCCTGCTCAAGTAGACTCATGTTATTGGCCACTAGTCTTTCTCATCTACTTCTTTACTTCTTGGAATTAGTTTGAAACCCTCGACAACTCTTCGAAGGCCACTGATTTCTCAGCATTTGAAACAAATGTATCCACCAACCCCATATAGAGGGTCCTAACTAAGGTGTCCTCCAAAATTGAAAGCTTCTCACCGCTATCATTACCCACCATTAGGATCTTCCAATCCAACAGTTGTTTGTGGTGCAAGAGGTATTTCCTTGTTCTAGATGCTCTAATATACATTGATCTCTAAGTTGTACAAAAGTATCTGAAAACAAACTAAACAAAAGTTAGAAAGTTCACAAATTCCACCAAGTTTACTTTCCAAAATATTGTGACTTCCTTGCCAGTAGCTATACCACGGTCTCTTGATATTTCCATTCCTTGACAAGCGTTCAAAGGGCCAATCCTTCAATTCTTAATCTGATATGAACACATGATAACCTTTTATTTGCCTGCCATTAAAGGTAGGAAGGTTATCCGTTCCATCTTCGTCTCCACTCCAGCCTTTATTTGCCTTAAGGTTAACGACTAAATCTTTCCAACAAAGTCGATAAAGAAGTATCCATCTATACCACTCCGCTTAATCTACCATTTTAATCTATAGTGGATCACATCATATTTTCAATGGAATTTATCAAAGAATGGGTGATATATTAAAATATCAAATCATTTTTAGATTAAAGGTCAGAATAACTTAAGAGTCTTATTTAGCTCTCTAGATTTTTTTCACATTCAACTTTTCACTCCACCCTGCAACCCATAAGCAAAAGTGAGATATTGTTATCGCTCATGAAGAGCCCCAATCAACAATTGGCTCATGAAGAGTGAACACGCCACAAGTAGGATTTGAACCCAAGTGGCAAGGATAATAATTTCCTCGTCTCGACCACTTGAGCTATACCTAGTTGACCATTTAGCTCTCTATCTTTACTTTGTTGAAATAATCCACCAAAATGCTCTTAAAGTATGTGGAATTAATACGTAAATATTAGAGCATAGTATTACTTGTCTTGGGACTCTCAAAACATATGACTTTAACGTGGGAACCAAACACATGATTTGATCACTTCTTGGTTAAATTGAAGGGGTGGCCTTACTAGAAAATTAGGGTGGAGCTCAAAATTGAGATGATGTAAAGGTTCCTCTTGTTCAAGATTCCTCTTGTTCTTGTCCACCATAAACGTAATCAATGTTAATAGCGGTAGTGTTAAGATTAATCCTCTACCAAAGTTTCTAAGAATTGCATAGAGAACTCACAACCTGCTTATTCTACCATCACGAGAGATACTTAGAGATGTCCATGCCTAGATTCAGCCCAAGTTTTATTGGTCCATAAATATAAAGGAAAATTTTATCGTAGCCTCCACTTCTCCAATGAAAGAGTAGATAGATCTAATAAAAAAAGAGTTTACCCCTTAATTATACTAGACTTGTTTTATTAGTTTTATTATGCCTGCATATTTCTTGTTAGTAATATCAACAATCTAACTCCCCTTCCATCCACAAACTCTTGTAGCTCCTCTTCTTTTGCATAAGCCCTTTTCTCCTCACTTTCCTAATCATGTGCCTGCAAGATATATTGTCCCCATGTTGCCATGGCTCATGGCCCAGGACTTACATCCTCAACCAATTATTTAATGCATAGAGAGATGACAAAGCGAGCATACAAACTAAGCAAAACAACTTAAATAACGCACTATGTATTCAACTTATGATTGATTATCCTTGCATTGGTCAAGTTGATTTACATCAAAATTTGTGAGCTACCCTTTAAAATATAAGGCAAAGATAACCATCTCTACTTTCCTTTGAATATTCGTTGAATAATTTGTTCAAAAAATACATATTTCATGATGAAATAACGCCAAAACTTCACAATTTGGGCCATCTTATATCAATTTGACACTAGCATTTAGGGCTTAAGAAACAATGCTCAAAATTATTTAGAGCATTGAGAAGGAAAATTTCAATTCAGATGAGATTAGGGAAGAATTTCAAAAGCTTATCAATATACTTGTGGAATTTCATGTTGAGAGTAATGGAATGGCTCCATGGAAAAACAAACTTTGGTGTCTTCAACAAAGTGAATTTAAGAAATATATTAAAGCAAGAGAAACCATTGAGAAGTATAAGGCCTTAATTACTATGACAAGGTAAGCTACATAAACAATCTTCAACAAAGTGAATCTAAGAAATATATTAAAGCAAGATAAACCATTGAAAAGTATAAGGCCTTAATTACTATGACAAGGTAAGCTACATAGCAACAAGCTCTTGCCTTTAGTGTGTGTTATGACAAGGTAAGCTACATAGCAACAAGCTCTTGCCTTTAGTGTGTGTTTTTTATGACCAAAGAAACAAGTCTTTGTGAAGTCCACGAATATTATGCCCATGTGACCGTTTCATAGGAGAAAGGAAGAAATTAAAAAGAAAAAGAAAAAGCAATGTTATGCCAAAAAGAATGTCATTAGCCATGTTGTAATGAAAAAGGTTAACCATGTCGAATGTCATTAGCCATGTTGTAATGAAAAAGTAAATAGAGCAACAACAATGATATGCAAGAAAAAAATGCCGTTAGCCATGTTATAATTAAAAAGTAAATAAAGGAAGTTTAGATATCCGTTATGTGAATTAACAAAATAAAAAACAATTCAATAAGTAAATTTCCATGGAAACCATTGAGTACTCATGTAAGTCGTTTGAACATTAGTTATTGCAAAAATTCTCTTCCAAAAGCAAGTTACATTCGAACAATAATTGTAATTATGTGATCTCTACCTTTGCCATGTATGCTAATTCTATGAGTAAATTAAGTCAATTTTCCTTGCCTTTACTGCATCCTTATATATATACACTTCCTAGATCTAGATTCAGTAGTAGAGTCCAATAGTAGAGAGGAGGCAGGGATTTGCCCAGGTCTATATATGTTTTTATAATGACTATTGAATTACATGAGGGTTCTTGGCTTGCCCGCTTGAGCTTTATATCCAATATATTTATGTTTTTATAACGATAGTTGAATTTCATTAGGGTCCTTGGCTTGCCCGCTTGAGCTTTATATCAATAGTTGGATTATGTACTTGGATATTTAGCAAAATAAATGCTCATTTATAATAATACTGGCGATTGCACTTTGGGTTGCATTAAAAGAATGTCGTATTGTAAGGAGAGGAGGGACATGAAGAAGGCATATGCAAAGTAGAATATTGGAAAGAGAACCACAAATGAAAAGAGAAAACCCGAAATGCGATACGATATTTTCAAAACATTAGATTATTCACATGTGCTCTAGTTTTTTGTGTGTAAGAAAATTGTTTTTTCTTCTATTTGTATTTTCCTGTTTATTTTTTCATGAACCTATTCCTGCTCATTGTGTGCAGATTACAGTTAGAGAAGTGAGAAAAGTGGCAATAACAAATGCACTTGTAAAGTTGTGTAAAAGTAATTTTATTTCTTTGGAGCAACTAGCAAAACAGATGTAGCAATAAAGATAAATACAAAAGTACATAAATCGAATTGCTATTGTGTGTGTAGAACATTATCATTTGCAAAGGAAACTCATTTTGTGTTGTAGGAGAGAATATGACAAAGCAAAATGATATTTCTGGGGAAAATGGACAATATTCAGAGCAACAAAATTTGAGGCAATGATAACCACATTGCAAACCATAGTGATCACCAAATTCCAAATTGTTTATTGTTACAATAGTTAGGGGCATCACAATAGACTTTGCTACGAGCAATAAATAAATAATTGTCCTATGAAGTGGAAAATTTATATTGTTGGTGAAGTATAAAATTCAAGTGCAATAATTTACATAACATCCAGCCATAGCCTATTTGCATCTATAACATAACAAGTTTTCTTTTGCTTGCTATTCAGAACTAAATTGAATGTGTTATTTGAAAATGCATAAGATGGAGTAGGAAATGTAAGTGCGATCAAGTCATTGGGCTAGTGTGTATGTGCATTGTTCAATTGAAAGATGGCATGAATTTTATGCCAAAATGTTTTTAAATACAAACAAATGTATCTGCATTATTCAAATGAAAGATCACATGAATTTTATATGTGTATGCTATTGAATAGAGATAAATGGGGCGTAAAACATCTAGGTGTGATCTAAACTAAACTAAGTGTGTTATGTTGAGATGCATAATTATGGGCAAAAAACAATGTGAATATGACATCGATGTTTGGTTGTAATAGACATTAATTGAAATTGAATGGGTGTAGTATCCATAGGCCTAAGAAATTCATGCTTTTAGCAAATGACACAACCATGGAACCTGCAATATAATCTAAATAACCGAATGAAAGATATTGGATATCTAATCCTCTATTGAAAATCATGGAGTGTAGAAAATGGAAAAAGAGACACAACAAATTTTGATAAAAAGGAATGAAGTTCACATAATGAAAAAAATAAAATAAATAATGTTGAAATAAGTGTTAAGATGCACATACGTGGTGAAACTACCTAACAATATCCTATTAAACAATGTTTATTTGGATTATGTCAATATATCTCAGTTAGATGAAATATGAATGGCTGACTGTACATGACCGAAAATAATGATCTTGTTTTGTTGCAAACTATGATGGATTGGATCCACCCTGACGGAAATGTGTGGAGCGAGTAGATAGTATGAAGGGGCAGATGCTAAGATTCTCGACAGATGGTGCAAATCATGGAGGTGGATTCCTCTTCTATAAAAAAAAGGTTTGAACAGTTTGATCTTCACTGTTGCTTGAGAGATCAATATATTGCCCTCGATGGGACTTATCCATTGCATGCTACCATCTCAGTTGTTTAATCTTCCGAGAGCGTTATTATTTCCAAAGAGCTCATCGGTAAAGATCATGGTGGTGGTGAGGGATTGAAATGTCTGCTATGCAGAGAAGAGCTTTACTTATTGAAACAAGACTCTGTCTACATTTGGCTTGATTCTCACTACAACCCCAACCACTCTAACAACTAAAAGGGATGGAATTTACATTATACTACACTTAAAATTATAAAGCAAATTATGCTCAAATGAAGCCACACAATCGTTTGGGTCTGTAAGGCTGTGGTTGAACTTGAGACAGGGAATTAGCATGCAAACAACCCAAGTTCAAACCCCGATGGGCATAGAGCCCTATAACAATGTATGTATTACGTATTGGTCGAAGAGTTTGATGGCTACCCACATTGAAGTGGGAACACAATAATGCAAAGATTGAGTTCCTGGCTCTCAGTACATTTTCAAAACACGTTTACACCTTTACCTAAAAAGGGGAAGACACATAAAAGGGTTTAGGGTTATAAGAACCTTCTACAAGATTTCCATTCTATTTTGACATGGCTTCAAGATTCATCATACAATACAAACTTCTCATAAGTAGCTGGTGCAGCCAGAAAACATATTAAGTTAGAGAAAATATCCTTGGCTTCTTTGCTTTTGAAGTTGTTTGTTCAAAAACTGCTTCATCTATCACATCTATTTCAACATACTATGTTTCAAGTTTTAATGATCGTTTATACTATAGGTGTTTAGTTTAACATATATGTGAGTGAAGTATAAGAAAGAATAACATAATTTAACATTATTCACATTATAAGGATAACTATTAATATTAAAGCATACATTATTTTTGTTTTGATTAAATAAATTTGCATTTTTTATTTCATGGTTTATTTTAAAAAAAATTACATCAAAAATAATCCTTTAATTTGAAATATAATCCTATATTTCAAATTAGATTCTTCACAAAAATTATCTATATATATATATATAATATAACAATTATCCATATATAATATTAATTTATATAAACAAAGTTATATCGTCACTTTTGAACCCAAACCTTATCTTGCAATAACTCTTTGTTTACAATGAAGAAATATTTAAAACAAGCCCTTTAAATTTTCACAAATTAAAATAAATTTTAAATTAAACTAAATAATGTCGACCGTGGCAATTGATAGCAGGGTGGAAACTGCAAGAACTGCTCCAAATAGAACAGTTGAATGCAGGGAAGCATTTGCACCAAAGCCCAAACTCTCGAAAATATCAGTTGCATAGAACAATATTAATTCTATTGGGAATTTCACGAATGAACATCCCTCCAATGGTTATTGAAAGTGCAGGAATTGCTACAAAGATCCCAGGAGTTATTTCCAACTGGTCAAATAGTGAGGATTATTTTTCATTTGCTAGCTCAGATTGTATAAAAATCCCTCACAAGTTCTACACCGACAGAAACTAGACACAATCATAATGGACAACTTAACAAGGAGAAGCCCCTATGCTACCTCTTGAGTGGCTTAACAGGTCACAAGTTTTCTCTATCAGAGGACAGGTGCTTCTCCCCAAAAAGGCATCGCACCCATTATAATATCCATTAAATACATCTAAAGCTAAAATAAAATTAAATTAAAAATTAAAACCATGCTGCTACGTTTAAGCCATGCATGGTTAGTCCCGAAGCAAACCACCAATGCTGTCCCAATTGTTGTCGTGAAATTTGGGCTAAAAGGTGAGCAAGTGTCTCTCAACCTGGAAACACATGCAATTGACTAGATTTTCAATCTATCGAGCTACCAATGACAACATGCTAAAGAAACCATACATTCTTCGGAAAGGGGTCTTGGTCCTAGCCTGAAACTGTGGTAATACATTGCATTTGCATGTCCGAAACATCCATTTGCATTTGCGTGTTGTGTAGGCTTGGTCAGCGCCTATATGGGGAAATGCCCATCTAAGTTACTTTAATCGGGGATCACATTGCTTCAAAATTGTATGGGACGTGTGTCAAGGCCCACTACTTTGTTCCTTCCTTGTACTACCTCGAACTCCAGTTGCATACAACCTTACTAGTATTATGAATTTTAACGGAGATAATTAAATCCAACAACACACCAATGATTTAGCTTCATAACACCAGCGAAAGAAAAGTTTTAAGGCCCTAGAATTGCTGGTCCTAAGTAGATCCTTATGCACAGGAGGATTTACAGTGTACAAAGAAGAATACAGAATTAACACTAGTACGTGCAGGCCTCCAGGAAAGTAAGGTAAGTACACCAGCTATAAGTTTCTGTTAATATATAATTTTGGGACCTATAACTTTTGGCACATTGTATCCACTACCTGTCTCATAGAGGGCCTTCCCAGAACCAATAGTTAAGCAGTATTATTCAGCTTAACCATTTTACTAAGTGGCTTTAATTTCACCTGTAGACGATTTGGGGGTCTTTATTTTGTTCGATTTTAGGTTGAGTAATCTATTAGGGGCAAGCAATAGGATCTTGGTGTAGTGACAATGATTAGATATTAGAAGGTGTTGTATAGCAACCCAATGCCCAATTCTAATATTACAAAGCATTCTTACGTAAATCCACTAACATGCATTTAGTAATTCTGAAATTGTTATCCTTATTCTTTGCAAGATAGTTCCGCATCATGAATATTTTGATTACTTTTAGATATTTGTTCAGACAAATTAAGTAAGCAAGGAAAAAACAGTGTTCGCGGAAACCCTAAATGTTCTTTGTGTCATTGTCATGCATACCTTGCTACCTTGGAGCAGCATGCCAGATTGTAAGATGTTATTTCTTTAGCTCTGTAATTAGCTGTTTTTTACATCTTCCATCTTCCCCAAAGACTAATGCCTACTTGTGAAATATTTACGTTTCTGTAATGCAATCATTTCGTATATATAACATGCTGTAAAGCTTTACAAAACTCACCTGTCCATTTGCTTCAGTTGTGCGTAATCAGTTTTGCATAATCCCGTAGTTGCCGTAGCAGGTTTTGGGGCTAGTATGCTGCTTCAAGTGGATTTGATTCCGAGGTATTGCTAGCATGCTATAGCGAGCTGCACCAAGTGGGCTTGATTCTTAGATATTGCTAACAGGCTGCTCTAGGTGGGTTCGATTCTCAAGTATGCTTTCCCAACCTCAATAGATCATGGAAGAGCAATCAGTATGGAAGAGAAACCAGAAAGGAAGATAGTTCTCAACAATACATCAACAAAGGAATTCGACATGGGGTTGAGATGCTCTTAACTAGTAGTGTTGATGAAGGAGGTGGCATGGCAGTGAACACAGTCATGGCGGTGAAGGTGGCAGTGCAGGTGGTGCAGCAAGCTGATGTTCACATTCGATGCTCCTTGTTAGGAACCTACCGTCATTCAATGCTTAGCGGTAGGAACGAAGCATTCCGCCGTCGGTTGGGAAATAACGCTTTAATTCCATCACCCAATGAGGTTTTAGTTAAATAGAATTAAAAATTTGATAAAAATAATTAAATTTTATGCCTTAATTAAAACTATGGTAAACTTGGAAATTTTTTACGGTCAACGGCTAAATTAATATGCAGTCACCGCATATCGAATGCAATATACCTGCATACCAGGCCTTCGACAGGTATAATAAGAGCAAACACATTTATATCTCCATTTAATATGCAATGCGCAGCGGTATCCAGAGTTATGATGAGTCTTCACCATATATATATATATAAAGGTGGCTCTGAGTTCTACAATGAAAACATTCGAGTAAACAAGCAATATAAGATAACGATGACTATATGACCTATTGAAGAATTACAAAACAAAATTCTTGAGATTCCCTACAATAATATTAGCTGCGACAAAAGATTTACAACAAGCATTAGATAAACACAAAGACATGTTGTTGAAGTTAAACTCTATGGAGCCAAGAAGCTTGAGTCCATGCCTAGCGTGTTGTTTGTTGAGTTTTCCATTTAGGTGTCACGTCTTCATTGTCGTGGCAGAGTAACAACTATGCATCAATGTGAAACTCCTCAGTTGAGAACTTAGGAAATGAAAGATTTCCATGAGAAATTAAAATTTGTAAATTAATGTTAAAGGAACTTAGGAAATCAAAATATTTCCATGAGAAATTAAAATTTGTAAATTAATGTTAAAGTTTTCCATAGCATTAGTTTGATCTTCGACATATGTAGTAAGCTAGTCTATATAAGTCTATAGTGAACTTGTTACAGGGCAAAATAAGACCACAATGCATATGATTTATCTTTAAAAAGTGTTTTATAAAAACCCGAATGAAAACTTTTAGTAAACTAAACATGCCAAATATTTTCCATGTAATGAGAAAAAAAGAAGACAAATTACTATAATCCCTTGAACTTGAAAAGGTGGGACTAAAAAGAAATAAAGTAGTATAATATTCCAACAAGAAAGAGATGCGTTGCAGCAAATTCCCTGCCTTAGAGATAGCCAGGGTTGTTCGTAATGCGTAATCCATGCCTTAGAGATAGCTAGGGTTTTTCGTAATGCGTAATGCATGAGAAAGTCCAAATATTTTACGTAGAACCCAAGCAAAAAGCTAAATTTTTTGTGTTTTTACTTTTAAATTTAGTGACGATTCTTTATTGAATTAACCAGATGTTTTATTGAATTAAGCAAAACACATGTTGGAGAAGTTCCAAGTATTTTAGGTAGAGCCCAAGTTAGAAGGACGCAGGGTGTAGTATTTGAAGCAATCAAAGCAAGAAATTCTTGCCATAGCCACCATTTTTTTAGAGTGACTACAGCTACTCACACCTTCTTTGAGATTCCTGGTTTAGGACTTTTGTTGTTGTGTAGCTTTGATTTCGAGTATGCCTAGCTTATTTGCAAGCTTAGTTATGATTATCACCAACCACGCATTGAACACAATACAACATTCCATCGACCGCTTCTAGAACTTGTCTCTGAGAAAAACTAGTGCATGCATACAAATTACTATAATCCCTTGAACCTGAAAAGGTGGGACTAAAAAGAAATAAAGTAGTATAATATTCCAACAAGAAAGAGTTGCGTTGCGGAAAATTCCCTGCCTTAGAGATAGCCAGGGTTGTTCGTAATGCGTAATGCAGGAGAAAGTCCAAATATTTTACGTAGAGCCCAAGCAAAAAGCTAAATTTTTTGTGTTTTTATTTTTAAATTTAGTGACGATTCTTTATTGAATTAACCAAATGTTTTATTGAATTAAGCAAAACACATGTTGGAGAAATTCCA
This sequence comes from Larix kaempferi, assembly GCA_027924585.1. NCBI lineage: Eukaryota > Viridiplantae > Streptophyta > Pinopsida > Pinales > Pinaceae > Larix > Larix kaempferi. The sequence goes on along the minus strand of BSBM01000767.1, from coordinate 27,536,043 downwards.
AGTATTTTAGGTAGAGCCCAAGTTAGAAGGACGCATAGTGTAGTATCTGAAGCAATCAAAGCAAGAAATTCCTGCCATAGCTGCCCGTTTTTTTGAGTGACTACAACTACTCACGCCTTCTCTAAGATTCCTGGTTTAAGACTTTTGTTGTTGTGTAGCTTTGATTTCGAGTATGCCTAGCTTATTTGCAAGCTTAGTTGTGATTATCACCAGCCACGCATTGAACAAAATACAACATTCCGTCGACCGCTTCTAAAACCCGTCTTTGAAAAAAACTAGTGCATGCATACAACCCACGTCCACTAATGGGAGTGATGTTTCTCCATTATCCATCGAAAAGTTTCAAGTAATATGAAGTGATTTTAGCTATCTTGATATGCATGTACTCGCTAGATGTTGTCTATATCTGTTGCATATAATGAATGTGTACCTTTTCTCAACCTATGAAGTCTGCATTTGATCTCAATAAGTTTTCCATCTACAATTATAGTAAATTGGTTAAAAGCTCATGAGGAAATAGCTTGACCGTACAAAGCTAAGATCCAAAGTCTACTAAATTAATAGAAGATCATTTCACTCACCTTGCTTTTTTCTTTTTTTTAGCAATGTGAAGTTTAAGAAAAGTTCAAGAATTATATAATCTCCTCTCTACATTAAAAAGGGTGAGTGCATGTTTTGTGTAAACCCACTTAGTGGGGCTCGTCTTGCACATTTGATTGCCGCCCAAATAATAAAATAGGTAAGATCCAGTTTGGTAAGCACTTATTACATTTATTTGTCCCACTCAGAATATAAGTAGCCGAGAACGATAGATTAGTTTAGTTCGAACCGGGCTCTCTGCATAAATAAGCAATACACTTTCTATTGTTCCTACCATCACACGGGTGTAAAGCCATGCGAACTTGACATTGCCTTGTTGCTATCCAGTTAATTCAAGTTAATTCAACCTTTCGTTAGGCTTCTGGATTTCTTTTTGGGCCTCACCTAGCTCTCTGGTGTTAACAAATCTTTACAGATTTGCAAATACGCTGGTAAGATTCAGAATTCGGTAAATAGGTGAGTGACTTGCAGGATGGCAAAACAGGGAAAAAAATCTATTAATCAAATAACAAATTAATACTAGTATACAACTTTACAAAAATCTATTAATCAAATAACAAATTAATACTGGTCAAACCATTTTGACTAATAAACGATTCGTATATCTTCCTACCGTCGGGGAATAATAATAATAATAAATTTAGATCCATGTTACATAATTAAAAAAATTGTAATTCAATGATTACCCCATGTATCTTAACACATTTAATTGATCACCGAGTATTTATTGATACTAACCACTGCTGCGAACATATTCCCGTTGTACATTCTATAATCGAAAGCACAAGCTATGAAGTTAAACATTGGGACTGTTGCTCCTGGTGATTGAGCTAATTGGCGCTTCCAATTCAAGGAGCTATCACCCAAATAAAACAAATAGGTGTCACCTTGACAATGTGAGATGGATTGACAAAGGCATATGTTTGTTACTCTATATGCTAATCAATTCTAATTAACAGACATAATGCTCAATATAAATTGTCAACCCAGGTAGGTCTTTTATCTTAAAGGAAATTAGCACAATCTATGCATAAACACTCAAGTAGCTGATTGAAATAAAAGTGAAGATCAATTATCCTACCAAACTGCTCAGTCAGCTCGACTTATTTCTAATACTTAATCTAAATTATCCATCTAAGAACTTCAAGGGAATTCTACTTTCCTACAATATCAATCCAATAGTTACTAATCTAGAAATAAATAAACTAGACTTATAGTTGCTGATCTAGAAATAAATAAACTAGACTTACTTTTGCAAGAAGTTAAATCCTAAAATTATCAAACTACAGTACTCAAATCACAACCTGTCTAATTCAATTAACAACTACTGTAACTCAATCATAACATGTATAATTTAATGAATTCTAAGAAAGATAAACAACAGTAAAGAACTAGAATTAAGATTGAACCATAATTTGACTAAATTGGTAATCCTAAGAAAGATAAATGACTGAAAGGAATTAGAGTTGAGCTTGACTGTAACATCTAACTAACACACTTTGCATCAAAGGAAAACTATTCTACACAGTCGATTGTCACACCACACTGTTGCAGCACACCAAAGGAAATGCAATTCATAAACGATCTACTGTTGCAGCTAACTGGAAATATACCTACTGTAATTCCACACTGAAAATAATTGAAATGAACTACAACATCTACTTAACTTGACGATCTCTGTGAGAAGGCGGGCCCGGGCCTTCCAATAGAGATGCTGGGAACTAACAAAAATTAAAACGCAAAGATATGAATAATTATGCTCCTTATATTAAAATAGTGAATCACAGTCATAATGCTCTGTTACATCTCTCACGATCCAATGTTAATTAGCCAACCCCGGGCTCAGAATGCCTTCTTACATTTATACATGGATGACATGAATTTGTTCCACAAATATCGGGCAGACATGAAGATCTACGATCTTCAGGCTGCCGAATTACAATAGAACAGATACAACCATAAATGAACTTGAATGAGATCATTGCGTTCAGGCCTGAGTCGTTACATGTTGTTAGCAGACTGAAATAGATTCTAATTGATTGGACCGGATGATACTCAGATAATTTGTCGTGACCCAGTCACAGTTGACCTCGTGGAGGAACGCTTGAACTATCACAACAATATGTGGAAACGTACTCAGGAAAGGACAGCTGGCGCCATGTATGCCTCTTCTCCAAAGGTTCAGCGAGCTGCTACACCTGTGGTCTTTCCAAGGCTTCCGAAATATCTTTGTCAAGTCAATTCATATTAGCATAAATTAAAAGATAGAGTTCATAACCATAATCAAATTAGGCAATAATGAAATGAAGCAATAATAAATTATACCTGTTGCAATCCATGCTCTACTTAGGAAGATATTTGCTTAGGTTATGGAATGGTGAGGCAAAACCGGGAAAAAAAGTGTAGATAAGTGTAGGCAAAAGGGGCTCTTTTGGGGCCCAACAACATCAAGGGATGAATGTGAAATATCGACTTTAGTATATTGGAACTCATAAATAGTATATTGGAACCAAGGAGGCAATAATCACTCGCCCCACCGTGGGTGGACTTATTTTTGATGTTTAAGTAGAGATCTAATATTTGCCATATTTGAGGTCTAATTTTTCTCATTTGTTTTTAACCTACAAATTTAGAAAAACTAGAAAAATAGTTGCAAAGCAGTTAAGTGCCCGCCTATGGTGAATGTATGTCTAAATGACTTATCATTGATCTAAATTAGCAGGACCAGAGCACCAAGGAACAATGCAGATAACTCGCGATTCTCCCCAAAAAATGAATATTAAGGCACTCTAAGATGATGGACATGAAGAAATGGAAGTCTAATATTTTAAGCTAATTTTGGTTTTGCTCTTATTTGCATATCTCCTCATATTGGGTTGGATAAGATGAATTAGTCCCATAAACGAGCTATGTAAGCATTACTAAAAATGTTGGTTCCATCACTGTAGTGAAATCACACCCTGCACATATAACATAAGAAAAAAATCCATTAAAGTTATTGTAAAGTAGAGATAAGAGGCCATATTAAATATAAATGCTCCCACCAAATCCATAAAACTATCATTTAACACCTTAAAACTAGGGTTTAAAAACTTAGTACTTGCAATATGTCTGCAGTAGTAATTCCAAAATTAAGCAACTGATCTTTCAACATATCAAACTTCTGAGTCAATTTGTTCAAGATACTGAAAAAGCCCATGATAATATTTTTATCAATAATGAATAAAAAAGATGGCAGTCTTACAAAAATAAATAGAAGTTCAAGAAAAAAGATGGCAGTCTTACAAAAATAAATAGAAGTTCAAGAAGCAAAAGTTATACCCTTTAACATTCTTCGTCACCTTATCCTTCTCGGACATATTCCCTCTCCTCGCACTCCATGGAACTGCTGCCTTAGCCAGAGAAGACAGATACATTGATAAAATATCCAAAAATAATTTTGGCTAAAGAAAAATATAACAATTAAATAACATCATCACAAATTAATAAAAATTACTGTCAGTTTTAAAGCTTCTCACCCTTGAAACTGGAAATGGTTTCATTGATTCCGAGTACCTTGAAGATGTGAGGTATGGTTTTTTAGTAGGAGCTTGTGGAATATAAGCTCTGATCGGACCACGCCATTCAAGAGTATGAGATCTCGAAATTTGGTCATGATTCTCATTGTTCGATGAATCCTAATAAACATGGAGTTACATTTGAGATTCTTCATACTGAATTAAATTAAAGGTTAAAAAAACATGGAAATGATTGATTCATACTTACCGACTGAAATATTGTACCTCATCCCTCTGAATAATTTTGGGAACCTTTTCAATGACTACGACAAAGGTATCTCTTTCGGGAGACTGCAACTAAAAAGAATAAAGACACACACACACACATTATTTTCAAGTCAGGAAAATGAAATCTTGTTATTACAAAATAAATGTTTATCATTAGTCATTGTAGTTGGCTTATCTGATCTAACCTGGCGTTCAAGCTTCAATAAGTCATCGTGACCTGGCTTCGACTGCCAAAATATTAAGGCGTTCAAACATTTTATTTTAAAGACATCTTAATTGTGCTTTGACAAGAAATTAATAACATAATACCTGATCTTGAAGGGAAAAACTGACTGTTGAGGACCCTTCAGTAACTGCCTCAACATCTCTAGATGGATCCTGACTAGATGCCATTGTAGTAACCAACTCAGAGTCTCTATGTTCGAAGACCCTGTATTAACTGGCTCAGAGTCTCTATGTTCGAAGGCTTCTCATTTTGCACAGCATGCAAATAAAGAGTGCCCGAAAGTTGTTATCATAACCGCTAGAACAAATAATTGTTCCTTATTACTGCTATTTTTGTCATTATTATGATCATCTTTCCAGATGCTCATGACATCGCCTTTGTTCTTTGATACCAATGTTTCCATACTTGGAAGCTAGCACCCATAAACATTCACGTATCTAAGCTTTGTTGCATGTGCCAACCCTGCTGTATGCTTTGCAGCTTCACACATCCTTCTACCACCCACAACGCCTCCAAAGATACCAATGTCTCCATACTTGGAAATTCAGAGCTTAGAGGACCAATAAATAATTGGGTTTTTAAGCTCTATCTCCTTAGCCAACCCCCGTATGCTCTGTAGCTTTACACATATCTCCACCGCTCCTCCAAAGATACCCATGTCTCCATACTTTGCAGCTCTTCTAACTCGGAGCAACTAGAAACATTTAGGCATCTAAGCTTTGTCTTCTGCGCCAAACCTGTATGCTATATAGTTATCCAAGGACGTAATCCCCTTTGCTTTGCTTATGTGATTCATAGAAAAGGTCTTTGAAAAGAGTGTCGGATGGATCCTGAGCGCGATAGAAGGATAGCAGGTCGACTAGCTTCAATGGTGGGATATTGCAGGGAAGACAAGTGATGAGTTTTTCTGCATTTTTATTGGAAAAATCCATATTCGATATAGATAGGAATTGGAGAGATATACCATTTACTAGAATATGACTCTCAGCAACAAGAAAGTCGGCGTAGCATTGAGAAATGGAGGCAGCAACACATTGAGGCCAGAATATAACCCTAGGCACTTTCGTATTGTTTTCCACTTGCTCCGTGCAAGACATGAAGCAATCTGTGACGATGAATGTGATGGATGGAAACGATGGTGATTTCTCATCAGCGGTTCTAAGGAGGTCCTCCAACGCGGAGCCTAACTTTTGCAGCTGAAGAAATGACTCACCAGGGTTGGAGGCACGACCATGGTCTGTCGTTAAACCATCTGGAATAGACATAAATTATTGTTGCTCCAACTCAGGATGGTCTTTGGAAACACGAAATTTAGTTTCTTTTGAAGCTTTCACCATGCGTGTGAGTATCCAGTGCGTATTGACAAAAGCAACAAAAACATCACTTATAGCTAACAGCTGAGAGCATTAACATGACCTTGTGCAAGAGATGGTGCAATCACTGCATGCAAAGCATGTTTCCCCTCTGGATTGAAGATATCCATATTAATTAATATAGCATGACTTTATCCATTTCTCTTCCCTCAATCCACTACCAGAGTTTACTGTTATGGATTTGAGCTGTGAATCATGCACCTTCTACAACGTGTTACAACGATTACCCTAATTTCTTATAATAGTTAAATAACCATGGGAAACACAATGTAAAAATGAGCGCAGCTACAAATCCTTATAACCCCAAATTTACATAAATGAATTTTGATAAACAAAGCATTTGCTAGTTAATTATTGAGTGGCTCATTAAGTGAATTGATATTAGCTCGTACGACAACCAACGGATGGACGCATATATTCTCTTACTGATTGTTCATTTAGGAATTGATCCAGACTTCGAATGAATGTCATCAATGGCATGCTTTGTTCATGAGCTCCAATGATGAAGCAGTGGCTGCCAGGACGACTTGGTGAATCTTTTCTAAATTAATAATAATTCAATGTTTTTTTTTCCTCTTTACTATGTGTTGGTGACATGTAAATTTTTTAAATTTCTTTCTTTTTTTAATATTTTAAAAATATTTTTTATATAAAAAAATTAAAAACCTTTTGCAGAGATTTATGTCAAATGTAAATTGTACTTCACCAATAAAAAATTATGATTTTCCTATTTCAAAAATTATAAAATATATTTTCAATTTTTTAGAAATTCAATTTAATATTTATTTTATTGCAAACATTACAAAATTTAAAATAAAAACATTAAAAATTTAAGATTAATATAAAGTCAAAAGAGTTTGACTTTTTTTTTTAACAAGAACGGTTAATTTTTTTGATTGATAATTGAAAAAAACATGGTTGGGCCGCAGCCTAAACAACCCTATTTACAACTTGTCATTTGTAATAGAAAATCCTACAAATTGATACTAAAGGAGAAGAGAACAATCCATTTGCGGAATTGGGGACATTATAGAATTTTCAGCATTCTTGATCAACTCTGATTGAGCTAAAAGACAACCCTTGTTTGCCAATGCATCGGCTTCCTTGTTATGTGTCCGGAGAATATGATAAAAGGAGATAGAGCTGAAGTTATGCAGCAGTGAATGGACCCTCTGCAAAATATGATGAGCATTGCGTTTTTAAAACTATCTTTCATGATTAAGATTTTGATTAAAATTTCTGAGTCCCCAAAGATTTGAATGGCTTGTCCACCATTCCTGTGAGCCAACTGACATGCTTTGAAAAGACCCAAAGTCTCAGCCTGATTATTTGTGCTATGGCCAAGACCCCAGCTAAATGTGTCTTTTCTTTGCCCATCCGAACCATAGAGAATTCCTCCCGCTCCAGAAATACCTGGATTTCCTTTTGCTGCACCATCAAAGAAAATCGCGAATTTTCCCTGTTTCTGCCACCACTGCTAAAATTCTGTTTCAGTACTTCGGATTCTCCACAAAGGGTCACTGCCTGGCCGCTGGTAGTTCTTGTTACTGGCTTGCTGCAAGGGTACTCCAAGCCATCCAATCTCTTCCGGGAGGAGCTTCTTATCTTGGTGAGAGTGGCAGCTATTCAAAGTTTCTATCAACAAAGCTTTTGCTTTTGCTACCACAGCTGAAGGGGGGCCCAATTTGCTTTGGAATATGCCTTCATTCCTGGCTAGCCACACTTACCAACAGATGTATTTAGGGAGTGCTAGCCATATTTTTAACCAAAGGGATTTGCTTGTGATAGCATGAGGATACCGCTCTTTCCAAGTAGAGAAAATGTTGACTATCGTGCTCTGCGAAGGCAAGTGGACGTTGAGCCCCTGCAGCATTTGCTGCCAGACTTCCTGAGTATATGGGCAATCAATGAAGATATGATCTATTGTTTCCAGCGCCATACAACATAGTGGGCATTTGTGTGGTCCTACTATTCCACGCTTATTTAAGTTCTCCCTTGTTAAAATCCTTCGATGCATAAGAACCCAGCTGAAGAAATTGATTTTTGGGATACTGAATGGATCCCAAATGTGCTTCCAGAGAGCAGTCGTTTGGTTCACTATTTGAATCGGTTGAAGTGCTTTAAACCGACGGGCTGCATTATAAATTCCTATCTAGCCCCAACCCCATCTGTCACGAGTACGAGCGTGCACTGGAGCTAGCCCTGTCAGCGTTTTCTTAAGCTTGATTTCTTGATCTTTCAACTCTGCTGGAGGACGTGGGAGGATCCAGTCGATCCAATTTCCTCCGGGATCCCACATTGAGATATCTATCATCTTATTAATGCCACGATGGATAAGCCACTCACGCAGCTCTGCAAACTCGCCAAACTCCCTGAGAGGTTGAATTCCCATTATTTTGTCATCCCACAACCAAATGTGCTTACCGTTGCTAGGAATTCGGTACAGATGTGCTTTGAAGAACTCCCACGCTCGACTGCATAACTTCCAAATCGTTGTTCCCTTGCTGGTGAAGCCCTCGTCCATGCTGGCCACATTGAGCCCGGTCAAATATTTTTTAATTAGCATCTGGCTGACAGGGTGTCTTCGATTTGAGAAGAGCTTCCATAGGATCTTACCACCCATTTCCAGGTTTGCAATTCCTGGATCACACACCTGGAGACCACCTTCAGAATAAGGTTGTTTAACCATGTCCTAGCTAACCAAATGATATTTTTTATGGTTTCTATTACCTCCTTGCCATAAGAAATTTTGGATTAGTTTTGATATCTGATCAGAGATCGATTTAGGCGCCAGAATATTTGAGGCCTGATAGATGGGAAGAGAAGAGATTATCGGTTTGATCTGAATGAGCTTTCCTGCTTTAGTTAGCCACTGCCCCCCCCATCCTGCCAATTTTGCTTTGATTTTGCTGAGGATTTCTATCTAATGAGTTGCATTTGCTTTGCCCAGAGATACTTGATGGAATCCCACACAGCGAATCCCGAGAAGCCTAATGAGTGAGCAATGCGTTGTATGGAGTTTTGTTCTGCCTTCCAGCCATAGACCGCGCTCTTTCTCTTATTGACAAGAGCACCTGAGACTCTGCAAAAGCTTTGGATTATTTCATTGAAGACCTTTGCTATATGAATAGAGGCACCTCCCAATAGGAGAGAATCATCGACGAACAGGGCATGGTTTATAGGATCTAACTCTTTCACTGCCCGGATACCAGGAGCTGTCCTTGCTATCTTCGCAGCAGTCAGTTTCCGACTAAGAATTTTGTATGAAGCATTGCACAACAATATGGGTTTGAATCACTCAAAGGTCCCAGGGTTTGAATCCTTAGGGATTAAAGCCAAGAAGGTCGAGTTTGTGCTGCCTCCCACCTTTGCTTTTTGGAGGAAGCCTTTGATCATCCGAAGTAAGTCCAGCTTAATAATGTCCCAGCAAACTCTGTAGAAGTGAATGGAAAATTCGTCGGGCCCAAGAGCTTTGTCCGGCTCCATCGACCAAATGACATTGCTGATTTCACTTTCAGAGAAGGGCTGCAAAAGATCGGAATTATCCTTCTCTTCGACCAGCCGGGGTATGTGATTAAGAAAGGCAGAAAAGTCCTCCTCACTTCCCGTGCTTTCTTTTGTAAAGAGCTGCTGAAAGTGGGCAGATGCTGCGTCTTTTAATTGATCTTCTTCCTTATGGACTACACCATCCGAAGTCTGAATTTCTTCTATGTGATTATGAGAAAGCCGGGCTTTGAACTGTTTGTGAAAGTATTTAGTATTTCTGTCCCCCGAATTGAGCCAAAGACTTCTTGACTTAAGTCTCCAATAATCTTCTTCATGCTTATAAGAGCGGAGGGTGGAGAGTTGGGAAGCTTTCTCAATCTGAATGTTAGTGAGAGTAATTTCTTTGTTTTCCATCTCAAATTGCATTTCGAGTAGTTGATTGGTAGAATGCTCTCGACAACTTGAAGGAGTAATGGTGGGCTTTTTATCCAATTTTTCAAAGCCACTTTGGTGGATTTAAGTTTCTGTTCCCACACAAAACTGGGCGAGCCTGTGACAGGAATTCTCCAAACCGTCAGAACCGTATTAGCAAACCCTTCTCTTTCAACCCAGAGAGGGATGAACCGAAAGGGGATGGGTCCCAGATTTACCTCATCCTCAATCTGTAAAACGATAGGCTTGTGGTCAGAACTCATCTTATGCAAAATTTTAGAGAAGATGATCTTCTTTTCAACCAGAAAGGTACTTTGCAATAGGAATCTGTCCAATCGGGCTGATATATGTGACTCCCCCACTCTGTTGTTTGACCAGGTATAGAGCCCTTTTTTTAAAAATCTATCAAGTCCCACTGCTACACCAGATTTTCAACAAAAGGGAGAAGATAATCTCTGCTCATGATGCCTCCTTGCTTCTCCTTAGGTTCGAAAATTAAATTTAAGTCTCCGGCGAGAATTATATTCTTGGGAGAACGCATATCTAAAAATTTAGCCAAAGAATACCAACATTCTTTCTTCTCCGCGTACATAACAGGAACATAAAGATTGATGAGGGAAAAGGTCAACTTACTGGTAATATGGCAGAGCTCAGTGAATATCCAATGCTGCATCTCGTAGGCACTCTCCAATTGAAATTTGTCGTCCTCCCATAGAGTAGCCAACCCTCCGGCGGTGCCCCTTGCACTAACTACTTTCCCATCATTTTTATTCCACTTCATTTTACTTATCTCAAGGAGAGCTTCCCCTCCAACTTTGGTCTCTTGGAGCATGAGGATCTCAGGGTTTTCTGACTTCAGCAAATTTTTTACCACATCAACTTTTGCGGGATTCCCCAACCCTCTACAGTTCCAAGAGATGAGCCGCATTATTTCCTAGGTAGTGGAGGAGTAGGGCCTCCCTTTCCTACTCTAGTTCTAGTTTTTCTGCCAATAGACATTTCAATGGTAGGTTGATTACCTTGCATTTTATGTCTCTCCGCTTCTTCCTCTCTTACATCTTTGAGAGATTTCCTTCCTGCTCTCTTCATAGGTTTGTCAAATGTCTCATCTTCAGATGAGCCAGAGTTTTCCACCGGTTTCTTACTTGCCATTTCCGCATAGGAGAGAGGGGAAGAAGTTCCACTTGGGGAATGACCTAGAGGAGTAAGATTTTTAGTCCTTTCTTGTATCCCTTCGTAGGAAGTGGTCTGCTGAGCAGTGTCCAATGTTGTTGACTCTGGCTTGTCTTCTAAGGTGCTGAGAGTTGCAAAGGAATTTTTACTTGCTACTGGAGCTTTCAGAATTTTGACTTCTGCTCTTGGCTTTACTGCTGATATGCTTTCATCACCTTGTTGTTGTCCTACTGAAGATTCATTGGGCACTTTCTCTATCTCTTTCCCTTTTTTACTTTTGTTAAGCTTTGACTTGGTAGTTGTCTGCACTTGGGACCATTGCTCATCTTTATTTGTTGCCTCCTCTTCTTCAGTTCTCATTTTGCAATCCCTGGCAAAATGGCCATATCCATGGCAGAATCGGCATTTAAAGCGAAGCTGTTCATAATCCAGTCTCCAATTGTTAATTTGATGGCTTCTGGGAGACCGATTTCCAAATCAACCTCTACACATATTCTTGCGCAAGAATATTGATTCTTACGATCCGCTCGGTCAATGTATTTGCCCAGGGTGTTGCCGATTGCTTCTGGTGACTTCAGATTCCAACAATGAAGGGGCAGGTGGGCTAGGCGCACCCAGACCGGAACCGCCGACGGCACATCCTGCGTGGGATCAAAGTCTAGTGTCCAATTGTTCAAATACAAGCCCTGGGGGCCCATAAAATACGGCCCATTTCGAAAAATTAGGTGCCTGTCTTCTGCATTTTCAAAGACAATTACAAAAAATCCTTTTCCCACCATGTAACTTTTGATACCTTCCTTCGTAAGAGGTCTCCAATTTCACTGTACCCAAGCCTCTACCACTTTGGGAGAGGGCCATAATCCCAAAAATTGTCCTATTAAACCCCTCTCAGCAAGGTTCAGGGTGGATCTGCAAGTTTCGGCTTCAGGTAATGCTACACTTGGGATGTTATCCAGTTTCCTCACAAACTTCTGTGTCTCCTCCCACTGTTTCCTCTTGCCTGTGGTTGCAACCAACTTTCGAAAGGCTAAGATCTCGGGTGGAGGGAGATCACCCCCTTCAATATCCATAAGGCCCAAAGAGTTATAATCGAGTCCCATATTCCTCAAGAACAAAACAGATCCTATCACAGAAAAAAGAACCTCAAAGAAGAACCCACTCTACTGCTCAACTCCCACGCAGGAGAGTTGGTCACCAAGCCAGGGACTCTCAAGATCAGGGGGCTCGTCGTCAAGAACAACTTATACCACAGCACTGCTCTTCTTGATCAAAAATCCAAAAATATCTGAAACTTCTCACTCCAGCGCACAGAAGTCCTCGACCAGTTCCATGGGGAAGCACGAATCAACCCTGCACACAACTTCACGGCTTAGCTTGGTTTTGGTACAAAACTTGGGGCATTTTTTGCATTCAAGTCCAATGACTTTCAGAACAGAACCTTGATAAGCTTGGTAACCTTGATGTTAAGCTCCAGAGGGAAGCATTACACCTCATAAAAACCCTGCACAACAGCTTGGCTCTGGTTCAAATCTAGATAATTAGAGATGGGTACCGAATGACCGCTTTATCATTTTGACATTTGGAGCATATCATCCAGATAATGTCGGCTAAGTAGTTTGCCACTTACTGCCATGTTTAGTACTGCCTCTAGCATTTCAATTTTTAGATCCGAGCCACGACCCAAAGTTGATAAAGCGATCGAAACGATTCGAGCAACTATCTTATAATTTTCATATTTCATGTTACTTATCACTAACCCTCGAAATTTTTTTCCATTCGGGTGCTCTGTAAATTCTTCAATCAACTCTAGCCTATGTCGAATGGGTACGTCTTTGCCTTTATTTGACAATCCTGTAATCTTGTAAATAAGTGCACCATTTATCTCAACCGGGGTATCAAAATAAAATTTTCCATTATGATATATGCTAACTATGAATTGAGTAATAATATCCTTGAGTCCGCCAACTGATTCAAGTAGAGGTGCTTGCATGTAATTCAGAACTGTAGCAGCCGCAATTTTACAGCTTCTTCTCTCCATTGGCCTTTTGAATCTTCTCCCCAAATTAGAATGTCTTTCCATGTTCTTCTCCAATGTGACTACTGTACCTTAGCATTTCGAACCTGCTGTAAGCGGGTTTGCAACGGTGTTTGGGTTGTCTCTAACTCACGGAATTTAGCTGCGAATGAACGAGTGGTTGTCTGAACCCTCTTGGGCGCCATGGTTTCTATGCAATTATAAAGATTGCAGAGGTTTTCTGGTATTTCTTAAGTCTGGTTTTCCAGTTCTTGTAGAAGAGTATCGAGGAATCCTCGACTTCGGGATTTAAAGAAGACGAGCTCGGCACGTGTGACTGAAAGTAGATGGGTGTAATAAAGAGTGATTTAACGACGGAGTTAATTTTGATTGACAGGCTGTCCGTGCCTCATTAAGTGGATGCTTTGCATTTATGTTGGAAGGTTGTCGCCTTCTATCTTTTATCTGATCATGTCAGTTATAGCTAAGTTGTCGATTGTGATTAATATGGTGATTTTGACTTGTACGCGTGGTGAATTGGAAACTTCCATCTTGAAAGCCTTGGTATTGTCGACGCATAGGGTTGATATAAAATTTGGTGGATTTCCGACGAGTTACACATTTGATCGACCTTCGACGAGTTACATATTTGGTCGACCCGATTTTACCTGATTTTTTACCATATATACTGCGATCATGAAGTTTGAAGTTCTCTACAAAGTGGATGGTGACAAATAACTTTTTTTTTTATATACATTTTTTCCGTTTCTGGTTGTATAGGTCAAAATACAATGTAAAGTGGTTTTGTGGTTACACCAATTTGGCCTCTCTGTAACTTTAAGTTGCATTTTGAGTGCTCACATCCACGAGGTGAAATTCGTCAAATCTAGAAACGGGTCGAAACAATATGCGACCAAAAGAGAGTTTTTATTAATACATTTGGCATAGTATATGTTAAAGTTGAGTTTGGTTGACTTTTAGACTATTTTGGCATACTCGACAGGCGACTGCACAAGTCGGTGAAGAGTGCTCGATTGCTTTGGCATAGCTGACAGGCGATTGCAAGAAGACGAGCTGGGCACGTTTGACTGTAAAGTAGATGGGTGTAATAAAGAGTAATTTAACGACGGAGTTAATTTTGATTGGTAGGTTATCCGTGCCTCATTAAGTGGATGCTTTGCATTTATGTTGGAAAGTTGTTGCCTACTATCTTTTGTCTGATCTTGTCGGGTATGGCTAAGCTGTCGATTGTCATGAATATGGTGATTCCGAGTTGTACGCATTGTGACTTGGAAACTTCCATCTTGAAAGCCTTGGTATTGTCGATGCATATGGTTGATATAAAATTTGGTCGATCTCCAACGAGTTACACATGTGGTCGACCTTCGACGAGTTACAGATTTGGTCGACCCGATTTTACCTAATTTTCAACCATATATACTGAGATCATGAAGTTTGAAGTTCTCTACAAAGTGGATGTTGACAAATAATTTTTTTTTATATACATTTTTTTCGTTTTTGGTTGTATAGGTCAGAATACAATGTAAAGTGGTTTTGTGGTTATCCCAATTTGTTCTCTCTGCAACTTTAAGTTACATTTTGGGCGCTGACATTCAGGAGGTGAAATTTGCCAAATCTAGAAACGGGTCAAAACAATATGCAACCAAAAGAGAGTTTTGATTAATACATTTGGCTCAGTATATGTTAAAGTTGAGTCTGGTCGACTTTTAGATTGTTTTGGCATACTCGACAGGCGACTGCACAAGTCGGTGAAGAGTGCTCGACTGCTTTGGCATAGCTGATAGGCAATTGGACAAGTTGGCGAAGAGTGGTTGGCAGACTCTTGTCGAAGATCGACTGATTATGCTGATGAAAGATGTTATGGCTGAGGTAACCAACAACTTTTGCAAAAATTCGGTCGCCTGTTAAAGTATGGTTGAGATCTGTTGGTCGAACTCTCACATTATGGTCGATTTGGGTATTCGAGAAAAACAAATGTCGGCTAGATTCCTCAGTTGAGTCCACTAGAAAGTGACTTTATCTATATTGTATTTGGTCGACCACTCCGGGTCAATACTTATTTTTGGTCGAATTGTAAAATATGATCAATGGCTATGAAGGGCATGTAATTAAGTCGACTAATTTAGTCGCATCTGATGTTTATCTTACGCATTAATTAGTCGAGTCTGTAAAAATACTCGGGTAGTTATTTAAAAATATGGTCGATGTAACATTGTCGGGACATGTAGTTTGAGTCTATACATCATATGGTCGATACAAAAAATTATATGCTATTTGGTCAAGTGACAAGGCATTTTATTTGAGAATATTCGACCAAAAGAAAGTTTTCGTTGATACATGTGACATAGTATATGTTAAAGTTGAGTCTGGTCGAATTTGAAAAATGGTCACCAGATAAAGTGAATACAAATAAAGTCACTTTCTAGTGGAATCGACCAAACTTGAGCATCGACCAAAGTTGCTTTGTCCATATCCTTCTGATAATTGCACGAGCTTAGAAGGCCATAATGAGGCACAGAAACATTTTGCAAATGGTATTAGACAGAAAATGAAAGAATCTCTTTAGGAAATAAATTTATCAGCATATTGAAACGTTTCAGACAAAGTATAAAAGAAACAATATGTGCAAATTGAAAAACTAATAATAAATTAGCACATTAACATTTTAATCCCGCATCTATTATGGGATGATTTAATTCAACTGAGGTAGTCGGCAGACTGCTTTGACATTGCCGATAACCGATTGCGCAAGTCAGTGACGAGTGGTCGACTGCTTTAGCATACCCGACAGGCGATTGCACAAGTTGGTGAAGAGTGGTCGGGAGACTCTTGTCGAATATCGAGTGATTATGCTGATGAAAGATGTTATGGCCGATAGAACATATTCTTTAGACGGTCAATTTGTCTTGTTAGTGCCCAGGTCGGCTTCACGTTTAGGTCAAGAAAAGCATGCATAAGTTTATCAACGCTTTTCATTCGAGAAAAACAAATGTCGGCTAGATTCCTCGCTCATAGAGCGAATGGAAAACTGCCACGTGTTTTGCGATGGTTCGTCAATTTAAGTTTCTCTTCATCAAGGTTTCCTGTCACTTCGTCACATAGTATATGTTAAAGTTGAGTTTGGTCGACTTTAAAAAATGGTCGGTAGAGTGTTTTCATGGGCGTCTCGATAATATATGGTTCATGAGAATTGTCAAATTTGGTCAAGTATAAGTGATGTATGTGGTCGACCACTTTGGTCGATCCTCAAGTTTGGTCGAAGCAAGTTTGGTCAAGTCCACTACAAAGTGACTTTATCTATATTGTATTTTGTCGACCACTCCGAATCAATACTTATTTATGGTCAAATTGTAAAATATGATCAATGGCTATGTAGGGCATGTAATCAAGATGACTAATTTAGTCACATATGATGTGCATTTTGCGCATTAATTGGTCGAGTCTATAAAAATAGTCGGATAATTATTTAAAAATATGGTCGATGTAACATTGTCGGGACATATAGTTTGAGTCTATACATCATATGGTCGATAAAAAAATTTATATGCTATTTCGTCAAGTGATAAGTCATTTTATTTGAGAATATGCGACCAAAAGATATTTTTCGTCGATACATTTGGCATCGTATATGTTAAAGTTGACTCTGGTCGAATTTGAAAAATGGTCGCAAATAAAGTCAATATAGATAAAGTCACAATGTCTAGTAGACTTTTTAAAATCGTCGGTAGAGTGTTTTAATGGTCGTCGCGACAATATATAATATAGTGTTTTCATGGTCGAGTCTGTAAAAATAGTGAGATAATTATTTAAACATATGGTCGATGTAACATTGTCAGGACATGTAGTTTGAGTCTATACATCATATGGTTGATACAAAAAATTATATGTTATTTGGTCAAGTGATAAGTCATTTTATTTAAGAATATGCGACCAAAAGAAATTTTTCATCGATACATGTGGCATAGTATATGTTAATGTTGAGTCTGGTCAAATTTGAAAAATGGTCGCTAGATAAAGTTAATACAGATAAAGTCACTTTGTAGTGGATTCGACCAAACTTGCTTCGACCAAACTTGTGCATCGACCAAAGTCGATGCGTCCATATACTTCTGAGAACTGCGTGAGCTCAAAAGGCCATAATGAGGCCCAGAAACATTTTGCAAATGGTATTAGACAGAAAATGGCAGAATCTCTTTAGGAAATAAATTTATCAGCATTTCAAATCCTTATAAACTTAGGGTCTTGATTGAAATGTTTCAGACAGACTATAAAAGAAACAATATGTCCAAATTGAAAAACTAATAATAAATTAGCACAGTAACATTTTAATCCTGCATATGTTATGGGCTGATTTAATTCGACTGAGGTTGTCGGAAAATAGTCGGGTAATTATTTAAAAATATGGTCGATGTTTGTTAGAATAAGTCGTGTTTGTCGGTGAAGAGTGGTCGACTGCTTTGGCATACCCGACAGGTGATTGCACAAGTTGGTGAAGAGTGGTCGATAGACTCTTGTCGAATATCGAGTGATTATGCTGATGAAAGATGTTATGCCCGACATAACATATTCTTTAGACGGTCAATTTGTATCGTTAGTGACCAGGTCAGCTTCACGTTCAGGTCAACAAAAGCATGCATAAGTTTATCAACGCTTTTCATTCGAGAAAAGCAAATGTCGGCTAGACTCCTCGCTCATAGAGCGAATGGAAAACTGCCACGTGTTTTGCGATGGTTCGCCAATTTAAGTTTCTCTTCATCGAGGTTTCCTATCACTTCATTGCATAGTATATGTTAAAGTTGAGTCTGGTCGACTTTTAAAAATGGTCGGTAGAGTGTTTTCATGGTCGTCTCGATAATATATGGTTCATGAGAATTGTCAAATTTGGTCAAGTATAATTGATGTATGTGGTCGACCACTTTCGTCGATCCTCAAGTTTGGTCGAAGCAAGTTTGGTTGAGTCCACTACAAAGTGACTTTATCTATATTGTATTTGGTCAACCACTTCGGCTCAATACTTACTTTTGGTCGAATTGTAAAATATGATCAATGGCTATGAAGGACATGCAATCAAGATGACTAATTCAGTCGCATCTGATGTGCATCTTACATATTAATTGGTCGAGTCTCTAAAAATAGTCGGGTAATTATTTAAAAATATGGTCGATGTAACATTGTCACGACATATAGTTTGAGTCTAAACATCATATGGTCGATAAAAATAATTATATGCTATTTGGTCAAGTGATAAGTTATTTTATTTGAGAATATGTGACCAAAAGAGAGTTTTCGTCGATACATGTGGCATAGTATATGTTAAAGTTGAGTCTAGTTGAGTTTGAAAAATGGTCGCCAGATAAATTCAATATAGATAAAGTCACTTTGTAGTGGACTCGACCAATTAATGCGTAAGATGCACATCAGATGCGACTGAATTAGTCATCTTGATTACATGTCCTTCATAGCCATTGATCATATTTTACAATTTGACCAAAAATAAGTATTGATCCCGGAGTGGTCGACCAAATACAATATAGATAAAGTCACTTTGTAGTGGACTCGACCAAACTTGACGATCAATGAAAGTGGTCGACCACATACATCAGTAATACTTGACCAAATTTGACAATTCTCATGAACCATATATTATCGAGACAACCATGAAAAAGTCTACCGACCATTTTTAAAAGTCGACAAGACTTAACTTTAACATATACTATGCGACAAAGTGACAGGAAACCTCGATGAAGAGAAACTTAAATTGACGAACCATCGCAAAACATGTGGTAGTTTTCCATTCGCTCTATGAGCGAGGAATCTAGCCGACATTTGTTTTTCTCGAATGAAAAGCATTGATAAACTTATGCATGCTTTTGTTGACCTGAACGTGAAGCCGATCTGGGCACTAACAAGACAAATTGATCGTCTAAAGAATATGTTCTGTCGGCCATAACATCTTTCATCAGCATAATCACTCAATATTCGACAAGAGTCTGCCAACCACTCTTCACCAACTTGTGCAATTGCCTGTCAGGTATGCCAAAGCAGTCGACCACTCTTCACAGACAAACACGACTTATTATAACAAACATCGACCATATTTTTAAATAATTACCCGACTATCTGTGCTAATTTACAAGCCAAAGCGGTCGACGTGAACTCACTAAAACCTGCGAAACGGTCGGTGTGAAACGACCAAAGAAACTCAAATAAACAAAAAAATAATTACCCTACTATTTGTGCTAATTTACCAGCCAAAGCGGTCGGCGTGAACTCACCAAAACCTACGACACGGTCGGCGGTCCACGGTTGGCTTGAAACGGCCAAAGAAACTCAAATAAACAAAAAAAACTGTGAAACGGTGTGGCGGTCAGTGTGAATCAGCTGCATAAGCGTGAAGTCTCAAAATTGCTGCCAAACGGTCGAGGGACTGCATGAAAGGGGCAGAGTAATCCAAATAATTTCGACGACACAGTCAACAAAGACGACTGAAGATAAAATATGAGTTCTCCTGCAGAGAAAGCCGTAACAATCAGAAATATCTGGGGCCAAAGCGGAAAACACGTGGCAGGATTCCATTCGCTCTATAAGCGAGGAATCTAACAGACGTGGATGGTCATGCTTCTCATTGGTGAAACGCCTTCGGCGTAATTAATACATTAATCATAATAAAAAATTGAAAAGAAATTATGCTTTATATCATAAACAAAAGTTAATGATTAAGTTTTTAGGTATTATGAGTTATGAAACTAATGAAATAGTGGGTGTACAAGGTATTACGTAATATTGGTTGGATTAAGAAACTAAGATCCCAAGAGCTTCATAAAGTTGTGTGAAAAAATATAAAATGACACAATTATGTATGAATCTAGGAAATTGTATAGAAAAAAGAAGATGAATGCAAAGAGTAAGATGATTATGGTTGAATTAAACAACTAAGATTTAGAGTGTGAAAATCATAAAATAAAATAATAACTAAAAACTTATTGATCCAATTTTTAAAAAATCCAAAAAATTATATTAGGAAAGGGAAAGGTCATTTAGGATGTTTGAATTAAGGAAGTTTGTTAAGGGTAAATTAGAAAGAAGTGGTGCACAAGATGAATTGAAGCAGACGATTCAAGGAGGAAGATATGAGTTTAATTTACTATTTCATGGTTATCACAAGTTTATGAGCAGTATGAGGAATTAAGGAAGCTTGTTAAGGGTAAATTAGAAAGAAGAGGTGTACAAGATGAATTGAAGCAGACGATTCAAGGAAGAAGAGATGAGTTTAATTTACTATTTCATGGTTATCACAAGTTTATTAGCACTATGAGGAACTATATTGATTAAGGAAGATAATGAATATGAGGTAAAGAAAAGATAAAAAGAAAGATGGGGAAGATAAAATGAATGTAAGACATTATTTCAAAAAACCATATATTGGCATATGAAGTTTTATATTAAAATAGAATTTAGTTTGTCTTGGATATTCATTCGAATTGAATTAATGGAATGTTCAGAAATAATGTTAAACTAAATTGGAATGTTGTTAACAAATAATTGATGTAGAGAAATGGTCGTAGCATGTTGCAAAATTCATTTAGTGTATTGGTTGTCGTCAATGAGCCTTTAATAAGATAGTCTTACTCAAGTGTTGTTGTTGAACATATGATCATGATGACCTACTTTGATTGGTATGCCTTATGTGGTCAACTTATGGATGCAATTTAAAACAAGTATGTTCAAACATGTATATGGCGTAAGAGAGGAGTTTATTTAGAATGGAACTTGAAAAGAGAACAAGATAATCTAGTTGGTAACACGGAATCTAGAAAATATGTGCATGTCGCATGCACTTAGTGGCTAAGAACAAAAAGAACAAATCAAAGTATGCCAAACTATTCCTATCGATTGATAGATTCCTACAAGAGAAAATCCTGGACCAATAATGAATGTTGTGAGTTGGGCTTCACTCAAACTAAAGAGAACAAAAGCTATACTAAAAACTTGGATATATACAAAACCCATTATAGACAATGCAAACTATAGATAATTTCAATCATGTTAAATGAAGACTATTCTAGTTGATATCACTTCCACCATTGGAAGAAGAGCACAAAATGTTACAACTATTGTGTAGTATTGATTCCTTGCTACATTATTTCATGTATTTTTGTGGAAGCCCTATGTGATTAGTATGTATAAACAACCAAGTGATGGAATAGCCGTTCAACATACATCCATATTCTAGCAATCTTTCTCTTCAAAGTAAATAAATTATGAAATCTAAGAGGTTGGCTCAATTATGGGGTCGTCAATAATGTTAAAGGATGTTGAATCTTATATCTAAATGGGTTGAGATTTTTGTATTTATGATCAAAGGTTTTGTAAAATATTAAAGACTATGAGAAAGCAACTAACTAGTAATAGTGCAAACTACTATCTAAGAAAAAACCTCTATACTTTCCTTTTGAAACATATCCACCTTGAATTATTTTTCCCTTCCTCTACTTCAAAGGTTTGCTAGTTAATTAATGGTTAAAAAGACACTGAGAAAGAGAGTTTGCATTATGCAGGGGTAAGCTTGAGAGGACATAATTTAAATATTGGTAGAGGAAATATTCCGAGTGGGTTTTTAATCTTATCATACTAGGAAAAGGTTAGATACTCACTCGAAATATTTAACAAGAAAAATGATGTTAGCGTTAATTAACTTTTCAACTTCCTTTTTTACCGTAGTTTCTAAAGCAGGGTTAATAGGTCTCTACCTTTGTCTAATTGGTTTGGCTTCTTCCTTAATGGGAATATCATGTTGGATAAAATTAGGATCAAAACCACGAAGATCCTCATAGGACAAGGCAAAAACATATTTGAACCCAGGAAATAGCTCCATGAATTTTCCTTTCTCTTCCTCTGAACATTGGGCTCCAATTTTCAGATACTTAGGATTATCGTGAGTCCCAATATTCAATGAAACAATATCGTCTATTTTTCTTTTTGATTCCTCCTCTTCTTTATTCGTTTTTCTTCCAACATCACTGGAAGAGAATGAAATCTCAAGGGTGTTAATGCCTTAGGAAATTTATTGTTTTCCAAAAATATAATTTCCTTACGTTTAGTAGGCTCATTTTGCACAAAAGCACAGATGCTTTCACAATCAGGGAATACCTGCCAAGATTATACATTGTTTGGAAGATGAGGATGATATAATGACATGAATATACAATTAGGTCTTTGTGACATCAGTTGTCTTGAAGGATTAGCTGCAAAAATAACCATCCTATCAACCATTGAGTTAAGGTCTCTTCTAATGTGCGTGATGTTAAAATATAAGTAATTCGAAATAAGACACCATGTTTTTTGTGTATATCTTTTAATAAGTTTGTGTGAGGGATTATAGATTCCTTTAATCATGTTTACAATTAATTATGAATCCCCCAAAACAACAAGATGATAATAACTGAGATTAAAAGCATTTTCAATCCCTAAGATCAAGGCCTCAATTTTTGTGATATTATTAGTGCAAGAAAATTCAAGTTTGTAAGAAAAATTGTGAATTTTTCCTACAATATAATACAATATTATCTACACCATTACCCTCGCTTGAAATGGCACCTTAAAAATGCATGTTCCATATTCCATCCTCGGGTTCCAAAGAAGGTACTATAGAAAAATTATCTTCTTCAAGGAAAATTGAATATACACCTAAGTCTTCTTCAATATAATTAACATGAGGTTGTGGAACATTCTCAATATAAGGTGAGATTTGTCCTTCCCCAAGTACGATAATATTTTTTCCATTCTTAGGAAGAGACATATGTGACCAATCTAAAGAATTGTAACCACTAGTTAGTGCTTTCCAATCTCTTCCTAAAATAATAGGAAAATTTATGACTAGCATATCTATTACTTGAATGTTGCAAGTTTTCTTCTCCCTCTTACTCTTTTATCTCCAAGAAACTCTATTGTTTTCTCATGAATCCATTGCCCTTCATCTCAAGCTATAGACACTAGTTAAGGTGTTTAATTCCTTGAAATTCAACCCCTAAATTTTTTGTTTTGAGTTTTTCTTCTCAAGTATTAAATTTGGAATTTAACTAATAATCCTGCACATAAATTTCTGCACAAAACAATCACACTAATCCCTTTTGAGGGCAACACTTAACTTAACCATCTTAACTCTGTGATATTGCGGATTTTTCATGGGTTTCTGTTTTTGTGCTTGCTATTTGTAACAAGAATATAGTGGGATAAATGATCTAAATACAACTCTCATGTTTTATCTTTCTTAGATTTTTAGGAGGGTTGAAATATAATTGTTTGAACGTTGATTATCACTTTATCATTTCAAGTGCTTTTAGACAATTGTTTCTAAATTTTGTTTTAGGTTTTGAAAGGTTTTATTTTTGCAATTTACTTTCACCTTTTTCAGATCTGAAACTTTCATATGTTATTGGCATGTTGAACACACCATTTTCACATGTTAATGGCATGATCAAGTAACTAACACAATTTAGAATTTTGCAATTTGATTTTCTGCAATAGTTACTCGTCCTTTTCAACAATTTGCATTTAATTTCACACTTCTTCTTTGTTGGAATTTGCATTGTTAATAACCACTAAATTTTGTGTTAGATTTTCAAGTGTTTTTGTTAACAATCTTTTTCAACTTGTCGATATAATTCTACAATTTATCACTCTTTTTTGTTGGTAACACTAGAAACAGAATAAGAATTATGATTGGATAAAACACATTTTACTTTGGTCATTTTCAAATTTACTTGCATGCTTTCATTTCCTTAAATCAACACTTTCAATGGTTATATTTTTTAGTTTATTGGTTTAAGAGTTTCAGATTTCTATTGCTAATTATTTGACTTGAAAATATGTAACAACAATTGCAATTGGATCATTTTTGTTAATGGGATAGTTTCATCTGATTTACTTTCATTTCCTTGCTTCATAATTTATGATCTATACATTTGGTAAATTGGTTATTTCTTGGTAAATTTACCAGTGGTTTTGGTTATTTGCTTTCAATGGTTAATGGTTCTTAAGAGTTTATATAATGCATGAGTTAGTGTAATTGTTAATTAACCTATAAGATGTTCTAACTCATTCAATCTTCTTAGACTTTTTTTTTCACTAAAACGATTAAAATATATATTTTTTTAAAAAGGTCACGATTGTAGCCTAAAATGACCTGATTACAATTTTTCACATAATTTTATCTCAATTCTGATTTATTTTATTTTATTTTCTACTTTTATACCCTGTGTATCAATGTAATTCCAGAGTTTTATCCATTCTCCAAGATATTTTTAAGCTAAGAATCCTGAAAACCCGAGTTCCTATCTTTGTCAATATTTATTTGTCTCAGCCTCCAATTCACCTTCTTCTTGCTTCTGATTTTAATCCATCTCATAGCAATAATAAGATGTCAATGAGATTTTTCTTTTTTAGAATATTAATTGAGTGTGTTGATGCATCATTTCTTCGCTCTTCGGTTATGTCCTCGGCATCTTTATACACCCTGCTATTCTCCTCTGTCAACTTTTCTCGAATCCTTAGAGTCCTGCGATGGTACCTACGGTCCTTCTGAAATTCCTATGTTTAACCTCCAACAACAATCCTCTAAAACCGGCATTGGCTTACGTCCTTCAATGTTCTTTGATCTTCATTCGTATGCTAAGCTTGATTCTAAGTAGATCATGCCTTATGAAATTGTGTGAGCCCTTGCTGGACCTTTATTTGTTTCTAAATATTCTTGTATTAGATTGCATCCTAGATTTGCGAGCCTATCCGCTTCCTTGTTTGATCCACGCAGGATATGGAAAATTTGATACTTGGAAATTTTCTTAAGAGTGTCTCGGATCCTTTCAAGGATCCTGTTTAGCTTGACATTGGTTTCTTTGTATTCAAATTGTTGATCAAGATTTGTGAGCCGCCAAAGATTTGGACTTCGGTGTATTCCTCACTCAGAGCCAGCTGACAACCTTTTAAAAGAGCAAGTGCTTCTGCCTGATTATTGGAGCAATTGCCTAATCCCCAACTGTAATTGACTTCTTGTTTTCCTCTAGGGGAGAAGATCAACCCCCCACTCCTGCGGCTCCAAGGTTACCTTTAGACACTCCATCAAAAAAAATAGTGCCTTTATCTTGTGTTCTCCACCATTCCCGAAATTCCATATCTAGTAATATGGATATCCACGCTGATGTATTGATCGGCCTTTTTCCAAATTTCTCTCTTTTGTTAAAGGTTGTGTTTCCAATCCAATTTCTCTCTAACGTGGTGAGAGAAGAGTCCATCTCTTTTTCATGATTTCTAATTGCTTCTAGTAGATAAGCCTTTGCTTTGGTGGCAACATGTTCTGGTGTTTGCACCCGATTATTAAATATTATGCTATTACGAGCCAACCAGAGTTTCCAGTAGATGAATTTAGGTATTGATAGCCAAATATTTTTCCATACAGGCTTGTTTGATAGAGAAGAAGGATAACTATTTTTCCAGGAGGAGAAGAGGTATGTAATTGAATTCTGAGTTGGTGGAGGAATTTCTAGATTATGTAAGGAGATAGTCCATACAGAAATCACAAAAGGGCACTCCAAGAAAAGATGATCTATATTTTTCGAGCTTCTGCAGCATAGTGGGCATCTATGCGGTCCTATGAATCCACGTTTTTCTATATTTTCACTTGTCAATATTTTCTTGTGCATTAGAAGCCAAACGAAAAAATTGATTTTTGGAAGACCATAGGGATTCCAAACTAGCTTCCAGAGAGAGTGTGTATGAAGGGGATTCTGAGTTGTTTGTAACTCTTTGAATCCTTGGGCAGCTGTGTAGACTCCCAATTTCCCCCATCTCCACTTGTCTTTCATATGCATATGAAGAGGGGCCAGCCCAATAAGGTTATGGAGAAGCGTTGTCTTCTGAATTGACATTCTCTCTGGAATTACAGGCAAGGCCCATTCCAGCCAGTTTCCATTATTATCCTAGTGGGAGATATCCGCTGATGTTACTTTACCTTTTTGAGTGAGCCAATCCCGAATTTCTGGGAGTGAGTCTGCGCTTCCAAGCGGGGGATTACCCATAATTCTGTGTGTCCAAACTTGAGTTTTTGCCCCATTTCCTGGGATACGATATAGTTGTTTTTGAAAGTGTTCAATGCCTGCTCTGCATAAGTTCCATATAGATATGCCACTGGGAATGGTTTCAATGTGTAGATTTCTAATAGATCCCCCTTTAATATATTTTTTCCACAATAATTTGCTAACAGGGTGGGCGCGATTTGAGAACAGATTCCATAAAAAAATTCCACCCAATGCCATATTAACTAAACAGGGATCTCTAACCTCGAGTCCACCTTCCAACAAAGGTCTTTTAACCATATCTCAGCTGACTAAATGGTATTTATTTTGATTTCCTTTTCCTCCTTTCCAAAGAAACTCTTTGATGAGATGAGATATTTGGTACATTATTGACTTAGGCTCCATGAGAATTGAGGATTAGTAGATAGGTAGAGAAGAAAGCGTTGATTTTATCAAGATCAATTTTCCTGCGTAATTGAGCCATTGTCCCCTCAGGCATGAATTTTTTCCTTAACCTTACTTATGACTTCAATCCATAGAGAGTTTTTGGTAGTTCCCAGGGTTAAGGGGAGACCAAGATATTTGATTTTTTCCCATGTAACATACCCTGAGAAGCCCAAGAAATGTGTTATTCTATGGATTGTTTGTTGATCTGCATTCCAATCATATACTGCACTTTTTATGTTATTAACTAGCGCTCCTGTTTCCTGGCAGTAGCTCTGGATTATCTCTTTAGAGGCACTATCAATGTTTAGTGATGCTCCTCCCAGAAAGAGGGAATGATCAACAAATAGAGCATGATTTAGGGAAGGACGTCCTTTAGCCAGTATTATTCCTGGAATATTACCTGCTTCTCTAGCTGCTTCCAACTTCCTACTCATAGAGTCTCCCATCAGTATATAAAGAAAAGCGGATAGAGGGCACCCTTGTTGAATTCCCCGCGTAGCTTGGAAGAAGTTTCCAGGCCTTCCATTTATTAGAGGAGCAATCCAAGTGTTGTCACTGCAAGCTTTCACCAGGTCTATAAAATTTTTGTTGAATCCGAAGGATGACAAAACTTTGTAGAAAAACGAGAGTTTAACTCGATCAAAAGCATTCGCCATGTCGAGTTTTATAAGAATTCATTTTTATTTTCTGAGCTTACTGGTGTGCATTGCTTCCTGCACTAGGATCGCGTTATCTAGGATTTGTCTTCCTTTTATGAATCCTCGATTAGGAGAGGTCAACTTGTTGAGCAGAGGTTTGATCCTACTGGCTAGAAGTTTAGAAATTATTTTGTAAGAGGCATTTCATAGTGATATAGGTGTGTATCTATCAAAGGAACCTCTGGGTATCAATGCAAGAAAGGTGGAGTTAGTATTACCTCCAATCTTAGCTTTTTTATGGAATCCTCTGATCATACAGATGAGATCTGTTTTGATAATGTGTCAGCATGCTCTGTAAAAATGTATTGTAAAATCGTTTGGTCCTGGGGATTTGTCCGACTCCATATTCCAAATCACATTGGCGATCTCTTTTTCAGTAAAAGGTTTCAAAACATTTTGATTTTCAAGAGGAATGATTATATTTTGAATATGAGCAAGGAAGTCTGTTGTTGTCTCCTCGTCATTGTTTCTATCCTCCGTGAACAAGGCGTGAAAGTGCATTTCTGCAGCCTTTTTAATTTTTTCATAACCTTTAATAGTTTCACCTTCTTCTAGAGTAATCTCAAAGATCTGTTTTGTAATTGCCTGGATTTTGCTTGTCGATGGAAGAATGAAGTGTTGCGGTCACCTGCCTGTAACCAGAAGCTGCGTGATTTCAATCCCCAGTGTTCTTCCTCTTTGCGGAGTGTTCTGAAAACTTTAGATTGGATCTGATGTTCCTTCATCAAATCAAAGGAAGATATGTCCCATTCTTCCAACTCCATCTGGAAAGAAGACAACTCCAAGACTGCTTCCTTTATGTGTGCAAGGGGTCCCTTATTCGCTTTCTTGATCCATTTTTTAATGCGTGTTTTGTATTCTTTAGTTTCTGCTCCCATACATAGCTCGAAGATCCCATAGTAGGAATGTCCCAAGCTTTGGACACTTCCTCTGAAAAACCTTCCTGCTCGATCCATAGTGAACCAAACCTAAAGGTGATTGGTCCTAGATCTTCCTCGTCATTCAAGTGAAGGATTATTGGTTTAAGATTAGAGGCTATATTGGGCATTATTTTCGATAGTATAATTTTATTTTCAAGAAGAATAGTGCTCTAGATTAAAAATCGGTCAAGGTGCGCTGCAATATGTTGAGATCCCGTCCTATTGTTTGTCCATGCGTATTTTCCCCTCTTGGGATTTATGTCCACCAAATCCCAATGCTGCATCAGATCTTTGAACAGATGAAGCATGGGATTTCTTCCATTGTTTCCCCCTTTTTTTCCTCTGGATTCATAACTGTATTAAAGACCCCCGCCAGAATAATATTCCAAGGTTTGTAGATCTCCAGGAAATCTGTTAGAGTTTCCCAATAGTCTTTTTTCTCTATATAATGAACAGGGACATATAAATTGAATAATAATGGTTATCTTTCTTTGAATGTGATAGAGATACGTATTGATCCAATGTTGTGTTGTGAAGGATTTTTCCAAATTGAATTTCTCTTTGAACCACAAAGTAGTAAGCCCGCCAGAGGATCCTCTAGCACTTACTGCCTTTCCTGCGTTCTTCTTCCATTTGGATCTGCTTATAGATAGGATATTTTCCTCTTCTATTTTGGTCTCTTGGAGCATGAGGATATCTGTTGGATCAATTTTAAGGAGATCTTTTACTGAATCAGATTTCGAAGTATTCCCCAATCCCTTGCAATTCCAAGAGACCAGATTCATTACTTACTAGTTGATGGTGGTGGACCACCTTTAGGGGTCTTGTGTCTGGTATTTATGCCATAGGAAATTCCTATGGTTCCCTGATTTCTTGCATCTTATGTATTTCAACTTCTTCTTCTCTTATTTCTTTGTTATATTTCCTCCCTGCTTTCTTTGAGGATTTCTCCGAGAAGTCTTCCTCCGAGGAGGAAACCACTTTCGTAGATTTTCTTTTTGTCATTTCAGCATATGAAGGTGAAGAAGTTACTTCTTTCTGTGGAGTCGGTGGTTTTTCCTCACCTTCTTCTTGTAGCTCTCCCTCTTCATTTTCTTCGGGGGCAACCTGTTCGTCCGGAGTGCTTATAATTTCAAATTGGTTTTGTGACGCTTTTGCCCTAGGGTGAGCATTTTCTAATTGTCCTTTCTCTGTTGTGAGATTCGTGATACCAGTAGGATTTACTTTCCCTTTTGTCTTGGAAGTAGGTTTTATCATTGCTTGTCTCTAAACTTGTTTCCATTGATCTCCTTTTTGTTTTTCTGGTTCTTCCTCTGTTTTTTTTGCAGTGATGAGCAAAATGGTCGTATTCACGACAGTGTCTGCACTTGAAGGAAATCTGTTCGTAGTCAAGCTCCTAAATGTGGGACCAGTGTCATGTCCCCACACCTCCAAGGTGGCCTTCAGAGGCCATGGGAGACACTCTGATTCTTTTTTTCCTTCCAAATGCTTCCAAATCCACACACAACCGCAATGGGCTTGGATCCGCAATCCTCATTACGGTCCACAATCCGCCTTTTTGCATTCCGCAATCCGCATGCGGGACTTGAAAAGCGGATTGCCAAAACTAATCCACAATGAAATCGTACTTCCAACTTCCACAATCCACACTGCGAAAGTTGGAAGTCAGAATCCAATTTTGGCCTCGAAAGTTTGTCCTTCTGACTTCCGTAGTTCTGAATTCCTCATGCAGAACTCGGAAGTCGGTTCCTTCTGCCATCCTGAAATTTTCCTCCCGCAACCTGCATTCTGCATTCCCCATTGCGAGTGCGGAAATGTGGATTTCCATATGCCGCAATGGATGATTCCCAACATCCGCAATCCGCATTGCGGATGCGGAAAGGTTAGGGCCAAATACTCCTGTTCCAGCAAGCTTTCCAAGGCAAATTATGAGGGGCATAACTTCCTCCTCCTTGGTCCAAATGGGACAAGGTTGGTACCGTTGGAAATATCTTAGAGATATTTATCCAATGGTACAATTGGAAATATCTTAGAGAGCTCTATCCAATGGTGTAACCCCACTCCATCTAAGCGCCCTAACCATGTCTGATTTCCAACTGAATTTTCGTGCATAACTCCACTTAAGTACCTTTATCCATCTGCCAGGGTTTTGTCTCCCTCCTGCTATGAATTATCCCCTCACCTGACCACAAAGGGGCTCAAAGACACATCAGGGAGTTATCCCCTTTCCTCCCTAAGTCCAGGTGAAGTCAAACCTTCCATTTGATGGGTAAAGGTCAATTCATAATAAACACATATAATGGACTAGGTTAGATAATCATATTAACAACCTCCAGGGGTTAGCCATGCCTATCATTCATGTAAAGATGAAGTATTCCCAACATGAATTCAATCTTATATTCAAGATTATACATGGCTACCTAATGAGTAAGTTCATGGAGTCATTCATTCATTATTCTAAAGCATGATAAGCATAACTTAACAAATAATCATAACACATGAATTTGCATCATTTGATGCATAGAAACACTTATCTTTGAATTGAAGCTGCCCCAAGCAACTGGATAAGTGAGGACAACGTTCCACCCAACCTTAGATCTCTGTCCAGCTTGTACTCTTTCAGTTGAGAGACCACCCCCGAGCTGGGTTGTGTATCCACTAAGGAGGGCTAAGGAACTCTCTCACAGTCAAGGTCTCATCCCAATGCTAATCCAACCTACAACTAGGTTTATCAAGCAATCCAGCGAACAAGGATGCTAAGCCACCCTCCAGTTGGGTTTATCAAGTATAAAAGGGAAATAGGGGGCATATTGCTAAGCCAATGAGCTCAACCACAGAGCTCCAGGCATCTCAACACTCAGCAGATATGGCACCCACATTACCTACCTCACCCAACACAAGGAAGGCCCTCTTCTCTGTAGCATAGTCCCTCAAGGCCCCTTACCTTCCAGTGCTATTCAGGGTGGGAATAGAAAGTTCCAACTACTAGTTCTATGAGATTTCAACCCTCACTGGGTTTATCAAGCATTCCAACCCTAAATCGACCTTCTATCTCTGTTAATCCAGCTGGCTCTTCTCAGGGTTGCGGACTAAGCTCTGTCCCACAGTTTAACTCTTTGTAACATACCCCAGGTATTCTTACGGATCTGTAGTTCATCTCAAGGTTTTCTTTCATGGAATTCCTGAACAGACGAGGTTCACATGCAGGGTTTTCTATGGCATTCGACTCTGTAATTTTGAATTACACAGGAATCATGATTTTTCCTTCTCCGCTCATGACTTGGCTCTGCAACCCCTAGTCTCTGAATGAATGTGTGAATCATGAATGAATTCCCCCCCTCCCTTTCTTCCTAGTTTCTGGGTCAAACAATGGGTAGTCGTCTCGAACACCGAATTCCCAGGTGGTTGAGTGTATTAATGAGCAAGTAACACAGGTCATGCCCTGCCATACTGATTCACAGGGTCACCCCATACTCAATCGTCTTCATCAACTGGGTTTTTCAACCACCTTCTTACAATGACAATAAATGTCAGCATGGGGTCAAATGGGTTCCT
The DNA here is from genome assembly GCA_027924585.1 of Larix kaempferi. Taxonomy (NCBI): domain Eukaryota; kingdom Viridiplantae; phylum Streptophyta; class Pinopsida; order Pinales; family Pinaceae; genus Larix; species Larix kaempferi. The sequence continues at coordinate 27,504,243 of BSBM01000767.1, read as the reverse complement.
AAATGGACATGTGGCAACATTGTTACCAATCCCATAACCCCCTCACCTCTCCCTAATGGATACACATTGCCCCTTCTCATTAGTTACCTCCTTATCCAACTTCATGGGTATTTCATTGCATTAATTAGTAATTACATCATTTACAATTCTCCATGGCTTAATAGCTCATGGATAATCAAACTATCAAATACTTGCCTATGCAATTAAACTTGAACATCCACTATTGGGGCCTTGGCCTTGAGCTCCACACTAGGGAAAATACAAACTGTATTTACACAATATTTACATTAAGTCCAATAAACCATAAGGGCCAAATAGGGGTATTACAACTCCCTCTGCCTTAAAATAACACAGTCCTCGATGTTCTCAAAACTGAACAAAAATGGGAATGCCTCTTTCATGGAATCCTCCAGCTCCCACGTGGTCTCTTCGGGGCTAAGGTGCCTCCATTGCACCTTTACCTGCCCTATGGCCCTGTTTTGTAGCAAAGTGACCTTCTTGTCAAGGATGCATATATGCTCCACTTGGAACTCTCCTTCTGGTTCCACCTGTATCACATTCTAATCAATGATGTGATTAGGATCATGTACATATTTCTTAAGCAAAGAGACATGAAAAACATTATGAGCCTTCATGTTAGCAGGAAATGTAATCCTATATGCAACTAGTCCTATCCTATCAAGGACTTCAAATGGCCCACAATATCTTGGTGCCAACTTGGCACAACTTCCCAACTTCATGGAACTCTTCCTTGGTTTCATTCTCAAGTAGACATGATCCCCAATCTTAAATTCCTTATTCATTCTTTTCAAATCTGCATAACTCTTCTGCATGTCTTGTGATGCCTTCAAATTCTGTTTGATCATAAAAATCTCTTTCTCCATCTCTTTAATCATTTATGTTCCAAGTACTACCCTGTTCACTGGGCTATCCCAATTCACTGGAGTTCTGCATCCTTTGCCATACAACACTTCGAAAGGACTCATATTCAATGATGCTTGTTGTCCACTGTTGTATGCAAACTCTACCAAATGTAGATAGTATTCCCACTTAGATGGCTTGTCCATCACATACATCCTCAACATGTCTTCCAGGATCTGATTTACTCTCTCGGTCTGACCATCAGTTTGAGGATGATAGGTTGTGCTAAATTTCAACTGAGTTCCCAATTCTTGGAACAATCCTTTCCAAAAATTAGATGTGAACTTTGTATCCGGATATGAAACTATTGCCTTGGGAAATCCATGCAATCTTAATATCTCTCTCATGAAGATATTTGCAATGTCATTGGCCTTGTGAGTGGACTTGACTGGAATGAAATGAGATACATATGATAGCTTTTCCACCACCACCATGATTGAATCATGCTTCTTCGTTGTCATTGGAAAACTTGTTATAAAATCCATAGAGATCACTTCCCACTTCCATTCTAGAATGGGAAATGGCTGCAACAATCTCGCTGGATGTTGATGCTTTGCCTTGACTTGTTGTCACTTTTGACACCAAGCAATGTACTCAACTATGTCTTTCTTAATACCATTCCAAAAGTATTGTTTCCTTGTTGCTGTTACAATTTTCTGATATCCTGGATGTCCAAAATATGGCCTTTGATGTATCTCATCCATCACAAGCTTCTTCAAATTTTCCCTATCTGGAATGTATAGTCAAGTATCCTGATAGATGAGAACATTATCCTCACCCAGTTGATATCTTGCATACTTTTCATCCACAATACCCTGTTGTAATTTCTCCTTGACTTGAAGGTAGACTTCATCATTGTTTTGAGCTTCTAGAATCCTTGCCTTCAAGTCTACTTTACACATACTTACTGCTACAATATGGAATTTTCTGCTGAGTGCATCAGCAACCTTATTCTCCTTACCTTTGAAATGCTTAATCTCCAAATCAAACTCACAAAGAAACTCCATCCACCTGGTTTGTCTAGCATTCATATTTGGCTGGTCAAACAAGTATTTTAAACTCATATGATCAGTCCCAAGTTCAAATCTTCTTCCCAAGAGGTAGTGTCTCCATCTCTTGAGAGCATGCACAATGACTGCCATCTCTAAGTCATGCATGGTATATTTCCTTTCATGTTCCTTTAACTTTCTGGACTCATAGCAGATTACAAACCCATCTTGCATGAGCACTCCACCGATCCCTTCAATGCAAGCATCTGTGCATACCACAAAGTCTTTCATTGGATCTGCAATCGTCATAACAGGAGCACTGGTAAGTAATTCCTTAAGCTGCTGAAAATTCTTTTCACATTTTTCAGACCACACAAATATGGCATTTTCCCTCTATAATGAAGTGATTGGGTGAGCTATCTTGGAGAATCCTCCAATGAATATTCTGTAGTAACTTGCCAGGCCCATAAAAGATCTAACATCTGTTGCATTTCTTGGGGCAAGCTAATCCATGATGGCTTCAATTCTCTTTGGATCTACTGCAATGCCTTCTACTGATATAACATGACCCAAATACTACACTTTCTGCTAATAGAAGTCACATTTACTCAGCTTTGCATACAACTGGTGCTCCCTAAGTACTTGCAATACCATTCTCAAATGCTCATTATTTTCTTTCTCATTCCTTGAATACACAAGGATGTCATCCAAGAATACAATCACAAACTTATCCAAATATTTATTAAAGACACTATTCATGAGAAACATAAATGTGGCGGGTGCATTGGTAAGACCAAATGGCACCACTGTAAATTCATAGCGGCCATACCTTGTCCTGAAGGTTGTCTTATGAATGTCTTCTTCCTTAATCCTCACTTGATGGTACTCGGACCTCAAGTCAATCTTGGAAAACACTCTAGCTTCTTTCATTTGGTCAAACAATTCATAAATCCTGGGCAATGGATACTTGTTCTTAACTGTCACTTTATTGAGTTTCCTGTAATCAATACATAGCCTCAATGTTCCATCCTTCTTCCTGACAAACAACACAGGTGCACCCCAAGGAGATACACTAGGTCTGATATATTCTTTATCCATTAATTCCTGTAGCTGCATCTTCAATTCTACCAACTCTGGTGTGCTCACTCTATAGGGAGCCTTGCAAATTGGTATTGCCCCTAAAACAAGGTTAATGGAAAAGTCAATCTCTCTCTTGGGTGGCATCTGTGGCACTTCATCTGGAAATACATCCTGGAACTCTTGTAATAGTTGGAAGTCCTCTAACCTGGGTCCTTTATCTTCTGTTGAATCTGATATATGCATAACATATATTTGGCATCCCTTTTTGTAGAGTTTTCTCAGTTGTAAGGCTGAAATTTGCCTTACTGAAACATGCTTTGGAATTCCTTTTACTAACCTTGGCCTTCCTTCATCATCAAGGCATTCAAGTGCTTTCTCATAACAGTCCAACTTGGATCTATGTCTTTCCAACCAATCCATGCCAATCAGGGCATCATATGATCCTAGTGGTAAGACATTTAATTTTGCATGTGTGAGGAGACCATTCAATTCTATAAGGCACTCCTTCACTACTTCACTTACCTTCCTCTTGGTACCTGTGGCTAATTGGACTAGCCAAGCGTTACCATGCTTTACCTTACCAAGAGAACAACTTTCAACTACCCCAAGAGACACACAACTATGAGTAGACCCCGGATCAATCAAAATAGAAATAGATTGCTTAGCAATCTTACCTTCAATCTCCACCACTATTGATTGATGGTCTGCTTGGTGATCATCCAGTGCTGCATAAATCCTAGGTGTTTCCCTTGCCATATCTCCCACTGTAGTTGGTCTTTCAATGTTGTGCAAGCTCCTTGGATTTTCCATCTGATGTGGGCAATCTTTAAGCATATGGTTTCCTTTTCATCCCCAACATTGGAGTGGCCCTTTTGGTGCCTTTTTCGCTGCTATAGTTGGCTTGAATTCTCTTCTTGCTTGCTGGTCTTATGGAAGATTTATGGGTTGATTTCTGAATGGTGGTTTGAATCCACTTTTCTTGTGTTCAAACCCTCCCTTGGGATTACCTTTCCATGCTAGCTGCATTTCCGATTTACCTTTACCTTTCTCATAGCAATGCTCTGTCATTCTAATGGCTTCATCTAAGCTTGGTGGATTTACAAACTCTATTCTATCTCTATAAATTTGTGGTAGACTACCGAGGAAACATTGTATCTTCACCCTTTCATCTTTGATGTAGTCTACATACCTTAGCAGCTCCAGAAACTTGTGTACATGCTCATCCATGGTATTATGCCCTAATCTGAGTTCATTGAACTCTTTTCTTTTGTTATCATAATACCTAGATGATAGGTACTTCTCTTGGAAGTATCTCTTAAACCTTTCCCAGCTGACCCTTCTTTCACTAATTCCCTTCACTTGCATGAGGTGTTCCCATCAAATTGAAGCTCTTCCACTAAGGTTATAGATGGCATCCCTAGCCTTTTCATTCTCTAAATACTCATACATCATGAAATACTTTTAATTCCAAGAAGTCATGCTTCTGCTTCTTGACCTTCTTTGCTTTCTCCATCAAAAGTGGGAGGCCTTGCCTTCCTAAACTCACCCCGTGGCCTACCTCTATGCTTCTTCCTGCTCTTACTCCTGCTGGAAGTATGTCTTGGGCTTCCTTGGGAACCCTAAGGATCATCTGACCTGTTGGAGGAAGACCTAGGAGAGGGTGTTATGTGCCTTCTGCTCATAGAACTCCTTCTAGGGCTCTGATTTCTTCTCCTAGAACGGCCCCTAGACTCACTTTTTGCATTTCTTTCTTCCTGGCCTTTGTTGCTTGGATTAGACCCACCATTTATTCTATGTTGTAGGTCTGTGAGGATTTGCAAGATGGTCGCGTTGAGTTGATGTTGTTCTTCTTACGCTTTCATCATTCGCTCGTTGAAGCTTACCATAGTCTCAGCCAAGTTTGGGGGCGTTACCTATGCCCTTCTTCCGTCGGACTCTGTCACCTACCTAAATTTCAGAAATTATTATTTTATTTGCAAAATACTTTATGTTAAATTTAATTGCAAAGTTTTGTAATTATGATAAGTTTTGATCAAGGATGAATGTAATTACTGATTATTATTATTTAAATAAATTAATTAGGAGACAAACACCCAAGGGGACTATTAAATGAGTGTTCACTGACCCACTAGGAGGAATGGAAGCTGTTGGTTATGGGACAACTACCCCTAAAAATGTGGCATTATCCCCCAGGTGGTGGGAGTAGGCAGGCAGCTCATTTAATGACCAAGTAACAACTGAAAAGGCCTAGGCAGCCTACATAAGGCAAATTCGAATTGAGCAGGCAGCTCTTACACAATATTTCTGCAGGAATATTTCCTCATGTGCATTAGGTGATCACTGAGAGATTTGAATAGGGAGGCTAGCTGTGTGTGCAATCATAAGTCTGTATTTTGTTAAGGAGAACCGGAGGTGCTGGAGCAGGTCCCTTGGACTGCTAGCTCTTGAAGATTTAACAAGTTAATTGTTACTGCAAGAAGAGATCCTAAATTCCTAAGTTTCTTCCTCGTGGTGGTTCAGTGAACACGCTCGGGGGTCCTAATGCAAGTACTTGACTGTCTTCAGGAATTGGTTGGGTGGAACAGTCTTCTTGGGCTGTTTGTTACCCTCATAACTATTCCAGGTTTTACTATCTCCATTTTAATTCAATTATTAATTTATGTTTTGAAGAAAAAGTGTGTTCTGATTCTGTTGAAAGTATGTATGTTAAAGTTTCAATGATGATTTGAATTGATAAACCAGTATCTACATTTTTCCACATGTTGTTTTATGCATCGTACTCTAGTGTAGATAAACAAATTAAGAATAGATGAGAAGATAGGCAACTGCCACTGATTCGAATAGACAAGTGCAGTGATTGAATTATGTTTTCATTTCTGCCCTATAATTAACAGTAGTAATTACTATATAGTATCTATTACACTGTAGAATATTCCATTGTTTTCATGGAAAACAAGTATAGATTATTTACTGTACAATTTCATTGTGTTCTTCCTATCCTTATTATTGACATAGGAAATCAGTGCATTTTAAAGTTCTGTACATTATATTTAGAAACAAATATTGTTGTTGCAATAACTAGAAGTGCTAGCTATAATCACAAGTCACAAATTACAGTAATTACACATGTCACACACACTGTGGTTTTCATCACAAATTTATTGATAGAATAATTTCCTATAATCATATCAGTATTATCAGAACTGTAAACAAAGGAAATACAAAACCTTTATTGTCTACACTTATCACATTACAGATTGCATGTATTATTCAATCTGAGTGTTGTAATTTTTATTACATTATGAACTGTATATAGCACTAAACCCTAGCTACATTTAAGGGCTATTCTGAAGTTACATATAATGAATATCTTCCATTTTTTAAGAGGAAACTAGAACCTGGGCATAGCCCTGTTCTTTTCATTTTTAAAACATTTATCTATATTCAAAGACAAAACACGAACTAGGGTATGGCCCTGTTCGTTTCCATTACAAATGAAATAAAAACCATTTCAGCATCACATTACAGAGTTATCATTCGACAAGCATTTAGACTCTGATCTAGCTCGAAAGTCACAATATCAACATACATAAATCAACGTATAACATAGACGAATAGCACAAATTGAAATAGCATTTTATTTTTCAATGCCAAGAAGAAAACTTTGTATCTACAGTTAGACGAGCCATTGGCTCTATTTCTTTATCTCTTTTCTCATAACATAAACCAGTAGGTCATGCTCAAAGTTTGAACCAATACAAATTCCAACTCCAGGAAGGGAAATCAATGTTCCCAGAAACATAATTTTACAACATGTTTCCAAACAAAGATCGCACTGAGTTCATTCCTAAGTTTAAACATTTTAAACAAATCCAAAAACCCTTGGCATTGACGAGTAGCATGAATCCCAGTTCGACGAAGCTAATCATCAAAAGTTTAAGACCAAGTATCATACAAACAAACGAAGGCCGTATCCATGTTCAAACATCATTTGAATAACAAAGGGTTTTTCAAAGTTTTTCAACTGACAGACAATGCTAAGGCATGGTGAAACACTGTTTACTCATCCTCCTGAAAACACATCAACCGAAGTCGAAAGGCACCTAGGAGGGTTTGAGACCCGGAGCTTACCAAGAATGGAAGCTCGCTTTTCCTTTCCAAACCCTTGCAAGTCGGTCTTCGAATCCTGCAAATGAACAAAAACAACAACTTAGAATTTGATAACTGTATTATTTATATTTTTTTAAACTGAAAAATCGAAAATTCCAAACAAAAGAATCACCATTCATTTCAAGAACGCTTACCTTCACAACCGGAGGCCAAGTTCTTTGCATTCACCAGAAGAACGACGAGATCTTTGCTGTAGACGAGACTAGGGTACTTCTATCTTTTGCAAGCATTGTGCATTTCACTCAAATTCTAAAATGAAAAGCTTAAACTATCAACTCGATAACAACTCGGACCAGAGACTCAATCTTTTAAACACCACGCCATTACAGTGAGAGAGGACCCGTAACTTCAACCATAAGCTACAGGTCTCGAGGTCGAAACCTCTTACAGGCTCACTAACCCTAGAATTCGGCAGCCTGTCGGCCACACAGACCGGAACAATAGAACAATAAACAATATTCAAATCTCATAAACGAAAACGACGACAAAGGTTAGGGTTGCATCGGACGGTCCAAACTCATCACTATCAACGATCATAATAGTGCCAACGAAATGGCATTGGGACGAACAACCTATGCAATTAATGCACCATCCATCGGTACAAGCATGGCAATGCCACTTTGGCACACAAAGGATCGTTTACTATCCAGTTCGGAGGTGTTTCAAAACACATAACCATTACACCGTGACAATTGTAGAAACTATTACATCGAATTCATATTACGTGGATCGTTGGAAAATCCTTGTCAGCTGGAGTTTCGACTCAAGCTTTTAATGCAGGATCAAATTACGATCTCCACGACAGCTCAAAGGGTATGTCATTTAATGACCGTCAACTCGCCACCCTATTGACATAAAATTGTATGTCAGTACCATTTATTACGACCACCAATCTTTATAGAAGATCTTTTGCAAACTCAAAACATTCGATTGCAATTGCTAATAGTTAAAGCTCTAACTTAGGATCACGATTAGGATATTAAGACCAAAGTTTAGCCTCATATTAAGCATAGATTTCGTATCATTTCGATATTGTGAACTTTTATATATATATTTTTAATTTTGGAATTATAAATATATTTTATAGGATAGCAAATCTATAAGGATTATATGGTTAGTATATTAACCTTAGTTTCTATTTGCTCCATTTATAAAAATATAATAATGTAGGAGTTTACATTTTGGATTTTCAACAAGACCAAAGTTTTGTAACTAGCATAAAAACCATGCTATGGTCATGAACTTCATACCCTCACTATTAATACATTGCATCCGACAGTTAGCGATACAATTTCGACGCTAATACCTTACAAAGTATTAGTTATCTTAAGATGATGACCAAATCCAACTTTAACAAAGTCATTGGCTCACGACAACAAATGTAAACAACTTGTATACCTTCTAGACGTCATTATTTTCAACATTTAGGACAGCATCGAGAAACTAGGAAGCAGTACTAAATCGTCATACCTGAAGATACCTGTTTTCGCAAAAGATTTCACAACATTTTATTTGACGTTGAATTGAATTACACACGTACTTTTTAACTATGCAGTTATTGAACCTCTTACCTGCCGTCTGCACATACAATATTCAAATGCATTAGCGTCGCAGCTAAGTAAACTCCAGGTACCTCATAGGACACCCTTGTTCATCAAAAATCAAACTGTCAGTATCTTTTCCAGAAAAAAAGTATCACATCACATTAATGACCTGTTAGTTCGTCTATTGCCATAATCATGTCGTAATTGATGTGTTAAAGTTTGTCATTTTAACCATGCTGCTAAAACAGAAAATTATATTATATTTAGTACTAATGACTTTTTATTTAAAGCTGTCGTAACCAAACAATTATTATTGTCGCATATATAAATTTTGTATTTAATGTCGTTTTCAAAAATTTTATTTTTTTATGAAAATTCGGGATGTTACATGTGGTATTAGAGCTCATGTTCGAACTCTAGGCCTGAAAGAGGTCCAAGAACACGCAGCAGAAAAATTTATACAGCAGAAAAACTTTACTAATTTGAATTTTTATTATGATGTTATCCAGAAATTATTTTTAAGCTACAGGTATGGAGAATTCAACTGATCCTATAGACGACAGATTTCAACCAAACAGCCACAGCTCGGGACAACACTATGTAGAAGAAGGTCACGATGAACTAAATAACAGTTTGTCAAAATTGTTACGTGCTTTTCATGAATTAAAGGCATAAATCAGATCTGTGAAACAAGACAATGAAAGAATTCTGCAGGCACAAGAACAATTAAATCAAGTGTTGTTTGAACAGTGCCCGACTGAGGAGCAAGAGAGAGATAATGAAGATATCTCTAAAGTTGAGGATCTGCCTCATGCTAATAAAAATCAGAAAATGAAAACCAATGAGGTGAAAAATAGTTCAACCTCATCAGGGGATGTTATCGAAGTGTGTAAAAAGAAACGTAACTACACCAGTGATAGCAGTGAAGGAGATTTCAAACCCAGAAGGAATACGAGCAGATTTATGGGGAGTTCAAAAAGATTAGACCTCCAACTTTCAATGGAGAAACTGAGAAGGGCGAGACAGCTGAAGCTTGGCTGTCCGGTATGAAGAAATACTTCCAGATCTATAACTTTTCAGAGTTCTTGAAGGCAAAAATGGCTATATATAACTTGACCGGAAAAGTGGATATTTGGTGGCAGGACATCAAAAGAGTAAAGGGCATCAAAGATAAAGATATAAGTTGGAGTGCTTTTAAACGATATTTTAAAAAGAAGTATTTATCTGAACAGTACTATGAAGAAAAATTCAAAGAGTTTTACGATTTGAAGTTGGGAGGTATGAACATGAAGGAAATGGACAATAAATTTCTGAACTTATTGAGATATGTGCCATACCTCATAGAAGAAAAACCAAAAATTCAAAGATACTTGAGCTGCCTACCTTTCAATATTAAGGACATAATCGAGTACGACAGTCCTAAAACCTTGGAATAGGCTACGAGAAAGGCAGTTTTCTGTTATGACACCAATCGAAAAAGAGAAGGAATGTCAAACTGGAAGAGTCATAAGCCCAGCAACTTTGAGCAGAAAAAGAAAATTTTCAGATTCAATGGAAATTCCGGATTCCAAAGGAAGAATTTTCAGAATCGAAATTTCCAAGGGAATAATTCCAGAAACAATTCACGACAGAATTCTACAGCACCCAGAAATGCACCTAATAATACTAGGACTAATGAGCAAAAGGCACCTATCAAATGTTTTGAATGTCAAGGGCCCCATTATGCATCAGAATGTCCATTGAGGAAGCGAAAGGCTAACAATATCAATTCTATCCAAACTGAACCTATTGTTGGAGACGTGGCAAGGGAGATGCCCAGAATAAATGCAGCACTTGACAACAGGCAAGCAAATCATCAAATCTCCATGGTAGAGGTTGAAGGTATGCTACAAAATCATCCTATTATTGTTTTAATTGACCCAGGTGCTAGCTTAAGTTATATATCACCAGATATTGTGGAAAGTCTTAAGTTGAAAACATAAAAGTTTAGTAAATCTTGGTTAGTTAGACTAGCAACTGGAACAAAGAGGAAAGTATCTGATTTTATAGAAATTTGTGCTTTATCCATGAATCATTTACAAACACAAATCAAGTTGAATATTCTACCTTTAGGATCTTATGATATTATAGTTGGGATGGACTGGTTAGAAGCCCATCATGTCATTATGGACTGTTACGAAAAAAGTTTTACATGTTTAAATGACGAAGGAAAAACTGTAGAAATAAAAGGCATCCTAAGGAAGGTAACCCTTAGACAGATTTCAGCCATGCAAGTTAAGAGGGCAGTTGGGAAAGGATGTCAGTTGTTTGCAGTAAACGTAGTAAATGATGAGTTTATTGGTAAAGAGGACAAACTGGAATTAGAGGACATACCTGTCCTAAAGGATTTTAAGGATATATTTCCTGAGGAGATTCCAGGACTACCTCCTAAAAGAGATTTAGATTTTACCATCGAATTAATACCAGGATCAGTACCAAATTCAAAAGCTCCATACAGAATGAACATACTGGAATTAAACGAATTAAAATCACAGTTGAAGGAACTTATTGATAAGAAGTATATTAGACCCAGTGTGTCTCCTTGGGGAGCACCTGTCATCTTTGTTAAGAAGAAAGATGGAACCCTAAAACTGTGTATAGATTATCGTCAGCTTAATAAGATGTCGATCAAGAATCGGTATCCATTGCCCCGCATAGACGATCTATTTGATCAGCTACGTGAAGCAACGATATTTTCAAAGATTGATCTAAGATCAGGATATCATCAAGTACGAGTTAAGGATGAAGATATTTTCAAGACAACTTTCAGAACTCGGTATGGACATTACGAATTCGTAGTCATGCCATTTGGCTTGACTAATACCCCGGCTGTATTTATGTGTTTGATGAATAACATTCTACACAAGTACTTAGACAAGTTTGTTGTTGTGTTTATAGATGACATTTTGGTGTATTCTAAAAGTAAAAAAGAGCATGATGAACATTTAAGGATTATCTTACAAGTTCTGAGAGATCATCAACTTTACGCTAAGTTTAGCAAGTGTGACTTCCACAAGGACAAAATTCAGTATCTAGGACACATAATTTCGAAAGAAGGAATTTCGGTTGACCCCGACAAGATAAGGGCCATTAATGACTGGCCGGTTCCTAAGGATGTGTCGAATGAAAGATCATTTATGGGCATTACTAGATATTATAGAAAGTTTATAGAAATTTTTTCAAAGATTGCCAACCCCATAACTTCCTTGCAGAAGAAAGGGAAGAAATTTGTGTGGGATCAGACATGTTCTGACAGTTTTAAGAAATTAAAGGAATTATTTACGACAGCATCTATCTTGAGAATAGTAAACCTCAACAAGGATTTTGTAGTTTGTACAGACGCATGCAATGACGGACTCGGTGGAGTCCTGACACAGGAAGGGCATGCGGTGGCATATGAATCTAGAAAGCTAAAAGTACATGAAAAAAACTACTCTACCTATGATTTAGAGTTATTGACAATAATTCATGCCTTAAAAATGTGGCGTCACCACCTTATTGGCAGAAAATTTACGTTATTGACAGATAACATGGGTCTGAAATATTTATTAAATCAGACAAACCTAAACGCTAGACAAGCTAGATGGTTGACTTTCTTAAGTGAGTATGATTTCGAAATTCAACATATTAAAGGAAAGGAGAACAAGGTTGCAGATGCCTTAAGTCGTAAGGCAAAACTAAATTTTATTTCAGCCATCAGTACTTATTCAACTGATTTGGAAAATCAGATTCTTGAAAAGAGTGAAACAGATGAAGAATATAGAAAAATGAAGGAAAAGACAGCAAACAACAGTTCTGAAAATTTTATGGCAGATTTCAACATGAAGGAAAATGGGATATTACTGTATAAAAACAGATTGTATGTACCAAACATACCATAAATAAAATTTATGATATTAAATGAAATGCATAAAAGTCATTATTCTGGTCATCCAGATTATCAAAAGACCATTACTATGCTAAGAAAATAATACTATTGGCCCAGAATGAAGGATGAAATAGCATAGTACATAGCTAAATGTTTGGATTGTCAAAAGGTGAAGGTTGAACACCAACATCCTGCTGGATTGTTGCAACCGTTACCAATACCAAGTTGGAAATGGGAAGTGATCAGCATAGACTTTATTACTGGATTACCTAAAAATCAGAAACAACATGATTCTATCATGGTGGTAGTGGACAAACTCAGCAAGGCAGTACATTTCATACCTGTGAAGACTACTCATAAATCCCCAGGCATTGCAAAAATCTTTATGAAACAGATTTTTCGACTACATGGGATACCGAAAGTAATAATTTCATATCGTGACTCTAAGTTATCGGAAACTTCTGGAGGTCACTGTTTAAGGGGTTGAATACAACCTTAAATTTCAGTACAGAATTTCATCCACAAACGGATGGACAGACAGAAAGGGTAAATCAAGTTTTAGAAGATTTATTAAGAATGTATGTTAAGGATCAGCCTGGTAAGTGGGAAGACTACTTGCACTTAGCAGAATTTGTTTATAATAATCATTATCATGCATCGACCAGACTTAGTCCTTTTGAAATTCTTTATGGTAGGAAATGTGATACACCTGTTTCGTGGAATGATCCAGTAAATAGAGTTGTTTTAGGACCTGAATTATTGCAAGAGTTATAACTAATTATGAAACTGGTACAAGGACATTTAAAAGCTACCCAAGATAGGAAAACGAGTCAAGCAGATTTAAAAAGAACTCATAAAGAGTTACAAGTTGGTGAATATGTATTCCTCAAGGTAAGACCGAAAAAGAGTTCATTGAAATTAGGAAGTTGTGCCAAGTTGGCACCCAGGTATTGTGGTCCTTTTGAAATATTGTCTAAGGTTGGAGCAGTGGCATACCAACCGGCTTTGCCACCAAACTTAAAAATACATAATTTTTTTCATATATTGTTTTTAAATAAATATGTACATGATACTACTCATGTTGTAAACTGGAATGATGTACAGGTGGGACAAGACGGAGATTTTTCGGTGGAACCGGACTGTATCCTCGGAAGGAGGGAAACTATTCTTAGGAATCGCACCATTGGGAAAGTGAAAGTGCAGTGGAAGCACCTTAGCCCAGAAGAGGCAACCTAGGAGTTGGAGAGTAGTATGCAGGCATCATACCCAACTCTGTTTCAGGAACACTCAAGGAGTGATTAGCCAACATCGAGGACGATGTTGAGACTTATGGGGGGGAGTATGTCACTTACCCAAATTTAAAAAATTATTATTTTATTTGCAAAATACTTTATGTTAAATTTAATTACAAAGTTTTGTAATTATGATCAGTTTTGATCAAGAATGAATGTAATTACTGATTACTATTATTTAAATAAATTAATTAGGAGACAAACACCCAAGGGGATTGTTAAATGAGTGTTCACTAACCCACTAGGAGGAATGGAAGTTGTTGGAAGGTATGGGACAGATGGCAGCAATTGCATCACACCACTAGCTATTGGTTATGGGACAACTACCCCTAAAAATGTGGCATTATACCCCAGGTGGTGGGAGTGGGCAGGCAACTCATTTAATGACCAAGTAACAACTGAAAAGGCCTAGGCAGCCTACATAAGGCAAATTCGAATTGAGCAGGCAGCTCTTACACAATATTTCTGTAGGAATATTTCCTCATGTGCATCAGGTGATCGCTAAGAGATTCGAATAGGGAGGCTAGCTATGAGTGCAATCATAAGTCTGTATTTTGTTAAGGAGAACCAGAGGTGCTGGAGCAGGTCCCTTGGACTGCTATCTCTTGAAGATTTAACAAGTTATTTGCTACTATAAGAAGAGATCCTAAATTTCTAAGTTTCTTCCTCGTGGTGGTTCAGTGAATAGGCTTGGGGGTCCTAAGGCAAGTACTTGACTGTCTTCAGGAATTGGTTGGGTGGAACAGTCTTCTTGGGCTGTTTGTTTCACTACAGAACTATTCCAGGTTTTACTATCTCCATTTTAATTCAATTAATAATTTCTGTTTTGAAGAAAAAGTGTGTTCTAATTCTGTTGAAAGTTTGTATGTTAAAGTTTCAATGATGATTTGAATTGATAAACCAATATCTACATTTTTCCACATGTTGTTTTATGCATCGTACTCTAGTGTAGATAAGCAAATTAAGAATAGATGAGAAGATAGGCAACTGCCACTGATTCGAATAGACAAGTGCAGTGATTGAATTATGTTTTCATTTCTGCCCTATAATTAACAGTAGTAATTACTATATAGTATCTATTACACTGTAGAATATTCCATTGTTTTCATGGAAAACAAGTATAGATTATTTACTGTACAATTTCATTGTGTTCTTCCTATCCTTATTATTGACATAGGAAATCAATGCATTTTAAAGTTCTGTACATTATATTTAGAAACAAATATTGTTGTTGCAATAACTATAAGTGCTAGCTATAATCACAAGTCACAAATTACAGTAATTACACATGTCACACGCACTGTGGTTTTCATCACAAATTTATTGATAGAATAATTTCCTATAATCATATCAGTATTATCAGAACTGTAAACAAAGGAAATACAAAACCTTTATTGTCTACACTTATCATTTCGCATTACAGATTGCATGTATTATTCAATTTGAGTGTTGTAATTTCTATTACATTACGAATTGTATATAGCACTAAACCCTAGCTACATTTAAGGGCTATTATGAAGTTACATATAATGAATATCTTCCATTTTCAAAGAGGAAACTAGAACCTGGGCACAACCCTATTCTTTTCATTTTTAAAACATTTATCTATATTCAAAGACAAAACACGAACTAGGGTATGGCCCTGTTCGTTTCCATTACAAACGAAATAAAAACCATTTCAGCATCACATTACAAAGTTATCATTCGACAAGCATTTAGACTCTGACCTAGCTCGAAAGTCACAATATCAACATACAGAAATCAACGTATAACATAGACGAATAGCACAAATTGAAATAGCATTTTATTTTTCAATGCCGAGAAGAAAACTTTGTATCTACAGTTAGACGAGCCATCGGCTCTATTTCTTTATCTCTTTTCTCATAACATAAACTAGCAGGTCGTGCTCAAAGTTTCAACCAATACAAATTCCAACTCCAGGAAGGGAAATAAATGTTCCTGGAAACATAAGTTTATAACATGTTTCCAAACAAAGATCGCACTGAGTTCATTCCTAAGTTTAAACATTTTAAACAAATCCAAAAACCCTTGGCATTGACGAGTAGCATGACTCCCAGTTCAACGAGGCTAATCATCAAAAGTTTAAGATCAAGTATCATACAAACAAATGAAGGCCGTATCCCTGTTCAAACATCATTTGAATAACAAAGGGTTTTTCAATTTTTTTCAACTGACAGACGACGCTAAGGCATGGTGAAACATTGTTTACTCATCCTCCTGAAAACACATCAACCGAAGTCGAAAGGCACCTACGAGGGTTTGAGACCCAGATCTTACCAAGAATGGAAGCTCGCTTTTCCTTTCCAAACCCTTGCAAGTCGGTCTTCGAATCCTGCAACTGAACAAAAACAACAACTTAGAATTTGATAACTGTATTATTTATATTTTTTAAACTGAAAAATCGAAAATTCCAAACGAAAGAATCACCATTTGTTTCAAGAACGCTTACCTTCACAACCGGAGGCCAAGTTCTTTTCATTCACCAGAAGAACGACGAGATCTTTGTTGTAGACGAGACCAGGGTACTTCTATCTTTTGCAAGCATTATGCATTTCACTCAAATTCTAAAACGAAAAGCTTAAACTATCAACTTGATAACAACTCGAACCAGAGACTCAATCTTTTAAACACCACGCCATTACAGTGAGAAAGGACCTGCAACTTCAACCCTAAGCTACAGGTCTCAAGGTCGAAACCTCTTACAGGCTCACTAACCTTAGAATTCGGCAGCCTGTCGGCCACACAGACCGGAACAATAGAACAATAAACAATATTCAAATCTCATAAACCAAAACGACGACAATGGTTAGGGTTGCATCGGACGGTCCAAACTCATCACTATCAACGATCATAATAGTGCCAACGAAATGGCATTGGGACGAACAACCTCTGCAATTAATGTACCATCCATCGGTACAAGCATGGCAATGCCACTTTGGCACACAGAGGATCGTTTAATATCCAGTTCGGAGGTGTTTCAAAACACATAACCATTACATTGTGACAATTGTAGAAACTATTACATCGAATTCATATTACGTGGACCGTTGGCAAATCCTTGTCAGTTGGAGTTTCAACTCAAGCTTTTAATGCAGGATCAAATTACGATCTCCACGACAACTCAAACGGTATGTCATTTAATGACCGTCAACTCGCCACCCCGTTGACATAAAATTGTATGTCAGTACCATTTATTATGACCACCAATCTTTATAGAAGATATTTTGCAAACTCAAAACATTCGACTGCAATTGCTAATGGTTAAAGCTCTAACTTAGGATCATGATTAGGGTATTAAGACCAAAGTTTAGCCTTCTATTAAGCATAGATTTCGTATCATTTCGATATTGTGAACTTTTATATATATATTTTTAATTTTGGAATTATAAATCTATTTTATAGGATAGCAAATCTATAAGGATTATATGGTTAGTATATTAACCTTAGTTTCTATTTGCTCCATTTATAAAAATACAATAATGTAGGAGTTTACATTTTGGATTTTCAACAAGACCAAATTTTTGTAACTAGCATAAAAACCATGCTATGGTCATGAACTTCATACCCTCACTATTAATACATTGCATCCGACAGTTAGCGATACAATTTCGACGCTAATACCTTAAAAAGTATTAGTTATCTTAAGATGACGACCAAAGCCAACTTTAACAAAGTCATTGGCTCACGACAACAAACGTAAACAGCTTGTATACCTTCTAGACGTCATTATTTTCAACATTGTAGGACAGCATCAAGAAACTAGGAAGCAGTACTAAATCGTCATACCTGAAGATACTTGTTTTCGCAAAAGATTCCACAACATTTTATTTGACGTTGAATATAATTACACATGTACTTTTTAACTATGCAGTTATTGAACCTCTTACCTGTCGTCTGCACATACAATATTCAAATGCATTAGCGTCGTAGCTAAGTAAGCTCCAGGGTACCTCATAGGACACCCTTGTTCATCAAAAATCAAACTATTGGTATCTTTTCCAGAAAAAGTATCACATCACATCAATGACCTGTTAGTTCGTCTATTACCATAATCATGTCGTAATTGATGTGCTAAAGTTTGTCATTTTAACCTTGCTGCTAAAACAGAAAATTAAATTATATTTTGTACTAATGACTTTTTATTTAAAGCTATCGTAACCAAACAATTATTATTTCGGCATATATACATTTTGTATTTAATGTCGTTTTCAAAAATTTTAAATTTTTATGAAAATTCGGGATGTTGCATACTCGGCCTATGTTTGTGCCTCTTGCACGTTCTCACCCAGCACATTGTCCTCTGGCTCAAACAGATCTTGTGCATAGTTGAAAGTCACCATTTTTCTGCCTTTTTGTGCGCTACCCTGCTAAACAATTCAGTTTACTGCTGCTGTTGTCACTGTGCATAACATAGACATCTATTAGACATTCCAAGCATGCAAAAAAACCCTATCATCTCCATGCAAACCCGGAATTAATCTTCTGGACAGTCAACTAACCAATTAATCTCATCAAAACCACGCCATGGGCGCATTTCTTGATCGAAATTTCATGTGCGACTCGATCCAAACAACTCCCAGTGCTGCAACTGAAGCTCTGATACCACTTTGTCACGTCCCCACACCTCCAAGGTGGCCTTCAGAGGCCATGGGAGACCCTATGATTTTATATTTATTTTTTGTTCCAAATGCTTCCAAATCCACACACAGCCGCAATGGGCTCGGATCCGCAATCTGCCTTTCCTCAATCCGCATGCAGGACTCGGAAATCGGATTGCCAAAACTAATCCACAACGAAATCGTACTTTCAGCTTCTGCAATCCGCGTTGCGGAAGTCAGAAGTCGGAAGCCAGTTTTGGCCTCAAAATTTCGTCCTTCTGACTTCTGCTTTTCCGCATTCCGCATGCGAAACTTGGAAGTCGATTCCTTCTGCCATCCCGAAAGTTTCCTCCCGCAATCCGCATTCTGCATTGCGGGTGTGGAAATGCGGATTTCCATACACCCCAATGGACGATTCCCGACCTCCGTAATCCGCAATCTGCATTGCGGATGCGGAAAGGTTAGGGCCAAATAACCTTATTCCAGCAAGCTCTGAGGGGCATAACTTCCTCCTCCTTGGTCCAAATGGGACAAGGTTGGTACCGTTGGAAAGCTCTTGGAGAGCTTTATCCAATGGTGTAACCCCACTCAATCTGAGTGCCCTAACCATGTCCAGTTTCCAACTGAAGTTCCATGCATAGCTCCACTTAAGTACCTTTATCCCTCTGCTAGGGTTCTGTCTCCCTCCTATTATGAATTCTCCCCTCACCTAACCACAGAGGGGCTCAGAGACACATCAGGGGGTTATCCCCTTTCCTCCCCAAGTTTAGGTGAAGTCAAACCTTCCCTTTAAGGGGTGAAGGTCAATGCATAATAAACACATACAATGGACTAGGTTAGCTAATCATATTAACAACTTGCAGGGGTTAGCCATGCCTATCATTCATGTAACAATGAAGTCTTCCCAACATGCATTCAATATTATATTCAAGATTATACATGGCTACCTAATAAGTAAGTTCATGGAGTCATTCATTCATTAGTCTAAAGCATGACAAGCATAACTTAACAAATAATCATAACACATGAATTTGCATCATTTAACGCATCGAAACACTTATCTTTGAAATTGAAGTTGCCCCAAGCAACTGAATAAGTGAGGACAATGTTCCACCCAACCTTAGGTCTCTGTCTAGCTTGTACTCTTTCAGCTGAGAGACCACCCCCGAGCTGGGCTATGTATCCACTACAGAGGGCTAAGGAACTCTCTCACAGTCAAGGTCTCATCCCAATGCTAAGCCAACCTACAACTAGGTTTATCAAGCAATCCATGGAACAAGGATGCTAAGCCACCTTGTAGTTGGGTTTATCAAGCATACAAGGGAAACAGGGAGGATATTGCTAAGCTAGTGAGCTCAACCACAAAGCTCCAGGTATCTCAACACTCAGCAGATATGGCACCCACATTACCTACCTCACCCAACACAAGGAATGCCCTCTTCTTTGTTACACATACCCTAAAGGCCCCTTCCCTTCTAGTGCTATTCAAGGTGGGCATAGAAAGGTCCAACTGCTAGTTCTATGAGATTTCAGCCCTCACTGGACTTATCAAGCATTCCAACCCTAAATCGACCTTCTATCTCTGTTAATCCAGCTGGCTCGTCTCAGGGTTGTGGACTAAGATTTGTCCCACAGTTTAACTCTATGTAACATACCCCAGGTATTCTTACGACTCTGTAGTTCATCTTAGGGTTTTCTTTCATGGAATTCCCAAACATACAAGGTTCACACGCATGGTTTTCTATGGAATTCGAATCTGTAATTTCGAATTACATAGGAATCATGATTTTTCCTTCTCCGCTCATTACTTGGCTCTGCAACCCCAGTCTCTGACTGAATGTGTGAATCATGAATGAATGCCCCCCCCATTTCTTCCCAGTTTCTAGGTCAAACAATGGGTAGTCGTCTGGAACGCCGAATTCCTAGGCGGATGAGTGTATCAAGGAACAAGTAACACAGGTCATGCCCTGCCATACAGATTCACAGGGTCGCCTCATACTCAATCGGCTTCATCAACAGGGTTTTTCAACCACTTTCTTACAATGACAATAAATGTCAGCATGGGGTCAAATGGGTTCCTAAATGTACATGTGGCACCATGGTTACCAATCCCATAACCCCTCGCCTCTCTCTAATGGATACACATTGCCCCTTCTCATTAGTTGCCTCCTTAGCCAGCTTCTTGGGTATTTTATTGCATTAATTAATAATTACATAATTTACAATTCTCCATGGCTTAACAGCTTATGGATAATCAAACTGTCAAATACTTGCCTATGCAATTAAACTTGAACATCCACTAGTGGGGCCTTGGCCTTGAGCTCCACACTAGGGCAAATACACACTGTATTTACACAATATTTACATTAACGCCAATAAACCATAAGGGCCAAATAGGGGTTTACAACTAGTCTAATACGATTAGGTTTATTACTTCTGGAAGTCCTACTTCGAGATCCACTTCTACACATATATGTGCGCAAGTATATTTATCTTTTTTTCTGCCTTGTCTATATATCACCCCAATGTATTCCTTGTGGCCTCTAAAGATTTTGGGTTCTAACAATGTAATGGTAGATGGGGTAGCCTGACCCATACAGGGACCGCCGACGGGATATCCTAAGTGGGGTCAAAATCCGGGGTCCATTTATTCAAATACAAGCCTTGTGGTCCCATGAAATAGGGCCTGTTTCGGAAGATACAGTCCCTATCCGCTGTGCTTTCGAATACGAACACAAAATATCCCTTGCTTACTAGATAGATTTTGATGTCTTCTACAATAAGGGGTTTCCAGTTCCGCTGCACCCAAGATTCAATGGCTTTTGGGGATGGCCATAAACCTGTAAACTGGCCTATGAGGCCCCTCTCTAAGAGATTCAGATTTGTTCTACAGGGTCGCTCTGCCGGAAGAGCCACGGTAGGTATCCCTGCGAGTTTTTTAACAAATTTATGTTGAGTCGACGTTGGTTGTCACTTTCCTTGTGTTGCAATCAATCTCTTGAAAGCAGTGATCTCTAGAGGAGTCGATGAAGGAGGAGGATTTGATCCTCCCCCTCGAGCCATGACCGAGTGCCCTTATGCGCAGCCTCAAAAGAAGATCCTCAACATCCAAATATCTGGCTTCCTAAGTCGATGCCTTGCTTCCTCAACAGCCGTGATCGTTGCCCTACCTCAGCGTTTCCCTTCCTCATCGCAGCCGATCAAGATCCTTAATCTTCTTAGAATTTTGAAACCATTCATCTATCAACCAATCAAGTACTCTTGTCACCTTTGACTTAGTTGCTTTAGGGAATCCCCCATAGTGGTTTAAGCCACTCAAATAGAAGGGAAGTAGAAGTAGGGTGGTTGTCTAGTTGCTTTAGGGAATCCCCCCATAGTGATTTAAGCCACTCAAATAGAAGGGAAGTAGAAGTAGGTGACAACCACCCTATTTCCATAGATGCATTTAGCCATAACCCTTTGAGTCCTTGCATTTTGGGGTGTTAGTTTTTTTGTGGCAACATTTTGGCATTCTTGTTGGGGATCAAGGTCCTTTTCCTGGAATTAGAAGATCCAGCTTCACATTTTGGTGGGGTCAACTTAATCATCCCATTTGGCAACTCCATAATATTTTTAAGGCAAAAATATTATGCTAGAAGTGCTTATTTAGAGCTTCTTTCTCGTTACCTTGAGCCTAAGAAGGTTTTTAGAAAGAAACAAAGGAAAACTCTCAATATCCTATTCCAAGAGTCACATCTAGTAGTGCTAGCAAAACTTCAAATTCAAATCCAATAATCATGTCTAAACCATGGTTGACCAATGGTTACAAACCATTAGATATGACTAAAATTCCTGGATTTCCTCACGATGTGTGAATGAAAATAGATTGGGTGCCTTCCTTCATAGGAAATAATGCAATTACTGCTAAAGAGCACATTACTTCCTTTTATGACAAAATTGGGAATAGGATGTAGTCATGAAACTTTTTGCCTTGTTCTTACAAGAAAATGCCAAAACTTGGTTCTTGTCTCTTCTTGATGGGGTAATTAAGACTTGGGAAGCATTTCATGATGTGTTCATAACGAAATGGGGTGCAAGGGTAGATGGGATAGCATGATCTTGAATAAAATCCATAAAATTAAGAAAAGGGGAAATGAATTTGTTTCTGAATTTGACAACAGATTCACATTTTTGTCTAAGAAGATACCTAATACAATTAACCCTAGAGATTAAGCCCTCCTCATCCAGTACCTCGATGCTTTTTAAGGACAATTTGGCTTTACATTTGAGAGATAAATTCCCAACAAACTTAGTAAGTGTACAAGGATGGGCTACCAAACTTGAAGGGTGTTTCTTTCTTCTAAGGTTGGCATGGGATCCATAAGAGCATCCACATCAAAGGTTGAAACTATGCCTAGAACCATGAGTAATGCTAAAACTAACTTAGATCCTATTGCTACGTTAACTCATAAATTTGAAAAGATGACTACTGAGTTAATCCATTCCCAACCAACATTGTTAAACAAAGTGACAAATATAGAAAATGATAGAGAATAGCAAAGGAACTTTGCTCCTTTATTTCACCAAAACACTCACTAGAGGAAATCAAACATGGAAGCCTAGGCTTAGCCAAGAACAAAAAAATTCTAGCACACTTGCAGCAACAAACTTAATTATTCAAGATGATTATCCATGTTGTTTGAAGTGTGATCAACCCATCATGAATGGGAATGTCCTATCTTTGGAAATGACGTTGAATAAGAAGGTACTTACACTCGTTAAAATATCAATTTCTTAGAAGATGACGTGGAATGTATTTACAATGTTCAAAAAACTCATCCTGTTACTAGAGAATAACCGATACACATCAAAGATAGAAGTATAGATGTTTTTAGGGAAGCAAGGGTGGAATTGCTTAATTCAGTGGATGGGAAATCCAAGAATAAACCAATGAAGGAGAAGTGCATGGAATACATGAGAAAAAACAAAGCACAAGAAATGTATCCCTCTTTTCCTGCCCAACCTCAAAAGAGATGGACCAAAACACCTTTGCCTTTGAACACTTCCCCTTTGACTTCATCCAATGAAAAGATGTACATTAAGGATTTAGATTTGAAAGTGTGTGTAGTCAATGCATTAACCAAACTCACCATTCATGTTCCCATCATAGAATTGGTTAAGATTCCCTCATGAATGGTGAAGGTGAAAAAGTTATTCAAGATAGAGGAGCCTTTAGTGGAACCCATGTAAGACCCCATGGAAGACCCTCCTGTAGTATTACAAGCTATGAGCCACGATAAGAGAAATGGGAGTCATTCACCTTTCTGCATTACCTTAATGATCAATGATCCTCTCTTGCACAATTGTATGCTTGACTAAGGGGGGTCAAGCAATGTTATGCCTTTGAAAATCATGAAGTAATTAAGCTTGTGCACCATAAGACCTTATAGAAATGTGTGTGGAATAGATTTAAACGTTGTCCAAGCTCATGGTCTTATCAAGGACTTAAAGGTGAGTCTAGTTGCATATCTAAATATTTATGTATTGATGGATGTTGTAGATTGATGTACTTGATGTGCAGGGAATTATTTTATCTAGGAAATGGGCCGCAAATTTGGGTGGTAGCCTTAAAATGGACTTATTCTATGCCACTATCCCCACTTGTGATGGAATCTTTGTCACACTTCACAGGGAACCAACCATGAGATACCAAATAGAAGATCCTAAGGAACCCATGAATGAATTGTTGTACATTGATGACGAGTTTGGAAACCTTAGTGTCTATAGAAATTCCTTATCACCTAAAACATTAGAGACCAAAAATAAGGAATTTGAAGGGGTTTGGACCTTGCATTTTGATGGTGTTATGTCTAAAACAGGAGTCAGAGTTGGAATTGTCTTTACTTCTCCTATGGGCACTATTAAGAATTTTTCCTATAGACTTTGGTTTGCTTGTAACATTGTTGAATATGAAGCCTTGAGTTTAGGATTAGACTTAGCCTATGACATGAACATTAAGTGTTTAAGAGAAATCAATGATTATGACCTCATTGTATTGCAAGTCAAAAGGTCATATGGGGCAAAAATGAGAGGCTCAAATGACACAGAAGTGCAGTGTGGGATACCATTAATGCCCTCTCTATTGAAGCAGTTCCTACAGATCATTAGTTGTAGCTTGGGTTACCTTGCAACCTTGTGAGGAGTTGGGTGATTGCAAAATGTAGGTATTTTTAGACCAATTGTTCAAATAATTATGAACATTGGCAAATCTTTCATGATGATGCTCAATTTTTTTGTTTCCTTAGTAATTTGCAAGAGTTTGAACAAAATTTTATTAATTAGCAAGATGAAACAAAAAAATATGATATACTTGTTGAAGACTTTCCAACTAATAGAATCCCCTAAGGAGTTGCCCCCTTTGAAAGAATGTTTGATAGGAATGACATGTTTAAGCGTCTACCAACATTCGATCAAGTTGAAGACTATATTGAAATTAATGTTGGATTTGAATCTAGTCCAAACATGATCAAATTAGGTAAGAACCTTACTCTAGGAGAAAGAAGGTACATGTAGAGGTTAATCCGTGAATATCAAGATGTCTTAGCATGGCCTTTTGATGATTTGAAGGCCTATAAGGGAGATATGTTTTAGCACACAGTCCCATTGAAAGAGGGTGCTAAATCATTTAGGAAAAAGCAAGGAAACATTAACATTAAGCTAGCTCCCTTAATCCAAAAATAACTACAAAAGACTTTGACTTCCAAGATTATAGCACCAGTTAGAGATTCTCCTTGGGTGGCTAATTTGGTGGTAGTTCGAAAAAAGAATGGGGAAATTCACTTATGTGTTGACTTTAGGAGTTTTAATCAACTCTCTCTTAAAGATAATTACCCTTTCCCAAACATGGAAAATATTTTACAAAGGGTAACTGGGGCTAAAATGATGGGCATGCTGGATGGATTTTCAGGGTACAACCAAAATTTGGTTAAGGAAGACGACCAACTTAAGACAACTTTAAAGTTTCACTACCCCATGGGGAACCTTCAAATATCTAAGAATGTCTTTTGGACTTTTGAATGTTGAATCTAATTTTCAAAGGGACATGGACTTTGCCTATAGGGATTTAATTGGGAAAATTCTTGAAATTTATCGAGATGATTTAACAATAGTTTCGAGAAATAGGGGTGATCATGTTTCCCACTTAAGGAAGGTGTTTGAGAGATGTATACAATATGGAATCTCCTTGAATCCAAAAAAAAATCATATTTGGAGTGGATCAAGGAAACTTGTTGGGTCATATTGTGTCTAAGGAAGGAATATTTATTGACCCAACAATAGTAAATTCCATAAAGAAGATTACACTTCTAGAAAATTGAAAAGCCTTAGATCATTCTTTGGTAAAATCAAATTTGTATGAAGGTTTATCCCAAATTTCATTGAGATAATTAAACCAATGGAAAACTTGTTGAAGAAAGATTGATTGTTCACACGGGATGATGATAGCACAAAAGAAACAAGCTATAGCATCAAACCCTATTTTGGTTAACCCCGATCATAGCAAAGAATTCATCTTTTTTTCCTTTGCCTTTGAAAATGCAATTGCTAGTGCGATTTTGCAAAAGAACAATTAAAACAAGGAGCAACCCATTTCTTTTATGAGTAAGAACCTTAGGGATGGGGAATTTAAGTACAATAATACTGAAAAGCAATCATATGCCTTAGTCAAATCATTAAAACACTTTAGGAATTACGTTGGGTATTCAAAGATTGTTGTCTATGTCCCTTATCCAGATGTTAAGGATGTATTAGCTTGGCAAGATTGCCTTGGGGTTAGGGGTAAATGGGTCTAACAATACAAGAATACGACCTTGACATTAAGCCTACAAAGATCATAAAGAGGCAATGTTTAACTAAGTTGTTGGCAAAGGGAACTAAGAAGGCCTTCGAGCAAGCTATTGATGCTCAAATACATGTTGTGCCTAAGGAGTTAGAAAATCATGGCTGGTATAAAGACATTATATTTTACTTAGAAAATCTATCTTGTCCCATCCACCTATCTGACTTGCAATGAATGACACTTAGGCTCAAGGCTACTAATTTTTGCTTGATCCAAGGGTGTCTTGGTTGGAGGAATCCTTATGGAATTATTCTTAGATGTGTAACAAAAGAAGAATCTAACAAACTATTGGAAGAATTCCATGCTGGATTTTGTGGGTGCCACTTTGCTGCTCACACAACTGCACATAAGATCTTAAGAGTTGGATAATACTGTCCTACATTGTTCCATGATGTCCATCTTTATGTTTTTTTTGTTAAGCTGCAACATTCTATTAATCGTAAAAAGTCAGAAATACATAGGGAGGTACAGTCTGTGGAGGCCTGAGAGAGTGAAGGCACCACCCCAGGAACTCAAAAGGATCATAATGATTATGTTCAAAATTACAAAATCCATGCCCTGGGTAGGAAGACTAGGGTATTCCAGTAGCATAGCACTACCTGTATAAGCCTATAAAACAGTAATCTGGCAAACTATGTAGCAAATTAAGATAAAAAAACTTGAAAACACAAGGAGTAACTGGAACCTCCTTAGCTAGGTGTTGTAGGTGCATTTGCATCAGGGGGAATCTCTTCCAGGATTGGACAACCATAATACTCCTCCTCATCCGAGTCCTTCGCCGACAGCTTGACAGGAAGAGGCACGGTCTTCTGGCAAGAGGGAGTTGTAGTCTCCTGATCGCTTCGAACCTGTTTGGACATAACAGGGCTCGTGGTGGTGGGAATTGGGAATGTGAACTTCATCGACTCTTTACCTTTCAGCTTGATAGTGTCCTCAACTGGCTCGCTTTCTCTTGCAGCTGTAGGGATGTCTCTGTGCACACTGCCTCCAATTCTGATGTCACATTGAAGGTGTCTGCTGGGAGCATAGGACTGATAGCAGAAGGTGTTCTCCAGACTCCTAAGCATGGCTTCCAGGTTAGGCAGGGTGGCCTTCAGGGTCTAGGTAGCATGCCTGGATGTGGCCTAGTTGGTTAGCATGTCCTCCATTAGCACCCCGAGCATGTTCTTCACAAGCCAATATGGATCAATTTGCTTTCCATGGCGTCCAATGGAAAGGCGGTCAGCCATTAAGCGTGCTTCCCAATTATCGATGAGCAGACGAACATGGATAGTAAACTCCTCCCCGTATCCCTTCTCCGTAGGCTCTGCATCTCTGGGATGCCACTCTTCCTTCTTTTTCCCTGCGAACCTTTTGGTCGGCCCATAGCAGCAAGCCAAAAGTCCGACCAGGTGGAGGATGCCCAAGAGCGAGCGGGAGGAGCGATCTTGTGAGTGTCTGTGAACAACAGAAGTGGGAGGAGCCCAAGTCACATGCCAACACAAGATTTTGAACATCGCAATACCGCACCAAGGCTGAAAGGTTATTCCTTTTAACATGTTGGAGTAACGATCGACTGCGGACCTTAATTCCACACGAAGGAGAGACATGGAGGTGGTGCACGGAGGCCAAAACCAGCCTCGACGAGGTGACATCTCCAACGTTGGCCTTAATGAGCCGGGCCTTGGAGTGCCCCTTACCTTAAACTCTCTTCTGCTACTTTGCCACGAGGCCATCTTCTGTGCCTAGGTGTCACAGGATCTAGTGCCTAGGTATCCCTACCATCCTTGTCACCCGCATCCGGGGTATGATGTCCATCTTTATGTTAGGTATTGTAATCCATGCTAATTGTTTTTTGGGAAACAACATTTGCCTACTTTACCCTTGAGGCCTGCTATTGTAGAAGCACCTTTTCAACAGTGGGGTTTAGATTCCATTGGTGAATTTAAAGACAATTATAGTAATGCATACTGATGGATCTTAACTACTACATACTACGTTACTAGGTGGGTGGAATCTATTCCAACAAAGAAGGAAATTGAAGAAGTCATTATGAGTTTCCTAGAGGATAAGATCATTACTCGATTTGGGGTCCCTTCTAAAATCATCACTAATAATGTCAAAGCCTTTAGTTCACTTGCCTTATCTAATTTTTGCTTTAAGTATGGTATCAAATTATTATCCACAAGGGAATGGTTTGGCTGATTCAAGTAACAAGAATTTGATGAATATCTTGAAGAAAACCATATGTGATAATAAGAAAAGTGGGGAAAATTAAATCAAGTATGTTTTATGGTAGATAGAATCATTGCAAAGAGAGCCACATGTAAGAGTCCTTTCGACTCTTGAGTTAGTGTATGGGATGAATTTCAACTTTCCTATTAACTTAAAGATCCAAACTTGACAATTTTTTGCAACCAATCACCACTAACCAAGAGGTGGTGCAAGTAAGGATTAATCAACTTGTTGAGTTACATGAGTCTAGGCAAAATGCATTTCATCCAATGATGAATACTCGAGGAAGAATCAAAGGAACATTTTATCAAAGGGCCATGCCAGGATAATTTAAGGAAGGTGACCTTGTCCTCCTCTGGGACAACAAAAAGGAGAAACTTGGGATTCACAAAATTTTGATGGTTTATGGCTAGTTCATTGTCAAATTAAGAAGAAGGCTGGTAGTAACTCATTCTATCTCATTAGACTTAAGGGTGAGAATTTGCCTCTTCTGGTCAGTGGGAAACTTCTCAAGCTTTACTTCCATTGAACACCCCTTATAGTTAGGGTTAGAGTTAGAAAGAATAAGCTCTTTAGCATGAGCATTAATTTGAATTCCCACATGCATGGTTGATTGCTACATCTTTGATGTTATGCATTGCATTTAGATATATTTTCTTTATGCTTTTACTTGTTATTAGTTAGTGTCTTGCTTTTGATTTATTTATATATATTCCAGAGGGATCACCTCCATTCGTCGTACTAATATTTTGAAGTGAGTCTTAGACATGAACAAGTCATGGATGAACTCTTATTTGAGCAGATGTTTTCATGTTTATTGTACCATAGAGTTTGGAATATTGGTGATTTATGAGGCTCTCGTGCACTCTATCATTGAGTACATGTCCTGCAATTAGAGACAGATGCTACCCCTTAACATGTATGGGGTGACTTGATCATTATTTACCATGTGATCTTCCATCACATCCAACAGTTCCATAGATGAGATCTATGGTTTTCCCATATACACTTGACATAGACACCTCCATCTTGCTTAGAGATGCTTCCAACCTACTTAACCTACCTTGCCACTTAGCAAAGATAGATGGGGACATTTAGTTGGTACCATTCTTATGGCATATCCTCTCTACTCCACTTGTGGTAAAATGCTTTCTTATGTGTGGACATAACACTAGGATGTCAAAGGTGTTACTCTACAATGGCTCATGTATCCTCAATATTTTTTTAATAGCTTAGGGAGCAACGTGGTGTGGTTATAATTCTTTTTTCCTTGTCAACTTAAGTGTACGGCCTTATTGGATCAGGTGTGCCCTCAAGGATTTAAGCAAGTGTGACTCTCATTTCATGTCACTTACAACATTTTACCTAGTCATTTGTCATATCATGCCATTTCACTATCCACTTCACCCATTTCCATCATGTCCCCCTTTTGCAATTAACTAATTGTATGTCATGTTCTAAGGTTTCTACATATCATTCCTATGTATGGTTCCTAAATTAAATTCAAAAGAGTTAAAATACTCTATGGGAGATGGAATTAAATAATGAATGTGAACTATGCCTCCTATGGGAGAGGGTTCTTTCCTTGGTTGTTCGTGCAAGTTCCTTTTTTGAATTTTTAGACTTTACGTATGAAGGGGGACCCTAACTCAAAGAGTTTTCAGGATTGATTTATCTCTCTAGTGCATTTATATTAGGGCATTTCCCCCTTTAAGGATAACACTGCCCTAGGAATATTATCTTATTCGATTATTGTAGGTTTTAGGGTTCCCCTTGGTTGTGTCTAAATTTACAATGGAAGATTATGCCTGACCTATAGAGTTTTTTAGTATTAAATCCACCTTATTTAAAGACATTCTTCATGTTCTAGGGCTTGATATTTTTCTCTTGGATGTTGTAGTTGGTAATATGAGGCCTACTCCTCAACTATTAGCATAAATTCATAGTGACCATAGCAATCCTATGGCCTCTTATTTGCGAAGGGACACACCTCTCAACTCCTTCTATGTAGTTTCCACTCGTAGGTTTGCAAGATTTGATCCACAATATTCTCTTAATAACTATATGGATGATTTTCACCTTCTTTTAGTGGAGCAATTTGTTTATGTAGATCTTGGTCCTCCACACTATGATTGTATCCTTATGGGACATGCTATATGCAACACATTTCAATAATTGCATCCTGGATTTTGTGCTCCTCCAATGTGATCTTGGTCTTGTGTGGGTGCACTATCATTGGTAGCTTCAGTCTCATCAACAAATCGTGCTCCTATTTGCTTCCTTGGTTGACTAGCATACTTCAACGGATCTTTCTTTTAGACTTTAGCCAGAGGCCGCCTTTGCCTAGTTGTGGAATTGTGTTGGTATTGGTACTATAGTGTTGTGCGGAGGTTCTATTTTTAGATGGCTTACGTTCAACATTAAGCGGGGGGTGCAATCTAATGCTTTATCTTATTTTCCTCTCGTCCATCTTCAGGGAGGTTGTTGTGCATAGGATGAACCTTTTTTGAGGTGGGTATTCATCAATCCTCTCTCTTCTTTATCTCGGCTATGGTCAACCATATATTTGAGTTGAAGATCCACACACCAATTCTCTTGTATTTCAACCAACTTCACTCCTAGTTGTATTTGAGTTGGGTACTTGCACATTTACTCTCTTTTATATTTTGTCCAAAACCACTTTTTTTGAGGAGTTAGTATTTATAAACACACTCCCATCTTATATATGAGCTTCTTTCCAAGTTGGGCTTACTTAGGTCCATATGTGTTGGAAATTCACACACCCACAACCCTGTCCTATATGATCTCTCTTAGTTTTGTTCAAGCTCTTGGATTATATTTGAGATTTATTCTTAGTTATGCTCTCTCAAGGGTATTTCTGATGAGTATGCACACACCCACTCCCTTTTTGTTGTTGAGCATTCTCAATTCCGTTTGAGCTCTTTAAGATATATGGAGTTGGATCTTCCTACTCTCATTTCCCCTATAATTGATCTTATTAGAGTTGGGTAAACCCATCTCTTCTCTCTTACAATAGGTTCCTTTTGAAACCTATTTAGATGGATAGATTAGTGGTACTATTCTTCTAGTGGATGTGTAGTATGGTTGGGTAGTGTTTTCTAACCCGGGTAGTGTTTTCTAGCCCCTACTCCATTGGATTAGCAAGTTAGTGGCTATATTTTCTCTTAGGCATGTAGTTTGATGGCAACATTCTTTCAGCAGATGAGTAGTTTAGTGATCACTTCCCTTTAGGGGATGAGCAACTCAAATTTGATTCCAATATAAGATGTTTCTTTGAATACTTCTTTATCAGATGGACGGTTCGATATTGCAGTCTCCTGGATGGTGAGCATTTTGATGGCAACATTCTTCCAACTAATTATTGGGTCCATTTTTGTATTGAGTTGGGTCATTACAAACCCACTCCCTTCTTCTAGTTACAACTTACTCTTCATTGTGTTGGGTGTACCCACTCACTTTTATATCTTCTCTCTTTTATTTATACCTCTTTACAACACTTTTTATCAAATGCATAGATCTGGATCATATTCCCATAGATGATGAACAATTCAACTGAGACATATCTTTAAGAATTGAGTAGCTCTATGTTGATGATGGCTGGGTGTTCATAAAGCTTTCCACATTTGTGTTGAGTTGGGCCATCACACACGCACTCTCTCTTATTACAAGTATAACTATCTCTTTATTGAGTTGGGTAAGCCCACTCCTGTTGTAAATCGTTATTTTTCTCCATGAACCCATGCTCAGACTAAGGGGGGTGTTGAAATAATGGTAATCTTCACTTGTGGTTATTTGATATTATGGATAAGCGCACTCATTATTGTATCACTAGGTGTTATAGCTTGATTTAGCACGTTGGTGGAAAAGTTCTAATCCACTAGTGCTATCAAGGGGTAACCTTAGAAGAATGCAGTGCTATCAACTTAGTGCAAACTTTGCACCTTTTTTACTAGCTCTCAAGGTCAAGGGGGGATTCCCTAGGGTTGAATAGATGTGGATTTATTGAAAAGAGCTCAGGGAATTGAAATGTAACTTAGTAATGTGTGTGATTTAAATCAAGTTAATTCCCCAAATAGTGCTCGAACATGTAAAGTTGGAATGTCAAATATATCAAACACTCTCAAGATACCATTTGAATTATAATAAAACCATGGACAACAGTTATGAATATTTAAAGATATTTGCAGAAAATATAACTCACAATAGATCGATGCTAGCAGCTGCATATGTTTAAACATGTGGTTCATTTGCTGTAATATAAAAACATCCCAAAATTGACATTAAAGGTGAAATAAGTTGCTCAATTTATATTTCAAATTATATGAAGTTGTGGCCCAAAGTGAGGCCTTCTTTGAGAAGATTTCCGAGGCAAGGTGTCACTAAAGGTATTAGATTTAGATGATATTATGGATTTTTTGAAGTGATGAGAATCACTTCCCTAAATGTGGAATTAACTCAATGTCTTAATATCAATGCTTCAATAAAAAAATTAGACAATGATATCCACTTTATCTATGATGTAAATTATCCAAACACATTTGAAACATATTCAGAGGTTGTGTAAGAGAAAAGTTTGGTAATAGGAACAAAATTACACAAGCAATTTCTAGATTTAGGTATGAACCATTTAGCCAATACAAGTGTGCTTAGGTAAACATGAAACCATAACCATATACTATACCAATGAACACTAAGATGACTTGCTTTTAGAAGATGAGTTATGTTATGTATTAAATCAAGGGAATGCAAGAATTTCCAAAATTCAGTGGTTGATAAAGAACAAAAATTCAAACCTTGAAAAATGAAAATCTCAAGATGCTAGATTCCCTTCAAAAGTCCACAATCTAAAGTAGTTTGCTGTTATGAATTTCCATAATGATTTAAGATGAAATTTGAGCCACTTAACCACATAAATCAACCATGAAACATAAGTATAAAACCAAGAAATTTTATGCAATTACTCTAGCATGAAACCCTAACTTTAAATTAAGATTTTATGGAGTTATTAGGGTTGTTTTATTTATGCATTTTTTACTGCTATTATGAAACAAAGACAAAACAAAAGTAAAACCTAAGAAATCAAGCTTAAAGATGATGTTAAAGTATGGAATTTACCTTTGCTTTATGGATGAAGAAATTTGAAATTTATTGCAACCTTGAAGAAACTAGATTTTACCCTAGAAAACAAAAAGGAAAAACATTTTTTGGAGTTTTGCGGTTGATGAGACAGAGTGTTAATCTAGTGCCTTTGATCCTTGGGAAAATGGGGTCCTAGAATAGTTCTTCTTGGATCTTGTTTGAGAGTACTTGGTTCGAACACCTGCAAAGCATGACAAATTCCTCCCAAGCCTTTGGGGTTTCATTCAATTTTTTCCAAGGAAGGGTCACCCTAAAGTATACACCTTCAATATCTAGATTCTAGTTTATACCCTAGCTTATGTAACTTGAACTTCCAACCCCTTCTATGATGACAAATCACAAGCAAGCTACCATAATAGAACATGAAATAAGTAAAGATTTTCTTCCCTAATTAATTCCAATGGAGTAAGATTACCCTTCTATTGTACTGGATTTAGTAATTATACAATGCAAGAAAAATACATATTACCTCAATATAGAATCACCAACATATGCCCCACATGTAAGAAATATCCCAAGAAATCCAAGAGCCTTTAGTGCAAAATATAGCTTTATTCTCCAATCGATAACAACAAGATGAAATGAGGAAGAGGCTCTCTTATATAACAGAGTAGTTCAACTTCATTTACAAAAAAAAAAGATCCACCAAAACCTTAGATCTATTCTAGGGAGGCTCAAAAAATCCTCTAGAGATAGTAAAACATGATAAACTCTCATAAACTAACAATAAGTCGAAGACAAGAGGGGCGATCCATTGGAAATGCTCCAAATGGTGGAGTGCTCCTAAAAAGAGTGAACACCCTTCATGAAAAAGGCTCCCAAAAGACAAGCGCAACAAAAATACAACATGACACTTTAAACGACAGTTTTGGATTTTCCAACTTCCTCAATATTTATTAAATTTTCTATTATTACCACTTTTAAGAAACCTACGATCATTCAGTTTTTTTTTTTTTTTAACCATGGGAACAACCACCTCCCAAGGGTATATCCAACAACCCGCAAGCTAGATATACTAGAAACTTGTGACTTAGCAGGGGCCGAGACGTCCCAAGACCCTTTATCCCAGGGGAGAGCCTCTATCCCAAGGGTCGCCTACCCTTCAAGCCTTGTCACAATGGGCCAATGAGCAACCCTACCCCCCGCCGGTTTTGAACCTGTGACCTCCATGGAGATAACACATGTTCTTAACCATTAGGCCCACTCAGGTGCTCTACGATCATTCTGTTTCTAACAGTGTTGAGATGAGACAATTATGAGCACTCTGCCAAAAGATAAATGCTCCTAAAGTTAAGACACCCTCCAAAATCATCCTATCAAAAATGACCTTCACATGTGTATCAAGGGTCATACTTGTTAAACATTGTAATGTTTATTTCCAAGTATGTACTTTGTAATAATGTCATAAATTAAGTTATGACATATATTAAATTATAAATTAGTTGTAAATGGTTAGTTAGGAACCTCGTAAAGACATATACTACACACTCACCTTCTTTGAATATCATCAAATGATACGTGCAACAAGCCTTGGCAGCAGCAATGGCATCTCCTCTAATATTTTCAAATAGCCACCATCCGTTTCTGTCGGAGTTCAAGGGTTCCGTGGTTGAGTCCCACAGAGGCCATTAGCCTTCGAGCCTGCAGCCCGGTCACTGACCGTCATCACAGAGACCAAGAAGGTCATCGCCGTGCTTAGGAGGAATTCATAGGTTGAGGGCGTTGTCAATCTCTTGCAGGAAGACAATGTATATCGGCGAGTTTCCTGCTTCCCGGCGACGAATCTGAATATGCTTTGTCTGTATTTTGAGCTCCATCTTTTCTGCTATTAATCCAGCCCGAAGAGCTGCACGGTGGAATTTCGTAGTAGCATCAGCAGCTTCAAGATCCCTTGTGATGCTCAAGAAGGTACTGTATTGGGTTTGATTGGTTTCATTCTGCTTTGGGGAAGCAAGAACACGACAAGGAGAGCTCCCAGCAAGGTTTTCAGTCTTCAAGAGGGCTTCCTGTCCGAAGGGAAGGGTACAGAGGGACCCAGTCTCTGGCGAGGGACCCAGTTTCTCAAGCAGAACTCAAAAACAACTAATCCAACTGTAGGAAACTGCTACTCGACAGGAACAGGTGTGGCAAGGATTTTCTTTCTTTCCTTTTCTTCTTTCCATTTAAGTTTTGTTTATTTCCTTTAAATTGGCACAATTCAATTGTGGGAAAACATAACTGGCCCAAAACACATGAAAACAAATATGGGGGTTAATCTGGACGGACCAAAAGGAAGTTTAACCTTGTTGAGCCAGGGGTCCAATATAAAGGAGCCACACATACCAATCCTTAACACAAGAGGAAACAAATATGCAAACTATTCAATCACTGTGGAGAGGGCAGGATAGAATAGGTTTTTACAACCTCAGTTGAGTGGGTTACTGTCAGTGCTTAACCTTATCCATCAAGAGGGTTTGAGCTCTTATTGGAAGCACAATCTCCAGCTTGCTAGTGGGTATTCAGTTTCTCATTATGCCATAACAACAGAGGAGTTAGCAAGTGCAGGGGGTTCTTTTATGGCATATTCATTTCAGAAGGATGCAGGTAACACGGACGAAAGATTGTTTTTTATAAACACAAAGCAATATAAAGGGATTTTAAAGTGCAGACAAACTTGAAAGTTAAGGCAACCATTTAAGAAAAAAACCGCAATGATTCTGCCAAAAGTGAAAAGCATATCCAGTAAGGCTTCTCAAACCAGTATGGAGCAAATAGAAATTACCAAGGATCTCGAATCAAATTTGAACAGAGAAGAGGTTTTCACAGCAAACAAAGAGGATAGAAAAGTAGACAAACATGACAACAAAGACCTAGATAGTTCCACATCAACACCATTAATGTGGTCATCTGAGGCTTGAGCTATATGTGAAAGAACTCATGGGCATGAAAAGGAGAATCAAAAAGATGGTATGAAGGTAACAAAGTAAATGAAATTGTTGAGTTCAAGGGCAAGTTAGAGAGAGAAAATAAAACTCTTAAAGAGCAAATCTCAAGCATGCAGGTTAAAATGAAAATAGGACAGCAAGAAGTGACTGCCTTGAATCAAGAATTAGAACAGTTGAGGATGGCCGGATTTGAGAAATCAAATCTGATAAAAGAAGATGACACAACACAAATACAGGAGATTTAGTCAGTGTTAGTTGAATTGGAAGTTTAAAAAAATCAGATAAAAGACCGGATAGAAGAGGCTAAATCATGGGCATAAGTTGTAAGTGGGTCATCAAACAGTCAAAAAGAAATCATTGATAAGCAAATCAGAATACAAATAAAGGAAGAACATGATAAGCAAGGCAAGGCTGCAAATATCATTATCAAAGGCCTGAGGGACTTTGGCGAAAGTGAGAGGACAGACATTCTAGCATGGGACTTCCTTAAAGATAAGTTGAAATGGATAGGGTGTATTCATCAGGCAAGTAGGATTGGAAAGAAGATAGAGGGGGGAAGAGATAAACATGTAAGAGTTATCTTAAGGAATATAGAGGATAAGAATTGGATCCTTAGAAATAGAGGATTGCTTAGAGGCACACACATCTACCTAGATGAGGACTTGGCTTTTGCACAACAAGAACAACAAAGAAAGGAATTGGAAAAAGTGAAAACAGCAAGAAATGAGGGAAAGTGGGCATGGTTGAAGAATGGGAAAGCACAGATCAGTGATTGTTTTTCAAATAAGAAATAGGAAATTGGGGCCCCATGGGACTGTTTACATGTAGTAAGTTGGAATTGCAGAGGTTATCCATGGAGAAGAGGTCCAGGGTTGGGGCCAATAGTTGAGGGGAAATATATTATTATTCTTGTAGAAACGCATCAGCATGATGGCTGCAAGGTTCCAGATTTCGAGGGTTACAAGAATATTTAAGTTTGGAACAAAGGAAATGAGACAGGTAAAGGACACGGGGGAGTCACAGTGCTAATAAATGAAAAATGGTGTGGAATTGTAAAAGTGGAAATAGAGGACCCAAACAAGCAATACATTTGGATGCAAATAACTGAGAAGGATGTTACTTTCAGGTTGGATGCTTGTTATTTTGCCCCAAAAAACTCAAAGATCTATAAAAAAAACAATTTAGACAGCGAAGACCCATATGCCTCATTAAAAAGAGATATCTCTTTATTTAGTTCCTTGGGATAAATAATACTAATGGGTGATTTTAATGCAAGGACAGCTAACAACCAATCTCTCTAGTTATGCAATGAAGAAAGAGAGGAAAACAATCCCTTCTGGTTGGAAGAGAGTGGAGATCAATCATGGGAAAGAAATTCACAAGATGGAAATGGGGGCATGACACACTTTGGGGCAGAATTACTGGGCTTTGTAGTTTGGCTGGCATGGTTATTTGCAATGGAATGAGAGGATGGCCAGCTTCAGTGGGTATCACATGCAAAACTTACAGTGGTCAAAGTGTGGTAGATTACATAATATGCTCTCAAAGTTTTACTTCTAGAGTGCTGAAGTTTGATATAGGGGACTATCCTATTGAAATGAAATCTGATCATGCCCCCCTATTTATTAAGTTGGACTTTGCTCCTACTAGCCCACACAATAATCCAATTCCTGGCATACAAAAGGAAACTCTTTCCAAAGGTAAAATCCTCATGAATCAGGAAAATAGGGAAAGATTTAGTGCTGCTCTTAAGTGGTAGTTTCAGGTTATAAAATATAGCATGGTAGATGAGACAACCAATGAGGTGGGTGTTTATGTTCATAGTAGTTTGCTGATCCTAGCAACACACAAGGCCTTATGTGCATGCAATAGGTCTCATCCCAAGAAGAGGTCTATATGTACTTTTTCGGCAAATCCATGGTATGATGAAGAATGCAAGGCAGCCAAAATATCTTTAAAGAGAGAGGAAAGTGAGCAAAGAAAACAAGAAGAAATATGAATGATTAGTACAATAAAAAAAGAAGAAGAATATGTAAGTGCAAGAAGAAAGGAGTTAATCTCTCTTGGAAAACACAATCCCAAAGGATTTTGGAGAGAACTACAACAAAGCAGAAAACAGACGGAAAACAATGTTACAGATGTCCAATGGTTAGAGTATGCGAGGCTCCTTTATGAGCGGGTACACGAGAAGGACATTCCTCCCATAGTGAAAAAATTGGTGGAACTATTCACAGTGGATGATATCAAGCAAGGAATAAAGAATTTAGCAAGTGGCAAAGCGGAGGACATAGAAGGGCTTCAAGCTGAATTTTTAAAATGGGGTATTGAGCTTGTTGCCTCTCACATAAAAGGAATTTTCAATGGGGTCATCCAGGACGGCTTTCCGAGAGAATGGACAACCTGTGTGGTCATTCCTCTCTTTAACAATGGAGATATCAACAACCCTTCTAACTTCCGCATTATTATGGTCAACCCCCTCATGGGCAAGCTTTTTGGGAGCATGATAGAGCGAAGAATCAATAGGTGAGCAAAAGATGAGGGAAAAAGGGAAAAAGGGCAAGCGAGTTTTAGACCTAGGCACTCTACTATTGATCATTGTGTCACCCTTAGACATTTGATAGAGAAAATTTGGAACAAATAAGGTGAAACAGCCTATTGTTGTTTTGTAGATTTTAAGAAAGCCTTTGACACAGTGCCTAGTGTTAATTTTTTTTTTTGTGCAGCTGCGAGACCCATTCTCAGAGAGAATGGTACCCTAGTCAGTTAACTAGGGTTCCTGGTCAAGTTAACCAGGCAGAGTAAAGAGTAAGACCCTAGAAGGTACCCTAGGGCCCCCAGCTGTCTCCTGGGGTTCTTGGTCTAGGACTAAGCAGATTGATGCCATGGCAAAGTCCCTAACATGTGGCTAGGGCCCCTATTTGTCTCTAGGGTACTCTGGTCTAGAACCAGACGGTTTCTTGGTCACGATGACCAAGCAGATCCTGCAGGTTGAGACAGAGACTTCCTAGGTGCTGCAGATGGTTGATCAACATTCATTCTAGGACTGAATGCTCAGCTTGAGGCTGGGGACCATTCTCTGGGAGAATGGATATCCTAGTCATGGACCAGATGGTTGATCAACATGTCCCAATCTAGGACTGAGGCTCAGCCTTGGGCTGAAAGCCATTCATTAAGAATGGAAGATATTGTTGTCCCCTCTCCTAATCGGTTATTGCTAGGTTGCTTCTCAAGGGACTGGCCACCCCTTGACGATGTCTCTAGTACCTAACCCTTAGGAGCAGCGTTAAGGACAAAAGGATTGTACCATCCGTTTGGATCTTCTCCCTTATACAGTGATGACAAAATATATAAACTATGTATCTTGAGAGAGAGAAAAGTCTTTGGTCTTGTTGGTCTCATTTGATTGCTTGTCCACTTTGATCTTGTGGTTGTTGACCCATGGTTCTTTCTTACTTGGTCCTAGCACTCTCACTTGTGTGCACCTTTGAGTACGATGAGTCCTATCTTATGGAGTATTTTTTACCTAAGGGTATATTAAGGACCATGTATTATTATAGTCACCTTATGTTTTGTCCCACTTATGGTTTTGATCTTTTTACCTTTTGTTGGACCCCTTTTGTTTTGGACCTTCACTTTATGGTAAACTTATTAATTAATTATTTTTGTCTTATTAATTTTTATTAATAAAGACTTTATGTTTTTAGCCTTTTGGACCTTCATTTTATGGTAACCTTATTAATTAAGTATTTTTGTCTTATTAATTTTTTATTAATAAAAACTTTATGAGTTTATTAATAAAGTTTTTTTTATTATTATTGGACCATGGACCATTGGTACTTTATCTTTTGTTTTCTTTTTATTTATTTATTTACTTTATTATTTTAATCCTAAGTTTTCTAACTCTAAAACTATATATAAACTTAAGCTCTAATTCATCTAACCGTGAGCTCATTCCTTCACGTGTTTTTTTGCTTCTTGGCGAATTATTTGTTTTTGGGTTTGCTTCTCTGCATTTTTTTTACGAGTCTGCACATGTTTCTATTTCTTCTCCACGCCACTCTCATCACATGTCTGTTGCATCGGTTGTTTATCCCTTCACGGGTTCATCCATCAACAATAGATCTCGCTGGTTCTGATCTCTCTCGGGTTTATCTCTGCGATTTATTTTAGGCCTGTCTCACGTGTCCATCCCTTCACGTGTTCATCCTTCACGGCCTTACTCACGAGCTGATCTACCTCACGAGTTTGATCTCATTGTTGTTCCACATGTTGGTTTTTTTGCTTTGGGCCAGCAGCACGATTTTGTTGCTTGATCCACAGTTTACTCTCTCATCGGCCAGCTCTCTCACGAGTTCATCTCTCATCTCTATGGTTTCTTTCTTAGACCTGTCTCTGGTTCCTTTTATGCTTGATCTCTGTGTGAGATCTGTAGGTGAGTAATTGCTCACAGTTTGATCTCTATTATTCTTATCTGTAGGTAAGTGAGTGCTTATAGTCTGATCTCTATTGACCTTTGTGTGAATTCTTATGTGTGAGTGATTGCTTACGTGCTTGCCTTTCAAAGTCTGTTGTACCTGTATATTTCTTTTATCCTTGTCATTTGCTTATTGATTGAAGAACTCAAGATCTGTTTATTTTTACCTGAAACTTCTCTCTCTCTCTCGAGGTGCGTATATGGTTAACTAGTTTGACTTGTCCTTTCAGTGACAAGATCAAACTCAAAACTATCTGAGTATAAGTTGGATCCAAATGTTGGTTTTAATTCTTTAGTGCAGTACATGGTTATTTTACTGTAATTCATTTTATTTTTATGAACTTAGCATTTGATGATTCTCGAGGACCAACATTAATGCAGTGAATAAATGGAGCATTAAGTTGAAAGTGATGAAAATTATGTTATTTATGTTTAAATCAGTTTAAATTTAAATTAAGGTTTTTATATGTGATAAAAATGTATCTAACCTGTAATTTCAACATGGTATAAGAGCTTTAGGATGTAGCTAATTCTGTTTTGCAGCCAACAGAAACTACATCAATCCTAAGACAAGATCTCTACAGAAGCCTACTTGGCAAATTGACTGTAAGGGTTTGAGATGGCTTCTAACTCTGTAAAGGCAGAAGATAGGCTTGAAGGAGCCTCAAACTTTAATGCATGGAAGGCTATGGTATTAAATATTTTGGAGGAAAATGACTTGGATGAATTAGTCATTAATGTTGTGGAAGAACCCACAACAGCTCAAGGAAGAGCAGCATTCAAGAAGAAGCAAGCTAAAACAAAGAGGGTGATCTTTGACTCAGTCAAAGATAATTTGATGCCTATAATTGCTCCTCTAAGGACAACCAAGGAATGTTTTGATGCCCTAGCTAATCTCTATGAGAAGAAGGCACCTACTCAGAAGAGGGTCTTGAAGAAGCAACTTCGTTCATTGAAGATGGAGGACAAAGAAACAGTTGCCTCTTTCTTCTCAAAGATTGCTCAGTTAAAAGATCAACTCATGGCAATTGGAGTTGAAGTAGATGATGATGATCTTGTGCAAACAACTGTAGATGGCCTCCCTACATCTTGGGAGACATTCCTTTCAGTAGTGAATGGAAGAGAAACTCAACCAAGCTTTGATAGATTATGGCATGATTGCTTAGAAGAAGAAGGCATAATACAGAGTAGATCCGGACCTCAAACTGAAAAGAACCTTGCTCTTACTGCCAAGACAAGGAGAGAAAGAAGTTTCTCTCAGCACTAGAACAAAGGTAAGAGACCTCAAGGTAATCACTCTCATAAGTCAAAAGTAAGATGTTTTAAATGCAACAAGCTCAGTCATTATGCAAACATTTGTAGAAATCATCCTAACGAGAATTGGCATAAAGGGAAGCACCATGCTTCAACTGCTACAGAAGAAGAAGAGCCTCAACAAAAGAAATCTAAAGTTGAGACCAAAGAAAAAGATAAAAAAAAGTACTACCTTATTTCAGCTCTCTCAGGTTCCATCTCCAACTCATCAGACTCATGGTGGATTGACAGTGGGGCCACCAAGCATATGACTGGATACAAACAGGCACTTGTAGGTTACAAGGCCAAGAAGTTTAATGCAAAAGTGGAGATGGGCAATAGAAGTACCTTTGAAATAAAAAGAGTTGGTTCAACTACCTTAAAGCTTGATTCAGGTACGTTACTTCATGTTGAGGAAATTTTATTTGTTCCTGGTTTAAAGAGGAATGTTCTTTCAGTGGCAATTTTAGAAGACAAGGGGTTCTCTATAGCCTTCTCAGAAGGAAAGGCTTTAGTATGGACTAAAGGTGGAAATATGAGTTCAGCTTTTGAAATTGGTGTCCGTGAGGGAGATATTTACAAGGTTTCAAGACATGTTGTTAAAGCTCTATTGAATAACCCTTGTCAAGTTTCAGATATCAAGAGGGAGTCTTACAATGACTCAGACATAGAAGTCCATGAGACTTCTCATTCAGAGAAACAGAGGGAGAAGGCCAAGAAGCCTTCGGTTGATCTCACTAAGGAGCCTTTTGAGGGGTTCCAAGGTTGCTCTAGTGGGAGCCATGTCACTAATTCAAGTTCAACCACGGATGTGGAGTTATCCAAACTTCAAGTATGGAACAATGCTTTCCAGTTAAAAATGGATAATGATTTATGGAAAGTGATTCTCAGACAATAAGGGAAGTCAAGTGTAACTTCCATTTGGATCTTTAAGATCAAAGTGCTTGCTGACATTCAGATTTCTTTGAAGCTCGCAGAAATTCCTGTATTCTATGACAGATTGTTTCACCATGATAAGGACATGGTGCAGTTGTCAGTTGTGTGGATTAAGCCTTTGTCCTCGACAAGCTTAGCGTTGCTGAGAATGCCTCTCTTGCTGAGAGGGAGTGTTAATCTTCTTTTTTTTTTGTGCAGCTGCGAGACCCATTCTCAGAGAGAATGGTACCCTAGTCAGTTAACTAGGGTTCCTGGTCAAGTTAACCAGGCAGAGTAAAGAGTAAGACCCTAGAAGGTACCCTAGGGCCCCCAACTGTCTCCCAGGGTTCTTGGTCTAGGACCAAGTAGATTGATGCCATGGCAAAGTCCCTAGCATGTGGCTAGGGCCCCTATTTGTCTCTAGGGTACTCTGGTCTAGAACCAGACGGTTTCTTGGTCACGATGACCAAGCAGATCTTGCAGGTTGAGACAGAGACTTCCTAGGTCCTGCAGATGGTTGATCAACATTCAGTCTAGGACTGAATGCTCAACTTGAGGCTGAGGACCATTCTCTGGGAGAATGGAGATCCTGGTCATGGACCAGATGGTTGATCAACATGTCCCAGTCTAGGACTGAGGCTCAGCCTTGGGCTGAAAGCCATTCATTAAGAATGGAAGATATTGTTGTCCCCTCTCCTAATCGGTTATTGCTAGGTTGCTTCTCAAGGCACTGGCCACCCCTTGACGATGTCTCTAGTACCTAACCCTTAGGAGCAGCGTTAAGGACAAAAGGATTGTACCATCCGTTTGGATCTTCTCCCTTATACAGTG
Source organism: Larix kaempferi (assembly GCA_027924585.1). NCBI lineage: Eukaryota > Viridiplantae > Streptophyta > Pinopsida > Pinales > Pinaceae > Larix > Larix kaempferi. Next base: position 27,460,034 of record BSBM01000767.1, on the reverse strand, counting down.
ATGACAAAAATATATAAACTATGTATCTTGAAAGAGAGAAAAGTCTTTGGTCTTGTTGGTCTCATTTGATTGCTTGTCCACTTTGATCTTGTGGTTGTTGACCCATGGTTCTTTCTTACTTGGTCCTAGCACTCTCACTTGTGTGCACCTTTGAGTACGATGAGTCCTATCTTATGGAGTATTTTTTACCTAAGGGTATATTAAGGACCATGTATTATTATAGTCACCTTATGTTTTGTCCCACTTATGGTTTTGATCTTTTTACCTTTTGTTGGACCCCTTTTGTTTTGGACCTTCACTTTATGGTAAACTTATTAATTAATTATTTTTCTCTTATTAATTTTTATTAATAAAGATTTTATGTTTTTAGCCTTTTGGACCTTCACTTTATGGTAACCTTATTAATTAATTATTTTTGTCTTATTAATTTTTTATTGATAAAAACTTTATGAGTTTATTAATAAAGTTTTTTTTTATTATTGGACCATGGACCATTGGTACTTTATCTTTTGTTTTTTTGTTTATTTATTATTTATTTATTTTATTTATTTTATTCTTTTTATTTATTTACTTTATTATTTTAATCCCAAGTTTTCTAACTCTAAAACTATATATAAACTTAAGCTCTAATTCATCCAACCGTGAGTTCATTCCTTCACGTGTTTTTTTGCTTCTCGGCAAATTATTTGTTTTTGGGTCTGCTTCTCTGCATTTTTTTTTACGAGGCTGCACATGTTTCTATTTCTTCTCCACGCCACTCTCATCACGTGTCTGTTGCAGTGGTTGTTTGTCCCTTCACGGGTTCATCCATCAACAATAGATCTTGCTGGTTCTGATCTCTCTCGGGTTTATCTCTGCGATTTATTTTAGGCTTGTCTCACGTGTCCATCCCTTCACGTGTTCACCCTTCACGGCGTTACTCACGAGCTGATCTACCTCACGAGTTTGATCTCACCGCTGTTCCACGTGTTGGTTTTTTTGCTTTGGGCCAGCAACACGATTTTGTTGCTTGATCCACAGTTTACTCTCTCACTGGCCAGCTCTCTCACGAGTTCATCTCTCATCTCTACGGTTTCTTTCTTAGACCCGTCTCTGGTTCCTTTTATGCTTGATCTCTGTGTGAGATTTGTAGGTGAGTAATTGCTCACAGTCTGATCTCTATTATTCTTATCTGTAGGTAAGTGAGTGCTTACAGTCTGATCTCTATTGACCTCTGTGTGAATTCTTATGTGTGAGTGATTGCTTACGTGCTTGCCTTTCAAAGTCTGTTGTACCTGTATATTTCTTTTATCCCTGTCATTTGCTTATTGATTGAAGAACTCAAGATTTGTTTATTTTTACCTGAAACTTCTCTCTCTCTTGAGGTACGTATATGGTTAACTAGTTTGACTTGTCCTTTCAGTGACAAGATCAAACTCATAACTATCTGAGTATAAGTTGGATCCAAATGTTGGTTTTAATTCTTTAGTGCAGTACATGGTTATTTTACTGTAATTCATTTTATTTTTCTGAACTTAGCATTTGATGATTCTCGAGGACCAACATTAATGGAGTGACTAAATGGAGCATTAAGTTGAAAGAGATGAAAATTATGTTATTTATGTTTTAAATCAGTTTAAATTTAAATTAAGCAGTACAATTGTTTACGTGTTCTTGTATCAAGGTTTTTATATGTGATAAAAATGTATCTAACCTGTAATTTCAACACTTAGAAGCAAGCTATGGAGCAAAATGGAAGAGTTGGGTATACCAGATGGTTATTGAGCTGCCATTCACAGACTTTATGAGAAGGTTAGAGCTAAAATCAGAACAAGTGAAGGTATTTTCGAATGTTTTGGTAGTGATATTGGCGTTAAACAGGGATGCCCTATATCCCACATTTTGTTTGGTTTATACATTGATAAATTAGAAGAGTGGTTAAGCAAAACAAATGGAGAGGGTGTCCATATAGTAGACTATTTGGTGAAGCTTCTTCTATACGCGGATGATCTTATTCTAATCTCAAAAATAGAGCATGGATAAAGAGAACACTTAAAGGCCTTAGAACACTTTTGTCAAAAGGTCAGGATGCAAGTGAACATTACCAAAACCAAAGTCATGATCTTCTCTTTAAATAGAAAAGACAAACCAATCACCTTTCTTTTCGAAGGCAGTCCATTAGATATAGTAAAAGAATACAAATATCTTGGGATTGACTTCCACTATAAGTAGTTAGGAGACTTGTAGGGCGAAAAGGATACAGGGACCCTCTTTGGTCTGTTGGTAGCACAGGTTGTTCTCTATGGTTGTGAAGTATGGGGAAGCAGCATGTCAACTTGTAGATGGAGACAGCTAGAAAGAATTCAGAAACAATTAATTACTAGCAATCTCAAAGTGAAAGCCACAGTCTCGTATGAAATTTTCTATTAGCTGAAGCAGGTACTTCTCCGTTGGAGGAAACAACAATAATCAAGTTAATAAGCTATTTAAAGAAGGTTGAAAGCATGGACAACCAACGCCGGTCCAAGATAGTTTTGGAGGAGTTAGACCGTAGGAAGAAAACTTGGATGAAGCAAAACAAAAAGTGGTTGAATAAGTGGAATATAAAGCTACGTGAAAGCTACATGAATGTCCTAACACCAATAAAGAAATAAAAAATTCCGTGATTGAAAAATTTAGGACTGCCATGTGGACCAAGCACAACGAGCATAAAAAACATACTACATCAAAGATTTTAACCCAAATTGTGACCATGGAGAGAAAACATATTTAGGGGCAACTATTAAAGGAAAAGCAAGGTTGTCAGTTACGCAGTTGAGGACAAGTTCACATCACCTCAGATGTGAGACCGGTAGATGGAGGGTACCCAAGGAAGTTTGGGAAGAGAGAATTTGCATTTTCTGCAATAAGGGTGTGGTGGAGACGGAATGGCACTTTGCCATGGAATGTGCAGCCTATGATGATATGCACATTCAATATGAAAACAACTTAAAGGTTGACAACATGCACTGTCTATTTGATGAGGATAAGATCAACCAGATTGGTAGCCTTCTTGTCAAGATCCATAGCAGAAGATCCAACATTGAAAAATGTATGAAGAGGAGTTAGGGCTGTTATTCCCATGGTCCCTTAGGTTGTTCAGCCTCGTGGACGTCATTAAAATCAATCATTTCATTTCATTTCAATAATACATTTGATTCCTCGTTCAACTTCTCGTGCTTATCTTAGAATTAATTTAACATGGTATCAAAGCCACCATGATTGTGGCCAACCTCAAGAGTTTCAAAGTTGGTGCTAAGTCAGAGTTTGGCACATTTGATATGAGAATAAGAGTGAAGTTATAATCTCTTTGCGTGAGAGAGAAAGAGCGCCTACATACAAAACCCTTGGTCGCAATTTTGAATTTGAGGAAGAAATTGTTGAAAAAAGTTGCCCTTCGAAGAAGCCGCTAGAGTGAAGAATCACGCTTGATACATTTAAAAATCCGTGAAGTCTTAGTTGCGTACCTCTGCAGAAGGATAAAGTCATTGTCGAGGAGGTCTATTGAGGAGATAAGAGTAAAATACAAAATTTGAAACTGGTCGAAAGAATCTAGGCGTCGTGAAGGAAGGATTCGAGTCTCCAATCAAAGCTAGTGAAGTAAAATCATAGTTGTCGCCGTCGTTAAGTGGAAGAGATCGCATGAGTAATCCTGAGTTTGGCTAATCGTAGCCGCTCTCACCTTGAACTAAGTCAGGCCATTGCGCGAAGACAAACTTACAAAGTAAATTTGAATTTGAGATGCAATTTACAATTTGAATTTTTCCCTAACCGAGGTACACATTTTTTTACAGAAGAATAAAATATTTGAGGGTTTTATTGGAGCAGTCTAAATCTATGCTATAAAATTAAAGAGATTTGAAGGTGTTACTAGAGGTTCAATTTTTCTTAAGAAATCATTTTTTAAGAATTATTAGTTTATTGGGTCAAGAAGATACAAGGGTTTTTGTTTTTTTGGGAGTAATATGTAGACTTAAAATAAAATGGCCAACATTAATAACTTCATGATGCTTGAATATCATAAGTTAAACGTAAAGAATTATCTTGTCTGGAAACAAAAAATGGAGCAGATTTTATCTTATCACGATCTCTGGGAAATCGTGACAGGGACAACTCCAAAACTAGAACCCATGTCCAACAATTATAGTAAGAAAAATAAAAATGCATTACTCCTCACATTTGCTTTGGAAGATGATATTTTGCCACATATTCATAACATTATAACAACAGTGGATGTTTGGATGAAGTTGAAAAGTTTGTATGAGACCTCCAATGAGCTTCAAAATTTATTGTTGAGAAATAAGTTAACTAGTTTAAATGAGTAGTTCAGATTTCGTCACAATTCATATTCAAAAGTTGCAAGAGCTTAAGAATGAGTTATCCGCTATTGATTCATATATCAAAGATAAGGAGTTCATCACTATCTTGTTTAATAGTTTGCTTAATGAATATCAAAACTTTGTTACAACATTTTGTGTCTCTTCTCGAAAAGAAACTCTTACTTTTGAAGAAACTGTAGGATTGCTTCTACAAGAAGAAGAAAGGCTATAGAAAAATGATTTTGCAGAACCAAATAGAGCTTTCACAAGAAGGCATATAGGAAGAGGCCAAGGACGTAGAGGAGGACACAGTTGGCATCCCAATTGGAGACAAAATTCTTCAAATCAAACATATGCTTTTCAAAGTTCTAATTATTGCAATTATGGAGGTTAAAATAGTCATAATGAAGAGGAGTTAATTATTGCAGTTATTGTGGTAAGAATAATCATAATGAAGAGGAGTGTTATCTTAAGCAAAGACATGAGGCCGAAAGGAATATAAGTAGAGAAGGAAAACATCATAGTCATTTTGTAGAGAGTCTTACCATGGTTCAACAACCTGAACCTAACACTGATTATTTATTTTTGGCTTTTCATACTGATATATTTGCTTCTCAATCTATCTGGTATATTCATTCGGGGGCTATTAGACATATGACTGGTAAAAACGATGTTTTTTCAAACTTGCTCCCTGTGATAATGAGATTATTATTCTTGGTGATGACAACATTCATGAGGTACAAGGAAGAGGTTAAGTATCTATGAGGGTTTTAGGAGATTCCATCAAAAGGATTCATAATGTCTTGTAAATTCTAGGATTAAAGAACAATTTACTTTATGTTAGTAAAATTATGACAAAAATTATACTCTTGTTTTTTATAAGAAACAATGCTTGATTAAAGATCGTAACAACAAAATTATGGCCCAAGGATTACGTTGTAATGATATGTATAGGTTTGATGGTATTCCCAAGCAACATGTTTTTTTAACATGTTCTACTTATGAGAATGAAAGACCTCCAAATGTGCAGATATTCGAATGGAAAAAGACAATTTTGTAGGCTGACAATGATGAACTTGAACTAAAATTTCCTATTACATATAGGCGACATTGAAGAGAAGAAGCCAATGAAAAGAAGAAAAAGTAGAGTTGGAATCAGAAGGACAAGATGGCAATCTCTCTCAGAAAGATGAAATTTAGTCTCAGAAATGGCCAACTTGGTTGTATCAAACTCTAAGTGAGAGGAGAACAAGGTCCAACCCACCAACTTGGTTCTATCAAACTCTAAGTGAGAGGAGAGCAAGGTCCAAATTTCCATCGTAGGTTTATTGCAGGTCCGAGGATCAAGTGGCATATATCTTCATTAAAAAATAAAAATGAAATAAACATTAATAAGGAGTGTTGGATATTGTAATGTTTATTTCCTAAGTATGTGCTTTGTAATAATGTCATAAGTTATAAATGATATAGGTTTAGCATTTATTAGTAGTTAAGAAATTAGTTGTAAATTATTCCTAACTTGCATAATGAAACTTCATAGAGATATATACAACACACTCATGTACTTTGAATATCATCAACAATACATTTGATTCCTCCTCCAACTTCTCGTGCTCATCTTTGTTATGCATCAATTTAACAGTGCTCCTCATGAAACACATAGCCATCATAATAGAACATCATACCAAGTGTCATAACATGTATATATGTTAAAGTGCTCTAGTGCTAAGGGGTCAACCCACATATAACCTAGGAAATGTTCACAAATATGAAGATAATACATGAAATTGACTTACAATTACAATTTTCTCACAAGTCAATGACTTATTTAACCTTTACTCATCCAGTCTAACATTGGTGTGACCCTTTTAAAACCATATTACATGTGAAAGTCCAAAGTCAAGGTGCATAGCCTGGATTCCTAATGTAAGTGAGGGTACATGAAGTGATTGTGTACTTAAGAAAAGAAAGGGGTCTTTGCAAATTAACCATCATAGTAACTGAGTGTGATAGGTCTTCCTTTAACTTTCAAGAATTAGTGTTTAAGATATTTCTTCCACGTGTGTGCCTTAGAAGGAAGTGTTGTCATGGGTCACCCATAACTACGCCTTTTTTTGTGATCTCCTTTACTTTGTTTTTTGTTTATTTGCATCTTAGCCTTTTCATTGGCTTAGGCCCTTTACTTTAGATTTGGTTTTGATAACCTGGGACTCAGGGAACCTGGCTTTTAGCAAGGGGGAATATCTCCCATATGTTTCCAGTTTAATTTAGTAGCATCGACCTTAGAGTACCAGACTTTTTTAACTTTATTGAGGCATTCATACATGGGAATAGTTATAAGACCTTAGGTTGTTATCGATGACAAATCATTTACAAAGGGGAAAATGAAGGGGATGGATTAATTGGCTAGCGAAATGATAAATGGCTAGGCAAAATGCTTTGAAATGGGTGAAATGAAATCACTTAATTCAGTTCACTAGGGTGAAATGCAAGAGAAAGAGGCTCTCTTATATAGAGATGAGCTCAACTTTCTTTACAACAAAATAATCATAAAATCCTAAACCTATCCTAGGGTGGAGTAACAATGAATATCCTCCACTAAACCCTAACAATATTCATGATAAATGGTGGTCAAAGCCACAAGTACAATATCCAAGGGAAGAAAGGCCCAAGAAGTGGGGGAAGGGATCGATCAAATGAGGGAACATGATGAAAAGAAAAAGTCAAACCCTAGCCTCCAAAGGCTCTCCAAAGGTAGTGCTCTAAGAAAAAGGCCTGAAAAGGTGGAATGCTTCCGCAAATAAGGTGAACGCTTTCCATGTAAATGCTCCAAAAGGCACACGCAACAAAATATGGTGCAACGCTTTAAATGACAATTTTGGATTTGTTAAATTCGCTAATATTTATTGGATTTTCTATATAACCTTTTTTTAGAAATCCCGTGGCCACTCTGCATCCAATGGTGTTGAGATGTTACAAGTTTGAGCAATCTATCAAAACACAACTTCTCTCAAAGCTAGGACACCCCTCCAAAACCGTCCCATAAAAATGGCCTAGATGAATGTGTAAGCTACCCTCCAAAGGGTGGGTGCTCAACAAGGAAGACCAACAAATGTGTGTAGATTCTAGAATAAGCCATCCATCAAGTAAATCCCTTCATGCTTAGTATCTCTTCAAAGTAAGGAATGAATGTCCACATAGATGTTGTCCACATATCTACTAATCCAACCTCCATGCCAACTCATTAAGCCATGAACCAAGGGGACCATCAATCCACGATAGAAGCATCAAAACCAAGGAGAAAGTGTCCACAATAGGCAACCATCACCATGGAGGGAATGACCCCCTTTACAATCCAAGAATATGTCCCCATACATGCCAAGGATGAAGAAACCAAGAGGGTGCTCAACCAAAAATGATACTCAATAGCATTATGAAGCCATCCCCATGATAGAAAGCTAGAGTGCTCCACTAAGATAGGCCTCCAATTGTCACCATAGCATCCATGCAATCCATCCAATGATTCAGTACTAGGGTGCTCCAAGGAAATCCACCCATAACACATCACCAAGCATGAAATACATCCAATAGGCATTAACATCCATATGACAGGGCGTCATCAACACATTGGAGCAAAATATAACATCAAGGAACCAGAGGCATCATCATCATGAAATGTAATTCTACCTCAAAGCATGCAAGATCATTTGAGAGAGTCATCAACTTGCTTTGTGATGAAAATCACAAGTGAAATCATAAGTGGACACCCATGCAAAATGGGGGGTAACATTCTACTCAGCAACAACATTGGCAAACTTGGGAGAGATAATGATTGCATTATTGCAACCTCCCCCGTTTCAATGATCCATCAATATGGTTTGGTTTAAAAACTCTAACCTCAGGTCAAATGACTAATGGGTCAGTATGAATTATAAAACCCACAATTTTGACCTTTTTTAAAGAAAGATAATCTGTCTCACCTGCTTTTAGTGTTATTGAGGCCTTGGACAAAAACAAGAGGTCACTTTCATTTAAAACCAATTATATCTTGCATCTTTGCCTTGTTGTTCTCTAGGGCTTGGAGAGTGCCAAAGGAATTGCTAGAGTTGATTGTGCTTGTCTAAAAATCATTGAGGGGGGGTTGCTTTGGCTGTTCGGTGATACGATCCATAGAGTCTAAAACAATTTCTTGGGATTTCGAGAGTGGTGGTGGAGAGTAACTTGTTTACTAGGAGGCCTTGGTTTTCACACGCGGGGACTTGGATGCGTTAGCACTCTTACCCTTACGCACAACTTTTGTTCATAGCTCTTCACTTGTTTCGGGTGCTTGCAAAGCTTTGGGAGCAGGAGGGACATGTGAGGGTAGGGTTGTTTCAGTTTTGGATGGGGCCAATAAAGGGCAAGACCAAAATGCGATGGTTGGGACTCTAGCTTGAAAAGAGTTTTAGGTAGATTTATATAACATAATGGGTTGGCGATGCACTTGATTACTGATCCGGATGTACACAAATTCCTACAAGTCTTGGGATAGATTAATCTGCAAACACACATAGTGTTCAAGTCGAGGGTTGAAAAATATTTTAAGATCTTCACAGATGAACTCCCCCAAAGGGGTTGTAATCCATCTTAGCATTGGCCAAAATTACATGGGCAGGCCGAGGAAGTTGACCTAACCAGACAGGTATGCTGTGTTGCTTTATCAACCAAGAAATCATGGAACCCATGCTTAACGACCACCTGGGTATTCTTGTAAATCAAGGGGCCTTGATTCAAAATCTCCTTCATGAGAAGGGTCACGGAAACTAGAATAGGAAAAAGCCCTTGGTTAGGCTCCACATGTGTGTACAATGCCTTCCATTGGGCTCTCAATTCTCGTGGACCCAGTTTGAGTAATTGCTTCAGGGTGAACCCTCCAAGTCCAAACAAAATAGCCCATAATGGATTCCTCTCGAAACTCATGACAACGATTAGCATACTTAAGGTCAGAGAATTCAGTACTAGTAAGAGGAAATGACCCCACGACCTCCTGCATGAAGCTCAACATCAAAGCACTCAACAACTTGGGCCTGCCCACTAGGCTAGTGTGTTAAAGTTAGTGCAACTACGAGACCCATTCTCAGAGAGGATGGTACCCTAGTTAGTTAGCTAGGGTTCCTGGTCAAGTTAACCAGGTGGAGTAAAGAGTAAGACACTAGAAGGTACCCTAGGGCCCCCAGCTGTCTCCTGGGGTTCTTGGTTAGGGACCAAGTAGGTTGATGCCATGGCAAAGTCCCTAGCTAGGGCCCCTATTTGTCTCTAGGGTATTCTGATCTGGGACCAAACAGTTTCTTGGTCACAAGGACCAAGCAGGTCCTGCAGGTTGACCTCCTCGTCTAGGATCAGGCAGATTCTTGGTCACGAGGACCAAGTAGTTCCTGCAGCGACATACCTTGTCAGTTAACCAGGTGGATCTTGGTCAGTGGACCAAGATGATGATGTGTGATGTCCTTCTCTCCTAGGTCTTTGAGATGGTTGAGCTAGATAGTCTTCTCAAGGGACTGGCCACCCCTTGATGGAGCCACTAGCAAATGACCTAAGGAGTAGTCTAAAGGACCATAGGATCACATCATTGAGTGTGGACCTTCCTTATACAGTGATGATGAACTTTCAGGTTTTGTATGGAACACTTGTACATTTGAGAGAGAGGTGATTGGTTGTAACTTGTACCCTATCTTGGTTGCATATCCTTGTCCTTTAATACCTTGTACATTTGACTCTTTATACCTTGTTGATTATTGGTCTTGCGGTACCTTGTCCTGGTCTTGTGGTTAGTAAGGTCATCTACCCACCTTGAGTTGCCTTGATTTGTACCACCTTGATGGGTATTAAGGTTGATTGCACACCTTTGTGGTTCACCCTAGGGTTGTGGGTCATGTACCCACACTTGTTTTATGTTGTACCATGTGTTGGTCCTTATTAATTATATGTATGATGACATGACCCTAGTACCCACCTAAGTCACCCTATTTGTATTTTATGTTATTTTATTGTTTTTAACCCTTAAGTGTTAGTACCCACCTAAGACATCTTAATTATATTATTATAAGTGGTTTGATGTCTTAATGTGTTGCTACCCACCCTAATCTATGGAACCCTAAAGATTTATTTTTTGACCTTTCTAGAAGACCCTAAGATTCTATATATTGAAGTCTTTTGTTCCTCATTTAACACACAACATCTTATCTCAGCTCTGCTGCTTGACGTCAAGGGTATTAGGAGATTATTGCTACTGATTACTTACCTGTTGAGGCTGCCTAATTGCTGAAGCTTACCACTCATCTCAGATCTGAACTTTTTCTGCTTGACGTCAACTATTTGAGGTTTGTTTTTGCTGTTGGTTAGGCTACCCACCTGCTATAGTCCCATATCTGATTTGATTGATTGTTTGAAGGTTGACGTGAAGGCTCTTATGCTGCTACTTCCCTAGCCGTGACCCTGTAGAAGTCCGATTTGCTAACATAAAGTCTGATTTGCCTGTATAAGAGCTCGATCCATCTGCTGAGGGTTTGTTAGGATCCGATCTGCTCATTTAGGGTCTGGTTGAAGCCCGATCTGCTTGCTGGGGTTTGTTTGAGATCCGATCTATCTGAAAAGGGGTCCGAGCTGAGTGTTGTGGTCTCATTGGAGTCTGATCTGCCTTTGTGTGACTCAGCCGTGAGTCCTGGAGCATTGTCTTGGGTGAACGCAACTTCCTGCCGCCTTGCTTGACTGAGCTGTGACCTTGTTCCTGCCTGCTGTGAGTCTATCTCCTGAATCTTGGCACTAATGAGGGTTTGTGAAGTATGATATGTTACCCTGTGAAGGCCGTAACCCTCTGAATTCTGTTCTGTGGACGGCTGGGTTTTTTTTTTCTTCGTGAAAACCCTATGTGCTGAGGTCTGATCTTCTATTCTAAGACCTTATTGAGGTCTGGTTTATTGTGCCGAGATTTTGTATAAGTGCAGAGATCTTGCCTGGGTCTGATTTATATGCTGAGACTTTGATTGGGGTTAATTTTATAAGTTGTGATCAGACCCTCTTGTGCTCAGTCTTGTTTGGGACTGTCACTGTGGTTTGACTATCTTTGACTATTACTACTTGACTGTACCTCAACCTATCATCTCTCTTTCTCAGGTTTGTACTTACCCTCTAGCAGGGTCAGCTTGTTCCTAGTGATTGACTGGCCTCTGAGAGGCACAGTTTATTCTGAAAGTAATTTCTTCTGACTATAAAGATAGGAAGGGTCCCACACTCCAGGTAAATATCTTAATTTGTCTCTTATATTATTGATTAAACATGTTAGTTATTCTACTATGCCGATTACATGTTACTGAAGATTACTTTAACATGGTGACCTAATTGGTAGTGTTAAAGGTGAAATAAATGAAAATTATGCTTTAAATTATACAGTCTGATTACTGTGTTTAGCTACTGTTGTACTATTCTGCTTCAGTATAAATTTGTTATATTAAATTTTGCATTAAAGTATACAAGTTTTGATTTTTCTGCTTCAAACCCTAACCCTAACCTAAGTCACCTAGTTCGAATTCGTGTTCGAGTTCAAAGACTTTGAAATTCGTCAAAAAATCGACATTTGGTGATAAAATTTGGCATTAAATTTGAGAGTATAAAATTTTAAATTTTTTTAAAAAATATATATATATATATATATATATATATATGAATTTTTTTAATATTAGTATTTAGTAATTTTTAGTAATCTTAGTATTAGTATTGGTATGACTCATGAGTTTTAGTTGTGCTAATATTAATATTAGTTTTAATAATCTTAATGTTAATATTAATTTTAGTTTTAGTATAATCTTAATATTAATAATAACATATATAATATTAATAATAAATTTAACATAAATGATAATATTAATTACATCTTTTAATATTAAAAATAATATATTTAAGAATAAGATTATTAAACATTATTATAACTAACCACACAAAAAGAGCCTTTATAAAGAGCCTTTATAGATAAATAATAAAGTAAAAAAAAAGTATATCAACGCAGAAACAATAAAATAATTGAAACCTAGTTCAAGGTCGGCTTGGAGACAAATTTTTTGACAAACTCAATGATACTCCCATTAAAATTATATGTCTGTTAAAATGGTTTTCCACGGGCCCACGAACCGGTTTTTGCTTCGAATTCGACTTTCAAGTGCATAGACGAGAGAAAGAGCACAACATCGATGGCAAGCTCTGCTGCAGTTCCGGTCTAGGCCGTCGGGAGAAGCACAAACTCGCTCGACTTTTAATTTCTCTCGCAGCATTTGCCGATTTAGCGACGGCAGGGGCGGCTGCAGGACGGCTATGAAGTTTCAGTCGGGCTGGCAGTCTACAGGTAAATGTAACAGATGAAATTCGGCGAACTTAACCATTTAAATTCGCCCTCCCATTAAATTCGACAAATTTCGATTTTCAAGCCGAAAAATCGGCGAACGCGGTGACTTAGACCCTAACTAAAATTTAACATAGTGCAGGAAAATATTCCATAGTCGATCATAACTTTAGCTTTAGTCATAAACATGTATGGTGTTTATACTTTTATTTCTATAAGTTTTCGCAGGACCATGCTTGTTAGCTGGTACTTCTAAAGCCTTTAAGGTACATTACAAAATACTGGTTTGATTACACTGTCTACATAGTGCAAATAGTAGTTCCTCTTCACAGGAACTTCAGTAGACTACTGGTCTCTATGAAGATTTCTAATGATAGGGTTGATCAAAGTTCTCTATTCTTATTCAATCTTGGTAAAGTTCTCCCCCCCTTAAAAAATGGCAGTGTTAGCTTATGTTTGATGTGATACTTTGAAATGATTTGCAAATTTGTATAGCTGATTAATTTTGCTTAAAATATCAAAATTTTGATGTGTACAGGCAATCTCTCTGGTGAATTTCCTTTTTTCTCCATTTCATTCTTCCTTTCAGCAGGAACCAGCAACTAACTTATGAAAACCTTTCTGTACAGGGAACTAATTAACAAACCAATAGCCATTAATCATGGAAGAATCAAAATATGTGGAAGATACCGATGCCAATTTTCAAAAGAGAGAACTTGTAACTGCTCAGGGTTCAAATTTTTTCAAGGAGACTGGTCAGGCATTCGCTAAAATGAAACAGGAGCCAGGAAGCATTGAAGATGGCATAGAACACAAAGAAGAGGAAAGACAGCCCCCAAAAACTAGATTTAAGTCAAACAGGTTAATCCGTGAGTCAAAATCCCTACTGGTAAGGAATGCAATGCATGAAGAAGCAAGTGACGAAGACAAGGCTTGGCTTGCATCTCTTTCGGATGCTGAAGTGGTATGTAATTTCGAACAAATGCTTATTCAGTCAAAGAAGTCAACTTTGACAGATGTCTTGTCTAGACTGAAATTGTAAATGTTGATTGACTAATCAGTCTTGTTTTGTTAAATTCAGTTTGTTTCAGATAATATAGTTTTACATCGTTGTAGCTTAGGGTTGATGACTGCATCTTTTTGACCAAGTATATCTTTATTCTGATTGAAATTGCTTTTTCATTATTACGTTGTACATAAATTTAAAACCTTGCCGGAATTGTCTTTCAGATAGATGTCATAACTCACCCCTTAAACATGGAGCTTCTCACATAACAAAATTGCCATGCAAGATGTTATGAATACATATCAACATAGTTTGAGAACCACCAAAAATTGAGGATCGGGTATTTCTTGTATTGTCGAGGGAGTGGGGATGACTAATATCCTTCAATTCACGTTGTGAATGAGATGCAAGCTCCAGTCAAACTATAGGAGCAAATCAGGAATGCATGGAGTAATAATTATTTTGATAAAGCATGTTGAAATCAGTGGCAATTTCATTGTAGTATTTAGAAACAGCAGAGGGCAATGTTGATGATCATCTACTGTATGAAGGCATGTTTGAATCAGCACACAACAATCAATGAAAAATTTGTACAATAGCCAACTCCCATTTATACGTCCAGAAGGCGCATATTGCACATCCATGACTGTACTGTAGTAACCTATTTTTTGGTAGATGATTGGGAACTCTGGTATCTAGTTACCAGGTTTGTGTAAAATCTTATGTGAATTGCGTGCCTGTTTCTCTTGTATGACTGCATACCGATACATATAAATGTGACAAAAGATATGCAGATCCATGATGAATATTGAAATCCAAAAATTTACTGTGTATTGGATGTATTTGTATAGAAATTGAATTATTATGACCATTAAAGTCTACTGACTATTGAGTTGGATTAAAACCTATATCTATGTGGTCTATTGCATTTTGGCACTGAGATTTGAGGGGAATATGTGAAATCTGAAATCCTCAGAAGTTTGAGGTTAAATTTGATTATGAGTGTTAGCCTTGTTTCAATTATTTTGTTAACTACTTGAATGCGTGCTGTAACTATTTTCTGTGCTTTTTCTTGTCAGTAAATTGGGCTGTATTTACTATTAAACATCAGTTTACTGGTCCTTGTATGGATTCTGGACTATCGTTGGTAACCATGCCAGCCTTTGGCGATTGGCAGGCCCTGTTTTATAGCTAGAATCTGGTGCCTGTGCATTTTTTCCTTGCTGGCTAGTACATGTGATTCATAAATCCATTTTTGGCTGCCAGAAGATAAAGTTTAGTCACTGTTGCTCATAACTCTCGATGAATTAGTAGGTGTTTAATTATGTGTATATTGTTTTGAATCTTGATCTAGCTTAGATCTTGTTTCCAATCAGGTAAACAAATATGTGCTTGTACAGTATGTTCTCTCAGTTTTTGCTGAGCATTCTTATTTAGCTGTGTTACTGGATCTGCCGGCCCTCCAGCATGGATCCACGGATCCCTGAATCGGATATGAATTCGGATCTGCTACCTAATGACAGTTTAACAGTGGCAGCTAACGATGAATAGGGATTTTAATACTGAAATGTTGAGATACGTTTCTAAAGGTGAATCCTCAACGAATTTCCTGGCAGCTCGAGAGAACACTGTTTCAGTTGCTCTCCAATGATTGGAAATCGGATTGTCGGGGCATCTTCATTGGGTCAAGCCCGCTATCGGTTGCACGCTCCTTTCATCGAACCCTCGAACGCTCCTTTCATCGGCCGGTTCATTCACTTGACTAATGGTGAGAAGGTCGTGCCCTTTGCTGATGGATGGAAGCAATGTCGTGCCCTTGGCGGATGGACGGAACGAATGGTCGGAGGGTTGTGCCCTTCGTAAAAACTGGAATTTTAATTAATGAAGTCTAACGCAAGGCCTCCAAAATTAATTGAATTAAAATTTTATATATTATACATTAAAATTATAAAGTTATATATGTTGAAGTTAAAGTTATAATTAAATGAAAGTTAAAGTTATATTCAAAGTTAAAGTATAAGTTTTTATAAACTTGGTATTAAAATTTTTAAATGTATATTAAAATTATAAATTATAAATTATAAATTATAATTTATTTATATTTAAATAATATTTCCATTATTAAAATCTATTACATGAATTGACTTCTTGCCATGTTTCCTTTCCTTAATCATCATATTTATAAATTTATTTAGTTTGTAATGAACCTGAATTAGAAATTAGGCTCACTCACTACCTCACTCCCAAATATGGCTTTCAACCCCCCTAGGGTCTACCAGTGTTTTAAAACTTGAAACCGGGAATTGAACCGGTCAAGGGTCAACTCGGACCGGAACCGGTAATGAACTGGAGCGGTTTGATTTCAATGAACCGGAATATTAAAAAATACAAAAATAATTACAATTTTAATCATAAAAACTATATTTAACATTCCAAGTTATGATTTCAAACCATTAGAGACATAATATGCAAAGTCTACAATTATATATATACCATAAACCATGTATGGGTCATAAAATGGCACCATGTGCACAATGCACTACATAGTAAAGTCTCATAGCACATATCTCCGATTCTGAAACACAATACAATATCAATGAGGCTCTATAGTGGCTAGCCTCTACAATCCAGATTACACAGTCACACTCTGGCTTCTCCAGGCTCCATTGTCCAACTCCAAGCCAACAACCCTCCAACAGTCAAGTTGTCAACTGTCTCTCTCAATGACTCCAATCTGCAAGCCTTGGTCCTTGGACAGTGGCCTCCTCAACGTGAAAATTGAAAACGACTCAACCAGCAAGTTGCAACAAGAGGAATGTCTGAGAGAATTGGGAGGGGGGGGACGTATTTATGGGTTTAGCAACGATTTAGGGTTAGGTTTTTATAATTAAAAAAAAAACATTTTTAATCCCCTTTGTTACCTGTTCAGGCCCGCAGAGAACCGGCATCTAACCTACCGGTTATTGACGGACTCGGCCGGTTTGGTCCGGTTCGGTAATGAACCGGCCGGTTTAGGCCTGGTTCATTACCAAACCGGACCCCGGTCCGAGTTTTGTCCTGGTTCAGTATTCAGGCTTGGTTGGCCGGTCAAACCGGCCAGTTCCGGTTCTGGTTCAACCGGGTTTAAAAACACTGGGGTCTACACAATTGGCAATTTTATTTTTCTATTATTCCTAACCCAACTCAGAATATGTTCTGCAACAGTCACCTATAGGTCTGTAAAAATGTTATCAAAAGCTAGGGAGATTCATAGGTGTGCAAGGATGGGCAAGGAGTCCATACACTACGAAGTGGGCACATTTTCTAGGTTCATCACGCCCAAATTGGGACTTATGTGGTACCCAATGGATCCTGGTGCATCCACTGTGTGTATCTAGACTCAGGGTAGGTTGGTACAGCAGTGGGGAACCTCAGGTAACAACAGCAGGTCGTGGAAATGCAGAGTTATGAATTTGGAGACAAAATAAGAAAGTGGGACTGCGCAGAAACCCTGTTTCCAACTCGATCCAAACAATAGTAAAGGCTCTCAAATTTTCGGTCTGAAGGCTCTCAAACTTCAGATTTGCATTTGAGTGAACAAAAGTTAGTTTTCCAAGCCAAAAGTGAAAACTAGTCAAAATTGGAGGCACATTGAGCATAGGTAAATAAAAATTTGCACAAGAGACCAAAAATTGTAGAACCAGATCTGAAGCTTTATTATGGAGATGTTGTAGAGAGTCAAATAGTATCAGAGATGGCTTGATACATCCCAGGTGGCCCAATGGCTCTTCTACAACATAGAATGCTTCACAATATTATAAAAAATGACCTAGAAATGCAATAATATTAAAATTGTGGAATATGCTTTTCCACCACCACTACAGATATGGTAGATACTACTGTAAAATGTCTGCAAAAAGCTCAGTGAATGAAGTTGGATGCTTCACTCCTCAATCAACAAGTGAGGGGCCCAAGTTCCCAACACCCTTCAGAATTGCAAGGGGCACATCACCCAAGCAAAGGAATTTGCTCAAGCAAACTCTCAATAGAAATCGATCCACACACTGGCCAACCCTAGGAGATGTGCTTGCTGCTGTTTATATAGCTTCAGAGAAACCCCAAAACCACCTGCAAATACCATGGAGACAAGAAAACTATGTTTCCCGAAACCACCAACCACCATCCAACTCCTTGGAAGGGATCTAGTCAAA
Source organism: Larix kaempferi (assembly GCA_027924585.1). Taxonomy (NCBI): domain Eukaryota; kingdom Viridiplantae; phylum Streptophyta; class Pinopsida; order Pinales; family Pinaceae; genus Larix; species Larix kaempferi. Next base: position 27,442,130 of record BSBM01000767.1, on the reverse strand, counting down.
GAAACCCTGGATTTGGTCAAATTATCAATGAGCTCCACAAGTGCGACCCCCTTGGACACCTACAGCTACACAAGTGCGCCACTGACCTCTTTGACCCAATCTTTGACATTAAACGCTTCAACTACCTCAAGGGAGGTTAGATCCCTTGCCTGATGATGAGTTCCAACAATTTTCCTTAAATCATGGAATTTCCCTGTTTTATGGAAAAGGCCCAGATTTGGTCGAAACTCAACCTGGTTTCCCCCTTGACTATTTGACCACTAAATTAACAATAATAACACCCTTAGGGACCCATTCACACTCAGATCTGATCCCAATCAATTTGTGGACAAAGTTTGCCTTTGGGAAGTTTTATCAATTTTCTCAAGGCAATTTTTATTAAATTTTTTCCTAGATTGAATTAATTTCCACTTGAACCCATGGGAACCTAATGGGTAAGTGGGGTGGATCCATGTGCTGCTAGGAAGGGGACATGACAGTCCTCCCCTCCCAAGAATGCTTGTCCTTGAGCATCATCAAACCGGGGTGTTGTAAGATACCTTCTCCTTCCCAAGTTGCATCCTCACTTGGAAGACCCTTCTATTGCACCAGATATTCTTTGATGCTCCTATTCCTTAGCTTCCTCTCTTTGACCTGCAATATATTCTCTGGTATCAGCTCCAAATGCCCCTCATCATCAAGGGGAGGGAGGTCCTTTGATGTCACAACTTGTTGCCCAATTGCCTTCTTGAGACAAGACACATGAAACACATTCTGTATCTTGCTTCCTTCCCGGTAACTCTAACTCATAGGCAACTTCACCCACCTTTCTTATCACCCTGTAGGGTCCATAGCATAGTTACCAGAATCGGAATCGGCAAGGCAAAAGAGCAAAGAGTTTGAATCAGATCGGGAAAAAATCGCCAAATAAAAATAAATAAATATATACACATATTTTGCAAGTTACCAAATAGCCATCTCCATATTGTGCAAGTTACCAATAGATGTCCAAAAGATATCAATAGATGTCCAAAATATATCAATTCTTATCCACAGAAGTCTGGCAGCTGGCTGAGTTTCAGACTTTAGTTAACTCCTGCCCATGATCGTTGCTCCTTAACACGTGAGTTTCGCTGCCCCTTAACACATGAGTTAAGTCCTGCCCAGGTTGTTGCCCCTTCACACCGTTTAAACTTCAAACTTTGTTGCCGCCAGCTACTCCTTTACATTGTTCATAGTCACGACTCACAACATTGTTCATAGTCATGACTCACACTGCACAATTCACAACTGAGGAACGAGTTAACTCCTGTGCAGGTAGGTAGCCACAGCCCACTATGAAGATGATGGTCACTGCTCCTTCACACCAGCTGGAAGAAAACACAGGACGCAGACGAATACACCCACAACAAACGGAGAAATGAGAAAACACAATCAAAATCAGGTTTTTATCAATTTTTGGGCTGCACACAGACCAAAAAATCGCGACTAAAACCCAGGAAATTTTTTAAATCTCGAGTCAAAATCACGTTGACCGGGTCAAAATCGGTCAACACGAGTAAAAATCGGCCCGTTTAGGGCCCGATCCAGATAGAACCTTGGCTGCAACTTTTCATCCCCATTTTCCTTCAAGGAAGATTGCCTATAAGGCTGCAATCTCAAAAACACCACATCCCCCCCTTGGAAGGAGCGCTCCACTCTATGTTTGTCCGCATACAATTTGTGTTGGTTTTGGGCAACTTGCAAGTTTTCTTTGAGTACTTTGAGGATGTCTTGACTCTCTTGGAGCCAATCCTTGGCCTTTTGGGCCCTACAATCATAAAAAATCAGATCTGCAAAAGTGGGAGCATCATACCCATACAAAGCTTTAAAAGGAGACATGCCAATGGAAACATGAAAGGTAGTGTTGTAGCAGAATTCTCCCAAATGCAACTATGTGACCCATGTAGGCTAATACACTGATACAAATTTGTGCGAGTATATTCATGTAGGCTTATAAGAAGCCCATTATCAATCCCTCCAAATTGGACCTTGTAGAATATTATTCATTTTTGGGAGCTCTTCCACTGGTACACGGATTTGAAGTTCTCTAATGGTAGGTTTGTCAAAAGGTAACAAGGATTTAATGTGGGCTGAGTTTTCGCGCTCCATCCACGATTTGTTTTTTGGGTCCCATAGATCTCTCCACCAAAAGATTTCGTTTTTACTGAGCCTCTTAGCCTGGAAGTGGCATAGCTCAGAAATGTATTGGTTTTGGATCCTCCACCCTAGATAGGACAGGAAGAAAGATCCCATCCTCTTCTGCTATCAAAAAAATGTTGGGAGTACTAACTACTAAGTACTAACACTCCATCCTCTTCTGCTATCAAAAAAATGTTGGGAGTACTAAGTTACTAACACTCCAATAATAATAGGATTCCTATATCTGGGCTAAGTATGGTGTTCAAGGAGCTGTAGTCGTCTTGTCAATTTTTTTAGTTGTTATTTGATTTCTTTGTAAAAATGAGCTTTCAGTGGGGATTTGAGAAATACTATTTCCGATTAAGTGGGGATATTGGAGTACTGATACTCCAATAATGTTAGGAGTCGTGATGTTTACTTATGGGTCACAATGTTAATGTTTAATAGAGTCTACGTTTAAAGTTTAGTGGAAAATAAATTTTAGTGGTTATCAGAGTTTGATGGTTCTTTCACTATTCTTTGCTATATAAGATTGATGATAGCCTTGACAAGGTGGTGGAGTTACAGACTCACAGGTTAGTGGTCCGGGACTACGTTTGACTGTTCTCACATGAAGCATGGCAATGAACATCAAATGATGCTAACCATGTGTGTCTTTTCTCACATGGAAATTTTGGCATTGTGCATACTCTATCTCCTCGCCATTTTTGAATTTATGGTGCTGGGTGAAGTGAGGCTAATTCATAACAGAATACTCCTGTCCATTTAAAGAAATGAAAAAAAATTAGGCCTTTAAGGGTCGATAGTTGTAAGATCAAGGGGCATCTAATAAGTCATTATTTAAACTGGCCCAAGTTGGGGGATATCTAGAGAGTCTCGTTCTCGCCAACTAATGGAAGTTCTTAAGGACCAACCTTCTTTGCAAGCACATAAAGGTTAGAGCAGTGGGTTTTCACCAATCATGATGGGGGCCATACTTGTGATTTGGAGTATTTGTAGGTTGCAATCTCTCCTTTTGGGGTGATTCTAAATGAATTGAACTTTGTGTATCCGTGAACCCATGCTAAGGTGGTGGGCCAAGGATAAAATGTGAGGTGTGTTTTTGAACCCTAGGTCTTATCAACTTAATATCGAAATTTCGAAAAATCGGTCTAAAAGCTTCAATACCATTTTGCTTATGCTTTGTTGTCATTCTTAAATATTGCAATTTTTTTTGTATTGATTTCTATGTAATGTGCTTTATGATTATCCCTTTTAGCACACTATTTGGAATAAGAAGCAGATTGATTATTGTTAGTATGTACTTGGGACTTGCTAATGTTATGTGGCCTGGATGGACAGAATATTAGGTCTTTTGGTGGCTTAAATTGTTACTAGTGGCAATGGTAAACGCACCTCAATGGATGGGCTATAAGAATTGTGTGACATGTACTTTTCATATTGATGGACATCACGGTAAAACTTTGAGCTACCATATACTTTTTGTGCTACCAGATAGAGATGCACACTCTGTTGTCAAGGATAAAATAACCTTTATGGAAAAAACAATTTAAGCAAAAACATTAACTCTTCAGGTGGTGGGAATCGGGATGAATAAATTAATTTTTATTAATTAAGTGCCGCAAATGAATATAAAGGGACATTGTGCTAATGTTGTGTCAGACTCAAATGAGGGAGAGGCATAACATTTTGGATGATACTGTGATTGTGATGATAGGAATGCCATAAATAGATCTCGCCTATTGAAATTTTGTGTGAAAGCCTATGTTTCCAATGGAGGGAATGCCTTTGGGAGTGAGTTCCAAATGTTATCACTGCTATATCAACCAAAGCTATTATGGATTGTGCCAAATATGTGTTTTCGTGGATGCGCTATTTCTACATATCTTGGTAAATTTCTAACATAATGACTGTATGTTGAATTGACTAATCTATCACCAAAGGCTTGATTAACCTAGTGGGGTCTCCAAACTATCAAATAATAGGACTTCATGATAGAGAGTGCTCCTTATCTTCCATTCATGAGCTTTTTGAGTAATTATGCATCTTATTTTAATATTTTATGCATCTTGTCAGTGGGCAGTGCAAACCAACATTAACAATCAATTGATGGCGAAGAATAATTTGTTCTTACTTATTTAATGTACCTGTTGTATTCTTCGAGACAAACTTCTCATGTGTCTGAGGCAAACTTCCCATAAATTTCAATTATTTCATTCTATAAGTTATAACACAACATCTTTCATATACAAGGAAACTATTCCATCTCATAGTTAATCAAACATTTCTTGCTTTTGACTATCCATTAACAAAATTATAATAAAATTATCATCACACGTCATTGCTACTTACTGGAAGTTATATCACACAATTAAGGTTCTAGTTGGCTAAAAGGGGAAAAAGAGTAACAACTTTTGTTAATGTTTTTACTTTCTGGAATTATGTTAGGAGTCTGGTTTCCCAGAGACATAAGGTCTGTAAGTGACTAATCGACCATAATCGTTGAGAATGTCTTATCTTCTTTGAACCCTCATTTCATGCCAGGCATTTTTCTTTTCATGATTTTGTAGCTGTGCTAGTTTTTCTCTCAAACACCTTATTGGTCTATAATATTTATCCACTTCATGCTAGAAACTAGAGTATGACTCCAACGATACTTTATTTTCTTTTACATGTTTTTACATATTGTGGTTTATGTTTGAATCGATACAAGGATTAGGAAAGCATTTGAAATGTGTATTATTTGAAATAAGTCTTTTGGTTTTTCCAAATTTATGAGTCCAACTTGAAATGAGTATTACTTGAAATAAGGCTTTTATTTGCCAAAATTACAAGTCTAAGTTCGTGATGAAGCAACATTGATATTGTAGGATTTGTTGGTCAGCATTAAAGAAATGGCCCTGGAGCGTGCAAAGACCATTCAAGATGAACGTGTCAATGGTTTATTTGGATTCAGAGTTCTTCGCACAATAGGTAATCTGTCCCCTGCCTCAGAGATAAAGATACCACTACACTATTTAGTATTTCGTCTATTTTAGTGGTACCAATTACATAATGTTTGTACATTTGTCAATGCTCTCTTTTTCTTTGGGACACATCAAAGTTCATCTTATAGATGCATCTCGCTTCTTCCTTTCTATTACAAAAGCAACTTTTGTTCTTCAGTGCATCACCTTATGCTTATACATTCCTATGCAAATGAATCTCTTCTAAGATGCTTAAAATGTCCCTTGTTAATAATTATGCATTCCAGTGAATAGGAAAAGGAAGGATAGTCTTATCTCTACCATTTTTTTCTTAGACATGGTCAACTTTCAATATAAAAGTAAGACTAGGCTGGAATTTTAGCTATAATGTAGAAATATAGAACAAGATTTGCTAGTGAGATTTATCAGTGTACTGATGCAATGCATTTCTTAGGGTAGAATGAATGCCCCCTTCATTTTTGGTGGATGTGCATTCCCTCAAGAATGGAAAGGGGAGAAATCTTGATGACATTTGTTTTTGAAGTAATACAACTTTTGATTGTCTAGCTTACTGGGGGAATATATTTGACACTAGTCCAAAACGTGTGTTCACCCACTTTAATGTTAATAATTTTTGAAATTTTGCTTTATATTTGTTCAATATTTTTGTTATTTGGAAAGCATTAAATATCCATCATAAATAGTTCTCTATCTTTACCTTCTCTTTCGATATTCTTTTTTGAAACTTAGAAATGTGTCTAGTTTAGATGTCAATGTCTAATGACTAACACTCAATGATGATCATCTCAAATCCAGTGAATTATGTCACAGATAGAAGCAACGTTGGACTTGATTCCAGAGATTGATTTGTTTGTCATGAAATGCGGGCCTTACTTTTTCATTTATTTTTTTTAGTTTAATGCAATATCTAGAGGTGAAGACCTGATGAGTAGATCTGATCCAGGTCTAGGAGTTCTGCTTCATGTTAGTAAACAGTTGCAGTCACTAAAAAACTATCTATTCATTTATGAAAAGGTTAAAGAAGAATAGTAAGAGAAAAAAAGATGTTGAATTTGCTGCCCAACATAACTGTTTTCAGTGGTGTTCTATCTGACATTGAATTTACAAGGGAGACATATAGCCGAAGCTCTCCATTCAAGGTTATTTTTGAGGAGAACTATTGATTACCACTTGTTCCACCCAGTTATCTTCTTGTTTATATGTATTCCTACGTTGCATAAAGAGAGTAATAGTTGTAAGGGAGCAATGACACTTCTATCTAGTATTTGCTTTTCCCAGTCATAGTTCTGCTAGTCATTAACAGAGAAAACGATCTGTTTTTTGGTACTTGTTGATGTTCTTACACTCCATGCGATGTTGTGCAAATTCTGGGATTAAAGCATTAAAGATCAAGCATTCAAATAGTAAATGGACAAGGGGAACACAAATGTAGAGAATCTAGATCCTATTTATTCATCAAAGGAAGCAAATCTGATACATCTAATGTAAATTTTCCTTAAAACCCAGCTAGGACTAAAAGCATGCCATTTTAATTACTTTTAATCACTCAAGGGTTTCTTCACTCATAAATTGCAGCGGAAATAAAAACACTGAGAGATATACCAATCAAACACACCAATAGAGACAACACAATATTTTTGGGTATAAACCCCCGGACAAAACCCAAGATGGGAAAACCGGTGCAGCAGTATGAGATCTTTATTTTAATCACAAAATATGGAACAATACAAATCAGAATTCGATTCTGCCCAATTGGCAAAATCGTACCACAGAAATACTGAGAAAAACCTGTCAAATGGGCATGGATCCCAATGCAGCAACTCTGCTGTAGCTGTATGGCCTGTACGGCCTGCTGTATGGATCCGTACAACCTGCTGTACGGAATCGTCTGCCTGCTCACGCTGTTCTCTCTCTCCTCTGTGCTGCCTTCTTCTTCGAATGGCTGCTCCTCCGTCTTCTTTGCAAAAACTCTCTATCTCACACTACTCTTCTTTTGTCTCTGTTGGAATGCAATTGTGTGTCCTCTCCACCAATTGACCTTTCTTTTATAACTCAATGCTAAGCGAATAACCTAATCTCACTATAGATCCAAGGTTGAGATCCTCCGGTGAGAATGGATGGTCAAGATTAGATCTTGCCATTACTTTAAATTTTTCACTTATACTTTATAAAAAGTATTTCATTAAGTCAATAATTAATTAAATACAATTGGCTTCCAATTAATGTCTTCTGCATGCAAGGACACATGCATGCAGGAAGACCTTCCTTCGTTGTCACTTTCTAACATCTAAGCTTCCATTGCCCAAGGTGGGTGAAGGGGGTGGGTCTTTTCAAATCAAGGCGTAACCATGCACCATCGAACCATCACTTCGACATACAATAGAAGGGATGAATGGATAATAGAATCATAATAGAAGCTATCTCGTGCAATATAAACCCAAAGTCTCTCAAAAGGGTCGACCACCCCATGTCCAACTAAAGGGGACATAAAGTGGATGACAATTCACCTTGTTCTACTAGAGGGGATAGGGGGAATATTCTGTTTTCTCTTGTCAACTCTCTAAAGCATATCAAATACATGGGCATATCAAATGCATAAGATTAAGTTATGTAACCAAAGCACATCCTCTGTAAGGTGACCAAGCCCAAAACCCATGTGTCATCAAAAGAACCAAGAACTGTGTGGCACAAATCTTGAGTGAAACCTGGAGTGATGTCAGATCAAGGCAACGTTTCCCTTTAGATCTGAAACATGAAGACCCATCCCGCTATAATGCCTGAGAAAGGGCATATGAAGATAAGCTCCCAGTGCAAGACCACTTGTACCAAAAGCCCGTGTAAAAGGAAAAATCTACACCAGATCCAAAAGAAAATCAACGGTGACCAAGAAAATTGCAAAAATCAAGCAATTCAAAGAAAAGAAAAAGAAAAATTGCAAGTATTACTTGCATATGCCTTCAATAAAAGTCAAGGCCAAGGTTTACTCATCCAAGGGTGGAAGAGTCCAAGAAGAAGGAGTAGATAAAGCAAAAGAAAAGAATAAAGGGGAGTTTGATTGCTAAGGTCAAAAGGGGGAATCCTCATAACACAAATTTCTGTTAAGACACATCCCTATTGTCCACACTAGTGGTGAAGATCACAGAGGACCCCTGTCTCCCACATCTCGAGTCATTCAGTCAACCTAGGCTAAATCACTTGACCAACCTTTGGACTATCCATCCTCTCCATCCAAAGAAGAACTAATCCTTGTAAATGTTTTTGATGTATTCCTAAAACATTTACCACTAATCTTTGTGAAACTTATGCATCATGGTATATTGGTTAGGCTATATGATGACTCATGTAAATAGTCAATTGTATGTAATATTTGACTATAGTACTTGCTCAATTTAAAGCATTAGAGATAGCAAAATCCTCCTTCCAGATATTCAGAGGTCTAGAACTTCATTGGTCAAGTTGGACCAAGTTTGAGTTTTTTAGCAGTTTGACTTGGTCAATAGGTCAATTTAACTTAGCCAACCAGACCATACCAATAGAGCATACACTTATATCATCATCGTTTAGCTTTCATATCACTTTGAAAGCTAATTTGATCCTTCCATCCTTGGTTTCATGCACATTTGAAATAATAGGCAATTAATTGGACCTTTCCTAAGGTTTAATTTAAAAATTGCCTAAGTCCAGATTTAATTATTTGGATCAGATTATAAATGGCATTTGTAGAGAGATTTCGGTTATGGTTTTGGTTGGTATCATCTTTAGAGGTCAATTGAACATCATCAAAGACATTTCTCCCTCAAGATTTAAAAGGATTCATCATTTTTGGATTAATAGGAAATAATTAACCAATTTTCTAAAGTTTGATTTAAAAAATGCCTAAGTCTAGCTGAGTGAATAATTAGACTATTACGGAAAGTTAGATTTTGGAAATTTGGCATGGTTGGTCCTCCTAGAACATTACTTGGACATTCCTTGGGCCAATAGATGATCACTTAACTCATTTTTGATGACCCAAATGAGCAACTCATCTTGAGGGGGACACACTTGGCTAAGAGGCCCCACTATTCGCATGGCTGGAATCTTCATCAATTGGTCACTCTCTTCCACAACAACAATTCAACATCACGAGGGGGGATCTAATCAACATCTACATGTCATTTGGACCCCACTTTTGGTATTTTTGTCAGCAAAAACAAAATCTTGAAATTGAGGGGGGTGCACTTGTCCAAGTGGGGCATACTCTCTTGCTCCACATCACTCACAGTAGTCCACTTCAACCATTCATCCTTGTGGGACCTTCATCTTCAACATATTTGGCATCCATTTTAGTAGTTTTGTGGCCCACAATTGAGGGGTGATTTCTAGAGGCCCAACTTAGCCAAGTGGGGTGCACCAACTGAACTGATCCCATGGTTTTGTAAAACAACAGTTGGTATTTTTGTTTCCCATGGTATTGAGGCTCTCCTTGTTCTATAAAAGGAAGAGCCCTCCTGTAACGTACCCACCCATCTATCCAAGGCAAGGAAGGGAACGTGAAGCCAATCTCTCTGGGGATTTCACATAATCTCAACCAAATTCATTAGAATCATATGAATAGAACAAGAGTGTGTAGATGCAAATGAAGCAAGTATGCACAGTGGAATTAAAACTCATCCACACACAATTCATGCTCATCCAGCATATCAAAATAAGCATCAAATTAAACATTGTAGAAGTAAATACACATCAGATACTTATCTTCCTTTCGTAATTGTCCCAAGCAACTAGCTATGTCGCTGCAATGTTACACCCAACCGTAGGCTCTTCGACGGCATATACTCAGTCCGTCCGAAGGCCACCCCCGAGCTGGGCATGATTCTTACAAGGAAAAGGGGACATTCAGATCATACACAGCCAATTAAGCATTTCATTTGAGCCAAGCTAGTCCATAGCTGGGTTTATCAGGCTACATCAGAACCCTGGATGCTTCCACTCAAGCTCAAGCCAAAACAATGGAGACCCATAACCCATACCCCAACATACTCTTTCTCACACAGCAAGCACAATCATTGGGCAGGGATACACATTTAACAATGGGATTTACAATAGGATGGTCATGGGTTTTTCCCAATTCGTTTCTAGCCAAAAACGGATTAGGGGATGGGGAAAAACATTCATAGGGAGGAAAACGAATTCTCTCCCAACTAACTAAGTATTCAATAGTCAAATGGTCTCTATGGAACCCAAATTCGACTCCCCTTCTTCCCCATTGGTATACAACACAAAAACGCCCTTCTCCCCGCTGTGAATGAAGGAAAACACCCAATTTCGATGGGGAAAAACGCCCAGGTAGCTCCAAACTTGTGAGGGAGGAAGACTGCTTGATGGATAATGGCTTGGGGAGTAATTCATAGCTCTTTTCTTGCCCAAGAAGCAAAACGTGAATTCCCATGCAGGGTGTTTCCCATACCCAAATTTGGACAACCATACCTCTCATTCCCCAAGGCATTAACTACCTCAACCAACTCTTGGGAGAAATCAATGATTGGGTACAAAAGTCAACATGGGTAGTTGAGGGTTTGATGGGTTCTCTCATTGACACTTGGCTTGACTTGACTGGCTCCAAGGGTTTGAATGTTTTCCCTCCCAATTTCTTGTAAAATCATGCTCCCATCTCTTGTTGCATTGCATAGCTAGTTGTGGGTATTTTATTAAAATGCATACTTTCATGCTGTTTGAAATTCCAATGTGCCCGGCTAGCACGCAAACCATATGCATCAATAAATCGATGGCGGGGCCTTGGCCTTGAGCTCCTCACCATGATTTCATAACAATATTACATCATTTACAATTTTAATGCCATGGGGTATAACTGGGGACGTTACATACCCCTCCCCTTGGAATAACACCGTCCTCGGTGTTCCAATACTTCAGAATGTATACCCACTTTACACATGCCTCAAAAATTCACAAATGGTGGTAGGTCTGTCCTGCATTCCATCTCTTTACTTTGACCTTTCAGGATCAAGTCCTTTGGCTTCCTCAAGCTGCTCCTGCTGGCTTTGATCTTCCACCTCTGCAGGTGGGCATTGCTCCACGGCAATCCCTTTCCTTTATTACCCTTCCAACTGATCTACAAGTCTGGAATTCCATGGCTACCATCTTTCTTGCTGTCCTGGTAACTAATTGAGGAAGATTTTCAGCCAAAACAAATAGCTTTTGTTCTGCTTCCATGATCAAGGTGCACAACTGGTTCTCACTTTTCTCACTAGCAATCACTTGGCTAGTAACAGTTGCAACAATGGCTTTCAATGTCTCTCCTGTGAGACTCATCATGGCAATTCCTGTTAGGACAAGCATAACACAACATTAAAATTAGTCAATTATTTTCCCAATTGACTTGAAACGTCCATGCTTTACTCATGAGACTTCCACACATTTCATGCTTTCCCACATACATATGAACTCATTCATGTTCATCCTTTCACAGGAAAATAACTATTTCAGCATTCACAATTCATTTCAAGCAGTTAAACACAATTTGTTTTTATTTATGACATGCACTCAACAATCTTTTGTTTCTAAGATGCATCAGTCAAAAGGAAAGAGAAGAGTAAGAGTTTCCCCCTCTTAGTCTTGTTCCAATCCGGAGCCATGCCATCACTTGTGGTTCTATGCTCCTTAGCCTCTTTCACTTCAATGTGAATGCTTGACTTGCCCTTTCTTGGCTATGACACTTTAGTGTCTAAGGTTTGTCTAATGCCTTTCAACTAGGGAACCCTTCCGCATTGTTGCTTACAGAACCTTTGGCTGCTAGGACCCACACAGTTCCACTAGCACCATCTTTCATTACTGCTCATATTGAGTTCTTTAGGATAGTCATATGTCCACATGCATCCCTCTGATGCCTTCATAGTCCTTGCTTCCAACAATACCTACACTCAAACATTGAATCAATTCACATGCTTAGTTTATTTTCATAGGGTTTATCTCCAAATGAGAATTTAAGAAATCATAACCGAATCATATACACACATATATTCATATTAAATAAGCAAGAAGCTGCAAAATAACCAAATACTTATCTGCATTGGATGTTTTCACTTTATCCCACAGGATCCTTCTTTGCTTTACAAGCCTTGGATTTCCCGTGGATACAATAATGAATGTTGGGACAACACGCAGGCTACTCCACAACCATTCGAATAGGCAATGCCAGGCCAGTACGCCGACTGGGTTCTATCAATTAATTAAGGAATGTTTGGTCAGCACGACGGCTGCTCCACAACATCAAGTGGTTAATGCCCCCACCAACTATTCTCTGAATTTATCGAGCTTCAGTTACTCTCTGGATTTACCAATAATTTTATAGCGCCCAACCAGTTACTCTCTGGCTCTACCAAGAAATTTATAGCGCCCAACCAATTACTCCCTGGTTTACCAAGAATTTTATAGTTCTTTCAGGGTCCTTGCTTTCCTGCAATGCCCAAGGTTTTCAACAAAGAAACAATAGTGTATCCGCTTAGCTGTTAGAAGACTTATACCTGAAATCATCATTATTCTAAATAAGAACTAAATGAAAATGAATACTTATCTATATTGTGCATTTCCTTTCTGGTCCACAGGATCCTGCTTCGCTTTGCAATCCTTGGGATCGCCTATGGACTTGGATGTTTGGCCAACACGCATGTTGCTCCACAACATCAAATAGTTAATGCCCAACCAGTACACCTTCACGTCGACTGGGTTTACCAAGCATTTGTGGTGCCCAACCAGTCCCATACCTGGTTGGCCCTCTCCATTTCCAAGCCAGCACATTCGTCTGGGTCATTGACCAATGGAAGGAAACTGCGCCACCGACCATTATAGATCAAGGCTCTACCACTCTGCCTTAGGTTTGCATCAGCCTTTTACTAATACCTCCACAACACCCAAGCAATAATGCCAAACCAGTACATCGTCTGGGTTCATTAGGCATGCAACAACCCTTTATGCGCATAACAATTCTCCATCCACACAAGGACGACACTCCTTTTCTCGGGCAAGCCAACGGTTCCCTTTAGGAACTCTGCAGGCTATCATGGCTCCATGATACCCACTCACACTACACAAAGGTTACCATTGCTCATACAGTCCTCTTGAGCATCCTTTCTTTACTTTTCCTTTGAACGTGCAACACCAAATTACACCTGTGTAAGCTGATAGCACAAGAAGGATAAGCAGACTCATCAGTATTGCTGCTCTAAAATTGTAACCATACTTTATAACATTCACTATCAAGTATTGAAACACCAGGAATGCGTCCATTCCCTTAGGGTGTAGTCAATATTGACAACCCTATCATAACCCAGCACCAGAAAGGTGTGCACTCCCTTTCGGATGTGAGACATGTAGGCCCTAATCATACTCAAGCAGTCTGGAATAATAATGAAATAATAAAACATGCTCTGCATATTAAATCTAATAACCAGACATGTATATTTTGAGTTAGGGTTACAGAATACTTATCCCTTTTTAGATGTATCTTTCCTTTATTTGTGAAGAATGGGGGCTCCTTTCTCTGAGTCAACAGTACTTCGGTTTGCTACCCTAGATCTTTTCACGTTCCATAACCCACACATGCCTTCTTGGCATAATTTCACCATCTCACTCACATGGCCTTCCAACATGTAGTGCAGCTGGGATATTATCAAAATTTACTATGACATTTCACCTGAAACCCATTTCCAAAGCATGGGATCCTTCCCATCTAGTTTGGCTTATGTAGGCCATCACACATGGCCTTCCTGCAATGTGTCATCCTGGCACACTTATCAAATAGCCAAACAGTCAGCAACATTTAACAATAGCTTCAAATTTGATTGTTCCATAACCAATCAATGTCATTAATAATTAAATTCAATATGAATTTACAATTCTGTCTCCTACAGAAATTGATTTGCTTTGCAATGAGGCTATCCTCATATTGTTTGTCTCTCGTAAGTGGTATCACTCTATCCATTATGGTCTTACACTTGCTACCATACCTGAACATCCACCTACAACATGTCCTCCTGGCACAATCTTTATATAAGCCAAACAATCATTAGCAATTATAAGCAAATTCTCAAATCTGAAATCTGCAAATCTGTTTTCCCACAGAAATTAGATCTGCAACCATGAGAACCCTCTCATAACCTTTGGCTTCTGCACATGGTAGATCCCGGTCTTTACTATGGACTTATCCTTGTTGCCATACGCAAGACTTTCCTACCTGAAATTTGAACTTCAATCAGCCAAACACGTTATGAGTATCTATGCATATAATCCTTTCATTGCTACAACAGTTACTGAAGTGATCTCAGAATTATAACACTCAATAATTCAAACACTTTCAGCTGTTAATATTTGAAATGCAATGAAATATATACCTTTCTATATATGCATCATCATCATAATAAAATTGCAAGACACAGTCACACTATCTATGCAATTTAAAAAACTGTAAATACTCAATACTTTATATTCCATGCAACTCTGTCCTTCCATAGAGTGCTTTGGTAGCCCATCCGCATGTCTACCTTCTTCATGCAATCATTCTCCTGTATTCACAGCAGCTCATGAAATGGTCTCAGTATTAACAATGGTTCACCATTTCATCGATTATCTTAATTGCATTGAAACATATATATCACAACCATGCATTCACACAATGCATCTCAACATGTGCATCCGCACATGTGCATGCACATTCACAACATTTACATAATATTTTGATGTGCATTCACTTAATGCATAACCCCTCAATACAACCTTGCATTAATCCATGGATACTATGCATTCCACCATATTATGGCCTAACCATGACTGTTTCATATGGCATGTACTACCACAACATGACTATAAGTCTTTACTTGCTTTGGTTGTTAAACTCACAACCAACATACACAAATGGTATGATATAATTTCATATGAATGCATTGAGGTTTCTAAGAAACTATAGGGTGTAAGGCTCCTTGCCTTCACTTATCCATACCTCACCATACTTGGTAGGTTGGCATTCACATTCAGGCACTTAGTATCACATGCAAACCAATCAACATAGTTTAAACATAGTTGAAGGGATCTTACCAAATCCTCTTTCAACATTCATGCAATTTAAGCACAAATAACCATCACCTGCATGGCTGTCATTAACATCACTTGATGTTACTTGATCAGTTGGCCTCTTTCCAAGGCTACACAGTCCTTTTTCCAAACTCATGATCGCAGATTTGTTGCACCATCCTTTCTTCATAAGGTTGTTGGTCATATGCAACAATCACCGTTCACATCTTTAGCCATGCTTCGGTTGTATTTGGTCCTACAACCAATGCGAACACAACTAATTATTAGCAACCACAATAATTATCTTAAGTGGCTCATTGCATATGTAAAACCTCACTATTTTATCCATATGCAATATCATATACATTCGAAAACATTTTCACATGCACTGTGCAATGTTTCTTAATATGCCATCCAGTGCACAGTCATATCATCTATCTAATTTCTCACATTTTCATTCATGCTTCTATGGTCTGATTCATACAACCATTATCAACTACATTAATTGTCATCAGCCATAGACAATACCATTAATGGGCTATTGCATGTGTAACTTCACTATTTTATCAATATGCAATATCATGCTCATGGATAAGCAATTCACATGCATTATGCAATGACTCTAATCATGCCCACTAATTCGTATGCAATATTCTCTTGCATTTCCAGCATCCCTATGCCATAATTTCCAGTATATAAAACTTGGGAATATAAATACAATAGCAAGAGAGGAGTATCTCTTTCCAATTCCCCCTCATGACATGGAGTTCCTCCTCCACATCATAGTTGATCCTTTTCTTGGCTTCCCTACCAAGCATACAAGCAATCATTAGCTATGATCTTCCCACGAATTAGCAATTCAATATATATACATATGTGTATAACATTCATTTTTGCTATTTCCCAAACATGCAATTCTTATGCTACAAACAGAAATAGTTTAAGGTGAGGAATCTTCTTCTTATTGACATTGCCTTGCTGCTCCCATTGCTCTTCCGCAATGCATATTACAACCAATTACTCTTAATAAGGCTTCCATAACCTTCTATGCAATTCCTGCTTCTCATACCAAGCATAGAGAATGCATTTCACACATTCAACGACTGTCTCCGGGGGACGACGGGGGTCAAGGGGGCTTGCCCCCTTGTGGCTTCCCTGCGCCATTGTAGGGCAGGTTGAGGGCAACGCCCTCGTTTTTTTTGGTAAATCCTTCGATTTCGCGCAATCTGGCTCATAAGTTCCATGGCATTTTTCAACTTTCGGCACTTGAAAAATCTCCCTGGAAAACGACTGAAATTCCTTGTTTCGGAGCAACTCACCGAGTTCTTCCGACCTGTTTCGGGCCAACTCGCCGAGTTCTACCGCGGTTTCGGGCCAACTCGCCGAGTTTTATCGCGGAAAACACTTAGAAAAATCTTTCGCCGTTTCGGACCAACTTGCCGAGTTCTTCTGCCGTTTCGGACCAACTCGCCGAGTTCTTCCGCAGTTTTGGGCCAACTCACCGAGTTCGGCCGCCGAAAACACTTAGAAAATTTTTGAAAATTTTCTTCCTTTCCCCGGGTACTTCTGCAACTTCGTCGGCGCAACTTGCCGAGTTCTGCTGCCGTTTCGGCTCCACTTGGCGAGATTCGCCGAAATTTGTCCGTCTTTTTAGCAAACTTTGTTAATTTTCAGCCGACTACTTCGGCCCAACTCGCTAACTTGAGTCGACCGTTTCGGCGGAACTCGGAATCTTGCGCTAAAACCAACTTAGCATAAAAACTCA
Organism: Larix kaempferi; assembly: GCA_027924585.1. Classification (NCBI taxonomy): domain Eukaryota; kingdom Viridiplantae; phylum Streptophyta; class Pinopsida; order Pinales; family Pinaceae; genus Larix; species Larix kaempferi. The sequence goes on along the minus strand of BSBM01000767.1, from coordinate 27,425,153 downwards.
AAAAAACTTGGAAAAATTTCAAATTTTCAATTTTTTTTCTTCTGAAATTTTCTTAATGATTACTGCTGAGCAAGAAGCATACTTACCTCTGCAAGTTGTGATAAGTAGCCCATGAAGGCCCAATGCTGCAACCAGCAGTTCTGATACCATTTTGTAACATACCCACCCATCTATCCAAGGCAAGGAAGGGAATGTGCAGCCAATCTCTGGGGCTTTCACATAATCTCAGCCAAATTCATTAGAATCATATGAATAGAACAAGAGTGTGCAGATGCAAATCAAGCAAGTATGCACAGGGGAATTGAAACTCATCCACACACAATTCATGCTCATCCAGCATATCAAAATAATCATCAAATTAAACATTACAGAAGTAAATACACATCAGATACTTATCTTCCTTTCGCAATTGTCCCAAGCAACTAGCTATGTCGCTGCAACGTTCCACCCAACCGTAGGCTCTTCGACGACATATACTCAGTCCGTCTGAAGGCCACCCCCGAGCTGGGCATGATTCTTACAAGGAAAAGGGGACATTCAGCTCATACACAGCCAATTAAGCATTTCATTTGGGCCAAGCCAGTCCATAGCTGGGTTTATCAGGCTACATCAAAACCCTAGATGCTTGCATTCAAGCTCAAGCCAAAACAATGGAGACCCATAACACATACCCCAACATAGTCTTTTTCACACATCAAGCACAATCATTGGGTAGGGATACACATTTAACAATGGGATTTACAACAGAATGGTCATGGGTTTACCCCAATTCCTTTCTAGCCAAAAACGGATTGTGGGATGGGGAAAAATATTCATAGGGAGGAAAACGAATTCTCTCTCAACTAACTAAGCATTCAATAGTCAAACGGTCTCTATGGAACCCAAATTCGACTCCCCTTCTTCCCCACTGGTATACAACACAAAAACGCCCTTCTCCCCGCTGTGAATGAAGGAAAACACCCAATTTCGATGGGGAAAAACGCCCAGGTAGCTCCAAACTCGTGAGGGAGGAAGACTGCTTGATGGATAATGGCTTGGGGAGCAATTCATGGCTCTTTTTGTAGTGCCCTTATCAGGCACTGGGTCTCTATTTATCCATTTATGTGTAAATACCAAATTTTTCCCTCGTTTGCTTTCTAAAAGAAGAGAATCAACCGTCTATGTTTCAGGTTTCTAAAAGTTCATAAGTCTGTGCAAATTAAATAAACATAAACTTAAAGATTTTCATTATAACCCTGTTCTTATTTCATGCATAATCTGAAAATAAAGGGAAATACAATTTCATTTAAGCTAGCTGAGTAAAATACCTGGGCCCGTAGATTTTGCAGGAAGATCAGAAGACTTACGTGGTGAATTCTGTATGGTACCTTAGCAACCCAAAATGATGTGTCCACCCTGCCGATCAGCGATTATCGTGCTGACCCTAGGAAATCAACGGATTTCCTAGCCCCCGAGCCCACCGACCGATAATCCCGATAGCAGCTTTCCATCGAACCTTTCCATGGTAATCATTTGCTGAGTTAACCCCCTCCTCAGTCTTTTCATTTGAGTTTCCCACCTCCTCAAAGCTTCGAGTTAACCCCCTCCTCGGCATTTCCTCCTTTTTCACAAAATAATCCTCACAGTTCTCCCACAATAATCCCCCTTACTACTTTGTTAATTCTCCTCTTTATAGGAATCCACCTCCTTCCAAAGCCAAACTTCCTTATCACTCCACCGCCCTAGCTGTCGCCTTTTAAAGTACAAATTATTAATGCATCCCCCTTTTTGAGGCATAAAGGTGGATTATATATTATTTTTAAACCATCCCATTTTTCTCGAGCCGTGGAATAATTTATCCAAACAAATCTTTTAATTTATTTGGAATGATTTTGTTAATTAATCACATGAATAATTTATTTAATTAATTATTCAACCCACTATGCTTTATATAAATATTATCATCATTATTATCATTAATTAATTAATAACAATAATAACATAATAATTAATAATAATAGAAATTAAGTTAATTGTGAATAGAATTTAGAAATATTTATTTGGTTAATGGATAAGGGTCACATAGTACCTCTATGTATAAATAATGAAATATACTTTAATGGTTTATTTAATCGTGATCAACAATTATATAGCACACTTTTCTAGTATTAATGTTTAACTATTATACTTCATATAGGAGTCACCTTCACCTGAGGATGCTTACAATTAATGACACTCATTTTAATCGTTCATTACCATGTCTTCATACAAGACTAATTAATTTATTTTACACATTAAGACTTGATGATCTTTTACTGATTAAGTCATTCATTGAATACTTAATTGAGTTACCTATGATACTTATAACATTGTTAAATCTTGATAAGTATGTTGTAAACCAATACTATTGCGCATGTGCATAATGTGCATGCGTGGCCAGCGTATGCACAAGACAGACATGTACTACAAACATATGTCATATATATATCCTATGCATATCAGCTAACTAATATTCATAATACTTTATGCAAACCGAACAAGTACACATTCATCGTAATATTACTAAAACATCATCGTTTATTTTATCAATTAACCTTTAGGATTCCATTTCATTGCTTTTATGATTACGTTTGTCCAATCAATCAGGTACAAGGAAGGCTACCTACTACCACTAACTCCAGGTCAATGAATGCCCAACCCTCAACAGTACTAACTATCATATCCTCCCATCGTTAACCTACTGCCACAACCTCCCTATCCTTCCTCTGCTAGTACAAAAGTGGCTGTCGGACTCAACGACCTGACCACATAGAACTTGAGAGCAATAGCGTCGGCTGAACAGAAAGCGGACCTATCCTCTCCTAGCAGGCATCCGACCATCGTCATCACACATACATGGGGAGCGTGTCTCAGCACGGCCCTCCCACGATCTCGGGTATCATAGGAACATAGGGTGGGCAACGCATCCATCCCTCTCAACATACTGGGCCTACGCCCTTATCAAATCATACTCTGCTGCTCTCGAGATTATCGGTCCATGTCATCGTATCATCAGTTTCGGTTGCTAAGGTTTACTGCATGGATAGGTTCTTCTCCGTATATCAGATCAAGTATCCCGCTATCCCATAGCCCTTGTGTCCTGTAGGTTAGTATTCCGCAGAATACACATTTTATAACAAGCATTTCGATTCGATCACCAATTGATCCATATCATCAACATCATTTTATTTCACGTCAAAATTTTATCACATCACAGGTATGCATGGAATATAACAGTTCTATCAATTTCATCATAGGGTGGCATCCACGTACAACACCATATATTTTACATTTCATCAACGACAACGCTAACACATATATTGTCAGCATCATTTATTTCATCCCATAAAATCATTAAATCAATCATAGCATAATTACCACATTATATATATCACATTTCCTCCAGGACGATTATCAATCATACACTGTCATTATGGAATAAAAGAATCTCATGATAATCATAACTTAATAACTGCATGAATATAGTAACATCATTGACACAGTAGCCATATATCATCATGTCTATCATGCCGAAAATATAGTTCACGCTATCTGGCCGAGTCAACAGATAACAAGCAATAAAGTGAAAGGTGTCTAACTCATAAACATGCCTAGTCAAAATATGGGGCATTACACTTTTCTTGCCCAAAAAGCAAAACGCGATTTCCCATGCAGGGTGGCTTTCCCATACCCGAATTTGGACAGCCATACCTCTCATTCCCCAAGGCATTAACTACCTCAACCAACTCTTGGGAGAAATCAGTGATTGGGTACAAAAGTCAACATGGGTAATTGAGGGTTTGATGGGTTCTCTCATTGACACTTGGCTTGACTTGATTGGCTCCAAGGGTTTGAATGTTTTCCCTCCCAATTCCTTGTAAAATCATGCCCCCATCTCTTGTTACATTGCATAGCTAGTTGTGGGTATTTTATTAAAATGCATACTTTCATGATGTTTGAAATTCCAATGTGCCCGGCTAGCATGCAAACCATATGCATCAATAAATCGATGGCGGGGCCTTGGCCTTGAGCTCCTCACCATGATTTCATAACAATATTACATCATTTACAATTTTAATGCCATGGGGTCAAACTGGGGACGTTACACCTCCTCAATTGTAAAGGGTTGTAGACTTGAGAGTTTGAGCTAATGAAATTTCTGTTCTTCATTTTCCTGTGTCTTGTTTTCTTTGTGGATGGTGCATTGCTGAGTTTTCTTATTCCTCATGGTGAATGGATGTGATCCTTGCTTCCATGCTTAGTTAATATCTTTGTTATATTGCTGATATTGCTAGAGTAAATACATAGTATGGATTGTTGTAGCTTCCCACTAAATATACATTGTAGATGAATGAATAGACTGTGGGGTTAATGTCATTCATTTGTTGAACTGATCTTTGCATGTTCACTATGTTGCCGCCTCTTACGCACCTAGGGTTAACGCTGCAGAAATCTTCAAGCTGCTAGGTGCATCTTTGGAGGCAAGTCTGAATCAAGTACTGTCACTTGATCTTGACTCCTCCGTTTAGGCTTAACCCCTAACGAAGCCATGGGGGTGGACCCTATTAATGTTACTAAGGCTTTAGGTATTTAGTTCTTCTGGATGAAAGATGTTATTTAGGAGTTTTTTTGGAATTAAAATATTTGATCAAGACTTATTGCAAGATAAAATAACTATACAACATATATGAATATAAATATCACAACAATATATAATTCAAAGCAGATAACCAATATCTCAGACCAGTTCCGTGGAGTCAAATTAAATGCTGCTGTAAAAGTAAATTTTTTGCAATTGTGTTCTTGGTCAATTTTAGGAATTATTAAGGATGAGTTGATTAGAGGGAAAATGGGAACTCCCGATATACCGTGAGGTACAAGGAGTAATGTTCGGAAATTGGGCAAAGGTGGCTCCTTACAAAGACGTGTGGACTGGAGTGGAGTCTCGAGAGCGTGTTCAACACTACACCAACAAGGATGTAGTCTAACGGTGCCCTGAGGTCGCTCTCCAGTGGTTCCCGCGTCTCTTGAGAAATTTCCCCACGCGTTACTCAATGTTCGAGTGCCGGATTTTCACTATCTTGGGGGTTCTTAATTTTATTAATGTGAGTAATTATTAAGTGTTTGAGAATTAATGAGTTGTTGCACTCTTTTCTGGTTTCCCTAGGACCAGTGTCCCTAAGGGGAAAGAGCATACTTCGAGAAACAACAGAATATTTGTTCAAATTTTTAATGCTTGCAGTAAATGAAATTAAATCAATAATTTAATTAAAACAAATAAATTTGACGAACCTATATGTCACTTTTTGATCAACCTCCACTAATCGACAATGCCTTTGGGTGGAGGTGAGAGCATACTTCGTGGCAACGAGATTGGCTTTATTTAATGAAAAGAACATAGGAATTAACTACCTAGTCAAAGTATACACCTTGCACAAAAGTTAGAAAAAATTACGCAACGAAAAAAAGAACACGCGAATCCCTCAGGGGGATGGGATGCGGGCGTTGTGTAGCCCACTTGCTCTCGTTTAATAATTTTTACAATGCTTGCTGGAAGAAGTGCCTCTTAGTCCTTTTAAATTAGGATCCAAGGGCTTACAATTTTATAGAATGAAGCGTTGGTGAAATAGGGTCCTCAGGTAGTGTTTTTGGCATTTTTTGGCAAAAATTGGCCAGAGTTTCCTTCTCCTTTTTGTTGGACCTGATAAAAACCAGCAAGCTAAAATTAGAAGATTAGTGGTTAGAACATATAAAAATACATGAAAATTACAAACTCTATATTTGCAAAAAAAATGGAAATTATTTAGCGTTTTCAAGCATAGATTTGCTAGATCTAGATTTATCAATTTAGCTTTGAAAATATGACTTATCTATATCTATTTGAGATGCAAGAGAAAAATATTTCAGCCTTTAGATTTATTCTACTTGCTCTAGAATGGACGGAAAGGGAAAGAAAAATGTGTTTATTTGAAAGAGATAGAAGGAGCTAAAACCAAGCCTTTGGCTTGCAAGATTTGGAGAACCAATGGTCTCTGCAAAACAAAAAATGTCAGCAGAAATGATGTGACCAGCTGCTAAGTTTGGAAGAAGAGTCAAACTCGATCCACTTCCTACGCTTAGTACTCTATCTTGCACAGTCTCAAGAGCACTTACACATAAACGTGATTAAATCCAGTATATTAATCAAAAGAGACAAGAAGGGCATTAGTATAACTGATTACATGTGCTGCTTCTAAATCTCCAAATAATTAAATACGAATAAGCAAATCAAAGTCAATGAATGCTTACTCTATAGGCTCAAAGGCCTTTCTAAGCTAGATCAAATCACAATTTATAATATAAGAGCACAAAGAAATTACACTAGATATACCTCAACCAGAAAGCATGCACAATAATGGGCTAACACCAGACAATCATGTAGACCTCCAAAGCCTTTTGAAATATATTACTTAGTAAACCACAAGTATTACAAGAGTAGAGGTTCCACCTTTAGATCTCTACAAATGGACCTCAACTCCTCAATTTATAGCCCAAAGCAAGCAAGCTAGGGTGCAAAACCCTAAGGAGGGCGCCCTCCTAGATTGTAGAGCAAGGCAACTCCTAGCCATAGGATATGCGCCACTTCAAGAGAGGTGGGCGCATTCCTTATTGGAAAAAACACTCCGAAATGGAAAATGCCGTGAGGATGAAAGCAACTCATGTGTGAAGGAAGAGGGCGAATGATGTTTCCACGCTTTGTTGGATAGTGGGTTCTGTTGGTTTAATTAGAAACCCAATCACATGGGTTGTGCCACCTCATAAGAGGTAGGAGCCCACCTTATAACTTATCATCAATCCAAAACAAACGCGGCTATGTGGAGCAGGCCGACCCATGTGAAGGTGGAGGGTGGACTTTGGAAAGAAAATATTCAACGTTTGACTTCATTTGAGTTTAGAAATGACGCTTTAGCCTTGGAATGTATTCGCCCTCCTTATGTGACATGATGCCATGTCATTTGGCATGTGCTCAATTCCTTTTTTAAAATATTTTAATTTTGGCACTTGGTGCATTTTGATGCATTTTTAGCATTAAAGTGCCACTTTGTAGCTCTGATAGGCAAAACTGCTCCATGGGATGTTTTGGTCACCCAAAACATAGGAAGACCGAGTACCAGGGTAAAGAGGATGCTCTGTTCGTGAAAACGAGCATCCCTGTGCCACATTCCGACTCTAGATCACAATTTTATCATCATTTGAATTTTTCCATTTAAACCATTAAAAAATGGCTTAAAAAAGGCAAAAAAAATAATTTTCTCGGAACCAACTGAAACTCCTGGGGGACCTAGTACATGACCAAACGATACTATTTTAGCGTCTAGCATGTTTATACATGTTACAAAACGGACTCTACTAACCCCCTAAGGCCTAACCACCACTTTGGGCATTCCAGCTTTGAAGGTGTAGGAGAAAAACTCATTGATTATACTCGGCTAAAGGCAAAGCATAATTGACAAGGAAAAAAACTCCTTGGAATACCTTCTTTGGTCGTCAAGTCCTAGGGAACCGAGTCACTCAAAGACCACCATGCTAGCACACTTTATTACAAACTTGTGGGGCATGGTCATGCATTACAAAAATTAAAAGAAGGGGCCCTGA